>CM060844.1:32535000-33735000 GCA_030762175.1 Metallyticus violacea
GGACAGTTTTCTAGCTTGCCTTTGTCCAGAATTGTTTTGTCACCTTAGTTGGTGTTTATCTCCAGTCCATGTTTTAACCACGATCTTAACAATACGTGCATTGATTCCAACTGTCGGCTCAAGGCTAAAGAAGGGTGTATCGGCACCCCTTTTTGTCAAATGATCTACTTCTCATTCCCATAAATGCATTGGAGCCCCGACAACCACCGCAGTTCAATACAACTCATGCTAAAATTTAAAAAAAAAAAATTGTTATAAACATTGTTTTAACTTCCTTATCTGTAACACAAAAATTCTACAATTTTATTAATGAATTTTGGTTTAAATAATGCATCAACGCATGCTCTGTCCTTTCTAAAAGCTTTACTCACAACGCACTAATGCATCAAGTATCTACGATGGTAGGTCCATAAGTTTCCTTCCTCGCCGACAAGTATTATCGCCTTCACAAAACCATTACCTAGTGTCATACCTTATCTGTTAAGTAAATAATTGCAGCTATAACTTCCGCTCCGCTGTGTTAAATTATTCAGGTATAGTTGCATAAAGAAGGCTATGTGTAGAAGATTTTGACAGGTTCAAAATGCAGTATCCAACTATTATTCAGTTCTTCACAAAAGAAAGACTTATTGCTTCTAAAGAAATTAAACAGCAATTGGACGGTGTATATGTGGAAGCATCCCCCTCATATTCTACCGCAAAAGAATGGGCCAAACTTTTTCCAATGGGTCGAGAAAACATTGAAGACGAAGAGCGTGCAGGTCCGCCCTTGGAGGTGCTCACTCCTGAAAACATCGCTCTCTTGGAAGGAGAAATTATGGATGACTGGCGGCTCAAAGTTTACAGGAATAGCAGGTTGGGCCTCTTTAAAACAACGGTCCTTCGAATTATTCAAGGTTAGTGCAAGATGGGGGCCTAGACTTCCTTCCTCAGTTCAAAAACAACATCGAGTCATCTGTTGTCACTCATTTTTGGAGTTGTGTCATGGAAACGAGAGAGAAATTCTGCAAACCATTGTTACAGGAGATGAAACTATGGTTCTCTACTATATCCCTTGACCAAAAGAGAATCAATGCAGTGGCGTAAACCTGTTGAAGCACCGTCTCTAAAGGCCAAGGTCACTCATTCAGTCAAGAAGATCATGATCATAATCTTTTTTGTCTGTGAAGGAATATTCTTCACTGACTTCAAGGAAAGGAACACTACAGTAAATGGGAAGTACTGTGCTGGCCTAGTGCACAGACTACGTGCTTCCATTTAACAACAAAGGCGAGGAAAGCTGAGCGGTGGTATGCGCCTTCTTCACGACGACGCGCCTGTGCACACAGATCTTGTTGCAAAGGAAGCTGTGAAGAAATTTGATTTCAGGTAGATCGACCATCCACCCTACAGCCCAAATCTAGCTTCCAGTGACTATTTTTTCTTATAAAACTCCAGAGGGACCTTCGTGGAAGGAAATTTAGTGTGAAGAAGAAGTGATGGATGCTGTTTATGCCCATTTTGTAGACAACATTTCTGACTATTTGGGGGGGGGATTGAAATGTTAATTCAAAGATGTGAGAAGTGTATTGCAATAAAGTGTAACTATATTGAAAAGGGAAATATAGTTTTTGTCTCTATCAAACCTAGAAAATGATTAGGCCGGAAACATGGATCTACCCTCGTAAATCGTTCTACAAAATAAGTTTTGTACCTAAGATGTCTAATAAAATGTCGCCAAGAATATGAAACTAGAATCATCTAGTCTATTGAATTGTTAAAGTCACAGGAAAATATTTCAGTTCTTAAGCCTTGTTCAAGTGCTGGCCGTTTATGCCCGCAACTCCGGAAGGAAGGGATTAGGTGAGGGAGAATAAGGTAAGTTACGGACAAAGACGGCGTCGGTGTCTCTTCCAGATAAAACACTCCAATGCTACTATGCGCTCATCCCCGAAGAGTTGGAGCTTCTAAAAATGGCCGCTGAAATCAATGCGACAACCTTATACCTAACCAATAAGCTGTTTGCTTTCAATTCAGGAAACTTAGTTTTCCAAGATTTTGTTTTAAACACTTACGCCAACAGCAGAGTTGATATTTACGCCATGTTGTACAGAGCGCTTGAAAAGACTGGACACAGCTTTAGGACTGTTCACTATGTGATTGTAATCCTGGGCCAAAGTGTGCATCATCCACATTCCGGCGAGTCCCACTGCTGCCAACAGCACGATTCTGATAAGATGCATCCCTGCCTTGGCCAAGCCAGAGATCATCAGGACCAGTATCACGGTTAGTATAGCCCTGGGAATCATGATGCCTGAAAATACCAAACAGCAAGTTTGTACACAGTAATTGGTATTGTTTCTGAGTTGTTATTGTAAACAGTGTTGGGTATGCATGTCCTAATATTAGAAGGGTATACCCGCACTCATACCCTCCTGCTTCATCAGCCACCATTGCTTTTAATAAAAGAAATACAGGCGTGAGCTATGCCTATTTCCATTCCACATAGATAGAATATTAATGTGATTTCTGTTTACTTCAGAAAAAAAAACTAAAAACAAATTGTGTGGTTTCATTTCAAACGTGTGTTAGTAACACTTATATGTAATTCATCTAGTTGCAAAAAGTACAGGGTGCGGCTGAAACAATAACCCGTTTTAAATCGTGCGCTATTGTTGGTCACGGCTTTTTAGAGAGCTGATGTTTTGCACTATTGCTCAATGCAGTGCATAGAATTTTCTGTACGCCATATTACAACATCTCCTTGGCCGCTCGCTACGCTGCACACACTTGGCAGTCAGTATGGGGTGCAGGTTGAATGAAGATTGTGCGTTTGCAATTGAAACGTTTTTCAAATGTAGCGATTGTGTCGTAAGAATAAGCTTTTGTTTCGACAACATTTCGACATCGGTCGAAATGGACAAGTTCCGCCACAGAAGGGGATTACGAGATGGGTCAGGCAGTTCATGATAACACCTGCTGGAAACAAGAAGCCGCCTGGTAGGTCGCCTATGTTTGCAATCCATAAACTTGGCAACAGTAAGAGCTGCTTTAGAGCAAAATTTAACGCGATCAGTTCATTGGCACTCGCAAGCCCCTAACATATCGGATGAATGCCGACGAACTGATCGGTTGGACTTTGCTCTAAAGCAGCTCTTACTGTTACCATGTTTATGGAGTGCGAACCGTAGGTGACCTACCAGGTGGTTTCTTATTTGTTGGCGAAACAAAAGCTGCGTTCTTACGGCTCAATCACCACATTTGAAAAACATTTCAATTGCAAACGCACCATGTTCATTCGACCTGCATTCCATACCGCCTGTCACATAGTACTGTGCAGAGTGGTGAGCGGCCAAGGTCATGTAATATGGCGTACAGAAAATGCTTTGAACTGCACTACGCAAAGGTGCAAACATCATCTCTCTAAGAAGCCGCGACCAACAATAGCGCACGATTTAAAATGGGGCATTGTTTCGGCCGCACCATTTATATTTTCTTAACCGTTTGCGTTAAAAAGAATATAAAATATTTTTGGGATATAGGAAATTTAATATGCCAGACTTTTAAAGAGATGTAAGAGATGTTTTATTTCTGGATCAAGATGAAATGTGCTCCAAACATCCAATCTTTGTTATACGAAAGATATAACTGGGAAAGAAAATTATTTTAGTGGAAGAACTGTCGAGTGAAAGTGCCTGAGAGAGCTGAAAATCTTTAGCAAAAGTCTATATCAAATTTAGAACAATTTTGAAAAATTGTAGGTTCCTCCTCATCTTTGCGAAACACCCAGCGCGGGCACAGGCATACCGCAGCGACCGCAGCGTCCTCTAACCCCGTCTTGCGACTTCATAGATAGAGAGCAGTATTGCAGGAGTTCATGTGATAAGCACACCGACATATCGCCGTACCTATCACGTGGTTTTCGAGATCAAAGGACGCCAGTTCCATATCACGTGGCTTCCAACTGTCCTCAAGAACTGAATGGATCCCGCTCCAGAATATGTTTAAGCAGGTAAATGGGATCGAACCGGGACCTCTAAAAATTGTAAGTTAGCAAAAGCAATTCAGAAATTCTTTTATTTTTATAATTTTTTTTAAGAAGAACTGTTTTAATTTTCAGTCAATGCAACTTTAAATGTTTAATATAAAGAATTATAGATACTTTCCTTAATTCTGATTTTTGAAATTGAGAGAAATTTGCTATTTTTTTCAGTGCTTTTACTTTTTGTACGAATATTATCAAATTGTTTAGTTAAAGGAAAATTATTGTTAAAGTATTGTTGATGCAATGTCATTGGAGAAGTGATAAAAATTAATTATCATCCATAAGAAACAAAGGCATAGGTGCCACAAACTTTGTGTAAGTTAATCCTTTATAGATATAGTGGGGTTATTTGAGTTACAAATCACTTACTGGGGAAATGCAGCCACCGCAACTGAAAATGGGATATACAGTTTGCCGCGCTTAATGTTAACATTTTTTTAATGTCCATATTTTATAGAAAACATAAAAGTCTTCTGTATTTTAAACTGATAATAATATGTTTAAATTTTTTATAATATAAATAGAAAACGATGCGCCTCGGCGGCAATACATTGCCAACATCTGCGTATCCAGTATTTCATCTAACAGCGGTTCGGAATACGTTTCTTGTCATTGAGAGATCGTGCCTCTCGTAACAAGATTGGGTGCTCTTGGGTGCTATTATTTATGCAATGGCATAAATAACAAAGAAGCATTAGCACACAATTTACACAAAATGAAAACACCGAATAGCACACAAAAGCAGATCCAGTTTCCCTCAAATCGCTACCTACACATGGATTATAGGCTTTGATAACTTCTTCTCCCAGTAAGCAGCTGTGCTCTGCAGGCCCACAACTCAGATAACCGCATTGCATGTACGTATATACAAACAGAGCTGCATGATATGCTTATCACACAAATGGGAGTTGGAAAAGTTTGGAAGTCCAATAGTAGGTTATTGGCTATTAAGAAATTACTCACAAACAGGAAATTGTATTATTCCTGTTACTTGCATGCTTCATGTTAACAACTGCAGATGAAGGAAGGGGTTCTCTAGGACTTTGTTTCTAGCTATGTCTGCCGACATTAGGAAATTATGTTCACTTCCTCAGAAATCCTATGGCACATATGCATATCACATTGAGATATTGTTTCTTAAGATACTTTGCTGATTTTACCACATAAGTTAAAACATTTGTATACTTCACACAAGAAGGCCAAAGCATATTCATGGCTCTGTTAAAAAGCTCCACATTGAAGAGTAATTAACAGTAAATATCTAATGAATCGCATGCTAGCAGGAAGAGCCTGCTGGCACCTTCTGCACTCAACTTATCCACTATCTAATTGACAACATGGCGTTCCACTGAATTTGTCGTTTCGTGAATTGAAATCCAAACGTTCTCATTTATCAAAATCATTTCTCAGTTCAACTTATTGTTTATCATATGCATCTTTGTCTTGAAGGGTCCAAAATTTCGCGCCCTTTATCATTCTGTAGGATGCTAAGCAAAATATTAGCTGTAATAAAAGTTTCGCATGTCTTCAAAAAACTGAGATTTGCTAAACTACACTGCTGACGATTAAAATTGAAACTTACTGTGCAAGTTCATAATAGCAATCTGTCATCTCATTCCGTTGTTTGGCGAGGCCGTTGGGATCCTTCACGTCTGTGTGTTCATCCTACCATTCGTTTCATTGCGGACACATACTAACGATTAAATTCAGACACCTACTATTGTATTTTCGAGAATCATTAAACTCTTTCCTTCTGAGAAAATGTAAGGTCATTTTAACGCTTCTCTTATGGACGTTGCAATTTTGATAGCCTGCAGTGTATGTAAGGAACCTTATTTTCTAGCGCTTTTCTATTACGAGCGAGTTTATGCTTATTGCTAATATATTCTCTTAATATTACGCCAGGACCGTCCTTCCTGACTCGAGTTTTTTCCAGGTTTTTCTCACTTCTCATAAATGACAAATGCCGGGGAGGTACCCTAAACTTAGACCTGGAAAGCTTTCTTCCTTTAAAAAAAATCCTTTCCCAATATATCATTTCATCTCGTGTATTATCAGTGTCCACCGTCTGTGGTGCCACAATAGTAAAAACGGGTTGTTAAAAAACCATGCAAACCTCACTGTCAACTATAGCAAGTACAAGTAGCCCATGCATAGAAACATACCTCTGTAATATATCAGTCTTCTTGATTTCTGCTTCTGCATTCTAAGGGAAACAAAGCGAATGTAATCTTCCTGTCCCACATGAACTGTACTCCCTAGTCGCTGTGTGCTGTGTGACAGGAATATTCTTCACTTCTCTTTATAATGAAGAATATGGTATATTGCATATCTGACCTTTAGCAATATGTTTTGTATCAATCGCTATACCGGCTGACACAGATCATAGAACGCCACCTCTCCACCAGGTACCTCCCCAGTTGTCCTCAAGAGTCTGGGTTGATCTCGTTATAGACCTCCCTAACCCAGAAAAGGTTTACGAGTAGGTACAGGGAATCGAATGCGAGACTTCTAAATCAGTAGCCAGCAACACTAACCACTAGATTTTTTATTAGTGTTTAATACCCGTTTTCACTGCTGAGGCACCACAGGCGATGGACACTGATGATACATGAGATGAAATGATATATTGGGGAAAGATTTTTTAAGAAAGGAAGCGTTCTAGGCCTAAGTTTAGGGTACCTCCCCGGCATTTTCCATTTATGAGGACTGAGGAAAACCTTAAAAAAAAAACTCAAGTCAGAGAGGACGGTCCTGGCGGGATTCGAACCCCAAACCTCCCGCTCATGAGTCCGTGCCTTAACGACCTCGACCACCTGTGGCGGTAACCACTAGATGAGGGGAAGCATTGAATAATAGTATGACTTTCTTCGGAAGGGAAGTAAAGCCGTGGGTTCCGTGTCGTACATTTACGGCACGATAAAGAACCTGAAGCCTGAAGTAAGAAACGTCTGAACAAAATTGTCTGCCGTTTCATGCCCTGAATTGAATGGGACGCTGATGACCTGAGATGTTAAAGAGCGTCCGTAAATAAAAAAATAAAAAAACATCCTGGTTATTGATGATTTAATTCTACAGAAAAGGTTCGGTTGTTTGAATAAATGAACGTCAGATCGTGTTTCCTAGATCAGTTTATTCATCTGCTGAAGTTTCTTTTTTCGAGGTGTGTGCTCGGGCTTATCATAAAGAAGAATGGACTCTTTAATACTAACTAGTTTTTTTTTTTCTATACACTGTTTCACTGCCTGCAGCAAATTTACACGAGTTACTGAATACCACAGGTAACAGTTTCAAAACAACAAATTAATAACTCCTTTCATAAACCAATTTATGTACTATGATGCATAAAAAATGAAGTTCTTCCTTCAGGCAAGCCATGCCCCGCTACTTGCAGGCAGTTAATGGCGCTTTCAATTTTGCAATCCTTTCTCTCGCGACGTTTAATTTAACTGTTTATTCATTCAAACGAAAGATTTCCATATAAACTGCCCTGGCAATATTAAAGGTGAGAGCATAGTATTTATTCTACAGCAGGGCGCCCTGTTGTCTCCAAGAAACATAAACTTAATTAGTGAAAAGAGTAAAACAACAACATAATTTTTTTATTTCTGTGTTAGTTTCTTAAAATGCAGCAAATCTTTTACTAGAATATTTACACTTTCTACATAGCCCTTATCTTCACCGTTGTAAATACATAAACTCATTGCCAAAAGCCCGTCTTTACAACTGACTCTCAAAGGAGGTGGCACCATTTCCAATGGAGTTGACCCGGTTTGCTTCAAAAGGGGAGAATTTCTCCAGCAATCAGAGGAAACGATACACTATTCGATTTTTTAGCTCTTATATGTCGTGAATCAGCTACCAGCGATATCTTACCGGGTGTATAACAGGTTTAACCACCGTTACGGCTAACTGGAGACAGTGACCCTCAATCAGTAAGGTCTGGTTTCGATGCTGGCTGGGTCAGGTTACCTGAGAGACGGTATCTAGAGGCAGTACGCCATCTTCTAACTTAATTTCCACATTTACGGAGCATTAAAACATTTCCATCATTGTAAAAAATGTCAGCTTTCAAATGTTTTATGCCTTTACTATTTATAGATTTATTAATTATTCATAATAATGATGAAATAATCACAGTTAAATAATTAAATAAAACTTAATAATCAATTTAAAAACAAAAATAAAACTAAACTATATTTCAAGCCCTAACAGACTTTGAATAAGCATTCTATGTATATTTTATTTACATTTTGTTAAAATTCCTTCAGCAAGTTTGAACATATTGGAAGAACAAACGCGCAAAATAGCAGTAATTGTGAATTAAAATTAAATAAATGGTATATATGGCATATATTTATTACATAACCAGAAAAAGTTATATTCCTTTAACATAATACCCACCCTATTATATCACTCCCTGCCAAACTTCTGGAGGTCGCTGAATACCAAGCAATGCTTATTCTGTAAAGTCGAAAGACTGACACCAAATATGCTACCATCCGATATGGCAAGTCACCATCGTCACATGCTTCCCATATACCCTCGTGACATTTTTCAGCATTCCTTTTGCGTGATATTTTAATTTTGATCCATTATACAGAGCGCCTACAGATCTTATAGGTGTTTACTTCTATTGGTCTTAGCTCCATAACGCTGTGTTCGTTTCTTTGTGGGAACATCCATTGTTTATATAGGTCATGTTTTGTTAAAATAACGTTTTTCTATCGTAATAAGGAGGAACAACCCGGGTACGTAGCCACAGAGAACCAAACTCGAGTACTGTGCATTGTCTTAAGTGATGGGATTCTGTTAATTCGTGAATATTCATATACCACTTTCATACAGTTGATAGGCATCAATGTGTGTATTTTAATGCATAATGCCTGTAGTCTTTCCTTAACGCTGAAAGCTCTACAATTATTTTCAAACTTAAAAAACATATCTTTAGGGAGGTGCTTTTTGATATTACTGTTCAGACGTTCGTATGCAACCGCCTGTAAGCTCTACAATATAAATATGTTGTTAATTTTTCCAACTTCGCAATAAATGCATAACGGTTTAAGACAACCAATCTTAAGATTGAAGATAATGAGAGAAATGAAAAATGATGGAGACATTTACAAATGGTATTTGAAGACGAATGAAAGCAAGAACGTTTGTATGGAGTGTTTAGAAAGACTACTGGAAAACTACCTACTCTTAAATCAGCACAGCCCTTGGAGAAAGGAAATAAAATACGGTTGCCAAATACGAGGGCTAGTATTTACTTTTTTATTTGGTTTGTTTATGGACGATCTTTAACATCTCAGGTAATTAGTATCCCATTCAATTCAAGGCGTGAAATGGCCGATAAATTTTGCTCAGATGCCTCTTCTTTCAGGCTTGAGGTTCTTTTTCGTGCCGTAAATCTACGACACGGGACACACGGCTTTACTTCCCTTCCGAAGGAAGCCATACTTGGGATTTTACGCCCCCCCCCACCCAAAAAAGACTGAGAAGAGACTGGCCGAGATTGAATCCGCGATCTTCATTCAAGTGCTTTTGGTCCAGGCTCCTAATTAACAGATCATAATTGTGCTTTGAGTGAAAACAACTAAATATTTAAGCAAAAATATCCCTTTGTTGGTTGAGTGATAAAAAAAATTAATTTATGACAACCTTAAGATTAATTTATGTAAACATATGTGTGTAGGCTTTCACGACGACAGTTCTGAAGTTAAAATAATATATTTCCTTTGGGGTCGTGGTCATAAAATGTTCATCGTTTAATGTTTCGTCCCGCACTGTGGTGGCCATTGTCAGGGGAATAAAATTACGTAGATATTTGATTGACTAACTTCCTTTTTGGCGTGAGGATTAATTGACAACAGTGGAATTAAAGGTGTGACTTAGGAACGGGGCCGCCATAGATCGTTAAGACGCGGACTCGTGAGCGGGATATCTGGGGTTCGATTTCCAACAGGACCATTCTCCCTAAGAATTTTTTTCAGTTTTTCTTCAGTCATAAATGGTAAACCCCGGGGAGATACACTAAATTTAGGTATGGAACGCTTCCTTCCTTAAAAATAAAAGCCCAGTTTATCATTTCATCTCATGTATCATCAGTGATCACCGCCTGTGATGACTCAGTAGTAAAAACGGAAGTAAGAAGGGGAAGATAGGAGAGGGATGCCAAGGTCATGTAGATATTGATCGTCACTTGGAATTGTTCGCTTGTGGAAGAGCAGGAATCCACATTCTATTTAGATAAGTCTTTCTTTCTTTCTTTCTTTCTTTTTCTTCTTCCTTTCTTTGTGAAGACACCAAAGACCTTGTCACTACCAAAATTTACAGAGAAGCAATAGAAATATTTAAACATCGATACAACATTAATAAAAAAAAGAAGGATTTAAATTAGCTCGAACGTGCATTCCAGCTGTTGCGAACATTCCAATCGACAAAACCTTGGCTACCCTCTCCTAACTTCCCCCTCCTACATCACACCTTCAACCTCTATTGTCGAACAGCTAAGCTTCACGCTAAGAAACAGTCGGAGAGAGTCAAGCACACTGATTGTTGCATAATTTTATTCCTCTGAGGATATCCGCCGTAGAGCACGACGAAACGTTAGACCAGATAAACGTATTTTATATTATTTTAACACTAGGCAAAATGTTTCAGTTTATGACAAACTTGCAAAGTTAACGTTTTTCTAGTAGTTTTTATTATCTATTTAAGTAACTCTCAGCGTACTCTTTTCTCTAAAACTCGCAAAAAATGGAACATATTTGAGGGGAAATTTTAAGAAGGAAGATTTTTGGAATTAAAGAAGATTAAAATATGACAGTGATGGGAGAATATTTAGAAGAAGTAAGGAATAAATGGTAAATAAAGATTAGAAGTAGTACAGGATATAGAGGTTTAGTAAAAAATTTATTATTACTCGTAGAATAAGAAATGGAAGTGACGAAAACGATTATGGTTTGGTCTGCAATACATCAAGAACCTGAGTGATAAATTGAGCTGGGAACAGTTTAGGCAGGTAACTTTTGAGTAGGTTGTAAGATGTTGGGTGTGATCTCTGTTTTGTAATATAATTGCTCCTAAATAAAAAAACAAACAATTAAAATTTCCTTTTTAGTGCTGCCACTGGGATGACCCAATGAAATATGACGGTTTTCAGAACCTTCTTGTGAGACACTCATATAGAACTAAATAAAAATATTTTTCAAGAAACAAGTAGCACAATGAAATTTATTAACCTGAACTTGTTTTTAAAAAAATAACAGTTTTTTAAGTGGGCTCCATGACAACAAACACATTCGTCTTATCGGCTCGGAAAGTTTACCATAACTCGCTGCAATAAAACGTGATCAATATCCCTAATTTCACGAGTTATATTTTCTTTTAAATGCATGATGGTCCGCGGTCTATAGCAGCAAATTTACTTTTCAAATATCCCCATAAAAACAATCTACAACCGTCAGATCGGACTGTCCAAGCAATATCAGCAAATCGAGAAATTATGCGTGCAGGAAACAGGATCCGTAGAGTGTTCATTTGTTTCACGAGCGGTGTAGCTGTTGCACCATCCTGCTGGAACCAAAACTCATTTTCATCATTATCATCTATCTGAAAGTTCAGTGTTGCCAACATTTCTGTCACATTAAATTCTACCGTAAATGTTCTCTGAACATAGAATGGTGACTTAGTTTCAATAAATCTTGTAACAATAAGAAATATACGTTTTTCAACCGTCCAATTATCAATACTATTGTTTACCAAATGGACAGAATAAATTGCATAGTTACATAGCAACCAATACCATAACTGTAATGCAAAATCGCTAGAAACGAGTGTTCTGTAAACCAATTCCATTGGGTCACTTGTGATTTTTAAAAAATAAGTGTCCCACAAGAAGGTTCTGAAAACCGTCATATTCCATTGGGTAATCCTGTAGTTGAATGCATCTATTTTTGAGGAAACATGTCTAAACACCCAATTTGCTAAAGACGGTAATACATTTATCAAGTAAACAACAGAATTAAACCAAGAATTCCAGTTTGTTATTACTGGAGCTGTACACAGGACACTCTAGCTGTATATAAATAAAAAAAGCAATTTTCAACTTTCTTGATTTAAGGAATGCCATTTTCACTTTGAAACAAAAATACCATGCTGCGACAGTTATTTCAGCATATTTCCCTGCAAAGTGGGAGATTGATTGTTGACAGTCATTTCATTTTTTTTTCTTTTGCTTGATATTGAAAATTTATAATACAAATAAACATTCATTTAGTATTTAATTCACAAAAATAAAATCATGCCGCAATTTCAAAAACTTTTCGCATTTTATCGCCAAATCAAAAAGTACTAAGTTTTTATTCTAAAACTCGTGAAAAATCAAAATACTGTACATTGACAGAGGATGTCAAAAATGTATACACGCTTCAAGCAAAGAAAAAACTGCGTTAACATAACAAAACTGAATTCACACAAACGGAAAATGATGAGCACTAATCATCTTAGACATTTACAGTTACAACAGTTGCTCAACATTGGCGTCGATACACTTCTGAGTACGTTGAACTATTGATTGAGTGACGTTTGCGAAAGTGTCCTCGGCGGTTGCAGCACATGCCGTTTCAATTTCTTCCCGAAGTGCTGTCAATGTAGCTGATTTTCTACGGTATACAACATCCTTAAGAGTTCCCCATAGTTAAAAGTCCAACGAAGTTAGATCCGGAGAACGCAATGGAAACTTAATCGGACCTCTTTGTCCTATCCAGTGCCTTGAATAATGCCTAGGATAGTGCCCTGGATCCAGTATGCGGGGCTTGCGAGGTCACCCAGATCTGGCCTTGTGAACACCGCATTCGGTACCACGAGTCTCAAATTTGTTTCAAATGCGTGCAATTTTCACTCGCGTTGGCAGTTCTGTTCTTTACACACGTCTCCATTGCCTTTGAACTTCAACAACATTCTCGGTTTTCCAATACCAATTAAAAATTCCTTTCCGTTGTTTAAACGATAGTCTTGTCTCCATTTTGTTGTAGCAACGCTAGCATAAATTAATGAGAGTCACATCTGTTTACAGAACATCATACGATAATCTTGGCTTCATTTGTTCATTTTTGATTTACCTGTCACGTAGCAACGCTATCATAATGTGAGTCACATATGTTTACAGAACATCATACTATACATTACTGTTGTTTTGCGGTCCTACTTTGAAATATATTAAATATATATCTACTGTGATAGTGTGTATACATTTTTTGGCACTCTCAGTATTTTGGAGATGTTTTGCATTTATCGTTAGTGCTTAAACCTGCGAAATCTATTGTATAAAAAAATATATAATTTTATCAATAGTAAATATAGCTATTTTTAGTGCAGGCATATCATTGATAGCAAATATAACTGAAAATAACAGTTTAGCATAATTTCAAATGAAATTTGGTCGAAGTCAGTGGCGTCCTTTAGAGATGCTATTCCCTAACAAATAAGTTTGACCCTTATTCAGCATCTGAAATTCCTTTCTAGAACCCTTTTTTGGGGACAAAACTATTTTGTAGGTGGTTATTTAAACTATTATAAATTATAAAATTAAAAGTGCTTTAAGTGTAGTTTCCGTAAACTAAATTATAATCAATGTGCATAACAAGTTTTTATACAATCTCAAACTTAGTGCATTAATGAATTAGAAGTGGCATAAACAAATGCAATACGACACCTGTGTTTAGGATGCGATTGTCCTGAAAGTCAGCAGTCAACACTCCTTGCGAGGCTGCGGCGAGATTCCTTCTGTCTCAAGATTTCTCTTGCTCTATCAAGAACCAGCTAAAGAGAACGCAGATAATAAATTGTAGTGGCGACTGCTAAATCCGATGATACCGCTTGTGTTTATTTTGTTTTCCTTCTCCTTCTTCTCAACTCAGTCATATAGTCGGATCTTAATGCCAGTGGAGAGATGCAGGTCGAGATATTTGATAGGAGAGAGTAAAAAACTTTCTACGCCGGAAACTGGTTTGAACACACATCTCTTGTTCCTCTTATTAAGTCTTGTTTGGATTCTGCACTTTGACTTCCGGCTTACGTGGAATATTCCCCGAAACCATTATAATGTAAACAATGCAGAGGTGAAAGTTTAATTAAGAATTAATCTGTGTGCACAAAAAGTTGTTTCCAGGAGTAATTTCCCAACTTTTTCTTAAAAGTTTACCTTGTCTTACAAATATTAAAGTGTTTGCGCTGAAAATATCTGGGTTTACTACCTGTAGTTTTATTTTCTTGAAACCATTTGTCACCTTCCTTATATGCACGTATAAAAATAATTTCAGTGACATAAGATGATATTTAAATCCTGCAATGATATCTATTTGATAAATACATGAAGGGAAGTTTTCCACTGATTTAATAGGACGTAGCAAATATAAGCCACTGCGAGAACAAGGTAGCTCAAGTGGTATCTTTTGGAACTCACGTTTCGGTCCTGGGGTCAAATCCCTAGAGTTGGTCATCTTGATCTTAAGTTTCATCAAGGCCGACTACATTTACCAGAACTCAATGTAAGTGTTGACATTACACAAAATTGTGGAAATTGTGATTCATACTGTTAATTACATGGATTTATTAATTTTATTCGTGGTAGTTACGTGGTTTATTACAATGGTTAATAGTTGGAAGTAAATCAACAATGGTGTGTTACTTATTTTGTTTTTTTATTAAATTAATATTGATTAGATGAAATCACACCAGGAATTTGTTTCATACAAAATGTTAGTACCACGTGGATTGCTCTTATATTTCATAATTATGGCACTGCACCGCAAAATACCACATTTACATTTTCTAAATAGTATTAATTAAAGGAATTGTGGATAAAGAGTATACACCGTGCAAATTTTGAAGTTAATGATGAAACTGTAGAGTGTATTAAAATTTTGTGCCAAAACTTGTGGTTAGGAAGAACATTTTCCCAGAAAATTTCTTTAATCTACCGTCGTATGTGACGGTGAGGGTTAACAACGAAAGAAAAGATCCAAAAGAACGTATAAAGCGGGGTTTGGATCGAGATGATGAAAGTTTTAATGAATGGTGTGCATGCTATTATAACATGTTTCCATTCGTTTGCAATTGAGGTGTGTAGTGGATTGGGTCATGTTGCTGTCATTAAACACATGGGTTTGTCATTTGTTTCGTTGCAGTTACGCGAGGGTAATTACAGTGGTTTAGAGCTGGAAGTAAATCAACAGTAGCGCGTTAGTCTTTTAGTTTTTTACGCAGTTAATGTCGATTGAATGAAATTTCACCAGGAACTAGTTTAATAGAAAGTGTTAGTACAACATGGGTTGCTCTTGTATGTTTTAATTATGCAATGCACCGCATAATACTATATTTACATTTCCTAAATTGCAGTAATTAAAGGAGAATAAAGAATATACACCGTGCAAGTTTTGAAGTTAACGATGAAACTGTCGTGTGTATTAACGTTTCGTACCAAAATTTGTGGTTAGAGAGGACATTTTACCTATGTAGTTTTTCCCAATCTACCAATATGTGTAAGTGAGAGTCTTAATGAATGGTGTGAGCAGGATATTATGTTTTGACTCGTTTGCAAGCGAGAGACAGGTAACCCGTTTATAACTATTGTTAAGGAAGACTATGTCCTTTTCATTAAAATAAATTACGATAAATATGCTACTGTCCCATCTATGCCGATTATTTTTAAGATGCTCATAATTTAGAAGTCAATGCATTTTATAAAGATCTGTGATTGCCTTGCAGAAGTTTATAATTCACATTATTTTATATTTCGTTTACATATGAGAAAGATTGTTTGAAAACAATTTCATATTTATAAAAGCCATTGAAATATTTTCTAATGATAAATAATGTCATCTTGTAAGCGTAGATAATACTGTGTAAAAGTTTAGTACTTGTTAATGGCAGTAGTACGGTGACTACCGACGCCATTTTTTCCCCTTCACAAGCAACCTTGTGAGTTTTGGCAATGTCTCCAGAAAACCCAAATTTTCGTCGATGTCTTCAAGAAACTGAGATATTATACCCTCCCTCTTAAGCGTCTATTGTTTCATCATATACAGATCTGAAAGCCCCTGATAGCAGGTGACATCTCAGACTCTGAAAGAGCCACTATGAAATGGTGCTGTTTCCAGGGCCAGTCTATCAGTTTTGGGCGTCTTCCTTCGATTTCATATCCGTACAGAATGACTTAATTCTAAATGTTGATTTATCAATGAATATTTTTATTCTTCCTTCCTAAGTAACCAGAGCTTCAAAGAATATTTAGGACAGTATAGCGACTGATATTGAGCTGGAACATCTGGATGACTGCGACCGAATAGCAGCTTCCATATCACCTGTGGGAAACCTGTTGCTTGCGCCTTGAAAACCCATTTGTCACACCAACTTAACTTACCTTCTGCCTGCAAGATTTCCTTCCTTAATGGTAGGAATTCTATCCATATTCCATTAATTACGTAAGCGAAATTAATTCATTTTACTTTACTATTAAACGTGTCCTAGAAAAAGCTTGAAATAAAACCAGAAAAATAGACGGTACTGTCAATAACGGTATTAATGCAAATTGCTAATAACAATATGCGTCAGTGTGGAATAAATAATATAACTGAAGACGGATTATTTTTACAATTAAATTTATCTTATAAGTACGTCACTGGAGCTGCGTGAACTAAGCGAATTCACCAAAGTTAAATAACTTTATAACGATTAAAATCTAAATTAGGCCTTAATCATTATGAAATGAAATAAGTTATGGCATTACTGTGTGGTATTAGGGGAACGAAATTAAAGTTATTGCAACCTATAAGTATCACGAAAGAGAAACCACAATATAAGATTATTATTATTATTATTATTATTATTATTATTATTATTATTGAGATTAGGTTACAAAATTAAAGGTATACTATTAATTAAATGAAATATATGACCACTGATAGACACAGCTATATTAAGTGAGTATTTTTAAACATTTTTAAATGTTAATGAACTGAGCCCTTTATATCTTTACATTCACTAAAATAGAGAGAAGAAAGTTTCGAATTACATTGTGTATTTAAGATCAATATGTTCATGTGTTTCAATGAAACAAAAACATGTTAATATTTAAAAACAATTACAATGAACAATGCAAATGTACACAGTCAACAATAACCAACCGAAAGTTTCATCAATTTTCATTGGTTTTGAAATTTTATTTAAATGTTATTGCAGTAAAAACATGTAACGCAAACGTTTTCTGAAGGTTATTACAGAGCGCTCTTACATACAAATACAATTTTCAAACTCATATTACATTAATATTTTACATTTACTACCTTCATCACGATACTTTTTTTTAAATATAAAACATATGCATCGTTATAAATACAGTTTATATGATGAATTAATTTGTCTTTTTATTTTAAACAATACAGAGGAAGTTAAACGCTCGAGCGCTTTTTAAATTTCGGTATTCAGGTGTACCCCTACTCCAAATTTCCCTTCTTTTCAGAAAATATTTTTTTATCTTATTTAAATGGTGTATACCGAATTTTGTTGTGAAGAAACAAATATTGGTGCCGGTAGAGCAGTTTTTAAATTTTGGCTTTCAGGTAAACCCCCTATTGCTAATGACCCGCTTTCCCTTATTTTCAGAAACTGTTTTTCTTGTTTTATTTAAATGGCATATATGGAATTTTGTTGCGAAAAAACAATTATTAATGCCACTAGAGCGCTTTTTAAATTTTGGATTTCAGGTAACCTCCCCAATTTTACTGATTTCCAGAAATTGTTTTTTCTTATTTTATTTTAATATCATATACCCAGTTTCCTCGACCTAAGAATGACATTAGAAGAGAAACCAATGGTTCATGCCTCACATTTATTTCTCTAGGAATTAAATACGGCTTCTTTGTGACCAATTTTTTTTCTGATCCATTGCTCTGATTTAACCTTGTTGCCCCATTCACAAAGTGAAATTTTATTATCTTGTTTGAATCTCTCAGAATATTCATTTTATGCATCTAATGGATTAATAAATAATAAATTTGTTATTTTCATAATACCGATTTCTGAAAAACTGTGGCCCAATGAAACAAAACTAAGGCTGTTTGAGAGCTTCCATGTGGAAAGGAATCAGGAAATATGAACAGTTTTCATTCAAAATCAGTAAAAATTGTGTAGACCAGTATAACCATAAATAAATGTAAAACAGTGGCGATTAAAGGTTTTGCTCTAAACTTTCAGGTCAGAAATTTTAAGTCCTGTCAAACATTAGTTTTCATATTTTATTAGTAAATATTTTAAAGGTTTTACAGGCACAAATGAATGCATGCTTTTTAGTTTTTAAAGTACGAACTTCCAGGTTAAACCTATTATTATTATTATTATTATTATTATTATTATTATTATTAAGAAATAATAAGAAAACAGTCGGGAAGGACGGTCCCGGCAGGGATCGAACCCCAGACTCTCCACTCATGAGTACGCGCCTTAAAGTCCTCGGCCACCCGTGGCGGTCAGGGTGAACCTGATTAAAGATTTCTGATGAATACATTCTAAGGGTCGACTACCACGATAAATTTCAGGATGATTGCAGAACTAATTTGGAATCAAAATCATTGTTTCTAGTTAGTTCTCAATATTAACTTTTGCATTTGCCTATAAAAAGTAACTGTAGAAAAGAGAAGCACAGGATGGAATACAGTGGAACAAAAGAAAAACACACTCTTTCTGGATATCTCCAACATTTGCTTTAAGAGTTGATTCTTTAATACGAATCTCTAACAACAGAAACAAAATACTAATACTTCATTAGATTATTTGCCCAGAAGGAAAAGAAGAATACCTTGTGTATATCACGAACGTTTTCATTGATTAGAAAGTTGGCTGGATGCTTTTCCCTTGGGTATGTAAAGTTTGGATAGCTCAGTAAGTAAAAAGAAAGAAAATATGCATCTTTTTGTATTCTTTCATTGTAGTTCACTAGAAATTCCCAGCGGCTCCAACGTGTTTTGTGAAGGGAATAAATAATTCACACGATTCGTATATATCAGCGAACACACATCTATTATTTGTATTCCTTGTGGTTTTCTTAACACAAGAAGACGAAAGAGGAAAGGGAAAAAGAAGCGGTGTATTAGGGTGACTTCATATGCTGTCGACCCAAGGCACCAGCTAAACATAGAATGCTTTTTAATGCATATCCACTGTATTTTAACTAACCACTTGTTTAACCATTGCTATAGGTTAAATTATTGCCCCCGTATTTTCAACTCTCAGTACATCGCCTACCTCGAACCCGGAATATGACTTTACTGCCTATCCCTCGTCACTGAACACATTTCTTCTCAACTTCATTCAGCATGTCAGTTCCCAGAATCTGGAACTCCCTTCCTCCCGAAGTATGATATCGTTGGAGAAGAGAGGAATTTAAACATAGATTAAATTGTGATCTCAACTCTAGGAACCACAACAGTTAGTGTTTCGCTTCTTCTTCGTCTTTCTGCTCCTCCTTTCTCCCCTTTTTCTCATACTATTTATTAAACAAATGGAATTTTATCTTTATCAATTTTCAAACTATATTAAAATATGTAATATTTACATAAAGTATATTTCCCTAATTTGTTTTATTTTTCTGTATTTTATACAACTAAGTATGCTATAATCTGTATTTTTGCTGTTTTTTTTTTTTTCGCCTGGTAGAGAAGACCCCATAGTCTTAACTCTTACCAGAGTAAATAAATAGGTGGATGTTCTATGGGGCAGATCAAGCAGGAACATATTAATTTACATCTCGTTGTATCGGGTCGTATATTCCTAAAATTTTACGGTTAAGCAGAGCCTTTATTACCCAACCAAGTTTGGCACATTAAACTTGCATAGACGAATTTCCAGACTAAGCTCTTAAGTGTCATAGAGGGGCAAAAGACTTTACCCGTGCCATTTAATTCACAATACCGTTCAAGAAAGCAGTACAAGGCAGGTAAACCTACTTGATAGCCTTCATCAACTGAAAATTTTCACAAAATAAGACTTTTACATAAGAACTACTTACAATTATCACAATTCTAAGTTTAAAAATTCATTTCGATACATTACTAAGGTGCATTTCAAAATGATAAGACCAACTGACGAAACTGATGTACAGAGAAAAACTTCAATCAAAACATTTGAACTTAAAGTATATCAAATTACATTAACATTATCATATTATTAGTTACAAATAAATGCATTCCTTTCGGAGACTTTCGAATACAAAAAAGAATCCGTTGCAAAATGATAAGATCACTTGTCATTATATAAATGAACCGTTTTTCAGAACAACTTAAACCACACAATCCCTCTCCAAACTTTTGCAACACAGTTCAAGATTATTCCATCCAGAGGTCTTTAATTCTTGCATACTAGACATTGCTTCCCATCGCGATAACTGGCCTGTATATTAATCTCTATAGGGTTTAGGTCGGGAATTTGACGGATTATTCCATGACACTAACACTTTTGCACACCACTCCCTAGTGGATCTGGCAGTAAGGATGGTTGCCTTCTCCTGTTGAAATATCCAGTTCTATGTTCCAATCCTCTCTGCAAGAGGTATAAGGTGCTCTTCAAGCAGTGTCTGATAATGTATGACTTTCATACCTCTTGCAGGGAACGCAAGGTGTGCTTTCCCTCCATACTGGATACATCCCAGACCATCAGAGACTTTCCTCATTACTGCCACTTCAAGCACTTCTTTTCAGAGGACATGCCGACAGATGCCTCGTCCAAGTTGGATTTCTTTGCATCTGTGAATATTATACGCTTCCACTCTTACTTCCAGGTGATTGTTTCTTAGCGCAATGAACCCGTCTCTGTTTATGGTGAACCATCAGACAGGGTTGCTTCTTCTTTTTCTTATATTTCAACATGTTTGTCTGACAAACATGGAAAACTTCGATTTATGAACAATAACAGTGGAATCATCAGCAAAGTGTCCCAGCGATGATTCACCAGCACTGAGTTTTCTGATCACTGACCTCTTTTGTCTAGGCGTCAGTTCTTGAGGTCTTCCACGTGACATTTTCATTACTATTTCCTAGCTTCTAGAAGTTATTTATCACGCATTATGACCTGCCAAGCCTTCTTGCTATTTCACGAGACGAAACTTCTTCTTTTTGTAGGCTTTAACCTGATCTTGTTCAAATCTGGACAACCCTGCCTTCGACCCATACTTACTTAATCGTGCATTCTTCACAAACGTAACAAACACAAGGTTGAAATTCCACAGCTACAGAAAAGCATTTGCGTAGGAAGGTCAAGAAGTATTCAGCCTGTTCTTGTCATTTTGCAACAGGATTATTTTGTCTTCAGACCTGTGTGCAATGAATGCTTAAGTCTGTAACTAGCCTACAATAAAGGTAACATAACTTGACGCACTTAATTTCACATATATTTGGCTTTAGTTTTTCTCTATACACGAGCACTTTCGACTAATTCGAGCAAAGGCATCGGAGGCGGCTCAAAATATGTGTGCAGTCTACGGGAAGAATACCATTGGAGAAAGCACGGTCCATTCAAAGAAGGCTACTTTGACGTAAACGACCTGCAATATTCAGGAAGATCATCGAGTTTTGATGAAGACCTTCTGAAATCTTTTATCTTTGCTTGTCGACGTCAATCAACTCGAAAATTATTAGAGGTGATGAATTATGACCATTTATTTATTTGAAATCACTGATTCAATCCAACCATCAAGCGACATTTGCATTCCATGGGCAAAGTTAATAAATCCGGTGGATGGTTGCCATACGCCTAAAGTGAAAACAACAACAAACAGAAGATGGCCATTTGTGTATCTCTGTTTGTAGGTTAGCTCGTGAACATCAACCGTTCCTATCCAAGATTATTACTGGTGATGAAAATTGGTGCCTCTATGTCAACATAAAAAAGGGTGGGGAAAAAAAAAAGGAATGGCTGAGTCTTAATAAAACAGCAATATCTCTTTGATACCAACAATGTTTTACAAGCTTAACTTGGTGGTTTCTTTAGCCTCAAACAAGCAGATTTTTTCACATGTGGGATCAAGAACCGAGTTTTTGGAGAGAGTCATTGATAATGCAGGAGATTGTATTACTTTCTGTACACTGTTCATTTCAAATAAAATCTATTATCACAGACCAAAATACGCTACGAACTTATGCATCAATCTAATCGTTTGTGACTAAATAAAACGAATGCGTGTTTTGAGTTTTTTAAGATTGTTTGTTGATATGCGAGGGTCGTATGAAAACTTCCCGGCATATTTTCGTTTTTCAACATAATCTCCTTCAAGGGCATTACATTTATTCCAGCGATGTCCAAGCATCGTTATCCCATTCCTGTAGAGGTTTTCTGGAAACTGCGCAAAATAGGCATTTACAGCAGCAATCGCCTCCTGGTTGGAAGAAAAATACTTGATATCCTTGAGCTTTGGGAGGAGATGGGAGTCGGAGGGAGCCAGGTCAGGGGAGTAGGGTGGATGTTGCAACAATTCAAAGTGCAAGTCCTTCAGTTTTGAAATTGCCAGAACACTTGTGGGCAGTTGCATTGTCCTGGTGAAAGATGACTTTTTTTTCCTCTGCAAATCAGGCCTTTTCTCTCAAATATTGGCATCTAGCCTGGTTGGAAGATCAGAGTAATACTCTCTGGCTATTGTTTTGTCCTTTTCAAGACAATAAATCAGCAAAATGCTCTTAATATCCCAGAATACCGACGTCATGATCTTTCCTGCTGGTGGAATTGAGTTTGCCTTCTTTGGCGCTGAACAACCGACTTCTATCCAGTGTTTTGACTGCTGTTTGGATTCTGATGTATGATGATGAATCCAAGTGTCATCCATTGTAACAAGTCTGCAAATAAAGTCAGTTTTGTTCCTCTAAACACTTCTCAAAGGTTCTCACGGGCATTCTCTTTTGATCTGCTGTGAGCAACCGCGGTACTCATCTTGTGCAAAGTTTTCTCATCCCCAAATCTTAATGCAAGATATAACCCACGCGCTCTTTAGATAGGCCTGTTACCTCAGCAATTTCAAACACCTTGACTCGCCGATTTCCAGCATGGACTTTTTTTTAACCATTTCCGGTTTTGTAGCACATTTTGGGTGTCCTTCACATGTAGCGTCTTCTAGACGTGGTGCTGCCACGTTTAAACTCCGCAACCCAGTTTTTCAACGTCGAAAAAGCATCATACACTTTAATGAACTTCGCGTGAATTTTAATCGATGTCAAACCTTTTTTATGACGGATTTGATAACTGCACGATATTCGATTTTATCCATATCAACGATATAAACAAGTATCTTGCATCAGATAGCTGTATGCAACAAGCAATAATATAGAAAGGCTTGAACTTTTTTTTTCAGAAACGATTATAATAGATGTAGCAACTTAATGCAAAAGCATCACTGCAACAGCACTGCCATTTCTGTTCAAAGCTGGTAACTGTTCAGGCGGCCCTCGTATTAAACAAACCTCTAAGATTCTTTACTATCTTCTTGCAAATACATTACCAAACATTTTATGTCCTTGCTTTATTTGTCCAAAGTATACAAATACAGGACTCTAAAGCATCAAGTCGCACCACACCCAACCTACTTCATTTTACGCCATTCAACTGCGAAAGTGAAATTTCAGGGGGGAGGGACGCTTGAAGCATAAAAATGTAAATCTCTGAGTAATAAAACAGCTCACGTTAGCAGCGGAGAAATTGTGAGAGTAGTGAATGCGTTCCATCTGATGCTACTGTGCGTAAATGGGTGAGAACGCAGCTTCTAGAGTGGAATTTTCACCTCATGAATATCGTTATGGAAACGAGATAGTGAACTACTTCAGGAATGTTTACTTTCGACATCGGCAGAGGAGATCGTTAAGAAGACGTCGTGGATATCACGAACTGCATGCCAAAGTGACTGTCGCGTCTTGAAGTTTTAAAGGCGCACTGTCCCACAAACTTGGTCCGGAGAACGCAATCGATTGTACATTTATTTGTTACTGGAAAGTTGACGTTTGTTTTTCAGAGTAAGCTTTGAAAAAGTTCAAGATCACGGCCGGAACATAAAAAAAAGATCTTCGGATATCGTGCCTACTCTCTTACCATATGAGGTACCATACCCTGCCTGGTTAAATTGGATTATTAAGCGCAATAGGGGCACGAGGGGTTTATATATATTCGAAATAGTCCCCTTTGGCTGCAGCGTTACCGACAGTCTTTAAAGACATGCTGAAAACCATACAGGTCTTCAGAATCGCCTCTGCAGCTTTCACTACTGCTTCTGAAGATGGAAAATGCCTTTCAGGAGTATTTTTCAATTTGGGCAAAAAAAAAAAATGAATATTTGCAAACACAAATTACGGCCGATAAAGAGCCTCAAGCCTGAAAGAAGAGGTCTCCGAGTAAAATGTGTCGGCCGTTTCATGCCCTGATTTGAATGGGATCTGATGACGTGAGATGTTAAAGAGCGTCCGTAAATAAACCAAATGAAAAAAAAAACAAACGGTATATAGTAATGTGTTAAGTAGTATACCATTAGTTCCTTACTTATTTTTGGTCTGGTGTGTACAGAACTTGTTTTGGGTGGATGGATACAATTTATTTTGTTTACATTAGGACCCGTTCTAAGAATGGAGCATATTTAGTCATTGATTCATGCTGAATTCTTGTTACTCGTTAGTAAAGTAAATACTAGCTAAGCAAATAGATGCTTATCTATTTTCTACTTTCAAGATGCACACGTAAACAAAACAGTCATTCAGTCCTACTTTACGACAGAGTTTAAATAAATGCGTGTTTGCTTCTGTTTAAAATATAACAAGGGAATATTACCTACAAAGTACTGTGTATTGTGTAATCAAAGTAGGAAAATATGCTATATAAAGAACACAATATTTTAAAGGAATTGTGTTTTACCGAGTATAGAGCAAATGTCGACTTTTCAAAAGCTCCGATCCTTGTCAAGTTGCTACCCACTTAGTTTGTCAACGCCGCTACACCAGGGCTTGGCTGATCTTCATAAGCCAAACTTTGCATCTAGTATAAGTGCATTCTTATCCCATGATTTCCATTTTATTACCCTTATGGAGAGCGCTAAATACCAACACCAGTACTGTTTTCTTGTTGGCGAACGATTCCCTCTTGTTTGAAAGCGCTTTCCTCTGAATGGCTTCTTTAGTTTAGGGAAGAGATCGAAGTCGCAGGAGCTGTACCTCCCACCCTCACCATATTAGTTATGCGATTGGGTTATAAGACAAGTGAAAACTGTCGGATGGTTTGTTCCTATTCCTGAAGCCAACTTATTTGCTGTCCATTTCCTATTCTCCCCATCAGAAATCGAATTAACTCCACGTATTGTGCTGCAGTGTCAGGGCGCTCGCACATGACATCCTTCACTCTATGGACCTTGCCGAAACGCGGATATCCAATGTACCACTACCATGTGCTTCCCGTACACCCCAATGCAAGTTAGTTTTGGGACGATGCTTCTTGACACTACAACTGCACACCTTCGAATATGTCCCTCTGTAAGGTCTGCAATAGAGACAAAGGTTGCATGTATAAGTTTTCCTTACTTCTGTTAATGCTAGCAACGGCAGGGCCCTGACTTGCTTCTATGAACTGCGTTGCCATTACTTTTTTACAATCCTTGAATTTGTATCATATTAACTGCACTTATAATAAATAGCGAGCAGTAAACTCCAGTATCCATTATTTTTAATAGCAGAATTGCGCTATTTAAGCATTGCACTTAAAATATCCTATCACTGACGAATAAGCCACTTGCTTACTGCGCCTATAAGAGCTTATAGCGGACGTATATGTATTTTATTTAAACGTTTTAAAATGTTACGACTTTTCCATCTAGCATTTGTTATATTTCCTTACCTTTAAATTACAGTTCGTTTTATTCTTTTGTTTATAAACATATAAGCCTTTAGAAAGAGCGAGGTTCATAAATATTTCCTTAAAATGGTTAGCTTATCATTATGGAATAATGGAACAGTAATTTAATGCAGTAAAATACTTCATAAACCTGATCAGTTATATTCATTCGATCTTTTTCTCTTATAACAGCACGTTAACAAACGTGTTTACATTTTCTCCGAGCTCGGGATTAAGTTAATTTCCCTATATGTAAGACACAAAGCAACAGAATTTCACTTCTATTTCGGAGGAAAACATTCTGTAGAACTAATCTTATTATTCACTGTCCAATCTGTTTTAGAAATACATTTCACTATTCACCTTATTTTCCATCTTAGACCTTTCATTCTCACGAAACTTTCCACTGTCATCTTGTGAAACTGTCTTTCGTTTCCTTTCACATTCTTTAATCGATTTTTACCATCTGTTTTTTCTGTTGCCTCTTCTTGTCAACATTTAATGCCACTATAGCTAAATTTCACTTTCGCTTCTAGCTTTCCCTTAAAGAACTATATAATGAATATACCTAAAAGTTGTTTATTTAAATTTAGAATGGGACATTAAAAATCCGCCAATTTATTAAAGATATGGAAATACATATATAAACACTATCATTAAATTATTGCTATTAATTTTGGAGATGTTCATTTTTTTATAAATTTCCCAAAATGATTGGAATATTTAACCTGCTCTGTGCGATGAAATGTCCCAAATGTATAATAAAAATATTGCTCTGAGTCCAGTAAAATCGAAAACGGCGATAATTTATACAAAACTAATACCATAAAAAATACTACCAAAAAAAGTACACAAAATATTTGCTACATAATTATCATTTTCTAGCACTTCGAACTTTTAGCCGCTATGGCACTGCTATAAATATTTTCTTTCCTTCTCTCTCTCTTTCTTTCTTAGATCTGACCTAACCTTTTGTGCTGGTATTTTCGAACACACAAAAACTTCAACAAAGATGTTTTTTGCTCTACATCACTTGACAAATAGATGCAATTAAATTACATAATTTTAAACAATAGCTTTTTGAATATTTTCTAGAAGAAACTCAAAGCAATTATAACAGTCAAATATAAATATTTAGTTCATTTTTAGAGGGTTGCATTCATTGGACTGCAAAGCCAATAAAAATAAAAAAAATCCAATAACAATTAAAAAAAATTCATTGAAATACAGTACGATGGAATGCCTTGATTAGAATTTCTTCCCAATGCATAGACAAGTTTTGAATCAAAAGAACGCAAGGACATTACAAGCTTGCAAAAGATCTTAAATTAATAGTCACATTTACAATATTGCTTTTATGCAAAATAAGCTTTTCATCTATGTCTGCTATCAAAATAAAAGTAAAAAATTGCCTTGAACCTGAAAATGTGCATTTTTTAAAAATTTTATTTTATAACTACCACACCATATGTTGTCTTTTAATCCATCCCAGCATTTGCCTAACCGGCCAGAAGAAACTATGAAAAAACTCAAAGGATTTTAACCTGGGACTTACCGGAGTTTAAGTGTTACCACTCAAGTCACCCCGCTCAGGTCAGTAACACCATGCACAAAATATTAAGTTTTATTTCATAATGAATTCTAACCTGAGTTATGGAGTTGTTGAAAGCAGTGTCAAGTCTGCAGTCACCTTCTGATACCTTTTAATTAAATTTGCATTGGCTCACTTTACTCTGCAACTCTTCCAATTTCTGCCATGATATTTTCTTTTAAGTTCCTGTACAATATGAGGGTTATTTTTCCTGTAGAATTAGTTTTTTTCTGCTCTAGTGGTAAGATTTCAAAACAATGAATTAGAGTAAAGCTTACTTGTAATTAATAACACTAGCCTGTAATTACACAAACACTTGAATTATAATAATCTCTTAACTGCAAGCTGAGTTACAAAAATATAAAGTTAAAATAATGTTTGCTCCCACATCAGCAAACTATGAATGACTGCCTTTGTGCACCCACCAATTTGGCAACTGTATTGACATGTGACTGGCATGACTTTGGCCAAGCTAGCACAGAAATCAATGCAAATGCATGCTTAAATATCTCTAAGTTTATTTAAATCAATTTTGTTAGAAATGTACTAAATTATGGTTCATAAACTCTGCACCAAAAGAAAGAAACAAAATATAAGCAAACAAAACATGGAGTTTATAAAAACTTTAAACATTATAGAAAACAATTTATAGCAGTGGTCTCAAACTTTGTAAGTCCAGGACCCACCTTGAAGGGTATTAAACTTTGTGGAGCCCATAAGTAAAATTGCTACACTGTAATAAAAATAGAAGTAAATATGTTTTTCAAAAATTAAATTGCTATATTTAAGCACATACTGAAGTTTTATTAAAATGCTGCATCTCTTGTCCCTTTGGAAGACTTCACAACCCACTAAAAGTCAAAGGTTGGGACCCATAGATTCAGAAACAATGATTTAGAATATTTAATTTTTTAGTATAATAGAATGGAAAGGACAGACTACCTAAGATTGCATTTGAATAAAACCAAGAGGATCTAGACCAGTAGAATGCCCAAGGAAGAGATGAATAGACAATATTTCTGAAAATCATTGCTTCTGAACAGGAAATTAGTACCCAGACCTTAAATTATTTTTTTTTTGAATAGTGTTTAACATCAGTTTTTACTAAAATTAGGAAAGGATTTATTTTTGTTTTTTGTTTTTTTTTTAAAGGAAGGAAGTGTCTAAGTTTAGGGTACATCCCCAGCATTTGCCATTTGAGGACTGAGGAAAACCTGGGAAGATGCTTCCATATAAGTAATATTATTCTTGTATTTGTGAACATGGATGAAACATAAATAATAAAACAGAATACTTCCTTCACTTGAGGTGATAGTGGCTCTGTTATAAAACTACTACTGAGGTTTTCCTTCACTGTACTCTAGATAAGTGTTTCATTCTGATGTCTGTGTACAGTTCTTGCAACTTACAATCTTTTTCAATTATAAGACAGCATGGATGATAGTAAGAAAGGGGGAAAAAAAAAATTGTATGTACTTTCATTACCAGTATATTGTACACTCAAGAAGAGTCTGTATACATGAATCTTTTGTAAACTGAAAAACATTTTAAAGCTGCAGTGTATGAAAATCACTTCTATACAATGTTTGAAACTGGACTAAGGGATTCTGTTTATAACTCTCACTGTCTACCACTACCTACTGAACAAGTGCAAAACAGGATGAAAGTAGCAGTACTGTATGTTTCTTTACCTACTCGCTTATTATCCTTTTAAAGGTTAACAGTCATACTTAGGCTCAGGCATAACCGGCATATGTTGACAGCTCTCCTGTTGTACATAGAAAAACTCTGCAAACCATAAGATGTATGCAGCATTTTTTTTTAAAAAAGTGCCTATTATGGTAAAAAAAAATACAGTAATGTTCTCATGCTGTACGGTTCTGTCAGACTTATTGGGGCTGTTCAATTAAGAATGACCATTATTCTCTTCTGATATCAAACATTTACTTATCATAATTTTGATGGGCTTTCCCAAAGTAATCCCTTATGGATACAATGCACCTGTCCTAGCATTTATGTCAATCTGCAAAGATCTGCTGGAAACCATTTTTGACAGATCCTTCAGAACTGCCTGGCAACCTTGACCACAGCTTCTGATGATGGAAAATGCACCCCATGAAAGTGCTTCAATTTGGGGAAAAGGAAAAAGACTATAGGGAGGTTGAGAAACACATTTCACATTGGTTTTTGGAAGTATTTAGCAACTGTAAGTAGATGTTTTGTAAGTTTTAGCAACTATATTTGGAACGTGACGCAGTACAGCATCCAGCTTGTTGCGTGAAAATGTAGCCTTATTGCTACATCGCCCAATACTGTTGTGTGCAGGTGACATGCTTGTAAACCATTTCTTAAATATAAAAAAGTGAGATGACTATAACTTTTACAGCAGCAGCAATCACTTTTGTTTATTTTAGTGTTGGTGATTATGGAGATTTCACGCAGAGCTTTGCTGTTTGCTCTCAGGATCGAAATGATGTAGCCAAGTTTCATCAGCAGTGATTATTTTTTAAAGAATTTCTGCATCTTTCTGTAACATTATCTTCAACTGCATGCAAACCTGCAAGCAAATGTCCTTTAAATTGACATTATTGTATGATTTAGTTGAACTACACACTCTTAATGCTTCACTTACTTGTCATAACACATAGAACCGATTTCCAGAATATTTCGTTCTAATCATCAGCCAGGCTAAAATCCAACTGTCGGATAATTCGTTAAGCTGTGGGAATCTACTCTGGTGGTAGTGTGATAAACTTGTAGTTTATGTTTTCATCCTCAGCAGTGTCGAAGCTCATTAGACTGTCTTTGTATTTGCAGATATAGATTTTCTCCCAAATTTCTAGTTCTGTAGGTCCTTGTACTGATTTTAATAATTTTGCTTTATTCACTAAGTATGAGTTTCTGTCCAAAAATAATATGCTACTGCTGATTTCTCTACTTGCTTGTAGTTTATGTTCCTGAAATGTTCCTTTAACTGTGTGCCTATGTTCCCCTTTGCTTTTCCCATGTTTATTTACAAAATAAATTGAGCAGAATGTGAAAAAAATCTATATTGCAAAAACAAAGAGAAGCATAGTCACACAGTTAGAGAAACATTTCAGGAACATAAACTACAAGCAAATAGAGAAATCAGCAGTAGCATATCATTTTTGGACAGAAAATCAAGACATAGTGAATAAAACAAAATTATTAAAATCAGTACAAGGACCTACAGATCTAGCAACTTGGGAGAAAATCTACAAATACAAAGACAGTCCAATGAACTTTGCACTGCCAGGGATGAAAACATTAACTACAAGTTTATCACACAGCCACCAGAGCAGAATACACATTCCCACAGTTTAACAAATTATTTGACAGTCGAATTTTAGCCTGGCTGATGATGAGAACAAAATGTTCTCAAAACCAGTTCTATATATTATGACAAGTAAATGAAGCATAAATAAATCATACAATAATGTCATTATATGATTGGCTTCACTGTGCAAGTTGCAATTTACATTTTAATAAAATGTCCTTTTGTTTGGAAAATGGCAGTATTGGAACTCATTATGCACAGACATGTCTAATGTTCAATTTTTCAGTTACCAATGTGTGGGTGGCATTCAGTAAAATCTTCAGAATTTCAAAGTGTTCTTAATGTTATTTGATGATCCTCTCTCCAATGACAGCAGCAGTGTTAATGTATAATTCTGTTAGAGCACAAACTGGATCGATGAGTCCACCTTCCTTTTTGAAATTGATTTCCTTCCTCTCAATCCACATGTACATTATGCATAACAAAATGTTGGAAGATAAAATTTCAGCATCAGAAAGTATGCTTGCAAAAATTATAATCATTTGTTATTGAACAACCCTTGTAAGCATAATTTTTCTGACATTGGCTATGAGCACATAATCAGGAACCAAGAAACGGAGAGAGAAACTGAAAAAAATAATTTTTTAATTTTAAATTTTAATTTTTTACAAATGCATTTGCAAAGAACTGAGTCCAGAAAAAATGACATACCCAGATTTCTGACTTATGATACAGGCTTCTCAACTAGCACACTGTTGTTGGACTGCTGCAGAGAGAAAATGAAGCAACACACTCCTTAGATTATTTATATAACAGACATTTCCTTACAAGGTTTCCAGCAAGGTAATAGTAAAAATATTGTAATATTGGTACAGAATAGGGAAACTAGAAGAGAATAGTGTTTGGTACCACAAGAAAGAATATAGGGGAAAGAAACTTGAATATATAATATCCAAAATATTTTATATGAATTTGGCTTGGGATCAATATCGTATGATGGGGTTTTAGAAAGAGATAAAAATAAGAATTGAGGATATTAAGGAAATATGGGCTAGTCTTAATGTCAAAAAATTGCTGAAATTATATAGCACACTAAAAAATGTATGGGGAAGAGAAAGATGCATTGAAACCTGTGATAAGACAGGGAGGGAAGGACTGCCATGGTATAGAACAGGAGAATATGTTTAAGTGAAATAAGAAATAGATATATTATAGGGAAATGTCCAATGTGTGAAGAAGCAAATAGTACTTGGCATTGTATTTTAGAATGTAAATAAATCTAGTTTTGAAAGAAACAGTTCCTTTTATGAAAGTGGGGAAAATGTATGAAATGAAATAAGAGGTAGAAAATTTTTAAATTTAAAATCAGAGGAAAATACATTGGGATGGTTATGGAAAGTTGGCAAGACAAATGGGAATAACAATGATGATTATGACACTATTTAGGAGTGATTATACATATACCCCTATTACATACTCAACTTGGTGTTAATTGTAATGGGGTATGGAAGAAACCAACTGCATAAATTGAGGGTAAATTGGTAAATTTAAATGTTATTGACAGTAATAAGTTTACATGTATTCAGAATATGGAAATGTAAATTGTTTACTTTGATTTAAACATCTTTACTTGTTTGTTAAAACTGCATGAAATTGGTTTTATTCCAAGCATTCCATCAACAGTTAAGAAGTATTGTGCAATTTAGTTATGTGTATGTGCTCCAACAAACTCTTCTTTGTTACAAACAACATTTGGAAAAATTCACACACAAAATAACATGTAAAAGGTAATACTATATTCATATGGATTTTTTAAATTATATTTCTGAAAATAGAATTCATTTAAGTTAATTCACCAAGTTTTCAAGTGTTTCATCCCATCAGAAAAATAGATTTATCAAATTCTGAAAAATGATAATTTATGACAAGAATGATATTCTCATTCTACATGCATTTTCAATTTTGGGAACAGGAAGAAGCTGCTAGGAGCCAAATCTATGGAACAAGGTGGATAAGAAATAAATTCAAAGCTAATTTGTGCACTTTTGCCACTGAGATTGTCATATAACACAGTGCATTGTCCTGTTGAAAGATCACTTTTATGTATTCTTTGCCCCATTTTACCTTAATTTATCTTTCAAACAGGTTCAACAATGCTACCGCATTTTTTATTATTATTTATTTTTTTATCCTTTCATAAGCAGTCTTACAGGATCATTCCATTGGCAATTTCCAAAAAATATTGGCCATCAACTTCCTAGCTGGTGATATGGTCTTTGCTTTCTTTAATGCATTTTCACTTGCTGTTGTTCACAGCTTTCATTCAGGTGCGCAATGGTTGATCTGAGTTTCAACCAGTTATGAAATTATACAAAAAGTCATGTGGATTTCAATTACACATCAATAAACAATGCACTGAAATGCCTTTTAGCAGTAATGGGACCCAATGCACATAATTTTTCTTGCAGTTGAAAGGCCTACAGCCTCTCATATCTCACATTCATTCATTCAGCAATCTTCTTTTATAACACCATGTATTTTTTTCAGTGAAACCTGTAGTGGTGACACCAATTGGTCAAATGCAACATGCTTCATCTTCAGTGCATGTACAATCACATTTAAACTCATTTATCCAGAAGTAAATATTATTGTAGAATTCCACAACTCGGCTTCAATATGAAGTCATCCACTAAAAAATTTAATAATTGCACAGAACTTTTTCAGGATAGATTTCATAGAACAGATGTCACAGTGGTCAATTCAGATTGGTGTCAAACATTCATTTGGCATCTACCTGAGTCTTTTACCATTGGCCATTATAAGAATGATATTTGTAAACAATATACTTAACAAGAATTTTTCACCCATTTCAGACTTTGTAAACTAAATATAGATGTTTAGATGCGTGGCCTGCTTAACAGGAATTTGCTTTGCCAGTGCAACCAGATTTTATAGCTCCTTAAATTCAAAAGCAAAGATATCTCATGCAAACTACAACCACAATAACATACCTTCATCATAGGAGATGTTGGAAATATGCCCTTATGCCGCCACACATCTCTCATACCTTTTAAGAAAATTTTCATTAACACTTATTAATTCTTTTTCTGAAATTGCAGCAATTTCTCTTCTTATATTGTCTTTAGATTTCAAACATATGCTGGCTATTCCAATACACTTTATTTTTTAAGGTCCCCTATAAATAGAAATAGCATACAATAAGATCTGGAGACCAACCTGGGCACAAACTCCTACTGATGACTCTATCTTCAAAAATGCCCTCAATTAATTTTAATTAGATATCCAGTATGTGCTGTAGAAGAATCTTGTTGAAAATATGCCTGTGTACATTAAATGCCACGTAACTTTTCTAGGAAGGTGTGATTATGTTATCCCTGTATCCCTGCATCTCAAAAAAAATTGAGGTCGTATAAATCTGTAAGCATTCACAGCATACCAAACACTATTTTTTTTAGTCATCAATAGCATTTCATATACAAGATTGAGTTTTTCTGCATTCCATTATCTACTGTTTAGTGATACTACATGGCTATGTATATAAAACCATTTTTCATTTGCAAAAAAAATTAAACGCTGGTGAATAGAGTGATCCTCAACATTATCCAACATCCAATTGCTACTCTTACATTATCGTGGAGTTGCAATTCCTGAACTACAGTTATCTTAGAGGGTTTTAATTTTACTAGTTTAATGGCATTCCAAGCCTAGTTTTGCAAAATTCCTGATTCCTGTGCAAGCTTTCTCCGAGATTTCTTTGGACTTCATTCTAATTTTTCTTCAATGTCATCGAGTTTTTCCTTTGAAAGAACATGGTGTTTTACTATTAGTTTCTTCAAGAATAGATCCTGTTTCCCTACATCTATTCAAAAGATTACAAACTATTTCTTTATGAGGTGCACGAATAGCAGGGAATCTGTCTCACTTCTCTAAATGAGTTTGTCGTCACATAGGAATCATAACATGAAGATTCTGTGTTCTAAAATAAACAGATTTTTGGCACTATGACAGCACTAACACTGAAACACCTGGTTACAACATTCAACTCCTGTACAGTACAAAGACTTCACATCAACTGATTAGCCACAACACAGAGAGGCAGGAAAGTGGAGAAGGGGAACAAAACCGGTTAGAACAATTTCAGTGGGCAGGCCAATTCTCCTATATTTTAACCAAGAAACCATGTTTTTAATACACAGAGGAAAAATAGCGCAATGCAGGGCAGGTAAATCCCAGTTAAGCTGGCCATGCATCCAAATGAGGGCCCTTTACAATATATAAAAAAATCTAGCAAATGTATGACACATGTGAAGGATCTCTTTTCAGTATGTACCTACGATAGATGGTTTCATCAGACATAGAATATCTGGCCATACTGTAAATGAATAGAATAAGGATTTCTCAGTAACAAGACAAGAAGTATAAATAACCATTTCCTTTACATTCAAACGATAAGCTTACATAAACTCTATACAAGTTTCTCCTGTTGCAGCATAGTTAACAAAATGTTCATACAAATATTTCAGATATGTACATACACAATATTCACTTACTCTGCAATTTATAACAAAGACATGTGGCTTATTCAAGGCAATAACTCTTAGCCAAATTGGTCACTGTTATCATGCTCTAAAAATAGCAATCTCACTATAATCTCAAATATCACATATTGTGATGTTTTTGCAGTGCAATAATATACAAACACACTACATTTTTGTGGTCTTTTGTTCCTGGACAAAATATTTACAGCAATTAATGAGATGTTAGACACACTGTAACTGAAGTAGCTTTAGTTAATGTGGGACTATTTTGACAATCTGAAATGAAAAATTTTACAATACAGCCAAAATTGTTCAATCTACTCTAAATGGTGGAATATTTTAATATTATGATTTGGAAATGATGTTAACCTCATATATTCTAAACGATATTATTTTCTGTATTCTAATATCCTTCATGCAATATTTAGATACCATTTACTATACTAATTCCTATTAGGTTTTGAAGAAAAGCACTTTTATTGCTAATGAACTCCCAGAATAAGATATAAAAGCCAATCACTAAAATAAAATATGAGTTATTATTTTGCCATCTAAGTCTAATTTCCATCTACTTTAAAAACAGCTGCTACTGATAATTTTAAACACAAAATAAATGTTATTAACATGTCAGACTATCACATTATCAAGCACATATTCATTTTTAAATGCTATATGAATAAGACACATTTTTTCCTGCAGAATAATAAAATTATACAATGTAATTATACAAATTATACAGATAATCCATTTGCTATCCAGAATAATTTATTTTTTCTAAATTTAAACCCAACACACAAAATCTAGACCTGTAATATCTTGTATATACTACTCTCAAATGTCAAATTTCTTTTTTCCAATTAATATTTTTTGCCAAACAAAATATAAGTTTTACAATCAGCTTTTCTTCAAATTACTGTCTATAACACCCCAATGGTTGCCATCATGTGGCTTTCTACATCAAAGGATGCCCCCTCTCTATTAGGCAACTCCACTGTCTTCAAGAGGCTGAGTGGACCACATTCATATCTCCTTAACTTAAAAGTTTTCTATGCCAGTATCTGGGATCAAATCTGGGACCTTTGAGACAGCAGCTAGCAATGCTGACCATTGGATCAAGGAGGTAATTATGTGTGCTATTTAAATAACCAATTTATGTTTAACATCATGACTAAATAGGGAGCAATACCTTCCCACCATTTTGTTTCTCATAAGAAATACACTGGTCCTCCTTCCCCACTTTTTCTAGTACAGAAAATAAAAAATAAAATGGTTTTAACATATGAATAAATATGTCATTGTATTTACAATTTAACAGGCATTATGTAACTATGCCACAATAATTTTAGAGATTTTAAAGGGGTCTTAGACAAGCAATTTGGGATAAGAATCTACTGACCACGAAGAAAAATAATTATGTTATATGGCAATAAAGTTGAAATTAGATGCTGCTAAGTGAATGTTCAAAATTTTCCTTAAAATGTCTTAACTTACTCTGGAAGCAACAAAATCCCAATTTTCAATAGCTTATTACCAGGATTTTCAAAATTTAGTGGTAGCATTTTTAAAATCTCAAACTAATCATATGACACCACAACACTGAACAATGATTAATTGATTTATTGCATTGGCTTAATGAATATGATGACAAACTGTGGTTTCAAAGATCAAAGGTTTGTGTCCTGCAGAGTAGGTTATTTATTTGGGTTTTTAATTTTTTATTTTATGATGAAGTACGTTCACACATATGATGTAAAAGTAAAAATACAGTAATGAGTCAGACTCCAAAGTTGAGAATGAACCCTTTTACTTGATTCCAGTATCACACCAGCTGTGCTAAAGAGACATGTTCCACAACTTCCATTATTCTGTAGTATCATTTCAAAATTATCTATGGAAGCTTGGTTAACAGTGACATACACTTACTGACACTAACACTTTTGTGGCAAAACCACTCCCTTGTGGATCTGGAATTGCGGATAGTTGTGTTGTCATGCCAATCCTCTCTGCAAGAGGTAAAGGTGCTCTTCAAACAGTGTCTAATAATGTATGGTTTTGATACAACCTGCAGGGAACACAAGATGCGCTTTCCCTCCATACACCCTAGACCATCAGAAACCTTCCTCCTTGCTGCCTCTTTTTAAACAGTTCCTCTTCTTTCCTGAGAACATGTTATTTGTATGCCCAACCATCAAGTTGAATTTCTTTTCACTGAATATTATATGCCTCCATTCTTCCTTCCAGTTCCAGATGATGTGTACCTTAACCCAGTCAACCTATCTCTGTTTATGGCAGACTATCAGATGGGATTGTTTCTTCATTTTATTGCATTTCAAAATGTCTGTTTTTATAACTAGCCTGGACAACATCAATTTGTGAAAATTGACAGTGGGATCATGAGTAAATTGTCCCAGTGGTGATCTGCCAGTACTGAGCTTTCTGATTAGATTCCTATTTTGTTGAGGAGCAAGTTTTTGAGGTCTTACAGGCAACTTTTTTATTCCATAATTATTTCAAAGCTTCAGGATGTTAGTTTGGTGACCTGCCAAGTCTTCTTGCTATTTCCTGAGATGAAAATATTTCTTTTTAGGCTTTTACCAGACATTGTTTGAAGCTAGGCAACCCTGCCTTCCAATCCATATAATTGTGCCCCCTTCACAAACACAACAGACACAAGGCTACTTACTCTGCGGCTGCAAAAAAGCTTTTGCTCATTTTGCAGAAGGATTATTTTCTATATTCCAACTTGTGTGCAATGAATGCATGTTTGTAACTAGACTAAGATAAATTTCATATAAGTTGATGTACTTAATTCACATATCTTTGAATTCATTTTTTATCTATAAGTTTCATTAGTTGGTCTATTATTTGCAGTGCACCTTAATTAAATCTCTTCCTAGATCACAAAGACCAAATTTAAATACCTACGAAGGGTTTTGGAAAGCATATTCATATACAAATCATCATAAAGGATTAAATAATGTACATTTTTTATTAAAATTTTGTATGCAAAGCAAGAACACTATAAACTTACAATTATGTACATCTAGTAGGATGGTTTAGTATGGTACATCTCAAAGCAGTCTAACCGATGAAAAGTAACTCTACATTTTTTGCACTGTCATGATCTTTTTGCCCTTATCACATCTTTTAGTTATTTTTTTCTTTTTATAGGTTAGAGGAATATGCATCAAAAAATGAGCACAGACTTTAGACTTGCAGATACAAATGCATAGAACTGGTGGAGGGGTTGACCTTAAACAGAATTCTAAGGCATTTCTGCAGAATCAAGCAAATGTTGCAAAATATATATACAATGAAGTCAGAAAATGCTTTCTTTCTCCTCTCTGTGAGTTTGTGAAGAAAAATGTAAACAATGAACATGCAGATAGGTAATAGAAAGATAAATGCTTTTCTGTATCCCTTGCCAGTCTGATGCATCAGTTAGTCTTGTAAATCTACTCCAATCATCCCTTTCTGATACAAGGGCTTTTTATCTATTCCTATCTTCCTTACTTCATAACTTTCCTGTACCTTAAGTCCACTGTTTTGTGTTTGGAAGCAAGAAAATTAATTTTTTTACTGTCCATTTCACATGTAATAGGTTATTATAGGTTATTAATATTCCTTACTCTCCATGACAAAAATTGCCCATCTAAATATCTCTCAAAAAGAAACCGATCTTTCTCACTCAAGACTCAACAGAAACTGATGAAATGAGGATTATAGATATGATTTTCATTGTTATTACAAGCAATATCTCTGGTCAGAAAACCATACTATATGTGTCTTTGGAGCAGTGCAGCAAAGTGAGATCAGCTTGTTGTGTGATTTAAAGGCCAGAAAATACTTTGGGACCATAACTCGTCATATGAGTTGAATGGGCTAGTTACATAACTTTGCAAGAAAATTATTGCGGTTACTAAAACTCAAACTGCTAATATGTTACAAACAATCTGTCAAATATATAATGTTCATATATTTCTAGAACACTTTCAATATTCAACATACATGTAACAGCAATATTGAATTCTTTAATGTTAATTTTGTGTGCCAATGAAATTAATTTGTATATTGTATTAGACAAACTACTGTTTAACTGAAGACTGGAGCTTAACAAACACTGCTAAATATGCATGGTGAATGGTTGAATGGCGAAAATTAGTATGATGATTAAAAAAATTTTATATCCGAGTGATTTAAAATATTAGCCTTGAAAAGAACCTAGGTTGCACCAGACCATATTATAAACATTTGAGAACATAGTATTATTTAAATAAATACAAAAGTAATAGGAATAGTTTATTGTTTTGAAATGTTTTTTACAGTATGGCAAAAACCTATTGTAGCAACTGGTAATTTCATTGATGTTAGCCTATTCTGTTATATTTAGTTGAAAATCTGGATTATTAATTCTTTGTCTCCACGGAGAAAGTAAAAGTATCATTGAAATGCACAATATTCTATTTTAGTTTAAATAATACTAGTATTTGTATATGATCAATGCTATTTTAGTATGCTTAAAACTATTATTTCCTATTTAAAAATTTCCACTTGTGCATTTAGTCTGTTTTGCACTTTACACTGTGGCAGTATAGTTTAATATTGAATTTAACCAAGCTTTAAAAGCATGTTCATAGTAAAAAGGCTATCCTAAGAAAATTAATTTTTTCCTACATGAAACAATTTCACTTCCAGTAACAAAATGGTGGGAGAACCATGAAGCCATTGTCACAAAATAACAAATTACTGCATCAGCTGCATATCAGTCTATCAGTCTTGATGGAAGAAACTACTTGAACGATGGAGCAAGTACTTTCAGTTTAACATAAAATCAAAATCTCTAAGGAGTCTCAGGCACTCTAGAAACAAATTTTCAAAAACTGGCACTTGTATTGGCATGTAATTCTGGCAAGCATACATATATACATACATATTAATAATATTTGAACTGCCTAGAAGTATTTCTAAACATGGAATGTCTTCTTCAGAGCTTTGTAGAAAATATTAAATGCAACTTCTTGTACTACTAATATAAAATACTTTTATCACATGCTGTAATTAGTTTTCTACAACTATAATCCAAATATAATATTTATTAAGAAATATCCTACCGAAGATGCTACAAGAAAAAAAAGTAAGAAAATCAAAAATAAAATGCCTTCTATCTCAATTACTGTATGTCTAACATCTCCACTGCATTTCAATGAGTATAAATATCTTCTTAAGACCACATAAATGCACACAAAGAAAAAGTATAATACAAGAAACAAAAGTTTAAAAGGCTATGTCTGACCATCATTAAATATGTGTATACCCACATATTATGCTATTTCACACTACTACATAATCCAAACAATTCAGTCCCTGGATATGCACATGCTGTAGAAAAGTAACACATATGGTTACAAACAACCATCAACACCCAATCATTACACTGTACCAAATTTACTTGTTTTACAAGAACAAAAACAGCACCATATTATTAGTGCCCACAATGTTTCGTGTTATTTTTGCAATGATAATTAAGCCATTAGGACACTTTTTCATTATATCAATTAATTTAGGGACTTTCATTAGGTCCTTTCTTATTCGTTGACTCAGAACTTGGTCCATTACCTTTCTCGCCCCTTCAACTAGACTCTTTCATCATGACTTAGCATTGAGCTGTGCTGTAAGCGCTGCAGTCTCTTGTTTCATTTGACGTAGATCAGCTGAAATTCTTTCCAGATTAGCTCCAACATTCTTTGTACTTTCAGTTTCAATCTAAAATGTATTAATTAAAAAATATTAGCAACGATTTGGGGAAAAAAAACATAAATAATAAAAAGAAGAGGTTCAAATTTAAGTTCTACTATATAAAAAAATTAACATTTAGCATCCTTAACTATTAATAATAACATACTTTATTTGCTATAGCTTAGTAATCAATCACAAGAAAATTATGCAGTGTCTACTATATTAATTCTATTGTCTAAGCTCGGTTGCAGAATGTTGAAATTCTTATTACAGTAAAATATTGCTATAACAAATACTGGAATAATGAAATGTTCATGTTCTTGCAGTCATCTAACTTCAAGGAAGCACACATAAAATATCAGCTCTACAAATTAGCCATGGCAGATCTCTGAAGTTTAGTTTAGTGAAAACAATTTTTGTTCCCTGTCAAATTACCTGTTTTGCAAGTGTGGACTGCTTGCCTTCCACCAAAACCAACTTACTAACTGACTGACCGACTAACTCACTGACTCACTAAATTTAAAAATTTTCAGTTTAACTAATTTTGTTTTAAAATATGCACTTTATTTATAAAAAAATTTCTGTTCATAATAACATCTGTAGCTACCGCCACCAGTGGCCAAGGTCGTTAAGGCACAGACTCGTGAGTGAGAGGTCTGGGGTTCGATTCCCACCAGGGCCATCCTCTCTGACTGGCATTTTATCTAGATTTTCCTGTCCTCATAAATGGCAGTTATTCACCATACGGCGGTTTGGTGAGCAACTGAAGATGGGAGAGATTCTCCCAAAATGCATCTTAATTTTAAGTAAGTAAGTGAAGTTTAGTGCAAAAAAAAAAATGAATGTCTAAGTTTAGCATAGACTCAATTGTTCACATTTTTTCACTAGTCTGTATATTGTTCATCCCATTAGCCCTTTCCCCACTTAGACTTACAAATAAATGTAAACAAATGAAACTGTTTTCTTAGTTAATTGTATTTATTTAAAATTAAAAAAAATATTTAAAAAATCATATTACACTATAGTCAAAGTATTCTGATTTCTTTTTTTAAGCTTCACAGCATAATGGAATCCTATTACTAACCCTAAACTATAGTTGAATTAACATTACTTTTGCCTTCTGACATATGGTTTATGACTATATTGTCATGAAAACCAAAGTTAATTTTAGAAGTATGTCCCCTGTTCTCTTTCCCCAAGCTTGCATGCAACATGCGACATTATTGAACATATTTGTTGTTGCACTGAGTCAATAAATTGTTTCCTTAACAGTAATTGTATTTATGAGGTAAGGGTATACTTCATAGTGTTAAATCTGCAGTTCAATTATATTAAGGAGGATTATAATTGAATTAAGGCAATGAATGACCTTTCTTTCAGCTAATAAATATATATATAAATAATACGGTGGAGAGAATATTAAAATATGGCATAGTTAAGTGAATAAATTGTACTTACAAAGCTGTAGACAATGGAGTGGTAATATATTCTACATTAATGTATTCAACCTGTTTACACTAACTCCATTTACTTACAGTTGAATGCATTAATGTAGGATATTGGCACAGTTATTTGACTGGGTGGAGTAGTATCAATGATTTTGGAAAGGAGTGAAACAGATAGTAGAAGATATAAAGTAGCAAGAGATTTGGGATAGCTTTCAGGATAAAAGTTCTTTAACCTTGTGTAAAATAGTTAAAATAAATGGGAGACAGCAGAAATATGTAGATAATTGTGATCAATGAGGAAGAATAGGTCTTGCATGGATGCTTACAGGAGTACTATTTCTAAAAAGATTAAGAAAAAAGAAGGAAAAGAACGATGCATTATGTGTGGGGAAAATGAATAGTGTGTTCCACTATCTATAGAATGTGAAATAGTAAAAAATTGGAGGGATGGTATCTGGGATTAAAAAAATGGGACAAACTACAAGGTATAGTAGCAATTAAAATGTTGCAGATAGGGAAAATAAACAAGATTGGGAAATATACATTTAATTTCGTGTCGGAACCAATACAGTGAAGCGACTATTATTTTCTTAATTATCTAGTGAGTCGATTTGATAACCTTATGCTCCACTTATATTCAAAGTATGGGACAGATATGTGGATGATATCTTTGCAGTGGTCAATAAGAAACTCTTTGATGATGCTTTGAAATTGCTACACCTACAAGATAAAGAAATTAAATTCACTTCGGAAACAGAACAAAACAACATGATTCCCTTTCTGGACTTAAAGATTATAAGAACAGGCAACAATTTGGAATTTGAAATATACAGAAAGGACACGCATGCTAAGAATTACATAAAGGCAAGTAGATTCAATCCCACAGCAAACAAACATGCAGTTCTCAATTGCTTAGCACACAGACTCATTAACATACCTATGAATGAGTTTGAATACAACAAAGAATACAATCTTTGTTGTATTCAAAATTCAATGGGTATGACCAAGAAATTGTAGATAAGAAAATCAAGAAATTTAAACAAAACAAGAGGTTAAAGCAGGTTACAACATTGACAGCAATAAAAGAATCTACCATCCACATGAAATTCACTTATCATCCTTGGGCCACCCAAAAATTCCAAAAAATACTCAGAGAGTTTGGGATTACTTTGTCCCCAGTGAACAATTTAGCCTAAAAAATCTGCTCAATTCTGGTGGTAATGATAGAATACTGGAGGAGAAGAAGCCAGGAATATACAAAATCAACTGTTCAGAATGTAACAAAGTATATATTGGAAAAACAAAAAGAAGCATTGGAATTAGGTTGAAGGAACACTGGAGAAACATAAGGTATAATCAGATAGAGAAATCAGCAGTTGTGCATCACTTTTGGAGAGATAAACATGATATAGAAATGGGAGTGAAATTATTGAAATTAGTAGATCAACCCGTTGAGCTGGGAATATGGGAAAAAATTTATATTAAAAATATAATTTTGAGATCCCAACAGAAGACAAATTAACCCAGAAGTTCATAAAATGTCCACGAGAGCTACACCAAGTCCAGCCAACCAACAACGAAGCTGACAGTTGACTCACAACTAAGGATGCAGGCAAAGGCTTGAGAAACTAGTTTTGCATAATTCAACAGTAAGGGGAGCATAAGATTATCAAATCGACTCACTAGATAATTAAGATTGGAAAATCTTAGAAAAAGTAAGTGGCAAGTGAAATAGAAATATTAGGAAGTAGCTTAAGGGTACATATAGTTGTGAAATTGTTAATTTATTTTACGAGTTCTTTATGTACATATAGCCTCATAGTTAAGGTATAGGATAACCTTAACTTTGGTATTGCTAAATTCTTAGACATTTTGTTTGTTTATGCAAATTTAATTGTAATGTTATTTGCTGAAATTAAAATTCATTCATTCATATAAAATATGTTTTTATGCTCAAAGAAATTAGTATGGAAAATGGAGATCAATCTAAAAGTTCACTGGCATAATGCATTTCTATGCTGGGAGCTAGAAAATGCTACTCTAAGGAAAATGATGACAATTACTTTAGAAAGCTGAGCGTTTTGATGGCTTAAAATTTGTGACAATTGTAGTTAATATTTCAAAGCAGAGTATCTTCTCAGTTCAACTGATTGAATTCCTCCTAGCAGTACGAATGAGTTACAATGTTGCATGTCTGTCAGAAGTCAAAAATAAGTTAATTTAACTATAACATACGATACAAGAGAAATTATATCAGTTGGGAAAGTCTTCAATACTAAGATATATTTCTCCAACTAAATTTACCTCCCATTATGTTATTTGCAAATACAGAAACTTCAGGCTTTTTAACAATTACCTGCTCTTCTAAATCACGAATCTCTCTGATTATGGCTCCTGTCTCTTCCACCATTTGAACCAGTTCCCCACAATCTGAGTGCAGTGTTGCTAGAAGTTTATAGGCTTTTCTTGCAGTTTCATCCTTTTTGGCATCCTAAAATAATGAGGAAAAAAATTAATGAATCAGTTAGTATTATTGTTCACAAGAACTTTTATAACAGAAGTTAATTAACATCTTTCTCTATTCTCTCACTCAGTTCCATGCTCATATACTGAATGAACTGCTTTCCTTCTTTGTGAAACACAGTTTACAATTTAATTAAATTAATGAATAATGTAACATTCCGATTTCCCAACAGGTTTCCCTGTCCCCTCTGTCAGGGCAAGCCTAACAGCTCTCATGTATTTGCACTCTGACTAGAAAGTAATATCATTTATACAATATGTCTACAAATGTACATGAAATGGAATACTGCAGCCATGATTTATATATAAAGAACTTACACAGAATTAATTAATAGGACATTTATAATTTATCAGGAGGATTGAAGCTAATAAACATTGCTTCACCTCATTAAATTTACAAATAGAATAAATAGAAAATTTACTAAAACTTACTAATATATGTATAACGTTTTAAGCAAAAATATTACTAACAATTGTCTGGTCTACCATTAGGAAACCCCCTGTCTCCATATCTAACATATTTATTCATGATTTCCGTTGAAATACATACAACCAACTCCTTCCCAATAATTTTCAAGCCATTGGTATGCGGATGGCATATTTGCAATAATACCAAAAAAACAGCAACCTGGGAGAAAATCTTTATCTACAAATACAAAGACAGCATAATGAACTTCGACATTGGCGGAGGTGAAAACATAAACTACAAGTTTATCACACTGCCACCAGAGCAGAATATACATTCCCACAGCTCAACGAATGATCCGACAGTTGAACTTTAGCCTGGCTGAAGATGGGAACTAAATGTTCTCGAAACCGGTTCCATATATTTATGAAAAGTAAGTGAAGCTTTAAGAGTGTGTAGTTCAACTGAACCATACAATGATATCAATTAATCTATAAGAGAGGTTTCCACATTGCAAAGAAAGTAGCAAATTCAAAAGTTTCACATATCATCCAACTTACCACAGCAAATTCAATTCAATATTCGAAAACATGACATAAAGTTAGCTCCAAAGAACAAATATAATATCAAAAATTTACTAGGTTCCACAGTAAAAGATACCATACCAACAAAATAGAAATCATGAATTTGCATAATTGAATGTGCAGAATGTAATCAAAAACACATCAGTAAAATGAAGAGAAATTTAGAAACTTGGAGAAAGGAAAGCTTTAGTAATATTCATTTTAAACAAAATTGGTAAGTCAACAGTAGCAGCACCCTTTTGGACCCAAAATCACTCAATTAAATCAGAGGCTAATTTGCTGAAAGAACTTAACAACCCAATACTTGGGAAAATATTTACATTGTGAAAAACAAAGGTAAATGAATTAATTTATGTTCCATGGATGAAGTCAGCAAGTTCCTATTCGCTACACAGCAACAAAGTCAGACAGGAAAAATGAATATTAGTAGTCTCAAAATCCTGTGGTCAACTTTACCAGTTGAAGTATCAGGCAAGCAGTGGTCACTTGTGGCTACAGATAGGGTTGAATGGAAAACAATAGACATCAAAAGGCACTAACAGTGGTTAAAAACTGCGAAGTCTGCTGTGCATTATATATTTGTGGTAGGAATTATTTAAGGTAGTTTAGCTCTTAAAAATATCGCAAGCAATTTGCCAGTACTACCTCATCTAGTTAGTGATTATCCTACAGCAGCAATCTTTATCCTTATGGGATTCTACAAGCAAATTCATTTTATTTGACTTATAAGTCATGACCTAAAATAACAATTGTACCACATGCATTTGTAGATTCTGCTGTTTTGTATGTGATTTTATTGCCACTGCAGTAGTCAGTGCATAAAATATATTGGTATTTGATCTATATTACTGTACACCATGGGGAACTATTGCTTTATAAAAACTAAAACAAAATGGTTGATTCATACTATAGTTCTGCAAATGTGAAGAAAAGAAAGAGGCATGAAGAAACTATGAGCTTTATAAAATTAAAACTACAAGGATAAATGGTTAAAAATGTCAAGGAACAAAAAATGCATACTTGAAAGAAGTACAATGATTACAAAGTAAGAGTAAACATACAATCAAAATGCTCATAGTGGAAAAACAAAGAATAAGAAACAATAATGTGGGACAGTCCTATGCAGAGTTGTGTAAAAGTTCCCTAGTTTTGTCAAACAACTGTGAATGATGGTCTTTATACAACAATTAGCACTTCTATATCAGTTATTTATTAGAAATTTACTTGGACCACCACAAACTTATATAAAATGCTCCCCTGAGAACGTGGTATTACTTTGAACCCAGTGAACAATTCAGCTTAAATAATCTGCCCAAAATGCAATAAAGTGTACATTGGCAAAACAAAAAGCAGTATTGGAATTATGCTCAAAGAGCTGGAGAAACATCAAGTACAATCAGCAGTTGTACATCACTTTTGGAGAGATAAACATGATATAGAAATGGAAATCAAACTGCTAAAATTTGTAGATAGACCTTTGGAACTTAAAAGAGTAATGGAAAAAAAAAATTATAACAAAATATGAGGATAAGGTATGAACTTCCAGATTCAAACAGAAGCCAAATTAATCCAAAAGTTCATAATAAGTCCACGCCACATTCATCCAACCAACGAATCTGGCACATAATTTAATGATAAGTGGAGCATAAGAGTATTACATCCACTCACCAGCTAATTAAGAATATGTAAGCCAAATATAACTTTTCACACATGCTGTGCTAACTCAAGACTGACATGTGCTAAAGAACCAAAGGCACGAGGAAAGCAGTTTGAAATTGCTATAATTCCTAGTTCTGTAAATTGTTAAATTTTTTCCTTTCTGTACATCTACCTTGGTGCCTAAGCAACCTTGTACTGAAATTACTTTATTGTTCATAGAATACAAAGCTCCACAGTTTTCTTTAAATTGGAAACAACGCAGCCAGAAGGGACAGCCAGTCCAGCCTTTCTGTTCCTTGCTTACTTCTTCAACTTAGTATATAGCTACTAGTTTTAATTACAAACTTGTTTTTAAGCAAAATAAATTACTCCCTTAGAGGGCCAGTGCACAGTTATTGGACAACACTGCAGTAGAACAATTACAGATGAGACTATTGAAGTTAAATGCCAGAGTTACCTAGGAGTTCTGGAAAATCCAAGCATCACTCTACTTGAAGTCCAGGCCTTAAGATGACCATAGTTCAAAAAATTCTAAAGAAATGCTTTAGTTTTCATGGGCTTAAAATTAAGTAGTGAAAGGAAACATACCAAAAATTTTGATTTTGCTGAACAGTTGACTGATGAAGTGGATGAAAGATCAGAATTTATTTTCATTTTTAAAATGAAATTCACTTTCAAAATATTTAAAAATAAATTATGTTTATAATATTACCAACTACACTCCTATTTTCCTATTTTCATAGCTTTTATAAGAGATATGTTCTTATTACAATACACTTGTTCAGAAAGTGGGCTGTATTTGTGAGAAAATGCCATTCTAGAATACTATATTCCTGTAACAGATAAAACTTGCAATTTATAATATATTGGTGCCATTTTTTTCAATGTTTATTTAAAAATTATGTATAAAATATTTCCCATTTTGGAGAGGAAAGACGGAATGAATTAAATTAAGTTAATAAAATAAAACAAAATTATATACAGGTGAAATAAAATCACTAGAAATTTGATTGGAAGTTAATAAGAAAAAAGTACCATAACATAAAAATAATTCAAGTCCTTTAAACTCTTGTGTTTCACTGTTTCTAAATATAATGGAACAATAAATATACACAGAAAATCATAGCCACCAAAAATGAGCAAAAAGTACTTACTCTAAAAATAAGTTCATCTGCTACAGTAAAGGATCTGTCAAGTCTTCCTGTAAGGTTATTAATTTCCTTTTGCAGTCCTTTTGTATCAGTTAATACTTTGTTTATTTCATCTTTTTGCTTCTTGATGTTGCCAATAATTTCCATAATTCGACGTGTGTATGCTGACCTGCAGAATGGAAAAGGAAACTGAACTTAGTTCAACAAAGCATTAACGATGTTCTAACGATAAGCAGTTTATTGTGATGGTTCCTTAGGGCACTTGCACCAGCAATGTAACTACCCAACTTTGAATTGTATATCATAAAATGGATATTTTCTAGCAAGTGATATTTTCATGCTTAATTTTGAACCATGAGGTTGCAATAGTGAAAAATATTTGCACTCCTATATTTGCTGCTCCTTGAACTTTGCAATATTGTATGTAGTAAGTAAGATACTTTATGATGCAGAAACTATATCCCATTTTGTCTCAGTAAAAATGTTGAAAATATTCTCCCTTTTAAGAACATAGAACTTAATAGGATTAGTAAGCTAAGCAGGAAGAGACCTTAGGCTTAAACCTTTTATGTGACTGATGATGATCTTCCCTTCTGAGAACATGGAACTTAATAGGGTTATTCAAAAATATTTCTGGATGTTTATAATAATTTCTATACTCATATTATTAAGTCTGCCATGATATATTTAGTAGCAATAGAAAGAGCAACTGTAAAAGTTTACTAGACTTCAACAAATGTGCAATGACAGCTGACTATTTAACAAAAAAAGGAACGGCAATAAACAGAAACTTTAATACATTACAAAAGAACGTTCATATGAAATTAACCTGGAAACAAATTCAAATAAAAGAAAAAAATATTAGGAAAAACCTCTCAACATATTGGAGAATTCTAAAAGAGCATCTTACAAGAAAACCGCCATGGGTGGGGTGGCCGAGGTGATTAAGGCGCGGACTCATGAGTGGCAGGTCTGAGGTTCGATTCCCACCAGGACCATCCTCCTAACTTGACGATTTTTCCAGATTTTCCTCAGTCCTCATAAAATGGCAAATGCTGGGGAAGTATCCTAAAACTTAGGCCTGGAACACTTCCTTTAAAAAAATCCTTTCCCAATTTATCATTTCATCAAGTATTACCAGTGTTCATCACCTGTGATGCTTCAGTAATTAAAACAGGCATTAAACACTATTTAAAAAAAATTACAAGAAACTGAAAAAATAGTACAGCACTCTTTAGATTAGAAATTGGCCATGGCTGTTTGAATGCTCATTTATACAGAATGGGAATTTCACCCATTAGAACATACATCTGCAGAGACAATGCAACAGTGAATAAGGACTATCTTCACTGCAGAAAGCTACACCGAGAGAAACAGAAGAAGGAAGATTCACTGATAAGCTAGAGCAAAAATGGCCTAGCCAAGTTCCTGCCTTTTCAGAACAACAACAAATGTGCAATGTGTGCACCAAGGTCACACAACAGATATCTATACAATACCAGAGTTCCTCTCACACTCTCCATAGCATGCCAACATCAATGGCTGCATGGTTCCCTGAAATGTTTAGGTAGGAATGCAAAAGAGGACATAACAGTTTCTTTAATATACCACGGGTTGCAAGGAGTCAGATCTGATGATCACAGATGCCATGGCAACAGCCATTGACCACTATCATACCAATACCTGATCAATTGATTGGCAGCCTATTCAGTCTCTCTTGCATTTGCTGCCACAGTACTTAATTCACATACAACATGCACATATTGACTTATCTCTCAGGAGATTCATCTTAAATTCTCCTTAGAAGTGACGAATGAATATACTATTTGAGCACATTACATGTATTCTCTCGTGCTGTGGCTGATCTATCACTGGGATCCATGGTGCTAGGATTTCTTAGAATTATCTCATTTATTAGCTGGTCAGTCAGCAGTCAGACAGTCAGAAGGGAATATAATATATGTTCAATTGATTCAAGCTCTTGCAATTACAACTATAATTACAATGAAAATAAGCACATACCTCATGACAGAAAATGTGGAAATGTTGTCCTCATATAGCCATACATTTCTAGCATTTTTTAGAAAAATGTCATTCATTCACACCAGTTCATCTTCCCAAAATTGAATCAATTTAAACTTGAAAGCATATAAGGTCACTGTTTCTATGAATTGCAGGTAATCCTTATATTTGGATAAATTTCTGTAATTGGTTGTTACCAAATGTTAATGATAATAATTAATCCATGCTTAATATTCTTTACTGATGAATTTGGTCATGTTTCAATGCAAAACAACAAGTATTAGAGCACAAAAAAATCCAATGTTATAAACTCCCTTGTATAATGACAAAGCCGGTATACAGTATGATAGGACATACCAATTTTTTAAGAATACCATAATTGCAGAAACATACAAAAATGACATGCTATCAGTACATGATTTTTATTAATGGGGGAAGTTGTAATTACAATATTGGAATAACCCTCATCCGTTAGAAGAACTCATGCTTGTGAATGAAAATTTTTCCAAAAAAATGCCAAAAATGGTAGATGTACAAGAAAACATTTTCCAACATTCCCTATTACATGATATGCTTAATTTCATTTAAATCATATTTGTAAGAAGTTGAAGCAATTGTGCAGTATTACATTTGCTTTGCCAGAAGTTATCACTTTGACTGCCAACCCACCAGCTGCAGTGAAACACATCAAAACAAGAAAGCTCAAGTACAATTGGCATAGTTATGAAATAAGTATATTACTAGTCAGAGCTTTTTAAACATTTATGTAATGTGAATGAAAAACATCTTTCAAGAACATGAACAATGCATATTCTTATATTCAATTTCACCATAATTTGATATCAAAATAGTACTGAGAAACAAAACAGGAATAAAGACATACCAATATTTTACATTTATATTTTTGCCAAATGGGACATACCTGTTTATGTCTTTTGTGACTTTTTCATATTCTGCAAGTAGCTGGGAATGTAGCTGTTCCTTCTGCCGCACTTCCTCACTCAGCTCCCTTCCTTTTTCTCTTAAACTTCTTACTGCATCCACTTTTTTCTGACTTTCAGACTACACAAGATTATGCACATCATTAATAATTATTAATAGATGATTATAATTATTAACTTTATATCTGAAAGTATTTCCTCCTCTCTGAAGAGAAGAAATAAGCATCTGTATTAAAACTATATAAATATTTATTAATAACAAGATCTAACTTAATTACAAAAATTATTAATTAATGTTTTTATGTATGAAGAATAACACAGAAGTTATTAACAGTGAAGTAATATATCATTTGATTATAGCAGTCAGTGTAATAATACTGTTATATCTTACTTGTTTAAAGTCCAGAACATGTTTCTAGAGCATTCGCTCCCATCATCAGTTGGAGACCAACTATTGTCCGCTGGCGACAGTAGAATGAATTTGCTTAGTTTATCCAATGGTGGAATCTCCAAGTTCATGACAAAGTTTTTGTTTTTCATAACAGAAATCTTTTCCCAAGTTTACAACAACTCTCCTGCATTGACTGTTTTTAATAATTTAGGCTTCTCTTTATATCATGAGTTTTTGCTCAGAAATCTGCTGCAACTGCCGAATTTTCCAATTTGTTTGCACTTAACATTTCTGATGCGTTCTTCTGTGCAGATTTCCAAGTTTCTCTTTGTCTTTCATATATATATATTTTTTATTGCAGTTCTTACAATTAGGTTGATAAATTTTGTATTTCTTGTAATTTGAAACTGCATCTTTTTCATAAGATTTTAATACATTTTTAATATGCAATTTGTTCTGGGGAAAGATGTGATATTATATTCTTTATTCTTTAAATAAGAGTAAGTGAATTTCTTGTACTTGCTATTTTCATTCATTTTTGTCATTGCGCAAGTGTTTCTGATGGACTTAATTCTATTAAATTTAGCAAATTTTTATATACAAGAAAACTATAACAATTTTGAACAGCTGTGTTACAGACTCTTTCTGCTATTTCTCTTTAACAAGAGGGACATTCACCAATCTGTAAGAGTGCATTATGTTGAGATTTGGGGTTGTTCTTAATGTAATTATCTGTGAGAGCTGGTTTTCTGTATATTCCAAAGGCCTGCCTGTTGCCATTTTTAATTATTTTTCAGTCTAAGAAAGGCACAAGAATACCGATACATCTGCTCTTCAGAATGGTTATAGTTTTCTTGCAGAAAAAAAAAATGCTAAATTTAAGAGAGTTAAGGCCAGCAGAAACACTTGCACACTGACAAAAATGAATGCAAGTATGAGAAATTCATTACCACCCAAAGGTTCTTTAAAGAATATAACATTCGTTCTGGTTTCCCAAAACAAATTCAGTAATGTGTATTTTGTATTAAAATCATATCAAAAAGCTGCAGTTCTAAATTATAAGTTGGTATTTATCAACTTAATTATAAGAACTGCAATAATATATATAAAACAGAATGAGAAACTTGGAAATCTGCAAAAAAAGAGCATTTTGGAATTGTTAAATACAAACAAATTGAAAATTTTGGTAGTTGCGGCACATTTCTGAGCCAAAATTCATGATTTTAAAAAGGAACCTAAATTATTAAAAACAGTCAAGAATGCAGGAGAGTTGACAACTTGGAAAAAGATTTTTATTATAAAAAACAAATACTTGGGAATTACACCATTGCATTGTCTAAGCAAATTCATTCCACCGTCACCACAGGATGAGAGCAAATGTTCTTGAAACGTGTTCTGGATTTTACACAAGTAATGTTACCTAACGGCATAATCAAATGTTTTATGTTTACACACAGAATACACGTTTCCTCAATTTAATTACCTCAAATTTCACTAATTTTGTTCCACTTATTTGGACATGTTTCAAAGGCTGTTGCCTTCATCATTAGCAATGAGTGATTTTTTCAATAATAATTTGCTATATTATTTTGGTGTAGTTCGTTTACACCCTGTATACATTATTTTTTATTTGTTTATTTAAGGACGCTGTTTAACATCTCGGGTCATCAGAGTCCCATTCTATTCAGAGTGTGAAACAGCGGATAAATTTTGCTCAGAGGCCTCTTCTTTCAGGCTTGAGGTTCTTTATCGTGCCATAAAGTATGACATGGGACCCACGGCTTTACTTCCCTTCCGAAGGAAGCCATACTTAGGATTTTTACGCCCGAAAAAATCCATCGATCAAAACTGGGTTAGAACCCGCGACCTTGGGTTTAGAAGGCAAGTATGTTTACCACTACACCACCAGGACTGACCCCCTGTATACAGAATTAAATACTTTGTTCATATGCATTTACTTTTGAACATATATGAGGTTTTTATTAACATTAATTTTCTTCTTCCTTTCATTCTTTTTCTTTTTCTTATGACCTCAAGCATTGGACTCCTTTTCTATATTTTCCTGGACCCATTCTAATTTAGTTATACTTAACGTCTAGTTGGACAAGTAGTTTCCCAAAAACCTTCAGTGCCATCTAGTAGCATTCTAAGGAATTACTTGGACATACAATGATCAGAAATTTGTCAAAAAATATCTTTTTTTTTTTTTTTAAATATATAGTTGTTTAGCTTTCTGTAAATCTGTGACAAAGCAATATCCAGAAAAAATCCAACCATACTGGCTACGTTTGAACCCACAGTCTTGTGTACAGAGTAGAGTATGATACTTCTAACCAATGACCAACTAAAAGGAATTCTTATATATAGTAACTAAGTGACTTGTCTTCTTGCCATAGAAGATCAAGTAGTGCAAAAAATAGTGATTACAAATCTGTGACTTTTTCTAAGTGTTTTATCCTTTTCTGCTTTTCTAGTTAGAGTTATTTTAGTTACATTGTTAATAGTGTTACATTATTTTTCATACATATATACACATACAAGCTATTTTTTAAGTAAAAATCCATTTGTGAATACAGTTTGAAATTTTATGGACACAGGATTTTATGGACAGCTGAAGCTCCCAGCACCCTTTGTGCAGACTCCAACATCAATTGCATTCATGGTGTCAGTCTGTGCGCTTCATAGTGTGAAGTTACAATGTCAAAGAAAATCAAGTGGCCTGCAGTCTATGAAATAAAGTAGTCATTTAATTAACAGCAAGAAACATGAGAGTTGCAAATATTAATTGCCAGATATGTGAAGTCTACGGTGATGATGCAATGAGTGGCGGTACAGTGTGAAAATGAGTGAGAATGTTCAAGGAAGCTCAGGACAAAGTTCATGACAAATTGCATTCTGGTCAGTCTCTGTGATTACTGACGATTTGGCACAGGCAGTTGACATCAAATTTCATGAAGACAGGAGATTCACAATTTCCACTTATCATGGGAATTCCCATAAACTTTAAGGTAAGTTTTGATTAAAATTGTGTCTGAGAACTTAATGCTCAAGAAATTGTGCTAGCAGGGGGTTTCTAAATTGTTAAGTGAGGAACACAAAAACAAGTGATTGGCAGATGCATTAACATTTTTGAACCACTATGAGAAAGGTGATAGCTTATTCAGACATATCATTACAGGAGATGAGACATTAGTGTCCCATATTACTCCTGAGTCAAAACAGCAATCAATGCAATATACTGAGGTATAAAGGCTTTCACTCAATGGAGCGGCAACACATATGATTGCCAGTCAAAGTGAAGGTAGACAGATATTTTCAAAGAACAAGATCACACAACTGCGTTTGGGACAGGCAGGGTGTTTAGTAAGTGGACTTTTTGTCACAAGAAATGATTAATTCAGTTGCACACTGTGAGACCCTTAGGAAACTTCATTAAGCTAAAACAAATAGTATGGAATGCTTTCAGCCAGGGTAATACTGCTTAATGACAATGCAAGGTCACATGCTGTAGCTCAAACTCAAGAGCTTTATTTTTTTGAATGGTATTTAATGCCTGTTTTTATTACTGAGGCACCACGGACCATAAAGTCAAGAGCTGATCAATTCTTTTGAGGTATTTGATCATCTGCCATACAGTCCAGACCATACATGTAGCTACTACCACCCAATTCCCCCATTTAAAGCCCCCCCCCCTTCATCACTAATGAGGAACTGAAATCATTCCTGAAGATGGCAAAGTTCTATGAGCAGGATATCCAAAATCTAATGGTTTGGTATGACATTTAAAGTACATAGAAAAATATAGAACTGTTTTTTTAAATGCAAAAATTAAGTGTCTTTTCACAAAGGGTGGCTTATTTCGTTTGTATTGCAAAGCAGATCATATTTACAAAATAGCCCTCATGTGTATATATATATATATACTCTTCTTTTTCATTGTTAAAATGTGATTTGTAGCTTATTTAGTGCCATGGTTTTTGAGAAAATACATTATCTTTCACAGTTTACACTACTTTTATTGCAAGAAAAGTTTTAAAAAATTAAATTTTGCACCTTGTTGAATAAATATATCAAACTATACAAAAAACAAAAACTTACAGCTTTGTTTGAATTTCGTTCCCTTGCATCACGATATAAATTTAAGAGAGGCACCCTATGTTTTTCCCACTGTGTGGCTAAGCCCACTAATTTTTGTGCAGTAGTTTCAACTAAAGCCTGAAGCTTGCTAATGTTGGTATCAGCTTCTGGAAGCAAATCAAATGTGCGTTTTTTTATGCTTTGTATTTCTTCTTTATCCCTTAATGATTTTTCTTCAGTGGAATTCTCTTCTGTGACCTGTAAAAAGCAAAATTTTTTCTGTAACAAACATGTTTGAAAACAATAATTTATTTTATTCTATTTCTATATTTTCAGTCTTCTTTGATAACAAAGGCTATTTTATCCATTTACATTTGATTTAAAATGTTTGCTCAAACACTATTCAAAAAAATAAATGAAAAAAAAACTTTGAACTCTCTGAAGCAAAATGTCTAAAAACTATGAAGATAGTATGGGAGTATACAATAATTTCAATATTAGTAAAGTGCCTTTCTGTACAGTGTTAAGCCTACAGAATTAAAGACCAATCTACACATATCGCAAGAAGACCAATGCAGTGAAAGTGACTATAAATAACACATTAAAAAAAAAAGTCAGAAGTAGAATGAAGTTAATTTTCATTCATACTTTAATTGTAGACAAACGATAATTCCAAGAATGTGTTTATCAATTATTCAATACCCATTTGTGGCCAATTTTGTCACAGTATGCATTACCTGAGCAAGCTTGGCTGTCAGTTTCTTAACACTGAGCTGTAGAACTTCCAGATGTTCACGAAGCTTTTCAGTTTCTTCCTTGGCCAGCTGCATTTCTTCTTCTTTCCCCTTTCTCCTCTCAGCACCCTTAATTAGCTCTGATTTTTGTTGCACATCACTACTGGCTTCTTGCTCTTTCTTTGTAGCAACTGGTTCCTATTAACATTAATGATAAAACTAAAATATATTCCAGTGAACATAAACAAAAATATCATGGTGGCAACAAAACAGAAAAATGTAACCATATGTTTACAATGTTAGGTTAAGTAAATTCAATTAACAATTTCTGTTAAGTTGGGATATACAAATTGAAAATTTGGCAATAAAACTGAGTAGAACATGCTTTGTTCTTTACCATTTAAAGTTTTAAATAGCATTAAAGACTACTTACAACCTGTTACTTTGCTTACTTCTATTCTTGTTTATTGTATGGAATTAAATTATGGAGAAATGCAGTAAATGATGTAATATATCCTACATTAATGCATTCAAACTGTTCACACTAACTCCATTTACTAACATTACACTGGACATGTTTCAGAAGCTAATTGCTTCCATCATCAGTTGTTGACTGACTACTCAAACTGGCGGCTGGATCCCAAGAAACGTGTTCTGAATTTTTAAATTTAGAGAATCAAACATTAAGAGTATTTTATCATTATATTAATATTTTAAATGTTTTTAACTGTCAACTCTATAAAATTATTGTGGTATAAGATATTAAAGCAAGGATTCTTACCCAAGAGTAGACTTTGGGTGGATTTTCACTCAAGTACATGTCTTTTCTGATGAAGTTTAATTCCACTTATTGTTAAGTCAATTTACAAAGTTGCCCACTCTGAAGTTCCCAAAAATCTAATCTCCATAATAGAAATGTGGGGTGCAGTTATAGTGACAAAATAAATGGCCAATTTTTATAAGGTTATTAATAGTCTTGGCATGTATAAGTCACTTTGCAACACTTTTTTGATGAGTCAACAATGGTAATTCATAAAGTGTTTGATGATAAGATTTATCAGTAACAACACATGGCCTGCTTGATCCCTAATCTAACCCTAATCTGAGAGTTTTCCTAGACTCTGCCCCTTTACATGCAAAATTCTCTAACTGGTTTGCACAGTTTAGACAAGGAAGAACAGTCTTGAAAAATAAGAACAATAGAACATAACAGCAGTTTTCCTAGACTCTGCCCCTTTACATGCAAAAGACTATAACTGGTTTGCAGAGTTTAGACAAGGAAGAAAAGTCTTGAAAAATACGAGCAATAGAACATAACAGCAACAGTGGCCAAGTAGAAGCTACAGTGAAAAAAAAAAAAACCTGTCAATAACTTACAGGGAGACAGAGGAGCCTCTAAACATTCATTTGCCACTGGTGTACAAAATCCTACACATTTATCTTCATTTGAGGAAGATTTGTTGTCACTGGGTATCCCACAACCTTACAGAAGAACAAAAGGCACTAAGATGGAATAGTGCTACGAAATGTTTCATCGTTTTGACAATGCCAGCTCTCAATGTGTTAATACAATAACTTTACAAGTGACAAAAGCATGATTTTCCAATATGACGCAAATCAAAGAGGTGGTCAGTGATCTAAGTCTTCCTAAATGATGATGCTTCAGTAAAAATTAAGCAATATCAAAGTGTAGGCAGAAGACAGTTGTCAGGTGAAAACTAAACAATGTCAAAGTGTACGCCAAAAGACACTCCCAATTTCTTCTCAGCAAACAGCCATATTGCAACTAATCCACTCCAGGAACAAAAAACAGTCAGTGCCAATTGGTATGTTACAGCTTGCCCAAGGATTTCAGTACATTACCAGAAAGAAGACTAAATTCTCAGTTGTGAACTGAGAATTTACATTACATTACCATGACCATGCTCCACTTTGAAAAACAATGAACTTTCTGCAAAAATTGAGAATGATATTGGGTAACTATCAACCATACAGTTTAGATCTGGCTTCCTGGCATCTTTTCCATTCTTGACTGCCAAGGAAAAACTGAAAGGTCATCAGTTTGGGAGTCCTGAAGAAGCTGTTGCATTCTATGAAGAGAAATTTGGTGCAATCTCTAAAACAGTATGACATGATTGGTTCCACAGGATGCAACTCTGTATAAAGAGTCAGGGAAACTACTTCAAAAAGAAATAGGCAGATTTGGTTAGTTAATAGTCTTCTACTCAAAAGAACACTGAAAATTAAACAGCTACCCACGTATCTCCGAGCAGTACTAAAAGATGAAGTGTATAGGATAAATCCCAATATCTTAGATGAATTTAAGATAACACCTATTAAGAAATTAATTCACTTTATGAAAGAAATTTAAAGACAATAATGAGTATGCCCTTAAGCACATGCCTAGACAGTCACTCTAAAATTGCAAGTTTAATGGCAAGCTCTGGCCGGAAGCATAGATTCTGTGGTTCATGAATTTCCTAGCACTGACATTTGATAGATAATCTGCCCATCCAGCACACTTTCATTTTTAATGGTATTTTTTTCTTTGTCACTACCTAACATAGCATTATGGTCCTTTTTTAATAGTCTTTAATGCCCATTTTTACTTCTGAGACATGATGGACTCTGATTATGCATCAGATGAAATGATAATAGGGAAAATATTTCTTAAAAGAAGGAAAAGCTGCATGCCTTGGCAGTTTATGAGGACTTTATGTACAAATGTTGTGTATTTTATTTGTATTTTGATTGCATTATACTTCACAAAATTGAACATACCAGCTGAAAGCCTGGAAGTCAGGGAGGATAATCCTGGGATAAATTGAACCACAGAATTCATGAAATTGTGCCTCAAGGACCTCGATTACCCAGGTAATTTCAATCTTGAGGTAATTAATACAATTAATTATGTCACAAATCATTGCACACTTTTTTATATCTAGTTACCTGGCCAAAGGAGAATTAAAAGGTGCAGAGATTTTTGGGCCCACAATTTAGCCAAGCAAATAACAGAAGTACTTCTTTAGTGAATTATTTAAAAATCATTTAACATTTTGATTGCTCTCTACGATAACAAATAAATTCACTGAAATTATAATATTTAAGAAAATACCTTGGAAAACTGAAGCCTTTCACTGAGTGCAAATCTAGATTTTCTATCAGGTAATTTTTTCCTATCATTATCTTGTTTAGACGCTGCACATGGCTCATCTGCTGCACTGCATCTCTCAAATTCTCTAGTTAGGCACTCTAGCAACTGTTGACTGTGTCCAACACCTGCACTGGGTGAATCTTGCTGCACAGGTGGCAGAAGGCCTTCACTGTTGAGCGTAATAAGGGATGGAAGCAATTGACATTGATTCTGAACCTGATCCGTAACAGGTGGGAGGTGGCGCACATAGTATTCACGACAAGCTAAAAGTAATATAAAGGAAATATTAAACAAATTCATATTTTTGGTAAACTCCAGTTAATTTATCTAAATTATAAAATAAGAGCACACAAAAGGTTACAATTTTTTACAGGCATGAATGAGTAGTTGCAACAGAATGTTTTATTACCTTAAAGAAAACTATACCTCTAAGAAAGAGATTACAAAATTAAATTTATCTTTTCATTCTTTGCAGAGTATACAAACTGTTTAGCATATAAAAATACCTGTGTCCTGTATAATACCTGTATTAATTAAGGTATGTAAAATTTAAAAACCATCGTTAAAATGATATTCTATTTAGTAATAAAAGATTTTTTTTAATAGTGTTTAACGTCCATTTTACTACTCAGGCACCACAGGCGGTGGACATTGGTGATACATGAGATGAAATGATATATTGGGAAAGGAGTATTTTTTAAGGAAAGAAACATTCCAGGAATAAATTTAGGGTACCTCCTTGGCATTTGCAATTTATGAGTAATGAGGAAAACCTGGAAAAAAACCTCAGTCAGGGTGTACGGTCCTGGCAGGATTTGAACCGCAGACTTCCAATAATATAACGGTAACACAAAAGATTTTAGCAGAGATTAAATTATAAATTCAGCAAAAACTGCTTTCACTTGAAAATATACACACACTTTAGCATTAAACAGTATGACATCTTGTTTCACTGGAATTCTGTTATAAATGCAATAACTGTCACACAAGCAGAAATATGCAGCAAAATCTCATGACTTGATTTTTGCCCCAAGACTTAACAATACTTTTAAAAATGCAGCAGTGTTACAAATCTTTGGTGGGTGACTATGGAAATTAGTTTCAGGAGCTTCAAAGAGGTCAAGAATCATTTGAAGATAAGTCCAGCACAGGTCACCCTCATACAGTCAAATCCAGAAACAACTGAAGCTATGCAGAAATTGCTTAAAGAATTCCTCCATTGCAGTCGCAAGATTTATGTGAAGATTCTGAGGACAATTTGCATTGGATCAACAGCAGTAAAAAAATGATCACCCTCTGTGTACATCTTCAAGTCATGTTCTTGTTGGGTGCCATACTAAACAGAAGGCAGCAAAACATAAGAGATTTGCTTTGTTTTTTCTCCCTAACTTAAACTTACCCCTTACTCATAAATCCAAATTTCATGAACTTTAACCTATCCTATGTACTTCCTTCTAAAAAGTTCAATGGAAAGATTGGAAGAAATGTATAGGGTTCGTTTGTATTCTATGACATGTTTGCTCTAAAAAAAAAGTCAACAGAAATGTAGCAATGCAGTGAAGGAGATATTTTGCCAACAATTCAGGTAATGAAAGAAATTATATGAGTATTACAGAAGATTATTGCATATAGGAGTGAATTTAGAAATATTGAAATAACTTTATTCTTAATTACATAATGAGTTCATTTAATACTCTTATGCTCCACTTACCATTGAATTATACAAAACATGTTTCACAGGCCTTTACCCATATTATCAGCTGTGTGTCGACTGCAGATTTGTCATTAGTTAAATGGACTTGGTATAGCTCTCATGGACATTTTATGAACTTTTGGCTTAATTTGTCTTCTTTGAAATCTCTTAAGTTCATAAACTTATTTTTATATTTTTTTATAAAAAAATGTTTTCCAATATTTCCATCTCCAAGGAGCTAATCTACAAATTCAATAATTTGATTTCCATTTCTATATCACGTTTATCTGTCCAAAAGTGATGTGCAACTGCTGATTTATCTATCTGATTGTACCTGAGGTTTCTGCAGTATTCCTTTATCCTAATTCCAATGCTTGTTTTTGTTTTGCCAATATATACTGTTTGCAATGCAACTCACTATCTAATTAAGAATAAATTAATTGCTTCACTGTATTAGTTCCAATACAAAATTAATTTTAAATTTAATAGAAATGACTGTTCTAAGCACATGACAGAAATATTAATTTAATAGAAAAGCACATAGCAAATAATGATCACAAAAAATAAATGCAATGAACAGAATCAAACCAACCCATGTTGGCATACCATAAATACTCCCAGATATCTGATAATATTTATTCTGCAGCTACAAACGGGCAATGGAGCACTAAACTCCCAAGCATTTAAGACTTTTTAGATAGTAGCAGAAATTTTCACAGTAAAATATAATATATTTATAACATATTATTTATGAGAAAATCATTCAAATTTCACTGCTTTTGTTCCACTTACTTGGACATGGTTTGAAGACTGCTGCCATCATCATCAGCATGGCTCCATTGTCAGCTTCCCAGCATGGTATTAAGATGTTGTTCTGTGGATTTTATGAACTTACGTGTTGACGTTATTTTTGTTTGGAAGATCAAAATTAACTAAATTTTTCTTAAATGTAAAATTGGAACTTAAACACAGTGAAGCCAATCATATTAATGGATATCATTGTATGATTAGTTGAACTACACACTCTTAAAGCTTCACTTACTTTTTATAAATGTATGGAACCGGTTTCAACTCAAAGTTGAACCTTAGCATGGCTGAAGATGGGAACAAAATGTTCTCGAAACTGGTTCCATACATTTATAAAAAGTAAGTGAAGCTTTAAGAGTGTGTAGTTCAACTAATCATACAATGATATCCATTAATAAATTTTTCTTGTTTATCAATATATTCTCCCACACTACTAATTAGGTGGGTTTTTGAAGAGCTTAAGAATTTTGGTTCATTTTAGAATTTGTGGTTTTTTGCCAGAAGTGATAAAATACCACTGATTTTTCCTTGTGTTTATATTTTACATTTCTCATGTGTTCCTTATACATAGGACAATGTTTCTTTTTGTTTTAACTATATTTTCATATTGCAGTCTTGCAACTGATTTTGTAAATAGCTGATTTTTTTCTGACAGAATTTTGTCTTTTGTGTTTGTTTTAGGAGAATTTTTAAACTATTTGTTCACTGGAGTCTAAATGGAGTCAAATAATAAATCTTTTAAAATATTTCGGAATTTTTTTGGTGTGCTCATGGATGAAATGTGAATTTCTTATGTATATAAAATCTCCTTTGTATCCTTCTTCTTGACCAGATCTTTTGTGTCACATTTTCCTGTGCTCCATCTATGATTTTATAGTACTCCAATTCACATTCTGTCTTGCTTATTGGTAGTTTCGTTAATCTAAACTTGAGGCTGTTGATGATTGTGAGTTTATGTTGTTTTGAACTGTGACTTGTTTTTTATAATTATCTGTATGCATATCTTTGCTGAATGTGCTAAAGGGAAGGGAAGAACTTGTGGTTTTTTATTTCCATTCTGAAACAAGGTTCTTGTTTTTTATTTTAATTCTGAAACAACAAGGTTCTTCCCTTCCTGGATATAAAAATTATAAAAATGGCAATATACTGAAATTTGGCACATTCAGCAAAGATACGCATACAGATAAATATATTGAAAAAAAAAAAAAAAACAGACACAATCCAAAGTTACATAAACTTGCAATAATCAACAGCCTCAAATTCAGATTAACAAACCTACCAATAAGCAAGACTAAATACAAATCAGAGTATCACAAAATCATAGATACAGCACAGAAAAAAAGCTGCACAACAGATCTGGTCAAGAATAAAGGAGAAAAATTCAAAAAACAAACAGAGAACATCACCACACTAAAAGGCTATAAAGGAGATTATTTATATATATAAGAAATTCACACTCCATCTCTGTGCACACCAAAAATTCCAGAAGATTTTTAAGGATGCCAACATTATTTTGACTCCAGTGCACAAATACAGTTTAAAAAAACTAAAACAAAGGATAAATTCTTGCCAGGAAAATAATCAGGCATTAACAAAATCAGTTGCAAAGACTGCAATATGAAATATATAGGTAAAATAAAAAGAAGCATTACCCTACAGTTTAAGTAATGCATGAGAAATGTAAAATATAAATACATGGAAAAACCAGCGGTAGATTACTATTTCTGGCAAAAAAACACATGAATTCCAAAACGAACCTAAACTCTTAAAAGCTCTTAAAAATTTATAGAATTAAAAGTGTGAGAAAATGTATTCGTAAATAAAAGCAAGAAAAATATAGTTAATTTTCACCTTCCAAACAACAGTAACCATATCACTAGGTCATAAAATCCACAGAGCGACATTTTAATACCAAGCTGGGAAGCTGTCGTTGGAACCGTGCTAATGATAAGGCAACAGCCTTCAAAACATGTCCAAGTAAGTGTAACTTCTTTAGATGTTTACACACAAAATTTGTCCATTTTATTATTTATTAACATCATCGTTAAACAAGCCATATGCTTCACAGCATTCCAAAATGGTAGATGTTAACTGTATACTTCCTTGTTCTAAAAGCGATAAAGTCTAGAGTGAAAAGAGTTTCACAGTTGCACACCCAGTTTCACCTTCCTGTTTATAGGCAAGGGGGGATGGAAGAGCCAGTGCTTCCATTTAACTCTAAAGGAATTGCAAGGAATCTATCTCCTTCCTACACATAGAACAGAAAGAGAATGAACAGCTATCCTTGTTACCCAAAGGTTTGCTGCATGCAATAATGGAAAATGTTCCAAAGAAATGTTTTAGTTTTCACTCAGTCCATAGAGTAAAGTTAAATAATTAGCATGAACTCGATGTGTAATATGCAGATATGGCACTTTTCTTTACTGAAATTAAAAAGCAAAGTTGGAATGAAAGCTTGAAGACCCTGCGACATCGATAGTTCATTTTTAGCATTCAAACTTGAATTAACATACCAGTAACAATCATCCTTAAAAATCTTATCTGGTACTTCACTACAAATGAAACTAATGAAAAAAAATATCTACACTAAACACAAGGTAAGCATGCTATTATATATTACTTTATACTTTAAATGCTTCAGTGCTAACCTAACACAAATCTCAGTTTTCAATATTACATATTCTTCTAATATTATCTTTTAATATATATTTATATGTACATATTTCACACCTTGTTATTACATATACATCCAGGCTTTAATGATCACTCATTGAAATCTAAGTGTTTTTACATCACAATGAAATAACTGCAAACACTTTCAGTTAGTTACAGGTTTTGTTGGCAAAACTTTTTCTATGTATACATGCAAGCTGCTGAACAAAGTTCCTGTCTGACTTATAGAAAGAAAGAACAATGACATACAAAACTACATAACTGATGGTTCACCGTATCTAATCTGTGGGATAAAAACTACAGTCTATAGCAGATTCAAATAATTTCCATTTGATGCTTCAAAAAAAAATATCTCTTTTTTCATACCTATAGGGAAACCAAAAACAATCTGCTGTATTAAATATGAATTCATGAATGTTAGAAACAATTCTTGGTACAAAATTGAAACTAGAGTTTTATTTTTCAAATATCTAGCATTATTTTCAATATTAATTCAATTTGGAATTGAACACAGTCAAACATGCATTAATAATTTCTTCTGGGTCAAAATATTTAGAACACTATGGTTTCACTTACATGAGATTTACTCAGGATATGTTTCATGTGACAATTGTCCACATCTTCAGCTGTTAACATGATGTGGACAACTGTTCCATGAAACATGTCCTGAGTAAATCTCATGTAAGTGAAACCATAAAGAGTGTTCTAAATATTTGAACTCAGAAGAGATTATCTAGCATTAATTCATATAATTTTAGATGCTTTAAACAGAAATGGTATGATATTTCAGGATATGTTAAATTAATAATTATAAGGCTTTTTATGAAAAATCTTGTACTTTTACAAAAGAGGCCTGTTTTATAGTAAACATTAAAATTTGTTTTGTAGGATTATTTGAGCCTCCTTGACTAATAACAAATTCTCTCATCTTCCATTGTTCTATTATACCTGATTCTGTCCTGAATTCTAAATTCCACAAATCTTCAATTCATTCACATAGCTCATTTTCAACCAAAATTGGACTAACCCGATTTTTCACACTCTTTGCAGATATTATACATATTCCATCTACCCTAATCCTCGGCAGAGGTTGAAAAGAAGTACAAAGGCAGCATGGTTAACAATTAATTTGCATTGGGCCTTTATATGAGGTAGGCATTTGGGATTAAAATTGAAAAACTAAAATTCATTTACTTCTTTTTCAAGACATTTTTATCTATATAATTTCCCATGATTTACACTTTCTCCTGGTGTATAACCAGTATTCTTTCAGTCCCTTGAAAATTATAAAACAGAAGCAATACTGTATACAGTTCTCTTACACCAGGTTTTTTAAACATTTGTTACATATTTAAACACGCAACAGATATTTGCCTACCAAAATAAAAGTTAATTCTGGAATATCTTGTGTATGTTACAGTGGATTTGTTAACAAAGTTGTCTAAGATAAAAAATGAAATCCACTTATATATTTAATTTAGAGTTTGTATTAGAATAATGTAGAAATGTTATTGGTAAAAAAAAAATATATTCCTTTCAAGTACATCATCATGAAACATTGTCAGTGAAAAACATCTAACTACCAATTTGTTGCCGCTTCTACACTTTCTTACAATCTAGTATAGGATAGAATTGATAATTAATTACAAAACAAACAATCAAACAAATATATATAAAACACTTAAGAACATTTCTTGTCTTCTGCCTTTGAAGAAAAACATGGGGTGTTTGCAATATAGTAAAAATTGTGCAACTATTTTAAGTGTTTTATCTATTTCTGTTTCTATAGTTCTTGTTATTTTAGTTACACTGTTCCAAAAGTTCTTTAGTTTTCATTTTTAATATATATGAATTAAACTCAAATAAGTGTACTTTTAATTTATTTCTTCCAATTTCTAATTTACATGCAGATATAATGTTATTTTTGACATATAAATAGAATCAATTTCATGCAATTTTCACAAACAAGTAACCATGCTATAATCAAGTAAATTTACATTTCCATATTCTCAATATATGTAAACTTATTACTATTAAAACATTTAATTCCCTACATTAAGATCCTTGTATGATTAAGACCACACAATGATCTTAAATATGATTTGCTTCAGTGTGCAATATTCCAATTAATAATTTTAGTTATTAAATTTCCTACTTAATTCCCTCGCTTTATGGAGCTGCATTCCTTTCATACCTCATTGCAATTAACACCAGGTTGAGTATATAATGGGGGTGTATATTCACTCCTAAATAATGCCATTACAACATTGTTCTTACCATTTGTTTCACCCACTTCCCATAATCATTTTTGTCTCACTTTCTCTATGTACTATCCAAGTTTCTTAATATTTTCGAACGATTTTAATTGAAAATTCTTCTGCTCTTATTTCATTTGGTAAGTTTTTTCACTGTAAGCAAACCTAAAACTAGGTTTGCTTACATTCTAACATACAATGCCAAGTACTATCTGGTTCTTCACACATAGGACATATCTCCTTAATATATCCATTTCTTATCTCATTTAAATATATTACTCCTGTTCTCAACCATGCCAGTACATCCCTTCTTGCCTTATCACAGGTTTCAATATATCTTTCTCTTACATTTTTCGGCCGCAGGTTCAAACCCGGCTAGGATCGATGGATTTTTTTTGGGCGTAAAAATCCTAAGTATGGCTTCCTTCGGAAGGGAAGTAAAGCCTTGAGCCCCTTGTCGTACATTTACGGAACGAAAAAGAACCTCAAGCCTAAAAGAAGAGACCTCTGAGCAAAATCTGTCGGCTGTTTCATGCCTGCAATTCAATGGGACGCTGATGACCTGAGATGTTAAAGAGTGTCCTTAAATAAAACGAATCAAAAAAAAATCTCTCTTACATTAATGTGTTCAAACTGTTCACACTAACTCCATTTACTTACATTAGTTGGTTTGACTATATAAGTGTAGGATATATTACCACTCCATTGTATACAGTTTCGTAACTACAATTTACTCACTCAATTAGCTTTCCCTTCCCCACACATTTTTAGCATGCTATGTAGAGAGTTTGATATTAAGATTAACCCATATTTCCTGTTTTTCAATATCCTAAATTGCTTTTATCTCTTTCCAAAATTCTTTTCACATTCTTTCCACCTCATAGCATATTGACCCCATGCCCATTTCTTGCAAAATATTTTGGACTTTAGATATCCAAGTTTCTCTCCCCTTAATTTTTTCTTATGCTACCAAACACTGATTGGTGACATTCTACTCTTCTAGTCTAATATTCTATACTAATATTTCAATATTCCTTCTATAACCTTGCTTTTATAGCCCAATCTTCCAAATTCCATCACAGCAACTTTGTTAGGTGAAGATCTAGTTAAGCCTAGGAGAATTCTACAAAATAGAATATCACATTTTCACTTTCCATCCTCCATCTGGCCCCCAAATTTCTATTCCATACATCTTTCTGCTCTCAACTATTTAACCGTATTTTCTCCGTAACCATTTTATTTGCATAGAGTTTGTATTAGAACTGTGTTTCTAACATTTATGATTTCAGAGCTACAGACTTCCAAACTGAAATTATTTTTTGGCCAGGCAATTTTAGCATTGCTCATCACAAATTCTTCCTTGTTACCACTACATTCACTTTTATGGTGACAACTGCTATGAAAAATTTCAATCTCTATAATTGCTTTTCTAAATAATATTTAAAAGAAAGTTATACAAGATGTTTACCTTGAGGAATTTCTTCTTTTGAAGGTGCAGACTTAGGAACACTCAAATTACAGGAGATGAAGGGCTGATAATGACTACACCCTTCCCTACTCCAAGTGCCATCATCATACCACCTTACACCTTTTCTTCGACAGTAACTAGGAAGCCATGGAGAGGCCAATTGTTTTCTTACAGTTTCAGCCACTGCTTTCTCCAGCAGTCCAATTCTCCCTACAATAAAAGGTATAGAAAGCACAAAATATATTAATTATTCTAGCCTTAGTTTACTATGCATATAACCTTAGCCGACCACTGGCAGCTTCTTTAAGTTTGTTTTGGGATATTTAGAGAGTACTTTAATAAATGTTATTCTGTACAGTTTGAGGTATGGTTGTACTCTTAAATACCAGCACATATCAATTTACATTTCATTAACTTAACATCACTACCTTATGTAAACTAGAAACTTGATTCACCATAATTTTACATAAAGTTTACCTTAAAAAACATACAAGCTTAGAGATTGCCCTTTAGAAAATATTAGGAAATAAATTTGAGCAGCGCAGACTTATGGGTTGCTGCAGTGCAAAATTCAGAGAATGTGTGAAAGTCAAAAGTAAGAATATGCACTTGTAGTGACTATAGCACCAATTCTCTCATAAAAACACCATCAAATCAAATGCAATTATTCAATCCAGATGCTTAAGTCTTACTGGTATTGTCGACTAGCCTTACCTGCAGGTTCAACTATGCTTTTCTCAGATTCTTTTGGCAGTTTTTCAATCAGGAACATCAAAACTCTTCGAACATCTGACTCGCTCGAGTAGAGGAATGTTTGGTAACCTATATCTCCGGTATACCCAATGCTCTGTCACAGAAAGGTCAAAGTGAAAAGCAATTAAAAAACAAGTATGTGCATTCCTGGGGTAAAATTATCTGGGAGAATGGTTATTTTCCTTACCTTGCAAGCCTGGGCTATGCTTGCTCCAATGCGAAATCGTGCAGACATTGATTCCGGTAAAGAATGCGGCAGCCCCAAACCGGGCTGAATAACGTCTAAGCATCTTACTGCTGCTTCAACTACAAGTTCTGTGGTAAAATGTTTCAGGCTGTCAACGTCATCTTCTATATCGCTGAAAAAAATATTCTCCGTAAAGTATCATGACAGACCTCGCATATGACACAAGCACATGATACTTATTGTGGTAACACTGGGTCCCCTCCCACAAGCAATGTTTTGAGCTATACCTCAATTACCCTACAAAAGTCCATGCAAAGTCATTTTTCAGGATGAATTAGTACTATTAATAAATTGCTAGTGCAAAATACGATACTAACCAACCAACTTGTCGTAATGAATGTATTATAATATTGTCTACTTCCTCCATGTTGGCACATGAGACTTGAGTTGATTAACGACTAATGAACCAGCACTGCCAACAATCTGCTTATACCACATATACCAACATGGGAACCGTAACGCGATTAAAATACCTTATAATTAATAAAACGTTAAAATAGTTTCAACAAAATAATTGTTTCCTTTACCATATACAATCAACAAACTATTTCGTAGTGATTCCCATACAGCAAATTACAATCGCATATTATGCTGTCCTACTAACATAGTATATTTTTTATTCCTTATTTTTAATAATTATAACTTATCTCCCACCCCAAAGAAAGCAGTAAACATAAAATAAAAAAAATATATGAATATATATCCCTGATTAGTGCCTTAGATAATTTCAGGGATCTACATACTTAAATGTTTAAAAAAATCAAAATCTATTTTTTACAGGCATGATTGGTTATGGTGATATCTGCCCTCATATACTCAGTAGTAGGGAACAGCTAATAGTTGGCATATAGCTGAATAATTTTATGAAAAAAAATGCTAAAGGACAGTGTTAGATCTGAAAACGAAACATTCACTTAAGGAAATGTTTAAAGGAACATTGCAGTGCAATGAAATAGCCCTCATTTGTGGCAAGGCAAGAATTAGTTCCCTTTCACAATAATACCTCAGCACACCAGTTGCTCCTGGTGAGCAAATTCCTTGCAAAGCAAAACATACCTCTCCTTTCTTGTCCTCCATATTCTTCAGAGTTTTCAGTTGATTACTATCTACTTCCAAAGGTCAAATTTTTGTTTAAGAGATGAAGGTAGCTTTAGCCACCAAAGAAGCAAAGTGTATGAGAGGCAAGCTGTGTAGGAACTGACCAAAAATGGACTGCAGAACTGTTTAAAAAAGTGGTATAAATGCAGGCAGAAGTGTATCACTGTCCAAGGGGCTTACTTTGAAGATGGTGTCATGTAAAAGTTTCTACACAAGTTCATTTTGTTTTGACTCTACTAGTACCTACTTCACTGAGGTTCTAGCTGTTAGTAATTTTAGCCAAGCATGTGAGTGAATAAAGAAAATTACCTAAAAAAATATTTTTAATGATGTCATATGCCATGAAGATGCTCCCCAATCAGGCACTTCCTGCCTAGCATTTGAATGCTGACATAGTTCAAGCCATTGAGAACCTATTCAGATGAATCTACTTGTTATTGTCAATTAAGTGGCTACAGCAATGAATATGAATTCCATATCACCATGAAAGGTCATCCAATATAAACTGGACTAATGGAAAGTTTGTGCCTGGTGGTAGGGAATAGATTTCTATGTCCAATAAAAATAAGATAAATGCATTTCATTTCTCTCATTTATGAACATTAATTATTTAAATTGCCTATTTTCAAAATAATTTCACAAAAAATTAGTGTATGCTTGCATTTTTTCAACAGGAATTACCCTTACAGAAGAGAAAACATTTAAATTAACTAAATTACTTTGTAAATAATGTATATTAATTACTATTCAAAACAGGTGCTGTAGAAAAAATAATCATACTGATCTTAGTCCTTAATCATCAGCTGGATTGTTGCAATTAATGACATGCATTTTTAGATCACTGGATGAAAATCTTTACCTGTTTTTTTTTAATATTATTTAATACTTGTTTTAACTACTGAGGCATCACAGGTAGTGGACACAAATGATACATGAATAAAAATGATAAGCTGGTAAAGGATTTTTCTAAAGGAAGCAAGCATTCCATGCCTAAGTTTAGGGTATCTCTCTGGCATTTGACATTTATGAATAATTAGGGGAACTCGGTCAGGGAGGACAGTATTAGCGAGAATCAAACCGCAGATCTCTAGCTCCTGCCTGGTCACCCATGGCAGTCTCTCTTATTATGGCCAGGTATTATCTTGCACTGGTGTAACAAGATGTAATGAAAGCAAATTTTAATTATGTCACTGGGAGAAAATATCTATTTAAACATTTCATATGTTTAATAGTTACACTGCTGCTGCAAAATGAAACACTTCTCAACCATAACTTCAGCTTAGCATAATTACAGAATATGATAGTTCCTTTTCTATTATTATATACATTTTCAAGAAATTTTCATAAAAACATTGTAACTGTTTCTAACTAAGCATTTCATTTTGGGCAAACTGCATGAGAACTGAGGAGGGTGGCATGCACAATCAATTATCTACCATTATCTTGGTTTCAGGGAAAGATAAATTAAAGAACAAACATTTTTGCATCTGGTGAAAAAGCCCTTTACAGCTCCCTGTCTTGTTTTCTATTGTCTATGGTCAATAATGTTTCCCTACATAGAGTCACACAACTTCTACCTGCTACATGAAGGCACACATTCCAGAGATAAGTCTTGCAATGAATTTCAGCCTCTCCCATTAGTGCCACAGGTTAATGTACTTTCTCTTTAGTATGCTTACTAAACTTTCCGAAACCTACTACATTATAAATCCGGAGTATTCGATTGTAGAAAATGCTTGTACCATGAGCGAAGGAATAAATCTTCCTAAACAATGCTCCCCAATTAACCTGCAAGTGGTCACTATAAGCATTTTGCTCACAGATTATTTTAAAGCATAAACAAATTTTGATGCCTTAAGTTATACAAGGCATATGTAATTTTATTGTTACTCTATATTTTTATACATAATTTTACCCTTTTTTCTAGTTACTTTTTTATTCTTCCTGAATAAGTTGATATAATTTTAAGTTTATGCATTATTCTATCTGCCCATAATTAGGGTTTCCTTATGATATTGTGCTATTGTGCATTGTGAGCATTTCTCTGATCACTTGATCAACCGTGTAAGTTGTTGTTGTTGTTGTTGTTGTTGTTGTTGTTTTTTTTTTTTTTTTTTTTTTTTTTTTTTTTTTTTTTTTTAAAGATGCTGAGAATGTAATCATTACTTATTCCATAAAGTTCATTATATTTCAAAGCCTTCTTTTACCCTCAAAATTCCCTTTTCTTTTGAATAGTTCATGTGTTCCATTAGCCACAACATTTCTACTACCATCCCATTCAGAATATTCTCCTTTTAGACTTGAATGACTTCATTTGTGCATTTTTTAATGTTCAAGGACTAAGACATCAATTTTGTGTGTGTATGAGAGAAAATGAGTAGAAGGAGAAAACTAGTTGAAATAGAGCAGCTACAAAATGAAGAAAAGCTCTACAATTACTTAATTTTTCACACATTCTTAATGTTACAGCAAGTTCATAAGAAGTGATAAAAGCCCTATAGGTATTTCAAATGTAAATTGGAACTTGTACAGTGAAGCTAATCATATTAATGGATATCACTGTATAATCATAATCATACAATGATATCAGTTAATATGATTAGCCCTAGATATGTCTAACATAAATATAATAATTTTATTTCATAAAAATTAAAATAATATCCAGGGAAATAATCAAAACAGTAGCACGAGCAAAATGCTCACATGTGACCACCTGCAAAGCTTTTAGCCTAGTGACAACTTTCAGGCTAAAAGTCATGCATTAAGACATTAACAATTTCAATAAATGCACTCTTCAATAAACTTATCAGAAAAAAGAGACAGTAAACATTAAAATCATAATTATAGGAACAAGACAAGAGCAATGAAATATTTACATTACAATTTATAAATTTAATAAAATAAAACAAAGATGAGGACAAAACTAAATATATAATGTCCTCAAAAATCTTGGTACCAAATAGTTATAAAGAATACCTATAAGTAATCAATTTTAACAACGGAATTTTATGGATTACCCAAATTATCAAAGAATTCCTTAATTACAAATTTAAGAGCAATAATTAGGTCACTAACACAATATGGGAAGGGATTTTATCACTGCTAAACAAGAAATAAAAATATAGTGATAAGGAACACCAGAGAGTCATTGTCCTGATGCAATAAATAAAGTTATTGTAAGGCACGAAATGGTACCTTGTCCAGTCTCCAAGCCAGAGGCCAAATTATGATGTTTTTCCAAAGAGAGCAGATGAACAACTCTGCATCATCACAGAGATGGCAGGCAGGATAATATGGAAGAGAGCATGATGTCATTTGTTCTATATGTAATTAATCAGTAACAATCAAAGCTTTCAAAACATTTCTAGAAATGTGCATGTAATAGGGAGGAAAAGAAAGGAAGAAGGAAATGAAAAGAGAAGGATAGGCCATATAACTTCATATAAATGTACATTTATATGAATATTTACTAATATATAAATATTTTAGATATTCTTAAAAAATTGCACGCTAAACTTTAACACTGCTCTTCTTGGTTCTCATAAAGTATATGAAAGGATCTCCAAATAAAATGTTAAAATAAAATTTTGTTCTAAGAATGTTCTAAATTTGTAAAAAATCTAAATATGCAATTATATAGCTAATAAAAACCTTTGTATATTAATTAGAATGCTTCGAAATTTTTTAAAATTCAGTTTGAAACATAAAATAATGGGAAGGAAAAAATATGATGCGACATATAAATCTTCCTGCTAGATTACTGATGAAAGTTGAGTGTATCATTTTGCGGTAGCAAATGGAATAGCACCATTCACGTTCCCCAAGGCCAAAAAAGTGTGTGTCAGTCATTTGTAAGGGTGATACTGAGGTCCTTAGAGACAAGAACAGGGAAATAATCATTGAATGTTATCTACCCAAGGGCCAATGTGAATAGCAGAAGCTACTGTGACCTATTGCAAAATCATCTGAAGTAACTATCCACAGCAAGCATCGGTGTCTCCTGCTCAAAAGCATGTCTCCAGAAAGGCAATACCAAGTCCCAAATGGCGATGCAACCATTCCTTGTTTCTCAGACCCTAGCATCATCTGATTTCCATCTTTATGGACCAATGAAAGAGTCCACATGGAACTGCAAATTTAACTTTCCTACTGATGTTTAGTCTTAAGTGCATAAATGGCTCAAAGGCCAATAAAAATAATTTTTTCTTTTGGCTTCCCATGGATAGTTTCATCTGGTGAAAGTTTGTTCAACTGCAGGGGAACTCTATTCATACATAAGCATTTTCTTCCTTAATTTTCTCAATAAACCACAATATTGTATCATATAAGTAGTTATTTTCTAACTATGTCTTGTATATAATGAAAAACTAGTTCTATTAATGAACTGAGTACTGGGGTTTGGTCAGTATTGTTAAAATTTAATTAGTTAATGGGTTTGTAATCTTAAAAGAAGTTAGGAACAGTGAAGTTGTTACATATACAAATGAGTCAGTATTAGGTGACAAAGTTTTAGTGTCACCTAATACTGATTCATTTGTATAGTTAATGGGTGTTTGTAAAGTTTCATTTGATGGAAATTTGATGTGAAATGAAAAACTAGTTGCCACAATAAATTATTTTATTGTAACATTACTTGCATATTGTTGCTATACATTAAATATTTGGGTAACATAAAATATAACATTTATTTATAAGAATCTTCAGGTGTTTTATTAATGTATCTTTGTCAGAAATGGACTTATCTACATACTTGAGCTAATAGTGTATTTTGAGGAAAATTCACACTTTTTCAATATATATCTTAAATAATGGACTTCATCCCTGTTGTGTAACTTATAATAACTTATAACAATTGACACTAGAGTGTATCAAGAAACACAGCCTTAATGTGAAGCATCTTCAACTGTATGGAAACTTATACGGAGATAGTGTCAAACAAGATTCATACATATATTCACAGCCATAAATCCTTACCATGTAACCTTATTGCCCAAAAGTCTGTGTGCTGTGAATGATGCCATTGTAAATTGCACTAACAGTATTGCAAAAACAAAGGTATTCAAGGGTAGATTTATGGGCATCCATGATGCACACAGAAAAATATTCTTCTTTGGAAACAATAATAATAATTATATACATTTTTAACAACTGTCTATGTCTAAAGCACAATTCATGTATTGCCATATATCATGAATATGTATAACTTTTTTAAATCTATAATTAGCTTTTCTTTTGATGCAGTTATCTCTTCCATCTATTTTATTTCTTTCTTTTTCTCATACTAAGTATCACATTTTCTGCATATAAGACTTGGAAGGCCATCCTTAATAGGTAATCTGTACAAATAGAATGGTACCTCTTGTTTACATTTCCAAAAAAAAAGGAGATACAGAACCTGCTAATAGCAACAATATTATTCCAGTCATATAAAATAAGAGGAGAGGGTGTATTTGATAGGGTACTTATTGCAAATTTAGCTATCCATAAGATAAAAATTAAAAATGTGCCCACGCATATTTTCAGAGACATAAGATTACTAAATCTGTGAAAATCTTCCAACAATGCTTTTATAAGTGTCAACATTACCATCGTTCATTTCTGTCATCATAAAAGAATTATTATTTATTAGCAACAGTGTTTAGCTTTGAAATTATTATAAAAAGTTGACTGCTATGCTTTAAAGATTGAACGAATTCACTTAACTAGTTGTTTAATCACATCTTTTATCAAAATCTATTGTTATGCATGTGGTCCGTATATGGTAAATACAATGTCTTCACATTCAAGTCAACTCCACATTCAGCATAAGTTGGGATAAAAATAGCATTTATAAAATGTATTTCTATTGTGTTGGTACGTTTTATGTTCTTTGCAGTTTTGGTCAAAAATTTTTCTTCTGTTGTTGGAACAACTTTAGGTGCTGTATACTAGTTTTGTAGGAAAGATAGTTATATAAACAGATGCTACTACCCACCAAATTGTGTGATATTTAGTTAGAATTTAAAGCTCAAAGATACTCATTGATACCTAGTATGGGACACTGTCATGCACACAGAAGAATAACTGCAAACCAGATACCTGTTTAGTAACAAGCCAGTATATCTGTAAAGCTAAATTAATATAAGTTTAGGAAATATACATATTAAGCAGATATTAGGTAGAACATAAATTGATAAAAATCTTATTTAAGAATGTAATATTATTTGACTGCATTTTTAAAGTGTTTATTATTAAACATAAACTTCTTTTAAATTCTGCTGTGAACTTTTTATAAGTATATATATGCTCAAGTTCCAGTGAATGAAGCTGAACTTTGGTCATTTGTATTCAAATTATTTCTAAATGAGCCATTATTGTGACATTTTATCAAAATTCATGCAGCATCATTATTTAATACATAATATAAATTGATCCCTAGTTTGTAGTGGACTTTTAGAAACAGCATAATGGGCAGTTTTAATTTTAAAGCACAAATTAACAAAATTTGGCTGATTGTATTTTTACCTAAATGGGAAGCACATTTGAGCATGGTCATTGCTCTGTACACTGATTCATCATCTAACCTTACACATTTACAATGGCAGTAAAACATTAAAAAATTATTGCTACATAAAATATCCTTATTTGCAAAAATCTAGGATTAATTCATAGGCTTTTTTAAATTAAAATATACTTAACTAGTACAATTCACATACAGTCAGCCTTTGATATGGAATTACTACATGTACTTACTACATAATGTTAGAAAACAATATATAGAGAGAGATTGTATATAAAATTTCTCCTTCAGAAAAGAGAAATTTTGGTAATACTACTAATAGAATATTTTTAAAAGCATTATTTTTATTAGTTAAAATGTGTGGTAGAAGAACATATTTTAGTGAAAATATTGTTTGATATTACAAAAGTACATGACCCTTGCCATGGTCCAGTGAAAGCATTCATGCCATCCATACATTGGGCCTGGGTTTGTTGGTTCCTGATTGTATTAGTCTCTGGCTGAGGATTTTTGAAGAGCTTTCCCAATTCTAAGGTTATTGCCTGGAATACTTAGTTCAATACAAGTCCTTTGATCTTGTTTGGCCAAATTATTTCCTATTATTCCTTAGCAGATGACATTATCCTTATCTTGGTATAATGAAGCCACATCTTCCAGGTGTTCCAACCTCAGAAATTTGTTATGCTCTCACCAGGCTGGGGAAGAATCTCTTGAAGTTCAAATAGACATGATTAGTGGCAATGGAAAAAATATTTAAAAATGTTCAGATCACAAAACTATAAGGGGATTAGGCAAATCACCTAGCTCTACTTATTGTGTAGTAAAACTAATGTAAAGAAAGCTTTGCAAGGTGAGCTAATGGCAATACGTACTGTTAATTTAATTTTAGGGGTTTTAGTTTTACTTACTTTATAATTTCATCTATTTAAGTACAATACTAAAATTGGCATTCTCTAATTATCTCCATATTTTTATAATGGAGTAACACACATTCCATGCAAGAAGAAGAAGAACAAGAAGAAGGAGGAGGAGGAGGAGGAGGAGGAGCAGCAGCAGCAGCAGCAGCAGCAGCAGCAGCAGAAGAAGAAGAAGAAGAAGAAGAAGAAGAAGAAGAAGAAGAAGAAGAAGGTAATAAAATAACTTTTGAAATAAGATAAATAATAAAAATAATAATTAAGTAAATGGAACCAACTGTATAAGAATGTATATTACTTATCAACATTTTTTACCAAACAGTTTAATGATATGTAGTTTTGAATAGCGGAAATTTTCATAATGAAATATAGCATAATATAACAAATTATTATTGAGGAAATCACTCAAATTTCACTAATTTTATTCCACTTACTTGGACATGTTTCAAAGGCTGTTGCCTTCATCTTCAGCATGATTCCACTGTCTGCTTCCCAGCTTGATATTAAGATGTTGCGCTGTGGATTTTACGAACTTGATTATGAAGTTACTATTGTTTGAGAGATCAAAATTAACCAATTTTCCTTGTTTTTATTTATATATATATATATATATATATATTCATAAACAAAAACAAGGAAATATATTCATAAACAAAAAAAGGAAACAAGGAAAATTTGGTTAATTTTGATCTCTCAAACAATAGTAACCTCATCACCAAGTTTGTAAAACCCACAGAGCAACATCTTAATACCATGCTGGGAAGCAGACAGTGGAATTATGCTGAAGATAAAGACAACAGCCTTTGAAACATATCCAAGTAAGTGGAGTAAAATTAGTGAAATTTGAGTGATTTCCTTAATAATAATTTGTTATAGTTTAATGATAATTTGAGAAACGGCATGAACATATTGCATGAGCCATAAACAAGTTTGCCAGAACCACTGTATAAACATAAAACTCCCTGTGTGCACATGTGCGACACTTTCAAACACCTACAGAAAGAAACATTATATTGTGAAAATTTTACCAAAAGGCATTCATTCAAACCACCAAATAAGAGCTATTTTTGTTTGCATGCACTAATTCTTTCAATTTTAAAATATTTAGATTTTTATATGCCTTGCAGCATTAAATTATTAAAATGCATACCTATTTAGCTAAGGAAATATTATTTCAGTATCTAATTTATATCTTTACTAAAAAGAATTTGATACATACCTTTAAAGAAGGTTTCACTCTACACTAGCATTTCTTTTGTCATGGTTTATTTTTTAATTTCCTATGTACTTCATTCTAGAGACTGACTTAAGACAATAATGAAAAAGAACTGAATTAAAAATAATTGTTTTGGCTGAAAGCTAAGAAATATGTACAAATACAGATATCTAAATGGTAATCTTGCATTGTTGTAGGCTTCCATAGTTCATGCACATTATCTCATATTTGTTTTTCAAGTGGGTTGTAATACAACTAAAAGTGACAATAACCTCAAACGAACAAAAAAAAATTTATGAGCATGTTTTTAGTAAATAAAAAGAGAGGGAAAAAAAGACCTAAAGATTAAAGAAAAGTAATAAACAAAACTATAATATTAATTTATTAATTATCCTCATAACTAGGATTTTTATAAATCCTTTTAAGGCTTGAGATACCATCTTCTGAAGTAATTTAGAACTAACATTAAAGACTTTAGAGATTTTGGTTTCTTACTGTCTGTCTTGGTATCATCATATGAGGTGGAGTTGGACATTTTTTATCTATTTTCTAATGTAGCTGTGTAATATTTAATGAGTTATTTTTTCCTTTTGGTTGTACAGTGAGGTATATATTTAAGTTACATAATATTACAGAGTATTTAATAATAAAAACTAAAAAAAATGTAGAAACATAGAGACATATAAATATTGTCCAATGTCACCTCATATACTGGTGTGATTCAGGCCCTTGTTTTTTCTAATTTATGTCTAATTCTATCCTTTTACAAGGTGAATTCAGACACGTAAAAATGTTTTTATAATATACAAGAGTAATATGAACATAGAAACAGTAAAAACAATAGAAATGAAATAAGTTACTTATTTATACTTCTATTATTAGAAAACATAAATTAGTATACAATGTATATGCATTTAACTTAAAATGAATGAGAAAGAATATATAGCAAAGAAACCCCGGTGGTACTAAGTAGTAATGCATAGTATGAATGTGAGCATTTGTACATAAATTATTTAGCTGACATTATTCTTAAAAACATGCTTTCCTTTCTCCTGTCTTGGAGTAGGAAACACTTTCATAAGAAGATATGATATATATGGCATATCTTCTGATATCATTTCCTCATCTGAAACTCATATTTTCTGTTCTTATACTGGCAGAAGAAATTCACTACCTATTTCTTGGCTTCAGTATCTACAGCTATTCCCCACAAACTGCCATGTGAGCTGTCACTACCCTGCTTGTAACTGTAATTGGCAATTATAAATGCTTCCTCTTGTTATACAGGTGTTTCATGGATTTCCTCAGCATGTTGGGTATTATTTTATGTATTTCCTGAGTATGTTGGGTATTATCTTTGGGATTATTGTCAGCACTAATACTGCTTATTTTTCTTCTTGCCCTGCAATGAATTTTCCAGATGGGACTTAAAATTTATGAGATGATTTATTCAATAGTTTGGTGTTGGGTAATAAGCATGTTGCATGAACATCTTCATTGCCTGGTAACTTCTTCAACACATAGTATGGATCAAGGGAAATTAATCATGTTGCACAGAAACTTCCTTTGATGTACTCTTCTTATGTGTGGAGATCTTCTGCATTACTCATTTCAATAATGCAGAAAATGCATTCTTTGAAATGAAGAATATGCCTATACTTCTTCCAGTAAAAATGCCTCTTCAGCCTGCAGCTCTTAGTGGTCTAAAGAAGCTGACATCTAGAGGTTGAACAGACATGTGCAGTTTAATGCAGGATTGGAATGAAATACAGTATTTTTCATACTACTAAATTATTTTGATTTGGTATATTTACAGACGCTCTTTAACAGCTCAGGTCATCAGCATTCCATTCAATTCAGGGCGTGAAATGGCCGGTAATTTTGCTCAGAGACCTCCTCTTTCAGGCTAGAGGTTCTTTTTCATGCTGTAAATGTACAACATGGGACCCACAGCTTTACTTCCCTTCCAAAGGAAGCCATAATTAGGATTTTTAAACCCAAAAAAATCCATCGGTCCTGACCAGATTTGAACCTGCGATCTTGGGTTTAGAAGGCAAGTATGGTTACCACTACACCATCAGGACCAACATATTACTAAATTACCTACAGTGAAACATTACTGAAGAAATTGTCACCAATTATTACTTTAGGTTCATTTAATGATTTCAAGTACATCTTGAACCAATACTCGAAAACAACTAGGTCGAACTAACCACTATTATTTAGATTGCAGTGTGTTCCCCATAGTTCCAGCTTCCTGCCATTTGTCCCACAAATATCTGTTCTGTATAGTACATAAGGAAGGTTTTCTGTTTCCACTAACTGCCATCATTATTGAAACACTTGTTTTTGAGGAGTCAATAATTTACTCTACTCTAGTTTTGATCACTGTTTTACAATAACATGTTTTTTTTTCCCAGGTTGTCACACATATTGATCTCATTTTTTTTTAAATAATGTCTAACACCTATTTTTACTACTGAGGAGGCGGTGGGCACTGATGATACATGAAATGAAGTTATATATTGGGAAAGGATTTTTGAAGGAAGGAAACATTCCAGAACTAAGTTACCTCCTCTGCATTTGTCATTTATGAGAACTGAGGAAAACCTGGAAAAAACCTCAGACAGGGAGGACAGTCCTGGCAGGATTTGAACCCCAGACCTCTCGATCACAAGTTTGTGCCTTAATGACCTCAGCCATTCATGGCAGTATTTATGATGTTGAATGGTAGAAGATTTTTTGCAATAGGAAGTAGATTTATAAGGTATTGTTCCACAGTTTATTTACTTGTATGTGACACCTCTTTATGTTTTCATTGAGTATGATAGATAGAGGGTTCAGGATACCTTTTAATAAAGGATAGTGACCAATCTAAAACTAGAAGATTCTTGTTAAATCTTCTTTAATTTCTCCATTTGTCGAGGTATCCTTTAGCAAGGTACCCAATATCTCACACGGTCAAAGAAAAGTGCCAGTGTATAGCTCTTAGGATGGCATGTAGTAGGTTTTTCTCTTCTTTTGAGGAAAAGACAGGCTGTCTGCCAAATTTTTAGGTTGTTTCTTATTTATCCTATTTTTTTTAGAGTTGACATTGGAATTGGTACAACTCTGATGCTTTCCTGTATGATGATTTCTATACCAGAATAGTTCTAATATTAATCTGAAGCTTTTTTTTCTATTGTAATTGCCTTTTGGCTGCACTCCAAACACTGCTTATAATTGCATGACATACTTGATTTCACCCCTGCACATCCTATTTCAAGATAACAATATAATAGCTGTTATCACCTGCAGCAACAGAGTTAAATCATAGTGGAAATCACTTACACAGATTAAATAACTAAATTTACAATTATCAATTGCAGGCCCTTTAGTCTTTACAAGGGAAAGTTTACATACTGCAAAAGTCAAGTCTTTTCTCATTCATTAGTCAGCCACTACTAACAGCACATCAGGTTGAGTAAAAATCATCACATACAATGGAATGTGAGTCTATTTTTTGAACAACATTATATGCAACTACAGGACATCATTTCTATGCATTTGGAGGATACCAAACTACAACAGTAAATATACCTCTATTGTCCAAAATCACCCAGCCATCTGAAAGCATCCCATATGCTGGATCCCTTAAGAATAATAATTTTGCCACTGATAGTTTAATTATTCCAATATAAGCATTTGCAACATTTCAATTAATGTTCCACATTCACATTTTAGTTGTCTTAATAGTAGCCTGTGTCACACATAAAATTACTGGGTTTGGAACAGATAAATCAGTATTAAGAACTTCCTCTTTCATTTAGCCAAATTCAGTGACAGATGGCAATTGATAGGAGATTAGAGCAAAGGCTGACTGCATATACAAATCTAGTTTTGGATAACATATAAAAATAAATCATGTAAAATAAAATGGGGAAAAATTATAACATAAATAATTCAATCAAATTAATCTTTTGTACAAGTAATTCTTCTAAAATAATGACAAAGTCCCAATTAATGATTCCCACATTAATCACTCTATATCTTTTGAAAATTACAAAACCTGTACATACTGAAGTACAGGAAAATACATACCATATCTAACTCAAGCTTATTTGCATTTTATGCTAGTACTTAATACTTCTGCAAGTAGGGAAAAAATCACCTTTTACATTTTTTGCTTTCAAGCAGGTCTTATGAATTTGTATGTGCTATTTGGATACATACACATGAGCTTGTAACATCTATATCAAGTGATAAGAATTTAGTTTTAAGAATTATTATTTATAATTCTCACACTATTGTTGATGCTAACCATTTATTGCTTCGCTCTTAATTCCTTAATTTCTGCTCATTTTATAATAACTATATGCATCTTTATCTAACTTCAGCATTCTTCTATAAATATTAATAAGTAAAATGCAGATAAAATTTTTGCATGTTTCTGGAGACATCTCTTTCATGCAATGTGCTACAAACTTGAATAGCTTTTAATTTTTATTTTAAAGCTTACTAATGCAATCATATCAGTACATTCTTCTTGCTAACATAGGATAGCTTTCTATATTTACAGTAGTTTTTAATACTTTCTCCATTAATTTTTAACAACTTAATTTCTATATATTATTTTTTCTATGAAGTGGGTGTGTACAGTATATCACTAATATTTTCATGTTTCATTTTGTGGACTCCAGGTTTAAATCTTGGCCTGATTGGCAGTTTGAAGTAACACCAAAAGAAATCTCCACCTCTGTTCAGTATATTGTTAATTCATACCTTTATCTTTTTACATAAGAACACATCTGTTGTGTCCTATTAACAACTTGTTTCACATGAGTAAAAATATTTTTATTTTTACAGAATGCCCTATTTAGGAATTTTATTGCTGCTTTAAGTTGTCTTGCTCACATTCTGGTTTTAAAAACAAGACTTTGTATTCCTTCTATATATTTTTCATGCTCTTATTTTTCTTTATTTATCAATATTATGCCTAAACTACTTCTCTTGGTCATCCACTCAGATTAGCTATTATAAACTTTCTAATTTTCTGCAATGTAAATTCAGTATTCAATATCATCTTGGATGTTTACTTTTTTTGTTAATGCTGGAAATGAAATTTGTACTCTCTGGAATTCACCATAGGTAATGTCACTATTATGCCCAATGCATGACAAAAGTAAATATGATTCACTGTAAAGTGCTTAAAACCCACTGCTTATAATTCATGTATAATATTTCCAGCAAATGATGTACCTACATAATATAGTCTTTCACTGCATGCTTAGAGCCTTTTACTGCAAGCTTCGGAATAACCATAGTTAAAGTTGCAGCAATTTTGCCAAAAACAAATTCCATTTCCCTCTAACATACATTAGGATAATATTACCATAGCATATGAGATCATATCCTTTAGTACAATTCTTGTTACAAGATAACTGTTTTGATGGAAGCAGATTTATTTCAATGAAACTTTTTAGTATGATCAATTAACTCATTGAAGATTTAAAAATACTCTGTGACCAAAGCTTGTCACAGAGTATTTTTGAACCTTTAAATCATATGACAAGCTGATCTTGCATTGCTGCATATGCCATAGAGACATATATAGAATTGTTGTTTGCCATAGATATTATTTGTGCTAACACTGAAAATAACAGAAAAACTTGATGTCTAGAAACCCCCCCCCCCCCATTTTTTTATCAATTATGTTAAGTCATGAGAGAGAAAGATTGGTTTCTTTTTGAGTGATATTTAGCCCAGCAGTTTTCATTGTGGAGAAAATAAATATGGTCAGCCAACAAAATATTATGTGTGAAATAGGGGACAATATATATGTTCATTTTCTTTCTTCCAAACACAAAACAGCTGACCTAAGGCACAGTTCCATATGAAGAAAGACAAATATTCTGGGAAGAAATAAAAATGTCCTCATGTCAAAAAGGAATGGCTAAGTATATTTACAAGACTAAGTCACAGCTGTGTTTTCCATTGTCCGTCAGACTGGCTAGGAGCACAGAAAAATATTTATCCACATCATCAGAATACCTTTGGCATAAAATGTGGGATAGGGGAAGTGTCAAAGGAAGTAAACCAAGAGACAAGACAATCTCGGACAAGGATGTAAATTAAGCCTTGTTCTGTTTAATTTATTTATTAATGACATTTTGGATTATGTTAATCAACCAAATATTTACCTATCAGTGATTAATAATGTGGAAATCCTGGTTATTATATGCAGATGATTTGGAGATTGAATATATTTTGATTATTGGAATAATTCATATTTTATAGGCATTTGAGATTTGCTGCAAGGATTCGATGAATCAAAGAACTTTCGAAAAATAAGACATTTTTTAATATTTTGTTGGAACTCACACAGTGAAGCTGTTTAAATGTAAATTCTAACTAATCTGTCATCTAACACACTCTATGTGCTAGAAGTGAAGCATAAGAGTGTGTTATATGACAGATTAGTTAGAATTTACATTTAAAATTATGGTATTTAAAAAGGGGAATAAATTAAAAAGAAACTATAAAATTTGTATATTTATGACAAATGATTCAGGTGGTTAAGGAATTTGTTTATTTAGGAGTCAAGTTGAGTCAGACTAAAGCTGGGGAAAATATAAAAAGGTAGCATTAGTTAAAGGAAAATTGGCTATGAGTGTATTGAGAAGATGTCTGTATTTAGCAGTAATTAGTGTACAATGGTTTGAGAGAATCTACTGTGCTTTGATTGAGTACTATTGGATATATGGTATTGAAATTTGGGAGATAGAGGATGGATGGATAAGAATGGATTTATTGTTGAGATCTTTTTGTAGGACAATGTTAGGCATCCAACAAGATAACATTCAAATGCCTAATCAACATTTTACAATTACCAGCTAATTTTTTATCTTATAAGAATATATTAAACATGTTCATTCTAACTTCACTTCCTTAACAACACTAGGACAAGATTTGCAGGCAATTGCTCACATCATCAGCTAATACATTCTTGTAGGATATATTTCTACTCCATTGTCTACAGATTTGTGTACAATTTAATTAAAGATAATTTTTATTGAGAATTTGTTTAAAATATTAAGAAAGTACTTTGAATAATTTGAGAATGGGAAAGATTAGGAAACAATTAACCAGAAGTAGCCCAAGAAATTTGTGGAAAGGAAGTGGCAATTTTGTTAAAGGGTTTTGGGTGGAAGTGAGAAAGAGATTTGAGAATATAGATCAACAATTATTGCACCCATGATCAGGGAGTAAAGTTTGTTAAAGTTTACAGGGAACAGATATCAAGCTTTCAGGGATAGCTGTACATACAGATGTGTAGGAAAAATGAAAGAGAAGGGATTGCATGGCTTCACTTAGGAGTATGGGATTTAACATGCAGTAGGGAAATGTTCCCACATAAGGTTTGTCCTATATGTCGAGAAAGTGAAGATGCATTGTATATATATATATATATGTATATATAAATGAAAAATAAAAATAAAATAACACTATTAACAATGTAACAAATTAACAGTAATAATAAAAGTAGATAAGGATAAAACACTGAGAAAAAGTCACACTTGAATTTGCTATATTTCGAACTACTGCGATTTCTTCAATGGCAAGAAGCTAGACCATGCTAGACATCTATCCTTATACTTTTTTATCCTTATCTACTTTTATTATTACTGTTAATTTATATATATATATATATTGCTTGAATGTAAAATGGCTAACAAGTGGAGAATTGATCTAAAGGGGAGAAATAGTTTAAGAGGAATAAAGTATGTTACAGAAATGCTATAAGGACAAGCGGCAAATCAAGACTTTCAGAAAATTGTTAGCCAAAGTCAAAGTAAAGTAGAAGAGGGAAAATGAGAAGAAACAAACAATATAAGAGCAAGGAAGGAAGGGGCAGTAAGATAGTTTGTAAGATGGAATTGATGGTAGAAGTTTGGAAGGTGGAGAATTCTATTCCACTGGAGTTTCCAGTATGTAACTAACTACTGATGGACTGTGGAATAGGATTTATGGAATTTAAGAATTATTGCTTTTTAAAAAGATTTTTTACTTGCTGTTTGATGTATTGGGATGTACTATGGAAAAAATGACCAGGATCTGAATCTGCAGACATCTCTTATTTATTTATTCATTAATTTTATAATCTACTTAGTACTTAAATAAAACTCTATCCTGTTCTATTCTATCTATCTGCATGTTCAATGCTTACATGTGTTTTGCAACTTACAGGGATGAAAATGAAAACCTATTCTGAAATCATAGTATACATTGCACAATAGTTGCTTGATTCTAGAGAAATGCATAAGTCTACTGTTCAAGGTCGATCTTCCATGCCTTTGTATCTGCAAAGAAAAGTTGGGCTCATTTTCCTATACATATTCCTCTTATTGATTAAAATAAAAACATAACTGAAAGATGTGTGATAGGCTGCAACAAGGGGAAAAAAATGAAAATGTATGGTGGTGCAAAACATATAGGATTTTTTTTCCATTGCTAGACTATTTCAAGATGTACCATACTAAATCATCATACTAGATGTATATAATTGGTAAATTTCATAGTGTTCTTTCCTTTGCATGAAAAATTTGAGTAAAATTTTTTATAAAAACATGAGCATAAACTTATGAATTTTGTCATCCCAGAAGCAGACAGCACTATTATTTAAGTTTATCACTAGATCACTAGTGTCAACCCAGATACCTACCTACCCCAGCTTCTATGGCTGATTCAACAGTCATTTAACAGCTGATGATGTGGACAAAAGTTCAACGAAACATATGTCCTGAGTAAATCTCATGTAAGTGAAACCATAAAGAGTGTCTAAATATCTGACTCAGAAGAGATTATTAATGGGTGTTTCACTGCATTTGTTTCCAAATTGAATTAATATTTTAAAAATCTTCATTTGTTTAACTTTTATGTCTATTTGTATACTAACATGTTTTCCATAACCCTGCTATCTAAATCTGATTTTTGTAATCTGAAAAGGGTATTTAAATACGATGTAAATGGGTTAATATAGCCTAATTTTAATGGTAATAATAATTTTGCCATAAAATTAATAACATTATAAATAATTGTTGAAAAATTTTTAAAAATATACTTAAATGACTCTGGGTGATATGGAACAGTCAGCTAATGATGATATTTTATGGCCTTCCTTGTGCAAGTGTCAGTGAGTACATATGCAGTTGTACAAAAAGGTAAATGATATGCAGTGTTAGAAACTAATACAGTATTTACTTAGAAAAAAATATTATGAAAACTATTAAGTACAACTGACATTTTTAATACATTAGAGACTAGAATTAAACATAAGTTTGCAAACAACATGGAACCAGGTGTTGATGACTATCAGTTTGTAACCATTCTTGAAAATATTATGGAAAAAAATTCTATGATGACTTGGATGAAAACATGCAGATTACTTTAAATTTCACTGATAGAAAGGATTAAGCATTTCAGGAGGACCATAATAATGCTAATTTAGCTAAAGTGAAGATGATTGAAATAAAATGTTTAGCAAAACAGATGAGAGTTCCTGTAGTTATGTAGAAATATCCTTAAAAGACTGGATTTCTTATAGAGCTATGAGAGGAAACTTAAAAATGTAGTTTAAGAGAAAAAAGGGATTAAAATCATATATAAAAATTCTTAAAAATGCAAGGCTCTAATACTTTTATATTGTTTGTAATGAAATTTAAAGTGTTATGGCTTCTACTGCTTGTGTAGCATGAGATCCGGACCATCCATATATAAATGTTTGAACATTTTATAAGTACTTAAATGTAAATTTTATAAGTAGTTTTGAATAGTGGGAATCTTCACAGTAAAATATAGTATAATATAATGAATTACTGTTGAGGATATCACTCAAATTTCACTAATTTTGTTCATGCTGAAGATGAAGGCAACAGCCTTTGAAACATGTCCAGGTAAGTGGAACAAAATTAGTGAAATTTGAATGATTCCTCAATAATTTATGTTAACATTTTCTTTAATGCTAAACAAGAAACCATTATATTCCTGTTTAATATTACTCTTTCATATTCTTATGGGTGGTATAGTCACTGTTGTAGATCCAAATGTGTGAAGTTCTGGTGGCTGTACCATGCCAAGTACTTTTGATGAACCAAGTTGCATTGAAATGGTTTGCAAGTGTATTACTGCGTTTATGTTATTTGGCAACAAAATGATCATTATGGTACCATTTAGAATAGTTTAATTGATAATTCTATTAAGTTTCATTGAGATTAGTACGGTCTACATTATAATTACAAAATTTTAACTCTATTTCTCTTTTTCCCTATGCAAAGCAGAAACCAAAACATAAACTAAACATTTGCCAAAGAGTCACTGCATTCTAAACATAACACTTCTCAAGTCAATCATAAAAACTGAGACAAATAAAAACCAAAAGAGTCTTGACATACAGAATTATATAAAGTGACTTTGATGAAATAGTGGTACAAGCAATGTATTACAGTTTCATCACTTCGTATCAATATGCAAGCTGAAACCTAACTTAACCACTATTTGTAAATAAAAAAGGAACTGAAATTATACTTGTCTACTTAGGGATTACAATTTTTAACAATTTCAATGAAAAGGGCAATGGTACACAAAATTATGTTAATGGTGACATCATATCAACAGCATATGATTAACTCACTATATCTTCTGTATGGCATGTCAACATTACAGTACTGAATAGACTTGGCTGAAAAATAAAGAGAAGTTTGTTACCTTTTGAAGTCATCAAATTTTTGAGTCCTAATTAACAGTACATTATTTACTTTTCAAGGCATCATTTGTGACATCAAATTTGCTATATTACCTTATTCATGTTAAAAGCTTGTTTATGTTATTTTATAATGTATGTAAGTTTCTTCTGTAGTTAATCTAAGTTTGTCTTCATCTTTCATTAAAAATGTAATCAGCAGTCAGATTATATGTGTAGTTAATTTTTTTTTAAATGATGCCCACAGACATTAAAAATTATCTCGTGTCCAAATTCTTCCATTTTTTTATAATCAGCAGTTATTTTTAATAATATAATAACAAATGTTTACTCATTCATTATAATTTATTTCATAAAGATTACTCTAGGGTTGCCACCTTTAAAAGTCAAAATGTCTGGACACTCATGACTACATTTTGTTGGGGCAGAGGGAAAAGGTAAATTCTTATTAAAGATATTTAAACATATATCTTAAACTAATGTATTCAACATGTTCACATTAACCCCACTTACTTACATAGCACTAGGACACGTTTTGGAAGCCTTCACTTCCATCATCAGCTGTTGACTGACTACTCAAACTGGTGGCTGGATTCCAAGATGCCTTTGTGACGGTTTCTGATGGTTCTAGTAGTAACCTGCTGAGTTTATCCATGGGTGGAAAATCAAGTTCACAAAGTATTTCTTATTTTTTAAGATAAAAATGTTTCCCAAGTGGATAGCTCTGTTGGGTTGCAGAGTGCTTTTAGCAGCCCAGTCTTTGGTTTAATTTAATGATTTTTGGCTCAAAAGTGAGCTGCTACTGCTGATTTATCAAATTGTTTAAAAAAATATTCTGAAAGTGTTCCTTTCTCCAAATTTTCAAATTTCTCTTTGTTTTTCTAATGTATCTCTGATCACAATTTGTGCATTTGATTTTATAAATTCCTGATTCCTCTTCTGTTCGTGTGGTGTCTTTTACTGTGCAACCTAATAAAATTTTATACTATATTTGTTCTTTGGAGCTAACATTATACCTTGTTCTTTGAATATTCTCTTAAATTTATTGTGTTAAGTTGGATGGTATGTGAAGCTTTTAAATTTGTATCTTTCCTTGATATTCTTTAGTGTGAAAACCTTATATTTTTTCTGTTAAGCTTATTGATAATTTTTATTACTGTATCTTTGTTGAAGCCATTGGTTATTGCTGTCTTAATTATCTATTGGTATTCCATTTTGTTCTCTGTTTCTGTGAGTGGGATATTAATTATCTGTGTGCCAAGCTATGAAACACTGCATATTTATGTGGTGTGGGGTTATAACTATAATTTTTATGTAATTTTCAGTATGTGTTTCTTTACTATGAATTTCAAAGTTCAGACTATCTCTATTTCTTATGATTTTTAAATCTAGGGATGGGAGCAATCATTTCTTTCTTCTCCTTGTAAACTAAATCATGAAATTATACCAGAGACTAGGCTGCTAAAAGACTTCACAACCCAATAGAACTATCAACTTGGGAAAAAGTTTTTATCTTAAAAAATAAGAAAAACTTAATGAACTTTGATTTTCCACCCATGGGTAAACTTGGCAAGTTCCTACTAGAACCATCATAGACCAGCACAAAAGCAGCTTGGAATCCAGTCACCAATTTGAGTAGTTGATCAACATTTGATGATGGAAGCCAGGGCTTCTGAAACATGTTCTAGTGTTATATAAATAAGAGAAGTTAATATGAGCATGTTGAATAATGTGTAGGATATATTGCCACTCTAAGTTTCATAAGTACAATTTATTTTTCTAGTACTTAAACTTAATTGAATTTTTTTTGATGCTGCTGTTGCTTACTGTGGTATTTTGAAGGACATTTCATAATACAAAAACTGGCTCCTAAATTATAAATATTATTTTCTCAAGATAGAAACTAGAATTGACAATCACTATTTTTCCATCAAATAGTAGGATTCTCAGCAGTCTTCCATCTTCCCAGATATTTGTATCTGTGAACACAATTGGACCCTGACCACTATCAAATCAAATGAATGTATGCAAAGAAATATGAATAAGTTGCTTTGTCAAATGGCATCATAATTTATATCATAAATTCATAAATATTGGCCCTTTATTATTATTCCCCCCATATCTTCTAATTATATTTAATATAGAATCTGAAAAAGTTTGGACCTTTTTAGCATCATATCTGGATACTGGATATCAGTAGTAAAATCTGGCCAGTTCATACAAAATTTGATTGGGTGGCTACCCTAGATGACTCATTTGTGTCTGTAATAGATAATAACAGAATCAGTTAGAGGGCATTACTTATTTTCTTTCAAACAACCCTAAAAGTTGTTGTATGCATGTTTAATACATATTCATCATCATATGTTTCATTATTTCGTAGAAGAAAAGTTTCATAAAAGGTTAGAATGAACCTCATAGTCCAACCTAAATGTACAAGTTGAAATGCCTAAACCATGCTGTAATATATGTTAGCTTTTTACACATTTAGAGTCAAAACAAACAACAGCCAAATTGGTTTATAATTTTCTATTAAGATGTGTGAAGCTTAAAGAACTGCTGTGATTCCAGTCATGTGGCTATTGTTTTAGCAATTTCCTACAAGAAAGGAGTGCATATATGCATATATGCACATGAGCATATGTATTTATATATATGTTAAACAAAAGAAGGACCAACTTGCATGATTATAAGCAACAATGTAATTATGTAACAGCCTGTTGCAGTCAGGAATTTGTCAGCAGTCCGAGTTTCAACCCAAGGTCTGTGAGACCTCTAGATGCAGATACTTGTAGGATGGACACTGCTATTGCTGCCAATATGACAGCACCTTCCAAATATATTGCATAGATTGTCCTTATTGCTCCAGAGGTTAATCCTACACCTCCAGCAGCAGTGAAATCAAGTGGAAAAAGAAGACAGTCAGCAAATGGTTTGCTTCTGCTTACACCAAACATAAATATTCCCATAGTATAATAAAATATGATAGAAAAAGCAGGAAACCATTTAAGCCAGCATGGTGGCGAGAGTGAAGGATGCGATGCACTGACAGGTGTACTGCATTCTTCAGTTGGTGGATGGTTGATTCGATGCACAGGTGTTGGAGGTCTCTTTGCTGCTAAACAATGACACCAAACTTTTTAGAGAAATTCAAGAATACTTTTCAATAAAAATAACTTATTAGATAACTTATTAAATTTGAGGATAATACCAATGTATTTTGTTTTCAACTAATGTGTGAATGAATACTTCTTTAAATAAATCTTTCTTCAAAATTATCTATAATAATGGCTCATAGACTTAAAAAATATATCATCTTGAATAATAGCTCTATGCTAACTGAAAAGTATTTAAAATGCAGAGTTTAAATTGCTTTATTATAATCACGTTATTATAATCAAAAGAATCAATAATTGTATGGGTAAAAATAACATACATTTGTAATGACAACAGCACTGGAACAAAGCAGAAGGAAATGATGTACCAGGTTGCCATTTGAGAGCAAGGAACTGGAGTTTCACTGCTATCAGCATTCCAATATTGAGCACCAGCAGTAGATGTAATGGAATTCCAATAGCAGCAAATATTACAGCAGCTATTCTACCCAGTGTTGTTCTAGGAACTGGAGCTCCAAATCCTGTAAATGAAGAAACTACTGTCATAAAGCTCTAAATTTAGAAACAAATGAAAAAACTTAGGCACTATTTTTTAACCTTATAATGAAATATTAGTGCAAAATTTTAGTAAGGTAACAATCAACTTACTAAACAATTTCAGTGCAAATAGCTTAATGCAATATGGATAAAACAAAACTATTATAATGTATGCTCATCAAACAGAATAAGTTACCCATAAATACACTCTACATATGATATTCAAACAGACATAAATTCTTTGGAATATATCTAAATAACATATTGTCTTGTCAGATAACATTGAAATTTTTACTTAAATGTAAATTGGAACTTACACAGTGAAGCCAATCATATTAATGGATATCATTGTATGATTCAGTTGAACTACACACTCTTAAAGCTTCACTTACTTTTCATAAATGTATGGAACCGGTTTCGAGAACATTTTGTTCCCATCTTCAGCCATGCTAAAGTTCAACTCAGTTCAACTCAGTTGAACTTTAGCATGGCTGAAGATGGGAACAAAATGTTCTCGAAACCGGTTCCATACATTTATGAAAAGTAAGTGAAGCTTTAAGAGTGTGTAGTTCAACTGAATCATACAATGATATCCATTAACATTGAAATTGTTTATAATAAAATTAGTAAAGCAATTTATACTGAGATATTTCAAACCCAATGTGATAAACGGTTACTGAAAATGATTTATAATGGTATTATTCAACCATACATGTTTATGATATTGAAATTTTGGGTAGTTGTGCAAATATGTACTTTGAAAGAGTATCTATACTGCAATAAATATTTATTAGAATAATTCAGAACATAAATCCCACAGAGTTCTGTGTAGTTGGATTTATTGAAAATTACAATCACTCTTTATTCATTGTATGTATACAAAGAAATATTAATTTCTGTTCATAAACAACCTTTAAAATACAACAATATCCATGAACACATCACCAGAAAAAAATAATGATTACATTGGCCTGCATTTTCTCCTACCACATAAGGCTTTTAAACAAAATGCAAAAAGAATTTTGAATTAAGTTGGTTTTTGTGAAATAGAAAGTATCATAAAATCAAAACTCAAATGCCATATTCATATCTAATACACAAAACGGTACCTAAACATCTTTAAGCATATCTTCTCTTTTCAAGCATCAGCAGTAGTCTGCCAGCATTACTTCATTCCATTATCCCTGATATCGTCTTTCCATCTCCTTAATTTCTTAATGAAATATTTCACCTAGCTTATCACTCATGAGTCCCAAATTAGGTGGAAAGTAGTCAAGGTGACAGTTCAAGAAGTGAAGTTTCAAACTCATATTGTGACCAAGAAATTGCAGGCTTTGTAATATATTTCTTAGAATTCTTATTGCATGTCTTTACATTTCCAAGGAACTTAATAACATCCTTAAAACCACACCATGCCTGATGTTTTATATTATTCATAGTGTTCAAAAAGTCAGTTTTCTTCATTAGGTGTCTGATCTGAAGTCCATCAAATACTCCCTTTTATTTTTGCCTTGGACAAAAGTGGAAATTTAGGTATAAATACTTGAACCACAAGCCATTCTTTTCTAGAGCTTTGACAATTTGCTTCATGATACCAAGTTTGGCATGAAGCAGATGCAACAGCATCTTTTTAGGGTCAACTAGATTGACACATAGTACATTTTTTTCTCCTGACATTAAAATGTTTCTCTTTGATTGACCAGTGTTTGCCCCTACATCTACTGTCCTGTTTGCACAAAAAGCAAGAAAATTTTGCATACCCACGCTGCTGACAAACTTTTATATCTCCACACAGTAATCATTGATGTTCCAGATATTTAATTTTTTCTAAAACAGATTTCCAAGCTTAACTTTAAAACATGCAAAATATGTTTTCCTATTAAATAACGTAATATTATTCTTTTATTTTTAATAAGCACATACAGAAATTATTTGGATTGTTCGCATATTGCTGTCTTGGTAATTCACAGCTTGAAGCCAACTTATTATATTTCCCTGGCACTTTATACACAACACAAAGAAAAATTTAAATAGCACTAAACAACAAATACAATACCTAATGAGTTTTAACTGACACCTTTGCAGTTTTAAATTACAACACAATCACTTTCCCTTTCTTCCTGGCCATGCGTTGATAAGCTCCACTTTGGAAACTTCAAATACATGGCAGAGGAACTGATAAGAGAGTAAATAAGGGTTGCTTTGCATTCCATATTATATTCTAAATAAGCATTTATATATAATTTGTATGTGCTAAAGTTATTCATGTTTTGCTGTTGCATCATTATCATAGCAATATAGTAGTATAATCAATAAAATGTCAGATTGCAAAAAATCTGTACATGTTATGAAAAAACTGATATCATTTTCAAAATCAGTACCATATAAATTGTGTATTTTCACCAAGACAGCAAAATCATCACAGGCCAGTATTGTTATAGGTCAAGAACAAACACAAAAATTATTGACAAAGATCCAAATATAAAGGACTTCTTCTATACAACAGATTACCAAATAATATTAAACAATTGCAAGTAGATAAACAATTCAAACACAAATTGAAATGTTACCTGATAACAAAAAGTTTGTATTGTTTTAATGATTTATAGCTAAAATGATACATTATGGGTAACTTATTTACACACTTCACTTACTATGATTTTCTAAGTTGGAACAATGTTTCGGGAACCAGCGTTCCCATATTCAGCCATTGACCCAGTGATTTCTGATGCTCGTGTTGGTCCCCTGCAAGTTGTTGTGTGAACTGCGGTGACCTCTGTTGGATGTGAAATGAATCTAGAAAGGTGATTTCACAGTGGATAGTCAAAATTCATTGCAATTTTTTGTTATTTTAGGATGAAAATATTCTTCCCGGTGGCCAATTCAAAAGGGTTCTTTATTTCTTTTAGAAGTTTTATCTCTGGTTTATTTCATGATTATGGTTCCAATAATGATGTGCTACTGCCAATTTTTCTATCTGTTTAAATTTGATGTTTTTAAAATGTTCATTTTTCTAAAATGTTAGAAACATCAAATTTAAACAGACAGAAAAATTGGCAGTGGCACATCATTATTGGAACAAAAATCATGAAATAAACTCAGAGATAAAACTTCTAAAAGAAATAAAGAACCCATTTGAATTGGCCACCTGGGAGAATATTTTCATCCTAAAATATCAAAAATCGCAATGAATTTTGACCTTTTGCCATGGGATCACCTTTCTAGATCCATTTCAGATCCAACAGAGGTCACCACAGTTCACACAACAACTTGCAGGGGACCAACACGTGAAGTATGTAAATAAGTTACCCATAGTGTATCATTTTAAATATAATAGCTTCACTGTAAACAGCTTAAAATATTATACATATAATTTATAGCTAAAGTTTGTGAGTCAAGATTATAAATATGAAACAAGTACAAATTTCAACTATAAAAAATGACAATATCCAACAGGTGCCTATAACCTCCACGGAGACTATAGTAAATTGAATTGAAAACATGATTAGGCCTACAGTATAGTGGAGTGTTTCAAAATGATTATTAAGCATTATAACCGTCAAGTGGTTGCTAGGCAAGAAGTTCTACATGAGCAATTTCTCATGGTAAAATTTTGTTGCTTGCTAGTTTAACTAGACATCTTCCTCTATTCTAATTATTTTCACATAAGAAAATCATAAGCTATTGTCTAATTCTTGAACATCTAGAACAAATAACCGACAAATGAAGACATTAAAGTCTTTTCACTAAATGGAAAATATTCTTGACAGGATGGTGGTAGCCATGTTTTGGCTAATGATACAATGGATTTAAAAAAAAAACAGAATTTGCAGAATAAAATAAGGCTTTGCTGGACATTGAACTTTAAAATAAAGAACAACTTGACTGTAAGAATTCATTTCAGTTATGGTAATCCCCCAGCATCTGCAGGAAAACTATTATGCACAACGAGAGAAATGTTCACAATAATACAGGGGGTCTTAAGGGAACCCTAATTATGGGTAGACATGTTGATACATAAACTTCAAACTAGCAAGCTTGTAAAGGAAGAATAAAAAGTCAGCTAGAAAACACAAACTTATAACATAAAAAAAAATATAAAAGTTTTTAGACTTCAAAGTAATCAGTGAGCAAAATGCGCATACAGTGAACAGTTGCAGGTTAAAATACATGAGAGGTTTCTAATGATTAAGTGCAATTTAATGTGGCTTTAATTTGCTGGCCTAAATACAGGACCAGTTTTAGTAAATGTGCAGTATATGCAGGCATGCAGGTGGCCCATTTCCCAGGACAGCTGATAGAATATATTAAAAATATAATTTTAAAATAATTATTTCATAATTTAGTGTTATATTAATTTTACAAAAAAAAAGTACAGAATAATGTGCTGTAGTTTGATATGAATTATTTCTGACTCAATTGCTGACAGAACAATAATAAATGTTTATATCTATCAGAATTGATTAACATTTGAATCTAATACTTTAAATACAGAGTGATATGAAATGGACACAGTTTCAATATTCAACCAACAATCAAATCTCTGCAGATCATTTTCAATGTTTTCAGCACTGCATAAAATTTGTTATTACTTCCTAGTAAGCATTGTGGAGAGGAGCTGACTGAAAAATAAATATAACAGGTACATATATGGTATATTTATTCATTTATTTATTTTCATTTCATGTGTGGATAATCTGCGCAGAAAATTTTATTGACCTGAAATAAATCTTGAGCACATATTTTTGCAACTGTACAGTTTTTAGCAGGGCAGTGTTTAACTTTCAGAGGTACAAATGATAAATTATAATGATGAACTTTTTTAAAGGCTATAGAAATGTTGGCAAAATTGGATTACATTATTTCACGGCAATGTCAATGACATAACACATTCTTAAACTGTTAAAAGTAGTATATCTCATACTTAAGGCCACGCTTTTCAAAATAAAATTACATCTATCTATTTAAGTGGTAATAAATAGAAAATTAAAGAATTTTTAAAGAAAGCCAAACATCCATCTTTCTGTAATTCTCAACTGTATGCCTAGTGCTGGTTACACTGAACAAACATCAATCATAGCAAGAATTGTTAATACTGGTACTTTTAATGTTGCATTTCGAGAATTATTTCTTGGGTTTAATCCTGATTCAGACACTTTAGAGGAAGATGTATATATAATTATCTCTTAAGCAAACTCTTGCCACATATGAGTTAGGTATTCAAAATATGCATGGACAATAGTATGATAATAGGACAAATATGCTTGGTAAATCAATTCTAAAGCATTGTGCCCTGTGCAGCTCTTATATTGAATCTAGTTGTGAATGATGCTGCCAAAGTAACTTTAAGAACAATTCATTTTTAACATTATCCAAGAATTGTATACATTTTTCTCTTCATCCCTTTATTAGTAGGATATATTGAAAAGCAATATAACCAGGTTAATTAAAGTCTGTAAGTGATACAAGATGGGAGAGAAGAATAAAAGCAATCCAACCTCTCAGTATGTAATTAAGTAAAGTCATGAAAAGTTTATATGACATAATAGTTAATTCTAGAGATATGATGGCAAACCATACAGCTCAGTATTTGTTAGATCAGGTTGTATCTTTTAAATTCATTTGCTCAATTGTTATATGAAATGATATTCTGTCAAAAATTTACAATGTAAGCAAAATGTTGCAGCACCCTCAATCCAACATAAATTAATCTTAAAGCTTTCAGTGGATGTTGTTAAATTTCTAAGTGAGGCCAGGTATAATGAAGCATTTAATACATATATATGTCATGTAGAAATTCTAACCAAAGAATTTAATGTTGTATCTGAATTTCCAACTGTAAGGAGTGGAATTAAAGTTTGTCAGTTTATTTATGAAAGTTCTGATGAAGAAATAAAAAAACCAAAAGAATTGTTTAGAATATACTTTTATCTAATAACTGTTGATACAACATTAAACTCAATTAAGGAAAGATTTGAAAATATGAATTATTGTAATGATATGTTTAAATTTCTTTGTGAATTTAAAGAAATTACAGTGGATAAAATTAAAAAAAAATTATTCTGATTTAGATGTTGCCATTCAAACAAATAAAGTAAGCACAAATCTTTATGACATTCAGGCAATGGTGTTTCAGAAACTGATCCATTAAAAATTTCATCTACATTACCAAAACAACTTGACTTCATCATTTCCTAATTGGTTTATAGCTTTGAGAATATTTCTCACATTACCAGTCAGTGTTGCATTAGGTGAAAGGAGTTTATCAAAATTCAAGCTTATAAAAACATATATTTGAATAGTGGAAATTTTCACAGCAAAATATAGTTTAATATAACAATAATGAATTTAATATAGTTTAAACATTACAAGATGAACTGTACTAAAGTAGGATCAACTTCAACATTTATTTCCACAGATATAATTAAGCACAAGAAAGAAATGAAACTTTTCTGGAAACTTCAAGAAAAGAACCACGTTTTTAATTTTGAAATCCCGCCAAGTGACATCCTAATACAGAAGTGCATCCAACCACCACCAGAGACAAACCAAACCAACACGAAGAACAAAGCCAGCAATCAACCTGGAACTGAGGATGAGAGCAATTAGCTCTTGAAACTTATTTTCCTACTTAAATAATAAGTGATGGAAGTGATACAAATTTGACTCAACTATATTAAATTTGTTAGTGTATTAAACAACACTGCTACAAAAGTCCACCACACTTAACAAATTAATATAAAAATTATTTATGAGAAATTCACTCAAATTTCACTTGTTTTGTTCCATTTACTTGGACATATTTTGAAGACTGTTGCCTTCATCATCACAGAGTGGAACCGTGCTAATGATGAAGGCAATAGCCTTCCAAACATGTCCAAGTAAGTGGAACAAAGCTAGTGAAATTTGAGTAAATTCCTCATAAATAATTTGTTATATTATAAAAACATATTTAAGTACAGCAGTGACTCAAGAAAAATTTAATAATTATGGATTATTAGCTATAGAAAATGAGTTGTGTTAAAAATTAGACTTATCCAATGTTAATTAATAAACTTGTAAATATGAAAGCAAGAAGTGCTCTGTTCTAATGTAGTGATTAACAGTCACTTAGGTTTAATACATTGTGTATGTTTTCTATATTTATATACTTGAAATAAATACTGCATCTGTACTGATTAAACAGCTTTCCTTTGTCAATTATATGACTGTCATAAAAACATACTAATAATCTTCCATGGGATGGGTTAAGCTGTGAATGTATCTTTTGATCTGCAATGTTTACAGTGGGTGATAATATCTAGCATGCAGTCATCTAACAACCCAGAATATATGTACCTTCATACACCTAATTGATATTTCAATTCTTGCCACGTGTAAAAAGTATATCAGTATGACAAATTTAAGCTTTTCTGATTCACTTTTTAAAGTGTGTTCTATTGTTAACAGGAATATTGTACACATTTTGTTTAATGTAACTCCAGAGATAAAAGTCTAGAAGTATGAGATCCAACTTTTATGAATGGCCATGCCTTTCATCTATCCTTTTCTATCCAGCCTGAAGAAATTCAATTTTCAGAGACTTATTAACAATAGGATTGTTACGCAAGAGAACATCGTCTTGTTGAAAGATGACTCCTGTGGCATTCTTGCATGCTAGACAAGAAGACAGGATTTTATATTCTCTAATGTTCCCTATTTATGTGCTAGCTTAGTCATTTCTTTATTCTTGTGCCTTTTTATGACCATATGTTAATGTGACCTTCCAATTTTATTTTTTACAAGTCAAGCCATTTATACAAAAATGGATGAGGAACTAGAGCTGAAAGATGTTATAATTCTTTGTTGGAATGGACAAATGGTAGGTATCATTAAAAGGAAATTGATATGAAGAATAGGTGAAAAGAGAGAGGACTGTGGGAAAAAAAGCATGACCAAACAGAAGGTATGTGCCTTTCAGTACTACAGCATTAACCAAATGTGCCATAGCCAGTGAAAGAGGGAAATATTTTCTGTTATTCTAAGAGGAGAAGGTCCATTTAATCATTTATTCACATAACTTTTTATGCTTAAACTAAAATACTGCCTATTTGTGAAAAGCAGTTAAATTAAAGGTGTTATCACTAAAAATTAATTTATTCTCACATATAATAACATATTGCAATGTATTATATTGATCTTGTTCACCAAACTAGCATATAATATGGGGATCACTAGACAAACTCTGAGACAATAACCATATCACAGAGGAGTTTTGTTCATCACATCTTTTCAAATCACTCTCCTTAGCATTGTATATAATGTTCCATCCTCTGGAACCATTTCCAGAAATACCCTTGTCACTTATTTTCTGATCAATAGACAATTCTTTTTCATAGACTGCAACTGCTACTTCAGAACTGAAAAATTGAAGGATGTTTTATAGTTGAAAAAATAAAGAAGTCATATAGAGTCTATTTGGGGCTTTAAGGTATATTTGCCCACAGTTTGTTTCTTTATACTCTTAAAATATCAGTGTTTTGTTGCAATTGTCATGGTGCAAAAAATAGTTTTGGTTTTCATTCATGGATTTTGTTAAACAGCATGGGAAGGCAGAGTTCATATTCCATTTTGTAATAATATTATGAACCTTTCAGTTAAACTGACAGGCACACACATTCAATAAATTGTTTTCACTCTCATACTCATGGAGAGCAGTAGAAATGGTTGATGAACTTATTCTCAGAGCCAACTCTAAATCCTCATAACTCAACCTTGGTTCTTCTCTAACATATGTTCCATACATCAGATGCTTTCTAGGATCATTATTATTGTTGACCTGCATTCTATTTTCATCTTAAAGAGATTATCGTTCTCTTATTTCTGCCAACCAAAAGAATACTGTTGTGTGTGAAGGAGAAAGGTTCCTAATATACTGGATAGGTGCTCAAGTGACTATGTCTTATTTACACACCTTTTAAAAAAATATAAAAAAAAGCTGGTAAAGCCTTCGTTCAATATAGCTCTTAGTACATTAGTACTTCACAAACTTCAGACTTTGACTGCATGGATAATAATAATTAGAGACACTTTTGTTATGCCAATAGTATGTAAGAATAGATCATTTCTATTGCACAAAATTTTTAGCATAGGTGTACCCAGCTTTAATTTCTCAGAACTTTACTGTATTTAGTAATTCTTGTATATTGGATTTATACTTGATATTATAAGAATAAGAACCTAAATATAGATTTAATATTAAGAACTTTTTTATAACATGCATAATTTCAGAGCTACATATCTCTAAACTGATGAAGAGTTTTAATTTTATTTATTTATTTTTTTGTTCAGCATTTCTAAAATTAACATTTTATATGAGAAGATTAGAGTAGAAGAAAACAGTTGAATTCAACTATAGATGCCTATCGTTTAATTAAATTAAACAAGCAAGTATTAGAACAAAAGAATCAGACTTGAAAAATTCTGGTCATGGTCATGGTTAAGATTGAAACCATGAGGCTTTAGCCTTCCATGCTGAGGCTCTAATCAACTAAGCTATCATGTTCTCCAAACATGGAACCACAAATCTCTTTCATCTAATAAAAGTTTCCTGTACTATGAGAGATTTATTCCTAAAGAGGCAACTCACAATGCTACATAATACTATGAGTACTTTTAAACTTAGGCTTTTAGTTTAACCAGCAAGTGTGTAGGGATTAATTTATATATAGAAATAGTTTTAGCTAGCTGTGTATGGGCTGAAGATCCATGGTTGGAATCCTGGCTTAAACACAAATTTTTCAAATTTGATTCTTTTTTTTTTCCAACTAATGTCCTACACATAGCTAGTATGAAAGAGATATTTCTGTTTATTAGAACATAATATAAGTTTTTCAGACATAATTAGAAACAGGAAAACTAACTTTAATAGCTCTTACACTTGCACTTACCTAATGTTGTAAGTAAGGAGACTGCAAATAGTAAGCAGCCAGCATAGCTCCAGATTTTTCCACCCCCACCTTCCCCATAACCAGAGCTAACAGCACCAAGGAGCATGGCTTCATGTTTGGCCACATATTTTTCAATAGTATTGCACCACACAGCTTCTTCTGAAGCTGCTAGCCTCAAGTCATTTGCAAGTTCAATTACCAGATTTTCCTGCATGTTGGCCAACTGCTGAGCTTGTTCTTCTTCAAATGGTCCCTCAGTCACTCTGAAAGATGCTGCTCCTAAAAGAGCCCAGATAAATAACAGTGATCCTAGCCCACATTGGGACAGAATCCATCTACCTATCAGCTTCAGAACAAAGCGAATTCCTCTTGTTCCCATAAACCTTTGTTCTTCATCTGTAAGAGTGGTGCAGCCACAAATTGGGAGAAACCTCAGACGATATTGGGGAGATGGAGACACTTGAATTCCCACTGATAAGAAAGTTCTCTTGTCGCTACTTCCTATGGTGGCTTTATTACTCCACTGTGTTCCACTTAAACTTTTGCACAGTCCTTTGGCATTTTCCAGCACTGCATCACAGCTAGAGAGGATGGATGAATTGTCCATAAGCCGGTTATCTGTTTCATTGTCACCATGGGCAAAATCACAACTGTCATTGTAGCCTAGCTCTGGATCATAGTTATGGATGTTGTATTGTCTATCTTCCATGGTCTGATATGTAGGACTTGTACTCTTTGCACCTGTAACAAAATGTCCTTATTATACATCTTCAATTTCACATTTTAAGATATTAAATCAAATTTAAATTTGTAGTCAGCATTACAATTATTTTTCAACTTGTAAATAACATTAAATTTTTATAAGCTACACAGATAAGAAAGTATAAATATTAGCATATTGTTGATAACAACAGTTAGCTAAAAAATAAAATGGAAAACATTACAACTGATGAAGATAACTGGCAAAAGAAGGAAATAGGATATACCTCAAAGGACCAGAACCTTTCTGGGACATTAACAAGAAAATTGTTAGAACCACAATAAACAATAGGCCAAGAAAGAACATCAGATAAAATGGAAGAACTTTCTTGGTCAAGAACTAGTAAAATTCTTTTTAAAATATTTGACATCCTGGTTAAGGGCTTCATTAGTAAAACAAACCAGGGAAGCTATAGGAAGGATTACTGAACACTAGCCATTTTAAAAAATACCTATGGACAATAAGATTCTACCAAAGAAATTCCATAAACCGTCTATGTGAACATTCTCATGAAACTGCAAAATATATTTCACTAGAGTGTGAAACTCTGGAAATACAAAGAACATTTATATTAATATACAGTCTTTTAGAAGACATAGTTCCTAAGCTTTTCTAGGAAAGATTCGAGAATTCACTAAAACTCAAAATCTGAAAATACAAAGTTAGTAGGAATTAGGGAATCCACAAAAGGCTCTTGTAAACTTAAGTGCCAAGATATATTATTACACACTCCAATGTCTATCAATCAACCAATCAATAAATCATAAAACAAAATTACTGTACATAAAATTTTAAATAACAAAACTATTTGAGTTATTTATAATTTAAAAACCCAACATCAATAAGCTATTTATACACAGCATGATTGCATTTTTTGTTTCTCATGTTGTTTAACAGAATTAGGGAATTTGTTGTTCAATTTTATTCCAGCATAAATAATATCTTTTCTTATAATTTCTATATTTTATATTGGCTAATTTGTCTTTTTATGTATACTATAGTAATGTCCATTTGCATTTTTGGAAAAATGTTAAAATTTATTTTTATATACAAGATGTTTAAAAAATGATGATAAAAATTTACTGATGAGAAATACAAGCTAAAGGAAGCAAAAAAAATTCCAGTAAACGTGGGTCTACAAATTTACCATTTACAAGATAATGGCATTTATTTTGTTGGTTGGGACAGCCACTGAAGTGAATGCATACTGACTATGTGAGGACCAATTCCAACAAAAGCTGTGACAATTTCATTTCATTTATTGATAAAGAAACAGTAAAATTCATAACTTTGGCTTCAACAGTACAGAAATGTGATTGGACAAGTTCAAGAGAAACTTGTTTGAACAACAGTGAAGTTTATGATAATTTACAGTAATACAGTACATCAAGTGAAGACATTTACAGCAGGTTTTCAAAATGCTGACTATGTGCTGAATGCAATTTTGTAGTCTTCTCCACAAAGACCTGCGAATGAGCTCAGGCAATCCTGGATTGTTCTTCATTTGTTAGAAGGCATTTATAATCTGAAGCTGAAATTCTTCTGGTGAGGTGATGTCCATTATATAAATTAGGCTTTTTGCATAATCCCATACACAAAAATTCAAAGGATTTAAATCTGGTGATCTTGCAGGCAATAGTACAGGTCCTCCTCTATCTAATCACCAGTGCATTGCCATACATGAAGTACATGTCCAAGTATTCTATGCTGCTATATCCTTATAAATCTTTTTATAAATTCACAATAGGTACTTAACCTTTATTTGCAAAATACATAAAAACTATAGATCAATTGGTTGGCTTTGTTTATTAATAAGGCTAATTTTTTAATGCAACACTACCAAACCTCTGTAATGATTATGTCACCTCATAACTATAAGTAACTGCATGAAGTAGGTCAAGGAAGCAAAGAGATCACTTCATTTTTTTCATCTTCATCTCTATTTGATAGATCATGTGGAAATGGACAAAACTGTGATTTCAAACATTGGTTGAATAGGAAGAATTTGTAAAGGAACTTGAAAGCATTGCCTTAAAATTTAATACTGTAAAATAAATAGACCATAGTTATTATTAGAATGTATTAAATATGTTCACACTAACTTAATTTACTCATGAAACATTAGAACATGTTTTGGCGGCAATCACTCCCATCAAGCTGTTGACTTGACTACTGGATGTATGGCTGGATCCCAAGGTGCTTCTGTGGTAGTCTCTGTTGGTTTGAATAGGAACTTGCTGAATACATCCGTGGGTGGAACATAAAAATGAATTAAGTTTTTTTTTTTCTTTTCCAGAATGGAATATTTTTCCCAAGCAAATGGTGGCACTGATTGCCCCCCAAAAAATGTCCTAATGTTGCATAAGTAAGTGCAGTTATTATGAAAATATATAATATACTACCACTCCATTGTCTATAGCTTCCTAAGTACAATTTAAATAAGACCATAGTTAGTTATAGTTTAAAAAGTGAAGAACTTAATATTAGAGTGGATCATTAACTACTATGAAGTTGTACTGCTGACCAAAGGAAGTTAGAGCATATGTTATAAGAAAACAAATCATTAAATGCTGATCTGAAGTATTAAGAAGGAACAACATATAACTAAAACAAAAATACAAATGGAAACAATAAAAAGGAAGGCTTTTCTGCTTCAATTAATAACCTCATATATTAATTGATATCATTGTATGATTCAGTTGAACTACACACTCTTAAAGCTTCACTTACTTTTCATAAATGTACTTTTCATTTAAGTAGTAAATAGGCCTTCCAGCCATAGGAACACTGACTGACCCACATTAACATTTAAGTAGCAAATAGGCCTTTGAGCCGTAGGAACACCGCCCCGCATCCCATACATTTATGAAAAGTAAGTGAAGCTTTAAGAGTGTGTAGTTCAACTGAATCATACAATGATATCAATTAATATGATCAGCTTGATTGTGCAAGTTCCAATTTAGATTTAAGTAACCTCATATATACTTAAAAGCTAAGGTATTAAACTGTTTTTTTAATGAGCTACACTGTAATAATTTCAGAATTATATAGGGTTTGTAGACAAGCAATTTAAGAGAGGGAATTCAATTTCAATTTATTTGCTGCTTATTTAATTTGCATTACAAGCATCAAGCATTGTCAGAAGCTAAACTTATAATAGACAGTAAAAATATAGACATAGGATTTTCCAGCTTAATTGTAATACAACCAGAATATACATTTATTTTATTATAATATTAACAAATCTTCCATTCTGTAAAGGCATTTATAAATTAAATAGCTCTGCCTATTTAAATTTAAAATTTAGTTTCTAAAAGATCAGTACACTACAGATTAATGAAACTTCAATTTAAAATAATACCACACAATAATGGACATTGTGGAGCATGCATCTTTGGTGCAGTTGATATGATACTTGTGGCAAATAAAAGCAGATCATATTTATCAAATTAGGGTTTTGTTAATTTTTTTTTGTACTTACATCTAATGTATGAAAATGTTTTATCATAAAATAACTTACTGCATAGGACCTGCAATCTTTGAAACCACAGCCTGTTGCCTTATTCATGCATGCAAGCACACACATACACATTCTTTCTAGACTAAGCTACATAACATGATAAATCAGCTCACCATTGTTAACTGTCATACTATCAAATAAATAGTTCAAGATGTTAGATATTCAACAGATTTGCCACTCATTACAAAATTGCTCATAAATTAAACTGAGACAATGTAAAATTATACAAAATATTAAAAAGACATAAGCTTGAGATATTTGCAGACCAACAACATATATGTTATGGGAACTTTACAATTAAGAACTGAACCAAGCAATATTATCTCTGAAGAACAAAAAGAGCACTAACCCAAACAAATTCATAGTGGATACATAAAAAATTTAGGGTACAGAGCCAAGAGGTACCACTGAACATATTCAACAAGATCTGGAACAGTAAAGATAGCATTCCAGTTGTATGGAAAAAAACCATAATCATCCTAATTAAAAAGAAAGACAAACCAGCAGGTGAGTTAGAAGTTACAGGCCAATGTCCTTAATCTCAGTACTTGCTAAAACAATGGAGAAAATTGTCACTATAAGATTCACTTACTATCAGGAACCTCAAAATCTCCTTTCAGACTATCAAGTAGGTTTCAGAAAGCAATATTAAACAATCAATCAGGTTTTACATTTTACTCAGAATATCAAAAGTGCCTTCAACAAAAAAAGAAACAATGCTTACTCTCTTTGTTGACTTTGTTGGCTTCAAAAATACCTTCGACAAAGTATGGATAGATACAGGTGATATCACCATATGGATTAACCAAAAAAATATACAGACTAAACAAGAACACAAAAAAAAATACTGGAAAATGAAAAAAAAAAAAAAATTGTCAATAGCATGGAAATATAAGCATCCACCAACAATATAGGAGCCTTAAAAACAACAGCAATTACTGCAATGCAGAGCATAACTGATGGCCTGCCAATTAAAACAACTATATATTAAAATGGCAATACTGGGACAGAAATTAAAAAGTAATCCACACAGGAATAAAGATTTCACATTCTTGACAGCACACAATGATTAAAAATACAACAGACTTTCAAAATTTACATATAGAAAGAGTATTTAGACAAAATTTTAAATATAAGCATTAAATACTAACTGACCCTTTACAATATACAGATATAAGTGTGAAATTAAACCTGGATACAATGGTCTCAAAGAAGAATGATCTACTTAATAATTCATATAGCACAGAAATTGAAAATACCCTATAAAAGACCTTAATAGTGCAAAATGTTTAGGTGTTGTAATTTATTTAGACTTATCTTGGAATGAACACATTTTTACCTTATGTAATAAATTAAATCAAATATCTTATGTAATGCGCATGTTAAGTAAGAGTTACACTAAAGATATTTTGGGAATAGTATATTTTGGCTATGTATATTCTATATCAGCTTATGGTATACCCTTCTCAGGAGCAGCAACTTCATGGTTTTTAAATGGCAAAGAAAATATGAATAATGTAGCAAACACCATTTATAAGAAATTAAATATTCTAATATGTATATATATACATTAGAATATTTAATATATATATTAGAAACTGTACCTTTTGTGCATAATAATAAACAACTTTTTAGGAATACGAAGAATATCATGTGCATCACACTAGATCAGCTGGGCTAATTAACTTACAACATCACAGACTTACAAAAAGTATTGATTATATGTCAAATAGAGATGCAATCCTGTATAATAAAGTACCAAAATGATTTAAAAGCACTTCAAGCACAAACTTTTAAAAAAATGTGTTAAAAACCTATTGTTAAAATATAATTCTTTTACTGTGGAGGAATTCTTGGAAACTAAATTATATAGTTATATATGCACAGCATTAATTTGTAATTATGTATTACTATAAAATGATGAAGCCAAATATGAAAATTGTATACAATCGGTGAATAAAAACCTTGAACCTTGTACCTGAAGTATTAAGATTGACAGTGCCTAGTACACTAAACAACTACTATCCAACTAATATATGGCATAGGGTATATACAGATGGATGTCTTAAAAATGGAGAAGCAGGCTTTGGAATATACTGCAAAGAATTCTGTCAATGTACATCTTTGGGGCAGTATTATAACAATTTCAATGGCAAAATAATGACCATTAGAGCAGCATTAGAAAATCTACTGTATAGACCTAACATAAATAAAAGAAGTGTTATGTTAAGTGACTCTAAAGTAGCACTCACTACAAAGTACAACGATTTATAGTTACACACCAACATACACTATAAATAAAATTAAAAAAAAAACTATACCTATCATACAATCCAGGTCAGAAATGTAGAAATAGTTGTACAATGGATACTGAGCCATGTGGGATTGAAGGGGAATGAGATTATTGATTTAGAAAAAAAAAATGATCCATCATAAAATTAAAACCATCTTTTGAACTAGAACTTCCTTCTACACTGAAACTCATAAAAAGATTAATTACTGAACAAGAACAACAAAATATTCAACGAAAATTGAAAAATCATATGATGATTTAAAGACTTTCAAACATCTTTATTGAAACCAAGAAAAATTGGAATTGCCCAATTCAGCTTAATTGTTGGGCATGATTGCTGTCAGAATATCTCTTTAGGATGAAATTAGTCAAAGACAGCCACTGTCCATTATGTAAGTACATGAATACCCCTAAACAAAGAAATTTGAAATTGAAATGCAGCCAACTTGATAATTATAAACAAATGAAAAACAATTTGAAGCTCTTCATTTGCAAGCTAGAGAAAGTGTTATAAATATCAGCTTCCCCAATGGCCACTAACAACTAACCACCAACCAACCAACCAACCAACCAACCAACCAACCAACCAACCAACCAACCAACCAACCAACCAACCAACAGAATTTATATATTTTTATAAATTTATTCTTTAAAACACTAATGATAAGCTACTGAAAACTTGAATTTCTTTGCTTGTTAAATAGGTTTGAAGAGATTTTAGCACACATTTTTACTTCATTTTGCTTTAACACTGTCTTATGAATATCTAATTTCAACTTAATTATCATCATATAAAGCTGTTACTTTTTCTCATTTAACATGAATTCTCTATATTAAATTGCTTATCTAAGACCCTGCTACAATCTCTGAAATTATTGCAGTGTATTTTCGTATTCTACAAAGCAATACAGCTTTTAATATGTTCTTTTATGGCAACATTACTAGGTATTAAGAAAACTATATCAGACCATGGTGGTGGTGACTTATGTGATCTTTTTGAGCACCATCATGCCTCTGAAGTAATGTTTTGCTCTTCCTTTTGTTTCGTCGTGGGATTATGGGAGGATTTTGAAGATTTTGACATTCTTTTTTTCTTTTTGGTTCTGCAGGTGTGTTTTCTTGATTTACTTTTGGACTAGTGTTTTTATCTGATTCATTTTGAGGTTTGGACATATATACAGTGACGTCACCATTCCTCTCCTTCTTTATGTTGCAAATTCTCTGTGAATGTCCATGAGGCTGTTGGCTCAGAACCTGCAACATATAAAAAGGAAACTTTATTCCATAAAATGTATTGTGATTTAGTGGCATAATAAAGCTATATAATTGACTAAAGGATCGAGAGAAATGGCAATGATGTTTAGAATGGTTACCATTATAAGTTGTTAATATAGAGGCATAAGACTACAGAAGATTGAAAACCTAATTTTAATATTAATAATCTAAAACTTAATTAAATAAGCACCATTAACAGCTTCAGAAAGCTTAAAAAGAAAAAAAATTAAAGTTATAACTGCTGTATATGAGAAAAGTAAAGTTGCTTTCAACAACAAATTAAGAAAAATTTACAGACATTAATAATTATAATAATAAGAGGAGAGGTTATCCTATTTTTGTTATGTTTTCAGTCTTTTTTCGTATGTGCATTTATTTAGAATCTACCAAAAACTAATATCAAATTTTATTTATCATTCATATATTGCTTTGTTTTTGTATGGCACATATTAGTAAAACAAGAAAACTAATAGATTCTATAAAAAAAATCAACAAAGTGTTATATTAAATTTAAAAATAATTTTGTGTTGGAACTAATACAGTGAAGCAACAATATAGTCTTAAATAGCTGGTGAGTCACTTTGATACTCTTATGCTCCATTTGCATTGAATTATACAGAGTATGTTTCACAGGCCTTTGTACACATCAGTCAATTCACAGCTGATGATGCGGGTAAAGGCCTTGAAATTTATTCTGTATAAATCTAATAGATTAAAGCAACTCACTAGCTATTTAAAAAAAAAAAATTATGGTTTGAACTTTTGGTTCCAAACTAAAAAACTCATTGTAAATAAAAAAAAATCCTATATCATTTTATGTACCAATAATGTGACAGCACTAATCTCTGTACTACTGCTAATCTGAAGGTCTTGGGTTCAATTCCTAGTCTGGTCAATCTATCTGGGTCAAATTTTTTCAGAGTTTTTCCTTAATCTGAGAGGGTGAATGCCAGATGCTTTAAGGCTCCAAGAACTCTGAGCTTATTGCGCCATCATTAATTCATTTCATTCAACCATTGGCTTAAGGAATCCCCCCCTCAGCTGCATCATAATTATATTATTTTCACTATCATTTCTACTAGGGACAATGCAGTGGTTCCCTCTGGAACCTCAGAAGTCTGCTATGGTAATGTTATACCAAATGAATATGCTCACAGTTTATCAGCTAAAACTTGGCATTGGAATCCCCTAAAAAACTGAAAATACACAGTAAATATATTATAAAATCATTACTGATTATGGAAAGAAAACAAAAATTTTATGAATCCACATAAATGAGAACATGGAATGAAATTCATATTTTAAAACATTTAACGAACTTAGATAAATGCTTGTGAGCAGGAAAGATGAAGGTGCTGAGACATGTCATAGGATAAACTGAATTTATAATGAGAGGGTTAGAGAAGAAATGAATCAAGAAGAGATGTCAAAGTGTCTAATAACAATGAATTGGTTTTAACATGTTATAAGGGCTCATGATGAAAGTAAAAGAAAGCAGTGCAGAGACTCGCCCAGAAGGAAGAAAGTTGAGAGGAAGACCCCAAGAAATATTTAAAAAATTAGAAAAGAAAGGGCAAGTTGATGAGTGGAATATGAGACCGCCAAGAACAAGAGGAGATAGAAGAAGTTTGCAGAAGACTTCCCCCATCCCCACCAAAGTGCTGTGATAGTACATAAGGGAATGAAAAAGAAGAATAAGAATAAGAAGATATATTCATAAATGTCCAGTAATGCTCTAAACTTACCAGCCTCAAGAAATACTTATTTAAATTACTTTCATAATTGGGTAAGATATAGCATAATGTGTCCTATGTGAGTACATAGAGTTAGTGAACATGTTGAATACATTAGTGTAGGATATATTACCACTCCATTGTCTACAGCATTGTAAGTACAATTTATTCACTTAATAGCATAATGTTCTAAGTGGGAAAGCTGTGAAAGTGTATTCATAATGCAAAAAAGAGATATGTAAATAATATATGAAAAGAATGATGTGATTTCGTGTAGACTGTTATTTAGAAAACAATATTATCTGTGTGTTTATTGCAGAAATAGTTTATTTATATAAAAGAATGTTCAGAAATATTCAATATAAATAGAAATTATCATGATTACAATATTCATTACAAAAATTATCTTTATTATAAGTTATAATGAATAGAAATACCCAAGAACTGTAAGTCATATGGGGACTAAATTATTCAACAAATTACCAAAAACATTAGATGCACTTTAAGTAAAATCCATCCTAAACATTCTTTATATACAGTCATAATTGATATTTTAATAATTTAATAAGAAACAGTTATAAAACAAAAATGGTACATTATAATTAGTTATAATTAGTTATTATATGAATATTTATAATGAAGCATATTTGTTAATATGATTATTCCGTACTATGATGATGAGTCAATAATTATCCATGCTCAATTTTAAAATTATTAGAAGAACAGTAGAAAATGTAAACTACACCAATTTTAAAACTAATCTGCTTGCTTTCTAATATATTTGTTCTATGTTTCACAAATTAGCATAAATCTTAATAAAAAATAATTTTAGGTTTGCTCTGCAGTCATGTATGCACCACTTTTGGTCTGTGGAAATTTATTTTCAGTTCTGCAAGGTTCAATTCTTAGTCCCATTCTGTTTTTAATATACATTAATGATTTAGAATCATCAATTAAAAATGGTATCGAACATTTCTTGCTATTATGTGAGTATATTTATTAGTAATAACAATGTAAATTTCTTACAGTTAAAAACTGAGAAGAACCATTAATCAGTTATTTGAGTATCTTGAAAAAACAGATTAATAATAAACAGAAATAAAATGAATGATATTTTTCCATCATGTGCAATATCTGCACAATTGTAATTGTTAATGATAGAAGGATTATTCACACAGACAGCAAGATGTTTGTGAACAACTACTTAAGCATTTAAACACACTGTATCTGCCTTATATTTACATCTATAAAAGATCCATGTTTTGTTAAAACTAAATGACACATGTATACTACACAGATTCTCATAATATAAGGGAGAACTCCACATAATTAGCCATAACAAAAGTCAATTTAGAAATAACTTTATCCAATCTGATCTATATTTTATTTTATTGCCTATCTTATTAGATATTTGAAAAAGTATACATATCTGTACTACATAAATTTAAACAAATTGTTAAAAAGTTATTAGAGCAATGCTTTATTAGATTAAGAAAGTTTTATGAAAATGTAAGTTGTAAATAATTTTTATAGTAATAATGAACGACATTTATTAGCTATCAACCTCAACTTATTTTGATATTATTTGCAAATGATTTCTGTAACTTATATTAAATATTTTGTTCATGTTTAGTTATTTGGTATTAATAAACTGTAGCTATCCAGATATGTACTATTACATCTATTACTACAATTAATAATTAGTTGTAAATTTATATTTTATATTTACATTCATGTGTACTTATAATTATACATTACAATAATGTGTATTTATAAGGATATGTTCATTATCATTGTTATAATCAAAGAACAAAATGTGGTTGTGGTGGAGGTGGTGGTGATGATGATGATGTGTTCTGTATAAAAACAAACATACCACTAAAATAAATATATTACTATTGTTTTTAGTAATTATTTTTGTTTGTTTATAAAAAAATTTGGTTTAAACAGCTGTAAAGGGAATTATATAGATTATCTGTAAATGTTCTCCAGAAAATGAAATAAAAATTTGATGTAAAGTAAACATCAGGTAACATTTAAAGTTTTCAGCTAATACCTACCACAAGGTAAATTTTTGCAACCAGTAACAAGCATATAAAAATTTATTCTATGACCTTTTTTCATTTTATTGTCATTCAAGTACGTCATTGTAATTGATAAATGAAAAGGGCTACTAGTGTAGTCTAATGTGCTCCTTATTGAAGAAAAAAAAAATACTATTATCATAATGTACATTACAATAGTCACAATGTTCGTCTAAGCTAATTATGATCTAGATTATTCTAGATCAATCATATCACATACCTACTTGCTCATTGTTACATTCATTTTTATTATGGTCAGTATTCCATATGGCTGACTGCAACACAACAATGAACAACACAAAAAGACTTAGGGCTATAGCCCGTATCTACGCCTTTACTTGCAGATAATCGCAACGATGGACACTATTTTATAAGGCACATAAATTCATAGGTATTATAATTCGTATCTTCCAAACCTTCCCATGATTCACTTTTAATATACGCGAGCAATTTCGTTTTAATTACCGAATACGTAACTAGGAGTATATAAAGTGTTTTATAATTCATAAGGTGGCAAAACTGAACTCTTGGGTTTATCTAAAAATAGTCATAGCTGCAGTTTGATGACGATGACAGTCTGGTGCAAACACGAGCGTCTGGAAATCTTTTAAATGTTCTTTTGAAAGGAACAAAGCAAGAGAGGCAAAATGGAAAACTACTAACCTTACCTTTACAAAAATTTGAGTGCTATGATTGCAGTTTTCAATGATAGAGCCTGGAATGTTTAACTGGCTGTTTTCACCTCTTCCCTCTTGTCCCTCTCTGATAATTTCATATTGCACGCGTCCTTTTCCCCTAGGTTCATAGCCATCAAGGTCCTCAAAAGTCATATCCTCCTCATTGCAAGTTCCGATAGCGAAGTCCAATATCTCTTCCTGTTTACTATAATCTAACGCACTGCACTTGTCCTTGTTGAGAATAGAGCGAAAACTGTCCTGGGATTTGCTACTGAGTTGGCTTATTCTATGATTAAGGAACGACCCGTCCTTGGGATGTTTTTCTGGCGATGGAGAATTAGGAACTTCATTTGATGAAGTAGTGTGTGGTGCTTTGGTAGATTGCAAGGGGCTGCTTTTATTTGAATCACTGTTCAGTCCACTGTTTGAGGAATGGTACAGAGGTGCTACAATAGGGGCTGGTGTGATAGGGTGCGCACGATTCATAACATTTGCCGTCTTAGATACCTTCATCAAACATCAGTCACTCTTAGTTTCCAAGAATATTCAATTTTATTTAATTGGTTGATTTATTTTTTGCACGAAAAGAACAGGAAAAGAATAAAATAGCACCAACAGCCTGTCTACAACCGTGCACAACACAATCATCAAAATAGGAAAACGAAACTAGCACTATAGAGTTTTGGATACAAAAGCTGCGATGGTAAAACTTAAACAGGGATAGCTATACGTTTCAGCTTTTACGTCAAACTTCTCCCACCCCCTTCAGGTCCCCTTCCTACCCTCCCGGTTCTTAAAACCGTCATAATTTTATTTGACGACCTTGCTGTGCGCACGCACGAATACACGCAAATCAATGCTCTGCGATCGGTCTAGAAGATAGCAGCGATGCACTGTAAATGCTTATCACTGCTGTGCGAGATTAATACGGTGACTGTAAACGCAACGTTTTACTTTATATGTGGATTATTTGGGTGAAATAAAGCATTAACGTATGGCCATTAACAGCACAATGCTATACCTCTACCCTTCGCGTGGAGCTTCGTAACGGGACTGCATAACTGCCAGGCGTTTGCGTGCTTGGGGAGAAAAACCAATATATGACGACGATGCTCCCGCCATCGATCTTTGTGCTATTCAAAAGAGCAGGAATTGTGTGAGGAGCGCTCTCGTTTCGGTAGACACGAAGAGAAAATGTGTCCACAAAGTTTCTTTAATTTGTTTCATAGAAGTTTGGGTAGTAGCTATAATAAACACAACTACCTAAATAAATGTATTATTTAGAAAGAAATTTACTTCATATGGAGACAACCTGACCTGAATGAGATGTGCATGAAGTATATATCTTAAAATTCCTTCATCAAGTTCTTCTGAGAAAGCAATTCACATTTTATGGGCAACAATTCATGAAAGAGACTGCTCCTAATTTATCCCATTAATATTTACTTTGTAATCCCTCCAAATGGAACTAGCATTTCACTTTTTAAGTCTTAATACTCAGATACCTGAAACAACACATGCATGAATGCTGGAGCAGTATGTGAAATCATAACATTTCTTGTACACACAAAACTTAAAGAAAATGAGACTGTATTTTCTCCTACGGTGCCTGAAACTGAGAATCTGGGGACCTTTAATTTTTGCATTTACTTGTTTTACATTGTTTAGTGAGATATTTAGATGGCGTAAAAATATGGATACTTTTCTGACATTTCGTTCCTCTCATAACAATTTGTTGGGAATATCCCTTCCTGGTAGAAGACCAATTCCACTGCAAGTTCCATCTTCAGACAGTTTAAATCAATCATATTTCTCGCCAGGAAAGTTTCTGAGAGGCATACAACCTAAAAACAAAAGTTTTTGTCATTTTAATTATGGAACACCAAATTTCTTTAACTGGACTGATAAAGTTCCAACATTTCCTCCTGAACTGGGTGAAGCGAGTCCTTATCGAGTTATTTATAATGTTTTAGAGGTATCAGATGAACACTTACACTATAATGCAAGTGCTACAAAGAATATTGATGTAACATTCTGCACTCATGCAACTCCTGAATTTGTGCATCACATAGTAGAACTTGTGAAAAGATGGGATGGTCCTGTTAGTGTTGCAGTATTTGTACCAAATACAGATGCAGAATTAAGCCTTACCCTTGTAAATCACATGTGCCACTGCCTTCCAGAGATGTCTCAAATATCATTACATTTTGTGTATCCAGTGTCATATCCTCCAATGCTTAAGAGTTCTCAGCCATTTGCTTGGGCAAATGTGCAACAACATCTAAGCTTTTCAGACTGCTCAATGCCAAATGTTATTCTCCAGGGAAGGCTTCAAACTTTCCGTCAGAAGGAGGCCCTCACATATCCTGTTAATGTGGCACGTAATGTGGCCCGAATGGGATCAAAGACTTCACATGTTCTTGTTTCAGATGTTGAACTTTTGCCTAGTAAGAATTTAGTTCCAGAATTTCTTTCAATGTTAGAGAGGTTGCGAAGAAAGCGAGTGGACACTGATGCAACAAACGTTTATCCACCACTTCAAGCATTTCCTGTTCCTCACACCACTAGATTTGTTTTTGTGATACCTGTGTTTGAAGTTGAAGAAAAAGAGGAAATTCCAAAGACAAAGGAAGAATTATTGGATCTGTATGCTCAAAACCATGCTGTCTATTTTCATCGCTGGGTCTGCCTTCACTGCCAGAGATTTCCAGGCCTTCAAAGATGGCTTCAGAGGAGATCATTTCCTCTGAGATCAAAAAATACTATTCAGGTTCTAAATACTTAAAACATTTTTCTGTCCTTTACTTCTAAATAGAACACTTTAGAAGGATATCAAATTTATTGTTTGCATTGCTTCAAGTAAATGTGTGCACTAATTTTAGTATTATATTTGTAGACAAAGTGCTTCATTTAATATATTTATAAGCACATGTTATTGCACGTTTAACTACTTTTAATTTTTGCACTTATCACTTTATCTTAGTTTAGTCAGTTATTATGCATTGTCATACACAGTGTTCTTGATATTCCATCAATGTAGTAGCAAAACATATTAACTGTCATTGGTTGATTAAACCTTAGCTTTAATAAACTTAGTACAAGGTTACATCAGCAATGTAGACAAAAATAAAAGAGCATTGAGAGAAATATTGTTTTCTATTTGATTGGCATGTTTATTTATTTATTGTCCATAAAATCTGTTACAAAATCAGACATATTATTCAACCTGGTCACGATTTCTATTAACATGTTAATTATATAAAGAATATAAAGATATGAAATACTTGTTGATATATTGCTTATAAAGAATCTGTAAAGAACTCTTTTAGTAAGTAATAATATTTATTTTGTAAAAGATGTTTATCCTATTTTAAAATTATTACCAGAGAATATTTTCATGAATGCTATAAGAATTTTATTATATGTGTGCTAAAGAATAATAACTAAAATGTTTCATTGTACATAGAGGGGTGTTAGACAAGTAATGAGATAGAGAACTTAGAGTTATGGACATAAAGTGTCAAAGTTATGGGCTAATTACAATTTGGTGCTCACAAAACTCATACTAAAGCCAAATAGCATTATAATTTGTATTAGAATGGCTCCACACCTCCTCAATAATCAAAATAATCTTGGTTCTTAATAATCAATTTGCAGAGTTCTCATGATTTAGCATTAAAATAATCTGCAATATTTCAGGTAAACACGTGATTGCATGCCATTTCATTTGTATGCTAATAGGACTTCAGTTGTTGGAAACCATTAGAAACAAAGTCATGATTCTCTTTTTTCTGAATGTTGTGAGATATGTCAATTGTTTCATGCAACAGTTTTGTTTGTTTTATAGCCAAAAATATAAGACAAAATAACTCTTTAAATAAATTACAAATTGAAGAAATTAATAATGGTTACAGTTTTTCTGAACTTGCTTACATGCACCTGATTTAGGGGAAGCAAGAGGCTGTGCTGCAAGAGCTGCATCTACAGAGAAAGATTACTAATAGGAGCCATCCACATCATACTACATTTAATCTGTATATATGCATTTGCGTGAACTGAGATGTTTTAAGATGCAAATGAAAGTGAGTCAGTGGTGTGTATATCCTTTTGAAACTTTAAGCCCTAACATGTAAATTTGAAACCTTTGACCATGGTTCCCTATCTCAAATTGATTGTTTAAGACCCCTTTATATAGAGCACATATTTTCGTATTTTTTCACTTTGAAATGAATGAAGTAATTTTATACAGTTACCTAGTTTCTCTTTGTTTATATAAATACTATCTTTTTGCCTTATATTAGAAATATTTTTTTTATTTGTCATTATTATGCTCTTATTAATCATTAAAATAAATATTTCATGAATGCACAGGGAAGAAAGAAGTAAAATGGAGGTTTAGCATTCTTATAAGTGCTTGTTTTTTAGCTTTGAATAGTTGTAAGCTGTGAAAGTTATCCCAAAAGATTAAGCTATATTTTATATAAGAATTGAATAAACTATAATATATACCTAATAATGTAAGCATACTAACTTCATATATCAAAAAGTTTAATTGTTTGTGCATATATTTGAATAGTTATTTGCAATGTGCACTCTAAGTTACTGTGTAGTTTTGCACAGCAAAGTTGTGCTATTTAACCTGAATATTAAATGCACTTTTGTTAGTCATCATGAATTTATTATAATTTTGATTTTATATACTTTAATGGATGTTTTTATATGTTTTATTTATTGTCACTTTGACTGTATTAGTCTTATCTCAACATCTGTAGATTGTGAACTGAATACTGTATATCTGTATGATGAATAAAATGAAATGAATTAATGATTGGGTAAATAAGCTTGGAGTCCTTGGCACCTTAAAGCTATCTGGCATTCCCCATCTCAGAACAAGAAAAAACTCTGAAAAAGCCCTTACCCTGACCTGACCAGGATTTGAATATAGGACCTCTGGATTAGTAGCCACAAACACTACTACTAGACTATGGAGGTGGCTCCAGAAAGGATCATGATAATAATCTATTTATTATTTCTTACAGTAGCATTTGTTTTTTAACATAAATCTTTTTATAATTTCCAGCCACTTTTAATAGTAAGAAGAGAATTTCCTTATCACCGATGGGAGCCTGTTTTCATTGGCACAAACTCAGAGCCTCTTTATAGTGAACAACTAACATGGGAAGGACAACAGGATAAGATGACTCAGGTATTTATCCAAATTATTTTATTTTACCTCTCCATAGAATCTTAAGAAATAGGAACTCAGAGTGATATGTGTATCATTAAGTAATTCTTTTGTGTGAAAAAAAACAAACATACATGGTTTCTTTTCTTTTTTCTTTTTTCTTTTCTTTTTGATTGATTTATTTATGGACACTCTTTAACATCTCAGGTCATCAGCGTCCCATTCAACTCTGGGCATGAAACGGCCAACAAATTTTGCTCAGAGGCCTCTCTTTCAGGCTTAAGGTTCTTTTTTGTGCCGTAAATGTACGACACAGGACCCACGGCTTTACTTCCCTTCCGAAGGAAGCTATACTTAGGATTTTTACGCCCGAAAAAATCCATCGGTCCTGGCCGGGTTCGAACCCATGTTCTTGGGTGTAGGAGGCAAGTATGGTAACCACTACACCACCAGGACCGACTTGAAAAAACACATGGTTTCAAAAATATACAAAAGCAAATAATGGAGGTAATTTTTTTTTGTTTTGTTTATTTATTGGTCCAGATTGCTATAGTAGAAAGAAAACTTACTAAATAGGAGAACATTATAGCAAATTGTACCTCTTCTGGAACAGAAATTGAATCTATCTTTTAAAATGCACTGTAAAGAAAAAATGATTAGAAATAATTACTTGAGCTTGGAGGTCTGTACATCTCTCTGTACAAAGTATTACCGGTTAATTGATGTTAAAAAAAGGCCCAGAGACTTAGTATAAGAAATATAAGAACAGAAAAAAAAAGATATAGAGAGCAAACATGAAAAGATAGAAAATAACTGAATACCTTATAAATAAATTAAGGTCATTCACAGAGGTAGCCTATGACGTATCAAGTGCTTAAAATTTTTTTCAAAAATATTTCCTTCATGTATTATAGCTGCAAATTTCTAATTAACCTTCCTAAAAAACTTGCACAAATAAACTATTTCATTTTCAGAGTTACTAAGATTATACTCACAGCTGATGATGCGGGAAATGTCCTGTGAAGCATGTTTTGTAAAATTTATTGGTAAGAGAATCATAAGAGTATTTAATCAACTTACTGGCTAATACTGGCTATTTTAAAATTGTTATTAGTTATCAAAAGTTGTAGAGCAATTCAGAAGAATCAAAGTTCAGTGTTTGAGAATAATTTACATTGAAATATTGAAGATGTTCTATCATTAAAATGTAAATTGGAACTTGCACAGTGAAGCCAATCATATAATTGATATTATTGTATGATTTAGTTGAACTACACACTCTTAATGCTTTTCAAGTAAGTGAAGCATTAAGAGTATGTAGTTCAACTAAATCATACAATAATATCAATTATATGTCCTATCATGTTTAACATGGAATTGAAAAATGAGTAAAATATTAGATCTGATATATTCATAGTATAAAAGATAGAATATGGAATCAGAAAATAAATCTGGATATAAAAGAATAGCTGCATGCTCATAAATTAAAATCATAGAAATGATTTTGGTATTTTATTATGCAGGATTGCACCTCTATTTTATACATAATCATTGCTTTTGTAAATCTGTGATATTGTAAGTGAATTAGCCTAGCTTATCTAGTATGATGCACATGATAATCTTCATTATTTCTAAAATGCTGTTTATATTATGCCCAAAAAGATAGTTTCTAATATATATATATGGATAGTGATTATAGAACATTTAATTCCTTAAAAATTGGTTTATTTGGAGCATGAGATAGTAATTGCTACATTACTCTTAATATTTTCTTTTGCCATTTAAAAACCACAGATGATGAAGTTGCTGCTCCCCAGAAGGGTAAACCATAACCTAATATAAAATATACATAGCCAAAATATACTAATCTCAAAATATCTATAATACAACTCTAAATTAAAAATGTGCACTGCATAAGATATTTGGCTTAATTACAACACTTAAAAATTTATGTAAATTCTATCTAATCTGTCGTTTAACACACTCTTATGCTTCATAGTCCATATATATATATATATATATATATATATATATATATAAATTAACACTAATAATAAAAGTAGATAAAGATAAAACACAGAGAAAGAGTCACACTTGAAACTGCTATATTTCGAACTACTGCGAGTTCTTCAATGGCCATTGAAGAACTCGCAGTAGTTCGAAATATAGCAGTTTCAAGTGTGACTCTTTCTCTGTGTTTTATCTTTATCTACTTTTATTATTAGTGTTAATTTGTTACATTGTTAATAGTGTTTCTTTATTTCTATGTTTCATATATATATATATATATATATATATATATATATATATGGACTATTCAAAAGAAAGTGGAATTTGGAGGACAAAAGAAAGTTTTGGACAATGAAAGTTTTAAATAGAGAACAATTTTTAGTGCATAGATGCCCATTTTGGTTACAGTAATCCTCTAGAAAATCCTCAAGTGGTTGGTTGCTCAACGAGAGAAATCTCACTATAGTGCAAGGGATCATTAGAAGATCCTAATTATAGACAGGAATGGTGATGCATAAACTTCAAGTTGTACCAGTATATGCATAAAGAATAAAAAGTTAGTTAGAAGAAATACAACTCATAACATAAGGAATCAAAAAGTGTGTAGGTTTAAAAATAAAAGGCAAAAAAATGCTCATATAATAATCCGCAGGCTAAAAGTGTAATTTATTATAAGTTTTCAAGTTAAATTATATTCTAAAAACTAAGCTTTGCAAAATGTTTGATGTCAGGAATATGTTCAATATGAACAATGTTATTCTGCCATACTGAACTAGTGCTTTTAATTTTTTCAGAAAATTTATAGACTGGTATGATTGAACTCATAAAATAAAGTACTTCACTCAAACAATTTTAACTCCTCACATGTAAAACATTCAAATTGCCTTCATCTCCCATTTTTGCTTACTACACATTCTTTTTGTCTTCAAAAGAGATGCTAAAAGATGTTAAATTATTTAATATTTTAAATATTCAATTTTATTCTGCGTGCAATTTTCACCTAAATGCTTTGTTTATAATATTCTAAAACTTTTTTTGTTTCAGATGAATGAAATGTGTCTTTTGGGTTACCGATTTGTGATCCTTGATGGAGCTTTCCTTGTGCATGTTCCTGGAATAAAACGTCGTTCTGATGTAACAACCGAGAGAACTGCATGGCGTCGTCCATATGAACGACAAAACATAAAGGTTTATGAGTCCGTAACAGCAAAAATGGCTAAGAAGTATGGAAGCAACAATCGCTGCAAGGTTTAATAAGTTTGAATTTAAAATTTAAAGGGACCAAGTGGTAGAAAGTTTCCCTAAACAGTTGATTTAGTCCTTTAAGGAACATCATTACTTCAGTTACACATACAGATGTTAAATATAAACATAATTTCATACAGTTATCTTAATTAGGATTACAACAACCTTATAAATATTGGGCAAAGAAGCTTAAAGCAGAGTTTTCAGAAGAACAGGATCAAGAGAAGCTGTGGAATATTCAGTAAAATCAAATGAACTAAGATGAGTTTTAATTAAATTGAATGATGAGCACTTACTTCAACATACCCTTCATAATCTACCTTACCTACTGATTATGAGTGCCCTTTATATAGTTTTTCAAATCACTATTAATTGAGGTATCTAGAAGCAAAAACCTGTCAAAACCAAATTAACAAAATTTTCAGAAAAGGAGAGAAATAATATATAAGATTTTCAATTTATTTTTTCATTGTGTATGTATATTACACAAATAGTAAAAGAAGAAATAATAAAGTGAATGGAAAATGATTGCACAGTTTCTACAGTAAGTTTAGATACAATTTTATTTTAAACATACTGTAATTTGGTTGCAACACAATGGCACATATCGATATAAGATTCTGTGATACAGATAAACAATTTGCTTCATCAGATCAACAAAATATTTTATGTTACAATGTTTAATAAAATTAATTCATTTAAAAATATAAACATATTTTTAACTTAAAATGCAAACATAATACAAAGAAAAGTATTTATTTATTATTGTAAATCTTAGGTCAGGGATGCATAAGCAACTTCTTCTATTTCAAAAGGCTCTTAGAAATGCTGATACCCTTCCTCAAAACCTGAGGTTCCTTTTCTTTTTCTGTCTCATATTTGTGGCTGCTAGAATCCCTTTTGTTTTTCTGACCTAAGCCAGAAGTATATGGATTTATTTAAATGACACAGTCAAGCATATTTTGAATATTCACTGAACTTTCTAACAGGTTATTTGTGCTAAAGAATTTTTTAATCTAATTGACATGTAAAGCTCTAAAAGACATGTGTAATATAACCAAACTGTTTTAAATAAGATAAACAATAGGCTTATGTAGATTTCCTAAATTTAGTAGTTTTTGTATGCCAAAGACTGATGGATATAGCAACTTTTACACTTTAAATAAAAATTCAGCATAACATTTTAACACAAGTAGAACATTTTGCATATTACAAATAAAATATATCTACAAATTTTTATTACATAATATGTATGTAGTGAAAACTTTTCAAACAATGAAGTTGGCAGCATTTGAATCTGGATGCCTCATTTTATTTACATTCTGTTTTACTTTTCAGCAGTTTTTTTAATCTTGATTTTTTTAAGCATTTTGTTCAATAATTTAAAACAGGTGTCATTCCTGTTGGAACATCATTAAATCTATATAATGATATATTTATTACATCTTAGCAAGGCATAAAATATATTCGCAAACCACAGTGAATCACATTAAGATAAAAATATTCCCCATTCTTTAGGCCAATGTGTAAAACTGTCATATATATAATATTTAGTGAATACCAATTTGAATACATATTAGTGCCTTCAAGAGAAAAAACATTAAAACTTAACTACAGATAAATTTCATCCATAGATATTAGGAAAAATTATGTAATTAGATTATTTTATCTTTTAGAATGCCAAGCTTAATATTTTAATAATGTAATACTTTGCAGGATCAAAACACAAATAAATAAAAGCAGCTAGTATATAGGGCTATTGTTAGTTCATGAAACACAGAAAATGGAATGGTAAAAAAATGGTTAAAACTGCAGATAAGTCTAATATGACAAATACTTTGGATAGGATTTTGTAAATATTTAACAAGATGGGCCAATGGAAATTAAATAAGAAGTTAGAAACAGTAAATAAAGAAGTTGGATTTAGGTGAAACTTGTTAAAAAAAAAGCACACACTTTTTATATGATAAATAAATATTCTAGATGAATGACTAGAAGTCAAAGCTTTAAACTAGAAGGTTTGTTCACAGTTTTTAATCTCTTTCTTGTCTTCCTATATAAGTTCATTATCCAAGCATTCTAGGAACAACTACAGTTGAAACAAGAAGATTATATGCAAGGATAGCAGGTTATTTATAGTTTTATTATACTAAAAAGGACAACCAATTTGTATTGTATATGGATGAGATTAATCAGCTATACATGAATGCAAACATCAATAAAATAGATAAATGTCATTAAAATCAATATATGTACATTGAAAGAAGCATTGAAATCATAAAATATGCCTTAAAGCATGTAAATGCATTACTAAGGAAAATGGCTATTGATAAAACTTTTATGATACTAATGTTAATGAAGAGCACATATATTTGCAATTTACATATACAAGGCCCACCATGAGTTAGAGAGGAAAGGACTGAGTGAGGTATTGTTTTTCCTGTGTTTTTTTTTTCTTAGCTCATTTCTTTAAGAACCAAAATGAAAAATAATGTTGGTTTTCTATTTAAAATATCTGAGAAAAAAAATTGTCTCAGTTTAGATGTCTGTAACTAAAAGTCATGAATATTATAAATATGAATTCTAGCACAAAATAAGAAAAAAGTTTCTTTTTTCTGATTATTATCAGTACAAATCTAATAACTTATACAGGTGCTTTGTTAATATATACTATGTTACACAATGCTATATGATTGACAAAGATGTAAAGTTAGAAATGATTGGGACGTATCTGCTCCTAAAATTTTTAGAAAAAAACAAAATGGGAAAGCATAAAATAAAATCAGAGGAATGAAAAGGGAAAGAAAGGTAAAGAAAAATATCATAGCTATTTAATTATTTAGTGCTGTCAAAGCTAGAGAATAGTAATCATTTATTTGTATTCTCATAGCCACATGTCTTTTGTTCAGAGCAACCAGTACTTGACCTAGGTAAAATTCATTCAGCATAGGAATTCCCAATTTTCAAACTCCATTCAGTTTCACTAAATAGATATAGTTTCTCTCTCAGAAACATACCTGAGAAATGTAAACAAGTTTTGATTAGGTACTTCTACTGTTCAAGGTAGATAAATGCACCCAAAGAGTCTAGGTATTACAATCAGTTAACCCATTTTGTTGACATGAGGGCACTATTTTTCTTTTACTTTACTTATTGTTACCCTTGAAGGCAATGAAAGAAATTATCTTTCAATGCTTAATCAAAGGATAAGCTAATGTTTGATCTGAAGTATTCAAGAAATCCAGTATCTCCACTGCCATGGGTGGCCGACGTCAAGGCAGGGACTCATGAGCAGGAGGTATGGAATTCAATTCCCACCAGGACTATTCTCTCTGTGATTGAGGTTTTTTTTCCACGTGCTCCTCAGTACTCCTAAATGGCAAATGCTGGGGAAGTACCCTAAACATAGACCTGGAACATTTCCTTCCTTAAAAAAACTTCATAGCATGAATATTATCATTCATCTGGGTTTAAAATATTATTAAACTAAATATTAGCTGTTGTTTTTTCCCTAGATAACAAATTGGATAAAATAGTTGATTTACTAATGTGAAGCTTGCAAAAACTTAGGAAAACTTCTCTAGAGAAACTGATGCATTTTATACTTGACATTTTATTACTTAATAACAGAAGTAGTAACAAATAAGAACACCTTTCAAAACTTGTCAAAGTAATTGTTAAACAGCATTAACTAAATACTAAAATATAATTGTTGAATCTGTGTGGTTGTAGACGCATAATAGGGGAAGTGTAATTTGCTCAACCAATGCCGGGTTAATAGTTTGTAGAGGCCATATGGTTTGCACTTATATGCTTCCCATGGAGTTTCCAAAATCATCCTATCCTTCAAGCATTAAAATTTCTGGCTGCATGTCTGGTAGTTGGTGTGATAATATAGGACAAATTAATGTCTTGATGACAACAGGTTTAATAAAATTTTATTTTACAAACACTCTAAAAATTATTTAACTCATAATTAATTTCAGCAAATACTCTTCTCTTTTGTTGGTCAATGGCACATAAAACCTTATCCTATAACACTAAGGTCCACATTTTCAATTCTCTTATACCTCATCCAGATTTTCAAATTATCAGCCATTACTATTAAACACCAGAGTCAGCTTCTCTAGGACATTGTTGGTTGGTTCAACACCCAAATTTCAATGTTTAATTTCACATAACTATTACTTAATGCATTTTTGTACATAAGCACAATATTTGTAACGGACTTCTATCTTGCACCTGTTATTTGTATTTATGGCTATTATCTTAGAGGACTTCGTTTGCAGTCAAATAAATGGCTCAGTAACTTGTAGAGTACTTTGATCAGGGGAGGTAGCAGGAAGCAGTAGGAGGAGTCTGTTGCCCATGAGAATCATTATATTATGTAGACCTGAAATGTCATCATGTGCATTTCGAGAAAAATTTGCTTCCAGTTTTATATAACTGATTGTCATAGAGTTACATAGTTATAAAGGAATTAAAGCAAAAGTGCATTAGCAACAGTGTACTACTAACCATAGCTACTAACAAAATGACTAATTATCATTGCTAGAGAGTGCCTGTATCAAAGTATTATTACTTCAAAGTAATAATGTTAGATATTGAAATAAATGCTGTATTTAATATATGCATATGATTGTGTTGCCATTAATATCTATTTCCCTACAATTATCTAATAGTATTTCTAATAGTATTTATCTGCTTTGTTTTATTTTGTGTTAATTAAATGTAAACAAAATTAACACTATACAAATCTTACTTTCTAAGATTTTTCTTTGTGACCATTGGAGGAGAAAAATGAGATTAAAAAAATGGATATACCAGCCCCAAGTATTAATTTGAACCAAACTTAATTTCAAAACATAGAAGCTATATAATGTTTTCTGCAAAGACTGATTTTATTCTGCTATTTCCATATTTTATTCATAGGAATAAATTTGATAAGTTTGTTGTCACAAAAACCAAGGGATTCAAATTTTTTTTGTTCAAATAGGGGGTTTATTAAAATATTTGTCTTAACTTTTGTAATCTGTATTTAGCAGTAGCAATAGTAAAGCTGTGCATCTCAAGTTTATGCTGCTACAAGCTACAACTGCTATACACTGTGGTCAACACCATAGCAAAACTACAGGTTTTCAATCTGCATTGCTTATATTTCTAAGTATTGCTTAAATTTCTAAGTGTAAACAGCAATCCAGAGTCATCATAACATAGCAACATAAATTGATAATCTACTGCAATCCTTTGCTGGAGTTCTTTATTGGCATAATATAACTTGGATTTGACTCAATGTGCCACTCTTGCACTAGAGTCCTTAAACAACTGTTGAAAGATGCTGCAACAAATATTTGACTCTAAAAATTAAAATATAATTCTGAAATATCTTACTGCTTCTATGCACACTGGGTTTGTTAACAAAGCTCCTAATTGAGATGTTAAGTTTATGCAAGGGATTCTAAAACTAAAAGCCTTAATTTAGATTAATTTTTTAACATTCATGATTTCAAAGTTACAGACCTCTAAACTTTTATATGTAAAATTTAATGGTAATGTTATTTATAAAATTACACTGCAACCATTGCAAACAAATCCTGCAGATGTCATTGTATATGTGGCATTTTATCCTTCTGGCTAATCTTGTACCATGCAAAGATGCAACTACTAAATCATAAGAGTATATGCTTTTGGAAGTATAAAAATATAAAAAATTATGTCAGCTTGCACATTTATGCAAACAGGAAATTAAGTAACAACAGATTAAAAAACATGAAAAAAGTATTATTTGTAGGGAAAATATGACAGCTGGAAAGGACAGAAGGAGAAAGTGTGAAAGTGATAAAGAAAGAGGAGAAAATAGTAAAGTAGAATAGAGTTAGAGATATATCTACTAAACATTCATATAAGAGACCTTTTGGAGAGAATGTTATTAATTCACCACTAACAGAATAATATATTACATACACACATACTTACTGTACAATATTAGTAGCAAAAGAAGGCATACTGATTCAATCAGCCTTTGAAATTCTTTATACCTATATATGGGGCTGCAAAGGGCAATGAAACTGTATGTGTATGTAATGAAAAGTATCAGAGGATCAAAAATATGAAATACAGCAGCATATGAAATATTACTCTTTGTAGAAACTATTAGGCAAGTAAAGTGAATATAGGAAAATGGTGCTCATAATATTCAAAATAATATTATTCACATATTTATTAGTATCTATAATAGCAGAATGTATGAATTGAAGAATATTTGAATAAGAACTAATAAGTATAAAAATATTACAATTTCCAGAAATCTGTAATTAAGTTTAGGTGTCAAAGAACCTGACATTAGCTAAAATAAATTTAATTATTAAAATATTGAATTTGGATGAATAATGCAGTAATTTGCTTGCATTAACTACTTCATATTACCAAACTAATAACTTCATGGGCATAGGGAGACCTTTTTGGTAGAAGGAGATATAGAATACTGTTACAATGAAGGCTGACTATTGTTAACTGCAGGTGACACAATTAAGATTAAGAGTAAGCAGGATGGTTCAGGCAGTTACATTTGGGACTTTCATTTAGGAGATCCTGGGTTCAAATTCCTTGGGGCCAGCTATTTTTTTTGGGGGGGGGGGGTTTCTCTGATCACTTGAGTGAATGCTGGATGCATCTTTCCTTTCTGCAAATTTCTTGCTCTATCACTTTCTGTCAATTCATTTCATTGGTTCTGTTAAAGGGTCAAAATTGCCAGTGCAGGATGTACTACTGCAGTGTGACAGTGGCTTGCTTTTTGGAAAGGCTTCTGCCCCAACATCTGGTATAGCAGCAGCTCTTCTGAGGCACTTGAACTCCTTGGAAAAGGGGCTCTACCTGCATAAGGGTATTTTATCTGGAAACAATGTTAGGCGAGTCATCTACATCTGTGCCTCACTAGCTATGGATCCTGGCTACATGGCATCTCCCTCATCACATCCCTTCCTTCTAAAGGTGCCCCCATTGGGAGCATAGACACAAATGGATAATCCTTGAGCAAAGCTGACGTACTAAAATATCCTCCTGCAATTCTAGTAACCCAATCTAATTCAAGGTTTGTGTTGACCACTAGCTCAATTCCATTAACTTTTAACCTAATTATTACTTAATCAAAGTAAACACAGCTAAGCCACTATTCCTATTTGAGTTTTAGGTACAAGGAAAAAATTATACCTAGATGCAATAAATCACTTTATTGAAATTCTATTATTAAAAAATTGTCAATTGATATTTCACATATTTTTTCATTCTACATCATTATGACATTTTTCATTTTAGGCACATCTTACTCCATTTCCTTCCTAGCTATGCTCATGAATATTATTTATTTATTTAAATAGCAAAGTTTGCACGTTGTGTGTAATGAAAGATATACCTTAACAGTTACTAAATAAACATAATTTTACTCTTTATGATAATCTCTCATTAGTCTTCACGTAAGGGAATCCATTTTATTTAGCTGTATTTATACACTTGATTGAACTTATAGCATGTATCTATGTAGAAAACAAAGACATTAATCGAGTGATGGGATTTTAAAGATTGTAAAGTTAAAAACATGTTCTGGGAGGAAATGGGAGTCCAGTGTTTAATGCTTTGGCATAACAGGCTGAAGATCCATGTTGATATGACATTTCTGCTTACTTGGGAAACAAGTGCAATGCTGTTATTCAAATCCATTTATTATTGTTTTGCATAAGCATGAATTATTATTCAGGCTTGGTGAAGGAATTAGTAGAGCAAAGAGTGTTGTTTCCGCTAAAGGTTACAGTTTTCTTTCTTAAACATCTTCAGTTCAGTTCTAGTAATTATATCTGCAGTAAGTACATGATTTTTGTATTCTAGATATTCTACATTTATAATTTGGCACATACCAGAAGAAATGTTATTTAAATGCTCTAGTTAAGAGCTGCATAATCACATTCTTGGTAGGTGGCTATGTATAAAAATACTAAGCGTCTATAATAAAAGACAGTTTGTTCATAAGGAGAATGAATGATTACTAAAAAAGAATTAATTACAACTTAAAGTAACATTACATGAAGCTGAAATAGCATCTCAGGAAAAGAAACAGTTAGCACAAATTAATTAGAAGAGTTAAGTAGAATAAGCTCATGGTTTTAACTATTTGGTGCTCTTAAAATAAGTTTTTAGATGTGATCCATCCAATATTGTTCCTAGAAAGGGAACAACACAATAAAATAGCTTCTTTATTGTATTTAGATAGGTATATTTTTAGCTGTGCTGTGTTCTTAATAACCTAGCAATGTATAACCTCCTTTTTATATGAGGAATTTGTCCTATAGTGTAAATATTTAATCTCAGAATTTTGTTAAATAAATTATTGTTATCTGCTTACAGTAAGTCAAGTATTTCAGCTTTCATTCTTTAAGTACCTATTTAATTTATTATATCCTTTCCAGGAATAAAAAGTTTGCCATTATAGGTACTATATGCCATGTGTTTTGCAATTTAAGTACTCGTTCTACTTGTAACCTCAAAGTATTGTAGCTGTGATTGATAAGTAATATAATGAGTAAATACTCCACCTAAACTCTGTACGAGAGTGAGTTAATAGTTATTCATATTCAGCTTTTATAATTTATTACAAGAGTGGAGAATGTAGAATTGATTGTTTTTCAACAAATCTTTTGTTTTTGAAAACACTAGTTTTGGAATTACATAAGCTTGCATCTCATCTCTAATAAACGTTTTTGGTTTGCCCTGTAGCTTTGTATGACAAAACAAATATGCTGAAAATCTAGTTTCTGAAATGTCTGTAGGTACTGTATAGACAGCTGTGTGTCAGCATGCACAGTCATGTAGCAACAAAACACTTTTCAACAATAGACCTTGACATTTAGTTCAAATTGCAGGCTTCAATTTGTTGGAAAGAAGCCTGCCACTATAACTTTCACTGTTTACTGTTGACCTTTATTCCAAATAATGTTCCAGTATTGGTCTCTTTGAGTTCCAAAATAATATAACATTATTTATATTCCTGCAAAATGTTCAGTTCTGAATTTCTTTCTGACTGATAATTCTGGTTTTTCATTCCATATTCTGATATTTCAATTCCGGTTTGAAGTGATATCCGATAGTAAGATGTACAAATTGATGGCAGTAAATGCTTTAATCATTCTACAGGGGAAAAAATTGTCAGTTCATGTGGTGGGGAGGCATTTTCTGAAAAATCCATTGACCTAGAGCAGGTATGGGCCAGCAAACCTTGGGTCCAGAGGAGAGCACGCTACTCTTAAACCACCAAGGTCAACTGACATGACATTATCAGTGATATGATGTCACATTTAGAAACTGAGAACATTGAAAACATCAATTTGGTTTTTAATTTAAACAATCTACAGCCAATGTCTGCTCTCTTCATTTACTTTATGTTACTAACTGTGAATGCAGAAAAAATGATGAATATTGTCCTTTATGCATATGAAACAAATATGAATAAATGTGACGTGATATGAAAAATGTGTCTTTCTAAAAATGAATGCAGATAGCTATTTGTATGCACATGTATGCATATAAATGCTGACATTTGGTATCCCTAAACTTAGGACTATGAGGCACTATATGATGGCTGAAGGGAGGTTTAGAATGTCCTTTATACTTCTTCTAAATATCTTTTCACAGTAATGGTATGAAAATTAGCAATCATTCTCTGTGATTTGTTGGTCCTCTGCACATCATTGGATTTTAAAATGTCACTACTTATTTGTTAAAATTAAAACTTCCCAGGCATTTATACCATAGCAGTACTATGACAAAAATGCAAAGCTTTTGCTAGCTACTCAAGCTAGCATCCTCACTGAGATGCAAACATTAAGTCAATGGCAAATGTGATACTCTAAGCTGGCATCAAGAAGTAGCTGGGTTTTTGTTAGTGTTTAGGGGGGGGTATGGGAGGTTTTGTGTGTAGGTTGCTTATTGATTAGTACTGGGATTCAGGCAGAATTAATCCCCATCCCACTGTGCTTCTTTATGTTCCAAGGATGTTGTTTTATCTCCAAGGTTTCTCTTCAGCCATATTAAAAACTTAATAATTTTTTTAAACACATAAATGGCATTCATTTTTTGATGAAGCTGGAAAATAATGGACAATTTTCCCTTGATGATTTTAATTATACATAGAGCATCTGATGCCCTTGGTCAAGAGGTCTACAGGAAGCCGACACATTCTAATCGATATCTGAATGCCAAACCCAACCACCAACCCAACAGAAGAGAACCATTATTAAAACATTAATTCATCACGCTATGAAATCTGTTTTTACTGACAAGACAAGCACAAGATTTCACAGATCGTCTAAGATCTTTTTACCAAATATAGAAGATATTATTATAATTGCATGCATTCTAAAAAAGAAAGGAATAAAAACTATTTTCTACCCCTCACAAAAACTGACCAAATGCTCGGTTAATGCCACTAGAGTATACAAAATCCCCTGTGAGTATGGAAAAGTGTATTTAGGCATGACCTCATGATCTATAAAACAACAAATATACAAACATTAATGCAACTTTATACTGAACTACCTAGAATGTTTTGACATAATAAAATCTCATAGAATGTCACAAATTTATTTTTGAACATACAGAAAATGGCTGTTTTTAATTTGACCAGAAAGGAAGCCTAGAGATATAACAACATCCTTAGAACAGACACAAGGACAGTAAAATAGGGGTTAGTTCTACTTGAAACCATATGCTAGTCAGAAATGACCTTCACTTTAACTACACAAACAACCTCTCCCTCACCTTCAGCACTAATATAAACACAGCTAATTCTTGACACCAGCTTACATTTGCCATTGATTCTGCATAATATTTATATTTGCACTGAGGATGCTAACCAAAATAGTTAGCAACAGTTATCATGTTACAGCACTAACCATGGCATAATAGCCTGGATAGTTTAATTTTAGCAATATTAATGCATATCATGAAAGTCTAAAAATTGAATTATTAATTATTTCCATTCTCCAATATCTTAATCTTTCTACATAGATCTATATATTTCCCTTGGACCAAAGTATGCAAAATATCCATATATTGCAAAAGCATTAATTTTTTCCTTTAATTTTCCATTATAAAGGAGTTACCTATGAACAAATCTATATTATTGACACATTAACAATTTGACATTATTATACAACCAAGCAAATAACTTTAGCAAATAACTTTTCTCACTGAAAATTTTAGCAGAACATGCATCAGTCTTTAAATTTTTTGAACTGTATTTAATGCCTGGTTTTACTATTGCAACACCAAAGTTTGTAAACATTATGAATAATCAGTAAATACTGATTATTCATAATATGAAATTGATATATTGGGAAAGGAATTTTTCATGAAAGAAGCTTTCCATACCTAAAATTACAGTTCCTTCTGACTTTTACCTACTCCAATATGAAGAAAAATGCAAATTATGAGTATAGATGCTCCATTTGTAGTAAAAATAGGCATTAAACACCATTTAAAAAATTCCATTTGAACAGTGCTTTGCAAATGACCAAGAAAAATCTTAAAATATCCTCAGTCAGGGGGTTGTGAATTCAAACTATAGACCTTCCCATAACTAAACCTGTGATTTAGCAATCTCAGTCATCCATACTGGTATTGTAGTAATTGGGTCACTATTCAATAATAAACTTAGAGGATAAATGGGACAAACCTTTAAAAAGGTTTCCTCGCAAAAGGTAAGATGAAGGATATTGGATCTTCATGACTTCAAGGTCATTTTCCACTTTTCCTTATATAAAGTAAATAGTTTTAACTACTTAGTGCTTAGGTATGAAGCAAGTAGTAATTGAAATCTTTCAAAGAGATATTCCTTCAAAGGTAAGTTAAACAGAGGAAAAGAAAGTGTTTAGTCTCTTTTAAAATTTAGCAAAATATATTCAAATTTTAACATTTGTTTTATTTTTATATAGAAATGTAAATTACAAATTATAAAATACTCTGATATGATTGGCAAACACTAAGCACATTTTCATCCTTGGTGCAATAAACTTGATCAAAAAACACCATTTAGTTTGAATTAAAAATCCATGCTGAACTGTGTTATAGTTTATACATTCACTAGTTCACACACAAATACACAATTCCAAATATATGTATTTTCATTATAATTTTCTTATTTTTTCTTTCTCTGCACCAGAAAGTAGTTTTAATAATGATGTGATAGTTTAATACAGAGTGACTAATGCTGGGTTACTGATAAATATGGAAAAAAATTTTATGTTCAGGTGCTAATTTTCAAGGAAGATTATGATTTCATTATATAATTTTACATTCTTGAGAAACACTGCTTGTATGCACTTATTTGTTGTTGAAACTGTGTCCTCAAGTTATTGAACTTTAACCATTTAGGGAAATTTCCTTCTGTTGGCCAAATTGCAGTTACCAACTGTTAAATGAGTATTGTTGTGGAGGCTTCTTAAGTAAAAGAGTTTTATTTTACTCTTGTATTTAAAAATATTTCTCATTAAAACAGTATATATCATTTGTATGGTAGGTTTTATGTGGAGATTATATTTTGACATATTGTTATTTATTGCTAATACAATCTATTGCTATACTGTTTCCTCTTCTAACCTATTAGCTCTGCTTGTATACTTGAAAGGAACAGCTTGTGAAAGACACTTGATATTCACACAGATTACCATGTGATTTTGCTTAAAACTATTCATGAAATTATATTTAGAATTTACTATATCGTTTGAAAGAAAAATAGGAAAGTAAAGATGGCAACTCAAGGTTATGTTCTATCTTATTATGTAAGAATAAAATGTTCTGAGCATTAAAATAATATTATAAATATAGTAAATAAAAATTTATGTATTTAATTGTAATAAACCATTTCAGAGCAGTTAAATTTCCAAAATATAATGCGGAATTACCTACCTTTTTCATTTTAAAAAAAATAATGAACAGATATAATTTCTTCAATGCATGCATTATATTCAGACATTGTCCAAATAATAATGTATACCATTTTATCTTTTATCTTTCATCTCTCTCTCTCCCTTTTATCCCCCTCCTTTGTTTATATTAAGGGTGCTTATTAGAGATAAGTGTACGATATACATGTAAGTACCTAAACATTTTAGTTTGTACTTTATATAATTATACAATTTTTAAATGCCAAGATAAGGCAACATATAACCATGCAGTGCCACCATTAGGTGTGTAAAATATATCATATAATTCTACATATGCATATGGATAACACAAGATTAAAGCAAAGTTCATAAAAAGCCTAGTTAACACCTTAAACAATTTTAAATGCCAAGGTAAAGCAATATATAAGCATGAAGTGCGACCATTAGGTAAATGAAATATAATATATAATTATAATAATATTTTAAACATATCAAATAACAAATTTAGGTATATATTTAATTGTAATATACCATTTCAGAAGCAGTTAAATATTCCAAATATTATTATTATAATAATATGTTATATTTTGCATAACTAATGGTGACACTGCATGCTTATATATTGCCTTTTCTTGGCATTTAAATTTTTTTAAATTGTTAACTATGCTTTTTATGAACTTTGTATTCATCTTATGTTATCCATAAATAATGAAATATTTTTATTTTTAGAAAAGAGGCAAATCTGAAGCTAATTTAGAGTACGTTCAACATCTAAACATGATAAGCCTCTGTCATTGTAAACTTAATGGAAACAGTTAAGTTGATAGATTATACATATAAAGAAGTTGATATTAGGTGACACTATACTTCATTAATTTTTAATTTATCAGACTATGCTTCAAGAGCTCCCACTCTCATCTTCAGCTGGGGACCGACCAACATTGGCAGGTGACGATGTGATCTCTGGTGTTTGCAATAAACAGTGAAACATTGATGGGATGTCAAAATTCAGAACACAATGTTTATTCTTTAAAATGAGTGTCTTTTCCCATGTTGCTAGTTAATTGGGATTGTTGGTAGCTTTCAACAATTTGATTTCTTTTGAGATATAATGATTGTAAGTTAAAAAATGACCTGCAACTGCTGATTTATCCATCTGTGTATATCTAAAGAGTTCTTTCATCCTTGTCTCCAAATTCCTTATTAGTCCGCCTATATAGATCTTACCACCCTCGTGCCTTTTTGTTTGGGTGGAATAACTTCCTTTATGGCTCTGTTCAAAAGGTTCCAGATGTTAAATTTATTTTGTGCTGCCAACACAATATCAAATATTTTAAAAACTTTCTTTAATGCCCTGTTTGCACATGGAAGGTACGCGAATTTTTTTAAAACTTATGTCCTTCTTTAATGTGGAGAGAGTGTTATTTTTAATATCTTTAAGTCTTTTGAAATGTCTGATCTTCTTACTGAAATCATTGTTTAGAGCAATATTGATGATGTATTTCAGGTATTCCTCTGCATAATCTTCCTTGTTGAGTGGAATGTTTACTAATCTATGAGCAGGGCTGTTTATAATGACATGTTGGTGTGGTTTAGGGTTGAAGCTATTATTCTTTATGTGATTATCTGTATATGTGGGTTTCCAATATATACCAAATGAAATAATGTTGTTTCTTCTGTAGATTTTAAGGTCCAAAAAGGGCAAACATACTTCCTCTTCAATTTAACGCTTTGGTCTTGCAGATTTAATAATTTTAAGGCATCCTCTGTTTATTCATGAGTACAGTAGAAGCACACATTACCAAGGCATTTCCATTTATCTTTAAAACATAGTTTTCCTATGTGGATGACATATTTCCAAAAGTATAAGAGAGAGAGGGGGGGGGGGGCTTAAAATTCTGTAGGACCAAAGCATTTAGTTCACTAAAGAAATTGAAGAGGAAGGATGTTTGCCCTTTTTGGATCTTAAAATCTACATAAGAAACAACATTATTTCATTTGGTATATATTGGAAACCCACATGTACAGATAATCACATAAAGAATAATAGCTTCAACCCTAAACCACACCAACATGCCATCGTAAACGGCCTTGCTCCTAGATTAGTAAACACCCCATTCAACAAAGAAGATTATGCAGCAGAATACCAGTACGTCATCAATATTCCCTGAACAAGGTATTCAACTGTATTAGTAGATAAGAGGATCAGACATTTCAAAAGAATGAAAGATATTAAAAACAAAACCACTCTCTCCACATTAAAGTAGGACATAAGTTTTAAAAAATTCACATATCATCCATAGGCAAACAGGTTATTCATGAAAATTTTTAAAATATTTAATATTATGTTGGCAGCACCCTTTTGAACAGAACCATAAAGGAAGTTATTCCATCCAACATTATGGCAGGAGGTAGTAAGATCTATATAGACAGACTAATAAGAAATTTGGAAACAAGGACGAAAGAACTCTTTAGATATACACAGGTGGATAAATCAGCAGTTGCAGGTCATTTTTGAACTTACAATCATTACATCACAGAAGAAACCAAACTGTTGAAAGTTACCAACAATCCCAATGAATTAGCAATATGCAAAAAGATATTCATTTTAAAAAATAAACATTGTGTTCTAAATTTTGACATCCCATTAATGTTTCACTGTTTATTGGAACCACCAGAGATCACATCGTCACCTGCCAATGTTGGTCGGTTCCCAGCTGAAGATGAGAGTGGGAGCTCTTGAAGTCTGATAAATTAATAAGTTAATGAAGTATAGTGTCTCCTAATACCAACTTCTTTATGTGTATACTGAATAAGCATGCATGGTCTTGGTATTGAGGCTTCCAGCATAACAAAAGAGTTCATTTCTATGAGTAAATATAAAATGCAAGAATAAATAAAAAAATGTTAACTCATCCCATAGCAGGAAGTGAACACTAGAATTTGGAAAAAATAAGTGACTGTTAAAGATGTTTGATGGGAACATTCCAGTTACCATTTGAATTCAGCATGATAGATTTCTGGACATAATAATCTCAAATGCAAGTTCTCCAGGAGGGACTTAAGCTATGGGTCTTATGTTGTAGATTTATAATATGTTAAAGAACTCTATGCATGAAATAAAGAGGTCCGTGGAAAAAATTATTGGCAATTTTTTGTCCAAGTAATACCTTAGTATTCTGCTGGGTGGTGGGGAAGGTGATGAGGGGCTTCCGTCTGTCACTCTAATCTCTGTAGGAAAATAAGCACAACTAAGTTTTCCTTGGTTACAGTGTTACCAAGGATTCGCTGCATTTTCATTAAGGTTTGGAAATAATAATTATAATAATTTTTGTGTTTTTCTATTTCCAGTGGGAATTCCACTTTCTATTATGGAGCCACATGATACAAATGCAGCACAGGAGGTTAATAATCATATACTCTGCTGTAAATGTGGAGTTCGAATTGAATCAAATCCAAGTAACATGTGCATTGCTTGCTTGAGGTTATGCACTGATATGACTGGATGTATACAAAAGCAGGCAATAATCTATTTCTGCAGCATTTGTAGTAGGTATCTGGATTTGCACTCAGCATCAAAATCAATTACTTGTCAATTGGGATCCAAGGAGCTTTTGCACTTTTGTCTTCAGCATCTGAAAGGACTTAACAGACTTCAGATTGTGGATGCAGAGTTTATCTGGACCGAACCTCACTCCAAGAGAATTAAAGTGAAGATTACGGTGCAAGATCATATCTACAGCACTAACTTGCTTCGACAGTCTTTTGTAGCAGAGATCATAGTCAGAAATCAGATGTGCCAGGACTGTAAACGAGTACAGTTGTGCAATTCCTGCAATGCAATAGTCCAACTTAGGCAGAGGAATGAGAGTAAGCAGTCACTCTTCTATCTGGAGCAACTGATTATAAAGCATAAGCTACATGAACAGATAATGAGTGTAAAGCATGTGGACCATGGTTTAGATTTCCAATATGCTTCTGAAAGTGCTGCAAGAAAAATGTTAGATTTTATAATGTCAGTCTTACCCAGTCGTCACCAACAAGCCAAAAAGTTAATTTCTCATGACACACATAGTAATGTTTTTGATTATAAGTATGCCTTTTGTATTGAAATTGTCCCCATTACAAAGCATAGTGTTGTCTGTTTACCTAAAGTTCTAGCAGAAAAGTTAGGTGGAATTAATCCACTGTGTCTTGTATACAGGATTACTAAATTAATTCATGTAATTGATACATCTACAACTCAAACTGCACAAATATCTGCAGCAACATTCTGGAAACATCCATTTAATAATGTATGCCAAGCAGAACAGCTTGTAAAATTTGTTGTCATGGATATAGAAGAAACACATGTACCTGAAGTACAAAACCAAGAGTCAAAACCATATACTGCTGTTGATATTTGGTTGATGAAGGCAGCAGAAGTAGGAAAAACTGAAACTTTTATTCATACAAAAACTCATTTGGGTCACATATTGAAGCATGGTGATACAGTGCTTGGTTATGCTATTTCAGAATGTAACATAAATGATAAATATTTTGACTGCATTAAAGAAGACAACATACCTACTGTGGTGATTGTAAAGAAGTATTACAATTGACAGAAACCACAAACTTCATATCTATCAGGAGAACAATGCACACACTACTTATATGTGTACATACAACATAAGAAAACAAGTTATTCTCTTGCAGTAGCAAATTAAGGAAAACATTTAAAAATACCAATTATTACTGTTCTATCTTCTCAGATATGTTTATTTGTCTTAGCTTTACATTCTTTTATTATATGAGTGTATTTTTCCATATATTTTCATATAAATTTGTTAGCTTAGAAACTTAAAAAACTAAATTAATTTTGTGGAATTTAAATCAGTATTTTAAATAAAAAAATCAATGTTAATTTTGAAGTGTATTTTATTTGCATTAAACACTTTAAACGAATTAACATATTAGTATCCCATGAAGGGTAAATGATTGGTAAATAGGAATTGCATTATAGTACTCCCTTGATAGGACATTTCAAGCACATAACATTATATATACAGGTATAAATATTACTTTTTCATATTGAAATAGAGTATGGCATTTTAACACTCTCCACTCTTAGGCACCATTCACTACTCTTAATTTTATGTAATAATGCAGCTAGTAATTTTTAATTTCTATGAATGAAATACATTTTTGCATAATTGTTGCTTCCTTGATCACTCTTTGACTGCCTCTTTTACAAGCATCGAAGCTTCAGCCTTTCTTGACATCTCTTGCTGATTTAGGGATCCCATGTGGTGAATGCTTCATTAATTTTGCTTGCTGTAGTCTCCTCACATGTCCTCCCATTTTCCTTTTGTCTCCATGCAGACTTTATGATACCAGTTTATATGTGATAGCTAAGTAGAGCAAGTTTATAATTAGAAATGGTAATATGAGTATTCTGAAAACTTTGGGAAAAATCCAAATTGTTTTATACAGTATCTTTTGTATAAAAATAAGCCATTAAATTCTCAATCTATGATTAAATGTAAAAACACTCATAATGTGAGGTGCTTATTTACTTTTCCAGGATATTCTGTGTTTAATATGTAAAATAGTTATCTTTACTAAATAGCCTCGAAAAAGCCAACATATAGCACTCTTTGTTTCTGTCAGATATATCCAAGTAGGATTATGGAATGATTGCCTTTAAAAAAGAGGATTGAAATCTGAAATGATTTGCTTCAAAATATAAGCCATGTGGTTGCTCAATGAAATTTCATGTCTAAAAAAAATAATGTTCTCTTATTATACTCTTAAATACTTATATTTATATGATCTATTCTAAAGTGAAGAGTGTATAGAACTTAAGTTCATATCATTGTTCCAGTTTGCATAAAAACAATACATTGCTGATCACCTCAGCTGTCTTGAGTAGCATTTACGACCACTAATTTGGAGGACCTGGGTTTGATTCATGATCAGATCAAACTGTCTATAATTTTTTTTTTCAGAGTTTTTTCCAATTACTGGGAAGGTGATTGACAAATAACTTTAGCTGCCAAGGACTTCGAGCTCATTTGCATCATTATTAATTCATTTCATTTCAATGCTTTCACAGACTTACACCTACAGTATTCATGTTCAACCTACAGACATTATGAGAAGACCAATGCAGTCAAAGTGACAATAAATAACATAAAAAACACACACAGCTATATAAAATAAATATTAATTTTCTCTGTTACAATAACATTACATATAAGTTTAGAACAACTGAGTTGACTTTGTAACACTCAGTTTTTAAAAGAGGAAAACTAAGTTTCTGGAGCTAATTGCTCCCATCTTCAGTTCCAGTTCGACTGCCGGCCTTGTTCTTCATGGCGGTTTGGTTTGTCTCTGGTGGCAGTTGGATGAACTTCTGTATTAAGACGTCACTTGGTGAGATTTCAAATTTGAGAACGCTACATTTGTTCTTCCAGATAAGGGAAAACAGAACTTGCCATTTGGGAAAACATTATATTAAAACATCACTGTTACAAACGTCCACCATATTTAACTAACATTGCATATACCTCTCTGACAACATCGTTTCAGCAAGTAAATCAGCTCTATTCAACACATATTTATAAAATGTTTACATTTGAATTACTTGAAATTGTTCTTTAAAACATCAAACATTATACAAATCTTTCAACGATTCAATCTGTAATTTCTGAATCTGTCTATTGAGCAGATATCTTATTTTGCTATACCCTGAAATGGATCAGACCACATTTGGACTTTTTTTTTTCTAGATACCTGTATACACGGGTAAAACAAAGAACAAGTCTGGGAAATTAAGTTTCTATGGAATAAAATATTAAATGATCCATCACAGATATGAATAGTAGGAAACATATGATCTAAATAAATTAATCAAATAAAATAAATATTATTTCAGATTGGGAAATTATTAAAATGGTATCTCACAAGGATCAATCCTGGGTCCTTGCTCCTTTCACTTTAATTAACAATCTATCATTAGCAATGATAAATATAGTTGCCACTGTTCTCTTAATTGATGACAATAATGTAATAATTATCAGCAAAAACACCAAAATTAAGCTATGTGCTGTTATCTGTGTGTAACAAATTATCATAAATATTGATAAAACAAAATTTATAAAATTTACGACATATAACTCACCAGGTGCAGGAAACAATAATCAACTGTTAGAATGGTTCCAAATGTCAAGTATCTATCTCCAAGTTGATAAATATGTAAATTGGAAAAAAAATGCCAAATATATTATCCCAAAACTAGATCAGCTATCCATATTCTGAGATAACTGTCTTATTTCAGTTCCGAATGAACACTAACATTTTTTTTATAATGTATATCTGTTCAATTATGAAATATGGATTAATATTTTGGGGTAATTCTGATGAAAGAAATTGCATTTTTATACTAGAAAATAATGCAATTCATTTGTGATATTAACAACAGAACTCCATACAAGAATCTATTCAAAAAATGAATACTTTGACACATTTTCTTATGATATTTTATGTTAAAAATTGAGAATACTTTATGAAATATGTATATGCAAATATAATATCAATACTAGACAGAAAGCAAATCTTCATAGACCCATTGCTATTTCATTTTTAAATAAAAAAGAAATTCATTATGATTTTTGTATAACAATATTTAATAGTCTCCCAAACAATCTCAAATTATTATTATTATTATTATTATTATTATTATTATTATTATTATTATTAATTTTATTATTAGTGTTAAACAAAAATACAAACCTACTCAACTGAATACCTGTGTAACAAGACCAATTACTCTGAAAGAGAATATATAAATGAAAAATGATTTTGTTTTCTTTGATAATAAATTAATGTTGTTTTGCAAAATATATTTCATATACTGAACACGGCAGCATATAATAAATAATTTAATAGATATGACTACAATTTGAATAAGTACTTTTTAATATGTTTCTCATATTAAATACAAGTATTTAATGTCTTGTATAACATAAATGAGTATACATATGCTATATGTATATATGTGCAGTAACATTTTTTTCTTCCTAGCCTCTCACCTACAAGAGCTGAAAAAGTGGTTGGGATCATCACATAAACACATTTGCGTGGAGGGAGGAAAGAAATGAACAGACTGCTCTACTCTATATAACCATTATCTTACTTGCACAGCCTATGAAAAACAACTAACCCATACACCCTGTTTTTTTATCCGAATGAGATAGACTTATCAAGACCACTACACAAAAATTTGATGCCACTCATAAAGAAAAAATTGAACCCAATTAATTATACTACAAAATGTACTATTTGCTTATATGCAATTTACACTAAGTGATAAACAACCTGACATGTTCTGCATTCAAATTTTGTACACGAGTCTTTGGAATGCATTGAATGGCTGATGATGAAGGAAATTTGCCTTTGAAAGATATCTTAAATATCATCTTTCGATCGCCACGGATGTCCGAGGTCGTTAAGGCGCAAACTCGTGAGCGGGAAGTCTGGGTTCGAATACCGCCAGGACCGTTCTCCCTGACTGAGGTTTTTTCCAGGTTTTCCTCAGTCCTCATAAATGGCAAATGCCGGGGAGGTACCCTAAACTTAAGCCTGGAACGTTTTCTTCCTTAAAAAAATCCTTTCCCAATACATCATTTCATCTCATGTATCATCAGTGTCCACTACCTATGGTGCCTCAGTTGTTAAAATGGGCGTTAAACACCACTAAAAAAATCTTCTTTCAAGTGAACATTTTTCCGACAATGAGCTGTAGGAAAGGAAGTCACTGCCTGGTTCCGACAGTAGCCCAAAGAATTTCATGCTCTAATTTTAGGGATGTGTGAAAAGATCCCTCAAGTGCTTCGATGTACATAAAGATTATGTTGAGAAACAAAAGTATTTTTAACTCTTGCCAGGATAAATAAATAAATAATGTCCTACAACTAACATAGGCCTTGAGATTAATAACAGTGCAAATAAATTTGGAGTCTTTTAGCGCCCTTGGGCCAGAAGCATTGGGTTTTCTAAATTCCCTTGAGAACAAAAAGTATTGAATGCATATTGGATACATAGTGTAAGTATTTAGACTAGCAGTTAATAGAGATATATTCTTTTCTGGAAATGTGCAACTTTACCTTCATGTGTTTTTAACAGTTTAATATAATGTATCTGCATCTACAGGTGGATTATTTCTTACGGTTATTATCACAAGCATAAAAAATGGAACATGTTATTGCCACCCACTGTCAACAGCATACTTGAAACTGCCACATGTAAAATATGAAATGCTTCTTTGATAGTGTTGCTCATCAATAATAATAATGCTAAATGATGCATCCAAGATTATAATATAAAATAATACTTGATGTAATCATTTCTTTTGATATGGAATAACTTTAAGCTTTATTTAAATAAATGCATTTTATAAAACATAGGCTATTTTCCCCAGTGACAAGTTTCTTGGGTCTGGGACACAAAGTGAAGAGTTTGGGAGCATGTGCCATCTTGCCCCTGTGTAGTTGTCACCTATCATCCACGATAGAGCTTCGGCCTACCAGTAAATAAGCAAGCACCTAGTTAGATGAGCTTAGATATATTTATTATACTGCTATTTTCCTGATTTTTCAGAAAGGAAAAAGAAATAAGCTCACAATACCATATTTGTACAATAACAAAATTCTGTCTGTCTTAAAACAAATTATTTATGAGGAAGTCACTCAAATTTCACTGGTTTTATTCCACTTACTTGGACATGTTTCAAAGGCAAATTTCCTTCATTGTCAGCATGGTTCCATGATTTGCCTTTGAAACATGTGCAAGTAAGTGGAATAAAACTAGTGAAATTTGAGTGACTTCCTCATAAATACTTTGTTATATGATACTATATTTCACTGTGAAAATCCTAAACTATTAAAAAAAAATTCTGTCTGTCTATTTATGCTGCTTAACTTAGTTTCAGTAATAATATAGGATGCCTGGTCACCTTAGTTAAAAGGCTGTTACTTCAGAGTGGCAAATGTATCGACAACCATAAACAATGTACTCATTTGGAATACCAGCTTGTACCTGCTATCCACAGAAGTGATCCTAGGAGATAGATGGTCTGTTTTGCAATTCAAGAATGAATATAATCCTGGAGATTCCACTGCTAATTCAAAAGATTTCCTAATATTATTATAGGAGTTTTAAAAATGTAATAATCATAATATTTTATTTCTAATGCAACTTATTTTCCCTCAAATATTTTGGAGGGTATGTTACAATTTAAAATAATGTATTAGCAGTTTTACCCGATCATGATACTGAACAGTGAAACTGACTAACAATTAAGATATACTGTTACATGCCCTGGGTATAAGTGACATTTTAGAATGAAAAGTTTCAGTAATTAATAAATAGTAAACTCAGGCTATAACGCTTGGAACTTGCACTTGAAAGGTCCAGGGTTCAAATGCATTGGTACCGGCCATACTGGCCTTGGGATTTTTGGTAATTTCCCCTGGTTGCTTAGGTTGGGATGGAACTTCTCTTTCCAAGAACTTTCCGCCCTCACTTTTCATCTCATTTTATTCCATTGACTGCAGTGAGGTTGAGTGGTGCGGTTTGACGGTGGCTTGCGCTTTGGAAAGATTGTAGAGGAGCACTTCCTGAATCAGGGTGCTCTATCTGAAGCTATTTTAGAAGTTCGTGCCTTATGCTCCTGGATACTGGCCGTTCGGTGTCTCTCTCACTGCATCTCTTCCTTCCAAAAAAGGCGAGCCGATGAACAGGGTTAAAGTACGGAAAATTCCTTCTCCGTCCTTACGAATTCGAATGAAAATAATAACACAAACATTTTATTTTGCTTGTGTAATATTTGGCGAAATATAATTTTTGAAAGTTCTAAAAAGTCATGATACTAATTGGTGCTTATGCTAAATAGAGGGGGGAGAACTAGGATAGTATCAGTGGGCTCTTGGAGAAGCGTTTGGAATTCAATTTTCAGGAGAAATTCAAAATAAGATGTTTTTGGCTGTTCTGGGAACTATGATATCACTATCTTCATTCAGAGAAGCTTGGCTGTTATAGATTTCTCGATATGCCTTTAATGTCTGTAAACAGTTGTGCAAGGGATCAACCATCCTTATTATCAAAATGCTGTATCTCTGTTGTTAAGGGAAACCCTTAACCCACCTTTGTGATCGTGACTACATAAAAATACTGCTCTGTAAAAAACTTTAATGATTAAATTAGCGTTATAAATATTTCCAATTTTTACTCTAAGCTATTGTGATCCAAATAAAAAAATAAAAATAGCAATTTATGAGCATTTTCCCTAAACCTCTCTTTTAAAACGAAGGAACGTTTTGCTGTTGATATGTATTACTCGAACTTATCCAGGTCGTGCAAAGTGGTAATTCCGTTTCAATATGATGCCCACGCAAGTAGTTTTTTTCTCCCCCATTCTGCCCACGACATGCAATATGGGAGCTATTATTGCCTCTTAACCAACATCGATTTATTATTTTTGTTCTGCGGTAAAATGTACAACGTAATTTCGTGTATCTTGTGGACTATCGGCATATTTGTATAACAAATTTTATTTTCAAATGAAAAGAAAAGCTTAGCGACGACATATTAAAAAAAAGGGGGCAAAACAAACCATTTTATTTAGTTATTAATTTTTATTTGTATATAAACTAGCCCCGGAATTAGCCAAATACTTTTATCTCTATATCCTTATGACCAAGACCAGGCCGGAAGGTCTGGAAAATCAGTGATGCTTCCGGTGGTCGGAAGCATCACTGATTTTCTAACCATGTCTTCTTAATTTATTTTAAAATGAGATGATTCTCATTATGTATTAACTTTTCATATCAGCTTAAATCCAGGTATATTCTGAGAAACAGAAAGTAAAATATATTAACAGTTTTGAAAGCATTATTTGTAAATAGAGGTGGGCGAGGAAGACGATCTACTTACACCAGTTCCTTTCACTGTAGTGCCCGGTAGTAGATAAGTCTGTGTTTTGATTGAATGACAGTTTTGTGATGGTCGCCTGCATAAGCCTTTGCACACGGGTATTTAAATCGTCACCTGGAGGCTCTTCAAAAGTTCCTCTGATGCAAACGGAGGAGGAGGAGGAGAAGAAGAAGAAGAAGAAGAAGAAGAAGAAGAAGAGGAAGAAGAGGAAGAATAAGAATCAAACATTTTCAGAATTTAGATCTAAATTTCACCGATGGGTTGTTGCGATGTGTATTTTTAAATAGAACCCTGCCTTTGGTCATTTTGAATACACGTTAAGTGTTCAGAATCTTCGTATTGAACAGAGTGCATGGTGAGTCAAAATAATTCAAGCTAGAGTGAAGGCAACTTTCCTCTACTACTTGCAGCAGATCTGTGCAGGTTGGGTGGGTTGCCGCCATGCAATACTCCATGCACAATAATTTGCTTGGAGGTTATCGATATCCAAACGCAGGGCTGTACTTATCAAAAAAGTAAACACCTCCAGCAGTTGTGTTCATATTCAAGCAAGAATGCATAAAATATTTGGCTAAACGGTTAAGAACAGGTGTAAAATATAGAGTTCGGAAAGTATGCATTCCATTATTCGATCACAATGCCCAAAATACATATTTGTATGTACGAGGGCTGTTCAATACAGAAGGACCATACTTTTTTACAGGCATAAACTATGGAGCTAAAATTGAAATTTACAATATTTTGTTAGCTTAATGCCTAACGTACACATGGTACTAGTTTCATTATTATTACTTCTAGTTCCCGCCTGAGAGGTGTGCAAGTTGAAACATTTTCAGTTCCGCCTACAGTAAAATGGAGGTGACACCAACGAATAATATACTGCTCTGAAGTTTGATTTCGTCCGAACTGAATCCAGCTGAAACCTATGCAACGTTACAGGAGGCCTATGGAAGGATTGTTCTTCCATATGGCACTGCTCGACGATGGTTTAAAGATTTCAGATACTACATGAAAAATATTTTGAACATCTAATACTATTTAAACGAAATATATTAGTTTATTTAATTTAACAGCAGCTGCTTTTGTATAAACGGTAATTAATATGTCAAATGTTGAAGTCACAGGATTTTATCGTGATGTGTTTGGTTTGGAAGCTAAATAAATTCAAAGGATATAACGCGTAACTTTGTAAATAAAAAAAAAATTAAAAACTCTGTAGATTAGCTTGTTTGTAATACGAAGGCAACACCAAGCGAGGAAGCCAAGTTGAATGTCTTTCACCTTTCGAACGTTCTTAAACTCAATTTTGCAACTTATGCAAGTAAAGCAGCTGACTTTCAATATCCCAAATAAATTTCACTACTTTTCTAGTTAAGACGTACAAGACAACGTTTCGTAAATACGTAATGAAGTTGCATCGACTGATGCGAAACACCTCATACTTAATTATCATACAAGAAATTGAAATATGAAGTTTGAAACTTACTCGCTCTGAAGGAACATTTTCTATGTAGAACAAACAACGCATACGAAGCGAAGAGCAAACTTTCAGTACAGCAAACACTTGAGGCAGAAACATCTGTAAAAACAGAAACAAAGATATTTATAGTCTTGTTCGAATTAATGTGAATAAGCAGGTAAATTTAGTTATATAAGTTATTGGGGTGCTAAATATTTCCCTCCAATTCCACACCGCATTATTGATACTTACTGTTGAGATGATTGTAGTTGTTGCTTTCATTGTTGCACTAGAAGTTAAGCAATTCACTTGTGTTTCTAGCTGTTTTAACGTTTTATTTAGCAAGCGTGTTTTTGTTTATGATGGATATCACACCTAAGAAGATAAGTTAGGTTTTTCTCCAGGAATTTATTAATATGATTCAGAGACAGATAGCAGCTGAATGTAATGTAAGTTTGGGGGCTGTTAATAATATAATTATTAGAAAAATAAATGAGAATTGGTCAATTTCACCCCAAAGGAAAGGAGATGTGGCCGAAAACGAAAACGTCCACAAAAGAAAATGTTTTGGGTCTATTTTTCATTCACAGGTGCTAAATATTAGATTTCTATTGACGGAATGAACAGCGACAAGTACATCCCAAGAGCCGCCCCAGACAGAGTAACTGAACATTGAAAAGGCAATTTTCCAGCAAGGCCGTGCCCCACGTCATGCATCGAAGAATGTAAAAAACTTCATGCGAAAAATGATTTTCAGTGTTTGGACTGGCCTGGAAATTCACCGGATTTCAACCCTGTAGAAAATCTTTGGGCGATTGTCAAGAAATGGATGAAGAAACGGACTGCACCACCAAAGAAAAGATGATTTATGATGCGATAAAAATATGTACCTATGACGACGACCCAGAAATAAGTGAGAGATGTAAGAAACTTATTGTCTCTATGGCCTTGGTAATTTAGGTCAAGGGTGGGCACAATAAACACTAAAAACACTGTTTGGTTAAAAGAAATATTCAGATTTTGTGAAATAATTAAAAAAATAGAATACTTTTTTATTCACATTAATTTGCACGATGGTGTATGTAAATAAATAGGTTGATGTGCATGTATAACTGACTGTTTATTCATTTAGAGAAGCAGCAGCTTTCACGTCGCGATCGACTGACCGATAATGCTACTTTGTGATTGGTTCAAAAGGTGTTACGGCTAGCATTCTTCTATTGTTTGTTGATCTGTAGCATTGCCAACTGAAAAGTTAGCTGTCAAGTGCAAAGTTTCAGCAGATCGGGTATAGCAATGAACAAAATAGTTTAAAATCTTAGAATCCGGGCCCTAATATTAACAGTACTAAACGATTAAACCAAGATTATATGATCACTCGATGTAATGCGTTCTTTTAACTGTATCTAAAAAAAATACTTTTACAACAGACAGGCAATTTTCCCTGGCGATGAGTTTCCCCGGCCCCGTAGCGACAAGTGCCTTGAAGGGAACACGCCCTCTTGCCGCCTTCTCATATAATCGCTGTCTATGCGTAATAATTAAATTAAATTTCGTGCGATATTAAAACAACAGTTTAATTTCAATGACTATATATTTGTATATAAGCTCAATCCTCCAGTACTTTTACTGCACATATACATAAATCAGTCTGGAAATAAATTCTTGACGTTTGATTGAATTTTAAACGCCTCTTTCTCTATAACAATAATCAGATACCGGCCCATAGTGGAAACAGAGGGGAAGCAGCTATAAACGAAGAAATATCAACATATCATACGATTATTGTTACTGGTAAACTAAAATAAGATTCAGGAAATTTATGAATGAATTTTAAAAATAATAAATTCATGGAACTAAAAATAGCAAATTACTATATATTAAAATCATATTGTCTGAATGTTGAACTGTTCCAAAAAATATAACAGAAAAGGGCGGGCTAAGTAACTGGGCAGAGCCCAAGGCTGGTCTACACAGTAATGAAAATTAACATGAAAGACCTCCTTTAACCTTTCCCTGACAGTTACTTGAAAAATGACTACTCGTTTGCAAAACGTAAACTGGGCCTTCTAAGATTTATTTATGATTGGAAATTACGTAAAAAATAGCGTCTATTTTAAAAGGGGAAATGTTTCAGTTTGTAAATAAAAATTAATAGTTGGTTAGGCTCAACCGTACAGCCTTAATGGAAACTTCGCTTCTGGTTGGATTACATTCAGTGCTTTTTACCTTCCCCGCTAACGTGCTAGTGTTACATAATTTCATTTGCTGTCCCTAAGAGCTTGTGCCAGTTGATTTTAATATGAAGTCGTTTAAATCCTTTTTTGCTGATCACACACTTGGTTTATGCAATACTTCATTAACTTGTGAATCTATAGGGTGACTATATAGTCTGGATAAACAACACATTACCTTAATGCTAAAATCTGTTCCACTGCCCCATTCCAAAACAAAACTCTAAATGTTTTACTCTGTTTCTTTGACTTTTTTTAACATATAAGGATCCAGAGTGATTGTTATAATAGTTATTATTTATGAAAATTAATCCGATGCAGAATTTTCATAATTTACGTCTGTTATTTCGAAATATTCCTATGACAAAGTTCATGGGATTCAGCTGGAGTAATTCGTTGTTGATTTGGTTTATTTATGAATGCTCTGTAACTTCTCAGGTCATCAGCATCTCATTCAATTCACGACATGAAAGAGCCCATAAATTTTTCTCAGAGGCCTCTTCGTTCAGGCTTAAGGTTCTTTATCTACGACACGGGTACCACGGTTTTACTTCCCTTCCCTTTGAGACATAGCCATACTTTGGATTTTTACGCCTGGCCGGGATTGAACTCCGATCTTGGGTCTACGAGGCAAATATGGCTACCATTAGGCCAGGATTGACCCTCCATTAGACCGTGTACAGATCCCGGAAATTTAGGCATTTATTTTAGTTAAAATAGACATGCAAAAAAGCATTTAAAATACTGAAAATAGGCAATATTATCATTAATTGTAATAAAAATAGGTATTTAAAATAATAATAATAATAATTTCTTTATCACATAATTAAAGTACTTAAGCTTACTCTTCTTGGTTACAATTAACAACAAGATTTTTTTAAAGTATCAAATATGCGTAGTGGTTTCTGGTTGAGTTCATTTTCTGTTTATGTTTATAGGGGAATCAGATTAGTATCTCCCTTACTTCCGCACTGAACACATTGTAGGGATGGTTTATTGCACGTGCCGCTCTCACCTTTCTCGATTGCAATTGTTTGTTACGCGCAGATCGATACAGGTCATTCACCAGGACTATTAAAATACAGTACTTCCCTCATTCTCTCTATTTCCTAATATTGGTATGCCCGAGGTAATCGTTGTTCTTATCAGTAATGAAGGTTCTGCTACTTAAAGAGCTTAAGTGAATGGGTTGAGGAGCAATTTTTTGACTGATTGAAAAGAAATAAATATGTAACAAGATTCTCAATAGATATTTTTGTGGGCTGACCATACCATTTAATTATTATAGCTTTTTCTCTTTGATATATTGCAATTATTTGTGTTCTTTTTAAAATGCGTAAATAATCGCAGAAAAATTCATATCAAAAGGGTTTTTAACCTTAAAATGGAAAACATAAATCAAAATAGATAAAATAAAAACTGATCCTATCAACTCCAAATGTATGGAAATATGGTCATATCTGGACTTTTAAATATATCCACCTAAATAGAAAATGCATTTTGCCTAACTTCCGGGCTCTGGCTGATATATTTGGTTTAATTACAGACGCTCTTTTATCATTTTGATCATTAGCGTCCCATTAAAACCAGGGTGTTAAATGGCCTTTTCTTTGAGGCATAACTTCTTTTATATGCATTTACGTATGACCCTACCGGGTGAGAAATATAACAGAAATGAACATATATACAGAATACAAACGTAAATATGACACGCTAAACGTTGCGGATAAACCGTACAGTAACGGAGTGCAATTAAGGCTAAGTTACGCCAATAAAGAACATATTTGCGATGGTGTACTTGGATGACATTACCTTCTAAAACGCAATCGAAATATATCAAAATAAAGTTTGACAAGAAATAAATAATTTACAGGTATTATGTATGACGAACTTTCAGATTGCTATATTGCAAACATTAATCACGGGGCAGGTAGAAAGTTCGGCATATTTTTAAATCCCTCAGTCATGTTACCCTTCACGTGTAAGAACATTTTAGCTCAGTAAAAAACGAATGGCGTGAAATGTGCGACACAACCTTTTTTAAAGTTATTTAATATATTTAATGTTCTATAAAACATTTAAAGTTTCATAATAAATATATTAAAGTGTTTAAATATTAAATTTCTACATTAACGGCACCTCCTCTCATCGTTAAAGTTGTAACCCCCTATTTCTTATTAGAACAGTACAATTTCAAAACAAGTAATGTCTTCTCTTGTCTGTATTGGTTCTTTAGTGCCCAAGGAGTACGAAAAGATTACTTAGCTATAGAAACAAAGGCAAAGAAACAGACGAAGAAAGCATCTGTTTTGGATGGGTTGATAAAGAGGATCACATAATATTAAGACTAAATAGATGACTATCACTGTCTACACCAGCGATTCTCGCTTGTCCGTGTACCCCTTGTAGCGGGCCCATACGATTTAATAAAGAATGATCACAATTTTTTTAAGCATACCTTTACCTTTTCCCATAATTTCGACAATATTTCTGACAGCTCCTTCAGGATCGCTTTCGCATCTTTCACCACTACTTCTGATGATGGAAAGTGCCTCCCATGAATGTGTTTCTTCAATTTGTAGAAAAGACAAAAGTCATAGGGAGCTAAATAATGGCTCTAGGGAGGTGAGAAAAATACATTACATTGATTTTTGTGAGATATTCAGCAACAATATTTGCAATGTGCAGCCGTGCATTATCGTGGTGCAGCATACGGCCATGACCTTGAGATTTTCAGTACAAGTCTGTAGTATTGTTTAGTTGCAGCTGGTATGACATGCTTGTAAATCGTTTCTTGAATATATGAGATGACCATAACTTTCACAGTAGAAGCAACCACTTTTGTGTGTGTGTATTATTGATAATGGATGATATTTCTATAGAGAGTTTTGCTGTTTCTCTTACGATCGAAATGGTGTAGCCAAGTTTCATCAGCACTGAAACAAACTCCGCATCTTCCTGTAGCATCATCTTCAACTGCATGCAAATCTGCACGTCCTTTAGTTCGGGATTCAGCCGGTTTGGAACCCACAGGTCACAAACACCTCTCATGTGCAACATTTCAGTTACCAATATGTGGGTGACATCAAATGAAGTGTTTAGTATTACTGAAACTGAGACGAAAGCAGAATTTTAGAGCAGCATATTGTCACCTCCAATTTGCTGTAGGTGAGCTAAACATGTCCCAACTTGCACACCTCTCACAGGTGGGAACAGAAGTGAGAACAATGAAACTAGTATTACGTGTACATTTACGCATGAAGTAACAAAATATTATAAAGTTAAAATGCAAGAAATTATTTATTGAACAGCCAACATATCTAAATTTAAAGTCCAAAATTCTAAATTTATATCCTATATATCTAGATCATCACTAGTTTATAACATTTAAAGATACAAACATATGAATGAACATTTTTTCAATATTTGCTTTTTTATTATAGTGTATCCTTGCACAACAGTAATAATTTTAACATCAGATTCCAAAAATACGTAAAAAGCATAAACATTAATATTGATAATAACTAACTATAATTATGACATAGCATTGCTCGTTAATGTTAATTATATTGAATGGACGATGCTCCATTTTACTTACAAGTCTCAATATATCGGGTTTAATAAGAGAAGGTTATTTCTTGAGTTCTGATTCTGCAGAGAATGATTTTTCACACCAGGAAATATCACAAAAGGCTTTAATACTTTCAAGGTATTGTTTGAAAGTCGCGGCAAGTATAGGGCTCAGAATGGCAGGCGAGTCCCAGCCTTAGCAGGGGCTCGCAAACTGGAATGTAGTGCATGATTCCCATTTTCGGCTGATGTATTTTAAAGCTCCCTACGAAACAAATATTAGCCTTAAATTTTATTCTAATTTGCTTTATGTCAATAAATAAAATTGTACAATCCTTCGTTTTCTCGTAATTAATTGTGTGTATCTATACATTCAAGAATAAATGCTGTTAACGGTACTCTTATGCTTGGTGGATGACTTTGAGAACTGCTGATTTAACTGATATTTTATAATTTTTAATTTTAAATTTGTATAGAGGTTTAAGCTTTTCCTCTTTAAGATTTCAGCTCTCTATTTTGTTAAAACTGTAAATTTAATTTTTTCCCCCTCAGAAAGCATTTACAAGGTATATTTTTAAGAGGAGTGAAGTGCACATTTAGTGAGTTCCCCAGGATGGAATATATTTAGGTCATTATATAACTATTAAAATATTTTTCTCTTTAATTGTTTTTCTAAAATTTACTCGATCGAACGACACCAAATAAACTTTATCGAGTCTTACGTCATCATTTTTACAGAAAACTCATTCAAATCGACAGCTTAAAAACAAGAATTTACCGCAGAAATAATTCAAATTCTCAAAAACATAACGTCGGGACTATTTACACCATATTTTTGAAATCTAGCTTTTCTTCTGGTAGCTCTAACCTATTTTTTTCCTTTGTTATTTTGATTTGATAGCCCAAAATAACATACTTTTGCAGAATAGCGCTTTTTTTTTTTTTTTTTTTTTTTTGCCATTCTCAGCGCTGTAATAAACAGGGTGTAACAAAATGGTGTAACAAACTTTGTGGAAACATTCCTCGCATACACAGGATAAAAAATATATGAACAGGGTCCGGAATTGTTTTATTTCCTTGTTAAAGTCCTTTCCTACACCTGCTATACATATTAAAACATTCAAAAATAGAACTGTGGGAAACAGAGAATCATATGAATGTTCAAAATGTCCTCCATTACCACGAATACATCAGCCCGCCCTCGCATGAACCTCCTGGTGCGCTGATATATTCCTGGAGTATCTCATATTGTCTGGCAGCCTTGCAGAATACAAGCACGAAGACTGTACACCTTCGGCTGATACATAGATCATATGAGCATCTCCCAATTTCACATTTGTATACTTTATTTTACTGTACCTGGAAGGGGGGTATATAAACACACAGAACTGATACTATGTGCTCGGTCTACTTCAAGCAATGAAATGAGCAGCATAACAAGCGAACTATGAGGTACAGAACCAGGGAACTAAAAGTTGTTACAACAACCCCTCCCCATTTAATCAGAGCTAAAAGCAAATATTTACCTACTGTACGTATTAAGTAACTGTTCTGTTGTGAGGTTATGTTGACAGGACAGCTATGTTGACATTCTAACTTGCATATCACATCGTGTAAGTGGAGTCGTAGACAAAGAGTACTAACAAGGAAATAAAACACTTCCGGAACCGTTTATATATAACATATTTGCACCCGTTATATGCAAGAAATGTTTCCTCAAAGTTTTGACATATCCTTTTGTTACATGCTGTATAAAGTCTTGTCTTCCAACTCTTAAGCGTAAATATATATTCAAGTAGTTAAAACTTTTGTGATAGCCACAGAGAACAATTTAAATGCCGTATCAAACTGGTAAACGAATTGAAAATGTATGACTTTTACTATTACAACGATAAGTGTGAGAAAAGAAGCTCGAATTAAACAAATATGCAAAAAAAAAAAGTTTGTAAAACTTAAATATTTTGTAAAATACAAAGAATTGTACTATACACACTATCATCAATACTCCAATTAATTAAACTGAAATTTATAGGTACTAGTTGGTCTAAAAACAGAAACTTTAACATGTTAGGAATCGTGTTCCTGTCATTCATAACTCTAAACCGCAATGATCAGTGTATTCTGAAGGTTTGGCCTCTCTCAATTGTTTATAACGCCAAGTAAACAGCCGAGCTCATGAGCCCTGGAAACACTCTTCCTAGTTTCTCACCCCGCGTGACTGTCGGTCCAGAACACAACTTAAACAAGTGTGAGGGGCTAAGCCTTCTGAATCTAATAATATATTACAAATTCTGTGAAACATCGAGGTTTATACTTTCGATCAAGCACAGGCAAGACCGATATTTTCATGCAAAAAGCAAAACAAACAAATGAACATACTCTTTCCCATTAAAATCGATGCTCCTTTGTTTCCATTGGATTGTATTAAATACTCGTAAAGTTTGCAATTCGCTGGCGGGAATTCTAGTTGCCGGAACTGCCTTACTTTATAACTGGGAAAATGCGATAGAAATTTTGTCTCTCGTCCCAGGTGTAGAAGATTAAGTCACGTAGAAGCTCAGAAATGTTTTACGGTTGAGGAAAACTGCAATGCAGGGGCCCTCCTCAGAGAGTACGTTAATCGAATCATTAAATAAGTCTTAAATGAAACAACCAGTCAGAAACTTAACTACATTCCGAAGAAAAGTCTCAAAAGAATAAAATTAGAGTAACTGATTAATGGCCATCCTTTAGAGACTTTCTACCTGCTTAACAAAGCAAAATGCCGCTTTTAAATGTCTGGAGCCGTTCGTTAGAGTAGTTAACTTATATAAGGTTAAAGGCTTATATTCCGAGATTGGTTTTATATCATAAATACTTCAGATAAATAAATGTTATATATAGTTAGAATAACATGTCTCAAGTGAATGTAATAGCCTTATATACGTATATTAGTACCAGAATTTTCTCAATCGAGCAATGTTTTTTTTTTTTTTTTTTTTTTTTTCCCCGCTTAGTTTACGCAAAGGCTTCCATTTCTTCTGGCCGGAGGTGCTGCAAATGCATTCCCGGCGAATGTCGCACCAGTCGCCGGCAGTGCATTTAGTCAACTGCGGTTTACATTTAAATATCTTTAGAAATATTTAGGACTTTTGATGCATTTCTGAAGTCATTCTCTCCATGTATTACAGATGTGTAGGTTGCATTAGATTTATTTACAAATTTACATGCATAACAGCTTCTTTTCCACTTTATTCTTGAAGTGCTCTTTTAAGCAACTCTTATGGGTCATATTGGGGCTGTAGAGTAGATGAGATAGTTGTTCCATATCTTCAGTAAGCCCTCTATTATACAAGTATGGACAAGCTTTGCGGCGGAATTTGCCGACAACCGAGCTCCGTGATTGGTTCGCCAGCATTAGCCGCCATTTTGGGTCTGGTGTCTATGTGTGATGCCATATGCTTATATGGAGAACATTTTAAAAATACAATTTTATTTAATTAATGTGCCTGGGTGTTGTGTATTCTGTTGTACAACTCGAGGAAAGAAAGACGTTACGGTATATCGCATTCAAGGTTTAATTTGACATGTAAACTGCATTCAAAATAACTTAATGTAATAAAATATTTGTCAACATGGATACGTTGTATTTAGCAGTATTACTAAGTGTGTTTTACTTACAATATTATTACTGTATTACAGTATACTGTGCGCTTATGCTCGAATACATTTTCCATAACTTTCATAATTTATTAGATGAATATATGTAATTTTGTGACGGTGTTTTGATTTTTTTTACATAAAAATAGTTTGACACAGCCATGTAGTTCATTTGCAATGCCACTATTGCAGAAAAAATAAATTAAAAAATGCAAGATAACTAAATGCACGTTCATAATTGGAAGAAAAGAAATGGAAAAGGCACATTTATGGATTATGAATGGTTTAAATTCTCAGGCATATCATTTAGTTTATCTATCTCTTGTTTTCACACACCAATCAAAAGTATAGATTTCTGGTTGCCATAACCATTCTCATTGGACCAATTTAGAGTAGAGAAATGTTAAACTACATAAAGTTTTTGTTCTAAATTGAATTTTCTAGGAAGCCCTCTAAGCCCTATAACTCTTATAATTCATTATTAACTGACAGGTTAACTGTAGGCCTTATACAGTTTGTGTTAACACTTATATAATAAATGCATTACAACCAAAATTTTAAATAATGAATAGCAAAAATAAAACGAGAATTCTTATTTTAAATTTCATATTAAAATAAGTCCTATGTTTAATATTGCGATTTCTGTTTTAACCCGATGAGAGCCTTTTCCTCTGCCGGCAAATGACGCGTCATTGGCCGCTGAGTTCGGATGCGGTGTTACGCGAAAGAGCCGTAACTATTACTGACTAATCTCAAAAGTTTGCATTTTCTGTCTGACCTAGGCCTTCTAATGCAAAAATAAGAACATGAACAGACGCAGAAGGTATCATTTAACAGTTTAACATAAATGTTTTAGGAACTAACTGTATGACAATTGAGTAAAACGACAGAAACTTAACACGTGGTCTTACGGGAGCTAGAGACGGTCTAATAGGAGCGTGTCCAAAGAGGGTTTTAGTCTCCAGTGCTTAAACAAATGACTCTCCCAATATGGCGCGAGATTGCCGTTTGTTATCCGGTTAACCGGCCAGCCGGATCTCGGTAAAACAATAAAAGAAACCAATCAACAACAATATACAAACCATTTAAGAGTGTCATTATTTATCAAATTATCAAATGAGACGTCGAAACTGTCAGTCTTAATTCTCCCCACATTTTAAGCATCTCTTTAGGAAATTATTCATCAGTCATTGTAGTTCATTTGGAGAAATCCGGACAATTTCCTGACGATATTATCTTTGAGTTCTTGTGTAGTGTGGGGATTCATCTTGTACACAGCATTTTTTTTAATTTATCCCGATGATAATAATCGTAGACTGTTAAATAGGAAGATCAAGGAGGTTTATAAACCCCTACCAATAACTCTGTCTTGTGGAAACACATTGTGAATTGCTCTCTTGGAATTATTCGCAGTATGAACAGTGGCTGAGTCCTGTTGAAAAAATTTCATGATCACGCCCCCTGTCGGCTAATGCTCTGAAAAAGGAGTTATTGTGGTATTCACATAAATAACAGAATCAACTTTTGCTAAAAAAAAGAAAAGTTGGTCCCTATGATTCTTTGACCACTAAGTTAACACATACGAATCGTACACAAAGACAGGCTGTGCCGTTGTAAAAACAGAGGCATAATGCACTTTATGCATACAGCTGAATTAAGAAACGAACTGGGCTCGACTGCGACAGTCAGCAAGGTCAACAAGTAGCAAGCAGGCACTTTGTCACGGCGTGACAAAGAGACAAAAGCCAGCGCCGCGGGGAAAGCACGTTTGATTGCACTGTAATGTCGGTCTTCAGCGAGGCAGAGCAGCGCGCGCTCGACTGTCAACTGCTTGGACCACTGTGTAACTGTAAAGCGAAACTCAAACAAATGCAAAGCATTAACCAAACAATGACCGTACAATGGAGCAGAAGCAAGGAAACAATGAGTGAGCATATTTTATAGTGTTTCGGCTTCATTTGCTATTTGTTGGTTATTTTTGTCTAACAATGCCTGTTATCGTATACTTTTCATGTAGATAATTGCTTTCTATTTTGTTACTTTGTCTAAAATAGCATTTGTTTGCAGGATATGCTTGTGCCTGTATTTTCTTCCGAGCTGGTGTACACGTTCGTGTAGTCAAATAATCAGCATATATTTTGTTTAGCATTCATGGCTATGTCCAAAGGTAGGCGTTTCGGTTATCTTCTTTAAACCACATTTCAGGGCGATGCTTGAGTTAAGAGAACCATATCTACATGGATGTCATTACTTTCAATGTCTCCCGGAATCCATTACTTCCAGCTCTTTCTAGAAAATTTCGACGCATAGTTTTTAATTTTTACACTGTATGACGCTACTATTCCTTTCTCCATTTTCTTGCCATTTCACTGCAGCTAATCTCAAATTCGAACTTTCCACATCGGTCCTGGTGGTCTAGTGATAACCATCCTTGCCTCGTAAACCCAAGGGTTCTCTGTCGTAGATTCACGGCACGTAATATAACCTCTAAGCCTTAAAGAAGAGGCCCCTGAGCAAAATTTATCGGCCGTTTCACGCCTTGAACTGAAAGGGACGCTGGACCTGAGAGGTTAAGAGCGTCCGTAAGTAAAACAAATAGTAAATAATTAAGAATTTTCGACTGACACCTTGGCTGCATGGCTACCTAACCGTGGGGAGTATCACATCTCGCTGTCATCGTTTCGCGACAGTCACTTGTCACTTGTTCTCATTTTGTTTTGTTTGCGGGGCATAACTTTTCTCGGACAGTCACCCAGGTAACACAAAGTATTGTGTTCATTACTTTAATTTGTATCCAGGAAATAAGAGATTGAATTGACATATTTGAGACATTATTAATACTTAATGTTTTCATTGTTTGTGAGCCCCAGTGAAGAGTTCCTATTTCATTTAGTTAATAAATATCGTAGCACTTCTATTTTACTCTGACTTTTTACTTATGTGACATAATCATATTTTCTATCAACGAAATTTTGAATTTCAATCAATCACAGTCATCTATTGCTGTAAATTTATCGTAATTGTTTGCCATAATCGTTTTACTGCATGGATGTGCAGTTGTCTTTTAAAAGTTTTTACAAACAACCACTAGGGGGCACTATTGAGATATGTCTTTATTTTCGCAACAACTGACATTTGTTATTGTGAAAACAGTTTAGAAATTGACTGAGTAGTTTGTTTACAGTGAGTGTTTAAACAAAGCAATGTTACGAAAAAGAGGAAATTTTTCTGATTTTAGTAAAGGTCTAACTCAAAAGCAATACATAGAACAGCTTTATTCAACTTTTGGTAACGAAACACCGTTCACAGAATATGGTTTACAATTGGTTTGCAGAATTTTCTCTGGTTGTGTATCCGTCAGCGATGAATTTCGTGAAGGTCGACCGAAATCGATTGTCATTCCAAAAAACATCGACGTTGTGTGCTACATGAGTGAAGAAGATCGGCATGTGACTTACAGTGAGATAGAGGCATCTTTAAGAATATCGAAGACTGCAATATATTCGATTTTGCAATAACATTTAGCTGTGAAGAAGATCTGTTCCTGATGAATTGCGCATAATTTGACCGAAACTCCAAAAAAAGCTCGTGTTAATTGAGGTAAAGAAATATTCAAAAAAGTCCACCCAGAAACTACAAAATCCGTATATAACATCGTAACAGGTGATGAAACTTGGATAAATTCATATGAACCGAAAACTAAGCAACAATCCACTGTTTGGGTGGTCCAAGATGAACCGAATCCCACAAAAGTAGTTCGTTCACCAAGCTCTTGCAAGAAAATGATCGTTTGTTTCTTTGGTTGTACTGGACATGTCGCAACCACTCCTTTAGAGGATGGAAGTTAATGCTGAATGTTATACAACAATCTGTTTTGCCAGAAGTCATTGATGAAATCAGGAAAAACAACCGAAAGTGCCACACCATTCTTCATCATCACAATGCCAGCTCTCACACATCATATCAAACAATTGATTATTTGAAGGAGAAAAACATGGAAATGATATCTCATTGTCCGTATTCACCTGATTTATCGTCTAAGACTTCTTTTTGTTGCAGAATGTCAAAGAAAAAAGGCGGATAGCAATTTTCCTTACCTCAAGAAGATGTTAAAGCCTTTAAAACGCATGTTTTTGAGATACCAACTTCAGAACGGAAAAAATGTTTCGAAAATTGGTTTGAACGCATGCAAAAGGCGAATGTTTTGAAAAGCAATAAAACAGTTTGTCCCCAAAATGCTTTTTCTTTCCCAATTGTTTTAAAAACTTAAAAGGCAATGCTTGTAGGGTCGCCAATTCTGTTTCCCCACTAATATGTGTGCAAGAATCGATTAATTGCAACAATCAATAATCATATCACAAAAGAGTAAAAGGAAAAAAATAAATGATAATTTAAGCCGATCGACTCTCGTATCATACGTCCATAAGCTGGTATTATAAAAATATATTTCTACAACAATAAAGGAAAAAAGAAATACATGCAATTAGCATTGTTAAACCTATATTTTATTTTTCTCAGTTGGCATAAGCGAATAAATCGAATTGCAATAATCGATATTCATTTATTTCACGATTTCTAAATAGGTAGATGTTCATAAATTTCAATTTGAATATTTTATGAAATAATATTTTATGAACAAATATTAAAAGTTATCATATATTATTTTTATTCTAACTTTATTCGTGAAATATTCATGATAAATGTTCTGAACTTCATAAATATTTTTTTCTTTCGTATTAATGGGTTGGGGGAAGACCTCAAGAATCTTCCATGACCAACTCGTAAAATTCCTACATTTGTATTACGTGTAAGCGTTAACCAAATTGGGGGGGGGGGATAAGTCTTGGTTATTACAAAATGAGAAAGCTAGTTTTTGCATCGTCAAAGCACGAGGAAATCTTCGGATACATTGTGTTGTTGTTCATCAGAGAATTGCAGTGTTAAATGCTTGCCACATGTCACAGCTTTTGTTTAAAACTCCATCTAACCAAGTGGCGTTAGGAAATGATTTACTATAGTACCCTATTTATTAGGTAGCATAGTACAATGCACATGGAATCTCTCAATACACTCCCAACAACGTCAATGCACCTTTACCATCTTCCTGGTAACTTCATCGCCAAATCATGTTTGGGGATACTCGCCACAATTCGTGGACAGCTGATACTCGTTGTTGCCGAATGTTTTACCTGGCAGCGAGATCCGATGGGTGTGACACAATAATGAACCCAGAGGTGCCAACTTTGCGGTCATAGGGTGCTGCTGGTATGGGGCCGCGCAATGTCATATTGCAAGGAATACTCCTGTCGAGCACTTCTCCTTTCGGCGTTGCTCAGTCCTGTGTATAAATCGTGTAAGGGTCACGCAGTATTTGTTGTTGACAATCATTCCTTGAGGAAGCCAGTCCATCAGCACAAAGCCTGAAGTGTCCCAAAAGATGGCGATGAGCTGCTTGGCCTCAAATGGAGCAGCACGAAATTTCTTGGGCTGGATATTTATGTTTGGATTTTCTTTTCTGGCGTGTGGTAGCGACACCATGAGATTCGTCACCAGTTTCTCCAAAAAATCAGGATTTTCATTTGCAGTAGCCCACGACAAACTTCAACCCTTTAGTCCTTTTGTTTCAAGTCCCGTGTAACCCGCACACCTTTTTCATATTCAAATCGTCGTGCAGGGTTGCGGCCGAGGCCTTTCTGACACAACCTCAATGTCCCTGAGAGACCGCAACGTTGACGGATGACCGGATCTTCTGTGCAGATTCTTTACCACTGGCAACCCCTTAACCCAATTTTAAACGGTCTTCTGTGCATGAATTTCTTAACCACATACCGCAGTTAACCATTTATGAATTTCTGCAGTTTTAACGACTTCCTTCCGTGCAGTCCATCCTTATCCATGATAGTTGCCTTCCATGTTGTCCACGTGTTTCTCTACTTGACAACAAATGAACACTGTCCTTTTGATACACACTCTGCATGGCATACTAGTATCAGTCCATCGCCCTATTAATCGTATTTGCAAAACACAGCTATTGCAAATCATTTCCAAACGCCCCTCGTAGTGAATATCGGAAGGTACGTTTGTGTTTCTCTTAGAAATATTAGGAAAGCATACGCTGTGTTAAAACTAATGAGTGGTAGTGTACTTTCACTAGTTGCGTAGTCCGACTTTTCTAAGTTTTTTTTTATTAGCGTATAACGCCCATTTTTACTACTGAGGCACCACAGGCGGTGAACACTGATGATACACGAGATAAAATGATATATTGGGAAAAGGATTTATTTTTTAGGAAGGCCTAAGTTTAGGGTACCTTCCCGACATTTGCCATTTATGAGGAATGAGGAAAATCTAGAAAAAACCTCAATCAGGAAGGACGGTCCTGGTGGGATTCGAACCCCAGACCTCCCATTCATGAGTCCGCGCCTTAACATGGCTGTATCTCAAGGAGTGATTAAGTTTTATATTTTGGATAAGTAGTGGACAAAAAAAAAAAAATATGAATAGGCATTTTAACCAAAACTGCTACTTGCTTTACTAATTTTATAAAATAGTTCAAAATAGGAAGCACAGAATCCAGCAATAGCTTTTTGTAATGTACACCACGTTGAAATGTTTAATATTTGAATAGTACAATATATAGTTACTACTCATAAGAAATGCTCTTTTACATTATTTAATATATTTAACAGTGTTGTACAATCCACGTGTCAATCATACAAAAAAGTCGATCCTGGTGGTGTAGCGGTTACCATACTTGCCTCCTACGCCCAAAACGCGGGTTCGAACCCGGCCAGGATCGATGGATTTTTTCAGGCTAAGTATGGCTTCCTTCGGAAGGGAAGTAAAGCCGTGGGTCCCGTGTCGTACATTTTACGGCACGAAAAAGAACCTCAAGCCTGAAAGAGAGGCCTCTGAGAAAAATTTGTCGGCCGTTTCACGCCCTAAGTTGAATGTGACGCTGATGACCTGAGATGTTAAAGAGCGTCCATAAATAAATCAATCAAAAACAAAATCATACAAAAGATTACATATCATAATTTAAAAATTAAATTAAAAATAATTCACCTTGAGATAATGGGGTTTTATCTCTCTTAAGACCTATGCCTGTCACCATGACTAGCCATATTTACAATCCAACAAAAGAAAACCTTTGCATGGCCAGTTGGTGTACGGTTGAAACTTTCAATGTGACCTACACAAGTCATAACGACTATTAGACCCTGTAACCCTGTGTCATAAAAATGAGGCGTCATAGAAGCTGGGATTTCCTGAATCCGTAAGGAAATGGCTAGGCTCTTCATATGCTTCCCTAGGGAACAAAGACACTAATTAGTAATTTCCTGAGGGTTGAAAGGGTATAGGAAACCTTAAAAGCACGCAGAAAGAAAATTACACAGGCTTTCTATTGTAAATGCTCTCACAAAGGGTTTATGGAGGTAAGTCCTCTTGCACATGTTGGTGGGATGGGTTTATGTACATAAGTCAGACATTTTGGCCTTCTTTGCTTTCTTTTGAAGGAAGTAAAAGGAGAGGCTAATGCTCAGACCTTTCCTTTGCTCCTTCTCTCTCTTTATCTACCTGAGCATATATATAATTTTGTTAGGGATGAGCAATAGTCATATACAGGCACTGCTATGTCTATCAAAGGCTGCAACAAATGAACAGCGGTAATTTGTAGAGCTTTGGTTGCTCCAATTGAACTAGAATTATAAAAAATTCCGAAGCTCAACATCCACCAGAAGCCAGCAAAACAAAACACATCAACGCCAGAAAGGGAAATGCACCAGAAGTTGAAATTACATGAAGAGGGCCTCTGCACTCCCTGGCTACGCAGAAGATGCGATAAAAGCGTTTGCTTGCCGCCATCTTGAGGGCAACGCTAAGGCCCGTACGATTTATTAGAGATTAAGGGCATATACACCAAAAATATATGTTAAAATGTGTTTATTTTCACTTAAAAACAGTATGAGGCCTATAAAATTTTCCTGAAATTTGAAGAAGTTAGCCCCTTCTTAAATCTCTATTGCTTATCGTTTTTAGCGAATGCCGAAGGAATGAAGCAGTTGTACCCATGAAAGGACGTTTGAAAATTATCTGCAAATTTCCATCTATTTTACTTTCTAGGTACCAAAAGTGATAATGAAAAAATTATGTGTGTATGTGTGCGTGTGGGAGTAATTGTTTTTTCTCAATGAAACTTGACATATAACGATCAATTAACAAACGATTCATCAAGTTCGTTAAGTAACAAAATTGGCCAATTGGGGGTGGGGGTGTGACGACAATGTTTTATTTTTCTCAACGAAACTGGGTATATGCCAATGAAACAAAATTAATAAAAATATTTTCTGAACATCAATAAAATACAGAGGGTGCCAAAAGGTATACACACTTCAATCAAAGAAAAAACTGTGTTACATAACAAAACTGAATTCACACAAACACAAAATGATGAGCACTAATCATCTTAGACTTTTACAGCTACAACACTCGCTGAAAATGCCCACCATCGACGTCGATACACTTCTGAGTACGTTGAACTACTGATTGAGCAACGGTTGTTAAAGTGTCCTCAGCGATTGCAGCACACGCCGTTTCAATTTCTTTTTGAAGTGCTGCTAGTGTAGCTGATTTTCTACGGTATACAACATCCTTAAGAGTTCCCCACAGGTAGAAGTTCAACGGAGTTAGATCCAGAGAATGCGGTGGAAACTCAATCGGACCTCTTCGTCCTAACTATTGCCTTGGAAGAATGTCATCAAGGTACGCAGACACATCTCGGTGGTAATGTGGTGGTGCACCATCCTGTTGCATACGGTACAATGAGTCTCAAATTTATCTCTAATGCGTGCAATTGTTACTCGCTTCTGCGGTTCTGATCTGTACACACGTCTACACTGCCTTTGAACTTCAACAACATTCTCAGTTTTCCAATACTACTTCAAAATTGCTTTCCGCTGTTCAAACGATAATCTTGGATCCATTTTGTTGTAGCAACGCTAGCATAACGTAACGTTAGTTACATTTGTTTACAGAACACCATACGATAATCTTGGCTTCATTTGTTCAATGTTGATTTACCTGTCAAGTAGCAACGCTATCATATTGTATGTGCATCACATCTGTTTACAGAACATCATACTACACATTACTGGTTTTTTTTTCGGTCCAATTTTGAAATATACTCAATAGATATCTACTGTGAAAGTGTGTATACATTTTTGGCACCTTCGATATTATGAGTGGAGGTTTACCTGAAACGTAAATAAATAAAAAAAAATGTAACGAAACTCGTGTAAAACATTTAAGTAAAATAATAAAAATAGTTTCTGAAAATCAGAGAAATCGGACCATTAGGTATGGGCGTTTACCTGAAAACCGTATTTTTTGTAATCGCCGACTAAGATCGAATAAGGTGGCCCGGGGAGTTATACCATACGAGAGGATTGTTATTATTAGCGCATTAACAACTGGATATTCACACCAAGCGATAAACTCGATGTGTGTGAAAGAATATTGGAGGAATAGTCTACGCATGCGCATGGACGAATAATCGGACATACTGTTACAGACAACGGCCGTCTTGCGACTTCAGTACCGAACGGCAGCGGAAAAAGCCGAATTTCAGAGCATGCTGGAGCGATACGGAGCGATGTACAAATCTGTGGCGATGATGTGTGTACTCTACCAATCTCAATAGTGTAAAGTGTACAATAAATGCAGGCGGAGCGAACACACTAAGCAATCCTACGACTAAAATTAACTATGTAGCTAAAATGTTAATCACGTTTTTTTTTTAGTTGTTACACAGCTAAGTGCAATTGGAAGTGCTAAGAGTACAATATAATACGCAAATAAAATAATAATGATATAGGAAACGCATGTACTTTTAAGATTGAAAGTTATATATTTTTTTATTAAATACATATATATCTTCAGTTAGTTATCTGTTTTTACTACATTCTCTGCTCTAGAGCCTCTGTAATAACCTTCATAAATTCAACTTGCTGAGGAATTCACTTGTTACGCAGAACCAGCGTGATGGACTTTTAATAATAATAATAATAATAATAATAATAATAATAATAATAATATAGGAAAAACACAACAACAAATAACTATGAAGTGCAACATGACATATTTTTAAAAGTATTATTTTCGCTCTAATTTTCTTTTTAGTAAATGCTGATACATCTTCCTTAGCTTTTCTTGTATATACTTTACTTCATAGATATATAGCATAACATTTTATTGACAGGAAATAAATGTTAGAATTAAAATTCCATCGCGCTGTTGTTATTCATATAAGCTGAAAACGTTTGGATGAATATGACAATCAACACTCACATATCTACAATGTTATTATAACCACTGTAATCACTATTGACTACTCGACGTGTAACACTAATGACATGTCTTAATAGTACTTGAAAAACACTTGGTGTTTATGAGCACATGTTTACGTTAACAATTATATTGTTTTCAAAAATGCAATGAATTAAATTTAAATGTGTGTCGTACCCCCTACCTTCCCCTTAATCACTTTATATTTCTTGGAAACAATATAACTAATTAAAATAGCATAGAAATATATATTACATTAGTATACAATGGTAAAGACAAAATGTATTCAATATAAAGAACAAAAATTATGAATGTTTAGAAAACCCTCTATCTCCCTATAAATCACTCGCGGATCACGCGTCGCTGTGGTGTTTCAGTAGTTAAAACGGGCGCTAAACACTATTAAGAAAACTCTTCACTATGGCTTCTACACGAGCGATTTTTTCATACCTGTATTGCTGGATGCCCCATGTGCTCCATGTCTTTCAAGGCTGTACTTCCTCGTTTAAACTTTTATAGACGTTTATACCTGAATGAGCAGGGCGTGTTAACCCCTGCATGCCGGACTTATGATCGTTAAAAAAGAATTACTCGAAGTGCTCTTGAGTCATTTCATCTTAGCGTCTTAGAGTAATAGAATTAACAATTTGCTGCAGCTAAAGTTTCCGCTATGTTACTAGTCAAGACATGCTCTTTTCAATGCTCCTAATAGGAAACTTAAATTTCTTACAGTTTCTTCAAATCCCAAAATTTAAATAGTAATTCTCTTATCCTTCCAAATTTACGCTTCATTACCTCACAATATTTGACGTTAATAACTTTTTAATTTCGTTCTATTAACGATTCGGAAGGTTAAATAATTAATAATTTAAATATTTTTAAACTTCCTTTGATGCATGATCGTGCATGATTCACGATTAGACCGCCTCGTGGTCTAGTGGTAGTGTTTGCAACTACTAATCAGGTAGCCGTGGGTTCGAATTACGGTCAGATCAAGCTGTCGGGTAAGGTTTTTTTTTTTTTTTTCCGGAGTTTTTCTTTACCCTGAGAAATGAATGCTAGACAGCGTTAGGGCACCAAGCACTCTGAACGCATTTGAGGCATCATTAATTCGTTCCAATTCATTCGTCCCTACAGACTTACACCTACAGAATTCACGTCAAAGCTACAGAAGTTGCAGGAATACCAGCGCAGCCAATAAATAAAATACTAAAAAAATAAATCAAATAAAAATTGCCATGCATTTGTTTTTAAATACAGCAATGAAGCAGTATTACTTTTTGTTAATATAATTTAAAATATTAAAAGAATGCAAATCATCATGATTACATTACGGCGCCATATTTAAGTAGTTCGCCTCTCACTGAGAAGGCCCGGGTTTGGTCCAGGATACGGCCTGGATTCGAACTTCGGATCTTTAGCCTTCCAGGTTGACGCTCTACCATCTGAGCTACTGTATTTGCCTCCAAGCTCCGAACTGTGAACCTCTCTCATCCTGTTTTTTTTTAAATAGTGTTTAGTGCCAGTTTTTACTACTGAGACATCACAGGCGGTTGACACTGATGATGCATGAGATGAAATTATATATTGGTAAAGGAGGTTTTTGAAGAAAGGAAACGCTCTAGGCCTAAGTTTAGGGTACCTCCCCGGCATTTGTCATTTATGAGGACTAAGGAAAACCTGGGTAACAAAAAAACCTCAATCAGAGAGGACGGTTCTGGCGGAATTCGAAGCCAGGCTAGTAGTTTGGCGCGTACTCGTAAGCGGGAGGTCTGAGGTTCGAATCCCGCCAGGTTCGTCCAGCCTGGCTATGATTTTTTCCAGGTTTTCCTCATTCCATGGGTTGCTAGAGTCCATTAACTTCAGATATGCCTATGAAGCTCTGGTCAAGAACGGTTCCTAAACCCAAGATCGCGGGTTCGATCCCGGCCAGGACCGATGGATTTTTTTAGGGCGTAAAAATCCTAAGTACGGCTTCCTTCAGAAGGGAAGTAAAGCCATGGATCCGGTGTCGTACATTTACGGCACGATAAAAAACCTCAAGCTTGAAAGAAGAGGACTCTGAGCAAAATTTGTCGGCCGTTTCATGCCCTGATTTGAATGGGACGCTGATATCGTTTGAGGAGGACATACAACGGCTTCCGCAACAGTTTAATGTTTTATGTTTTCTGTCTTTTGCTGAACTGTAAAGTTATTAATATAATAAAAATAATTTTGACGAAGATGATAAATTAATAAGATAAATTGTGAGCTATCCACCAATCAGCGTTGTTGGGCTATTTACGAGGTTAGCAATCCTTAAGCCTGCTCGAGTTCCAAACGTAATTTTCCATGAAGGTCTAAATCAGTTCCTGGGGGGTGGGGGCACATTGTCGTGGGTGTAATATTCGTCTTCACATATTTTTTAAAATCGAAACCTTCTCTCTTGACGCACACACCCGTAGCCCCCATTCCTCCCTTTCGCCCCGACGTAATGCAACCAATAGCATGAGGGTGGTGGTTTGCACTTCGACTTCTTATTGGTTGTCCGCGTGTGGCGGAGCGACACGGAATGGACCGAAGTAGGTTCCGGCGTGGGCCCGGCGTGTGTGTGTTCGTATGTATGTGCATGGGAAAAGCGCGTGAGAGGATATAAACGCGAGCGTCGCGCGGTCCTCTTACTTAGACAGGCACTCTCGGCCGAACGGGGAAGCTGTTCACTATCATCTCGCATCCAAACGACACCTGTTGTACCATCGTCTCATCCCGGAAAACCATGAGAACGTACCTGGTGGTCCTGGCTTGCGCCCTTCTTCTCCTTGGACAGTTTGTCCTTCCGACCGTTGCTGGCCCTTATCTGGAAGATGCCGGTGAGTGTTAACTTTTGTCTTTACGTAATCAGCAAACATTTGAATGAAATTTAGTTGATAATTCTAACATAAGAAAATATTAAGTTAAATACGAATAGCGATAAAATTATCTTATGACAGGCACCTAATAACATATAACTATACTTGCATTGTATCTATTAATTCTAAGATTATTTACTCTAATAGTGCTAAAGCTATGAGGTTTTCTGTTCTGCATCGCCAGTAGAAAGAAAGAAAAAATAAACCGTAATTTCAAAGACAGAGACAGAAATGCTTTAAAACATACTTTTCATGTTTAATTTAATTTTGACAAGGTCCGGTAATTTACTGACTTCACTAAAGAGAAAATTCCAAGACGAATATAAAAATATTCTACGATGAGGGGTGGAAAGAATAATCTGATAAGAAAGTAAAATTGTTACAATAGGGAATATTTTTTTTAATGATCTCTTGGAGTGCACCAGCAAAAATATTTTATGATATAAACGTCTTGTCTAAATTTTTTAATGCTGAAGTTAATATACAAACTATTTCTGAGTTTTCGTAAATATTTTCTCTGATTAAAAGATAAAATTACACGAAGAGTTAATTAACAAGTACATTATACGTGCCTACAAGATTTTCGAAAATTTATATTTAATTTATAGCATTCACTTTTTGCTGCATGAATATATCGTTGTTGAATGATTATTTTGTCAAATATAATAAAATATTTTTGTCCAAAAACTGGAAACATTTTTTTTACAAAACATTTAAGCTGTCACAAATTCCAAATAAAATGTAATAAAACCATGCAAATTGTTTTAAATATATTTTCTCTTTCTCTTGCCAATGACGTTCATCTCATGTGTGAAGTTTCAAGAATTTCTCTTCGTCATAGCACGCAGCAGAAATCTCCTCTTGTTCTTCTCTCCTGCACCAAGACTATCGGGGGAAAAGTTCAAGCGTGCATTTAGAAAATGTAGTTTTAAGTTCATTGAACATCCAAACACTTCATACAATCGGGGAAGTTAACGAGTTCTTGAAATTTGTTATTACATTTTAGAAGGACAGTTAAGTCTCTCTTTCCATTATGATGGAATGTTTCATCTAACTTCAGTTTCTTTACGTCCAGGCCTACAAATGTGCCTTCTGAAGGTTGAGGGACTTCTTGTGGAAGTTGAAGCAATTTGCATTCTTTGACAAAGCATTTACAAACTTTTTCGTAAATTTTTGTAGATGAAAAGGTGGCAGAAATAACAAAATATTCTTTCTGCTTGGTTAAAGAGAAGGTTTTAATATCCAGTGCTTTCTTTCCCAATGTTGACTTTTGATCTTTTGTCCCATTTGCAGATGAAACATGGGGATTTATACTATGCCTGTTAATAAAACAGCATGCTTTAACGCTTAAACAAAAGTGTTTTTTCTTGTGTTGTTTTTTTATAAAGGGTATAAAATCTTATGGCTAGTTAATCTATTTACTTCTAAAATATATTTCTTTACTTTAGAGCCAAGAAATAAAAAACCGCCTCCTGGTCAGGTCAAGCTGTTCGGGTAACGTTTTTATCGGAGTTTTTTCCTACACAGGGAAGGTAAATGCCAGATAACTTTAAAGCGCTAAAAGACTTGGTGCGTATTTGCACAATCATTGATTCGTTTCATTCGTTCCTAGAGACTAACACCTATAGAATTCAATCCAAAATTAACATACATTGCGAGAAACTCAATGCAGTCAAAGCGACAGTAAAACATTCTTGCCTTGGGGGATAGAAAAATAATTTATAAAAGTTAACCAATATGTCTGTCTACCTGAGTGCTAGATATTTGCATTAAAATATTAAATAGGTGAAAACATGCACAGTTATAAATAATAATCGACTCTTTCTGGGAAAAATACTGTCAAATACAGAATATTTTGCGTTCTTTTCCTTTTTCCTTAGTTTGCTTTCTTAATTATAACATGGAATCCCACTTATGTGTATATTAACATAACTTATAAAAAAGTAAGGCTTTTTGTAAAGAACTTAAAGAAGGATGACATCATATAGAGCCCAAGGACTTACAAATAATCTTCCGTGATCTAGAGGTAGAGTTTGCGCCTTATAATCCAAAATATATTGATTTTTTTATTTTTTAAAGAATTAGCTTTGAAAAAAAGTTCGGATTTCGGTCAGCTATCTGGATAAATTTTCTTCGGAGTTTTTCCTTACCTTGAGCAGGTGAGAGCCAGATAATTAACGGGCACTGGGAGTGAATTTTTTTAAAGAATTAGCTTTGAAAAAAAAAGTTCGGATTCCGGTCAGGTCAAGCTATCTGGATAAAATTTCTTTGGAGTTTTTCCTTACCTTAAGCAGGTGAGAGCCAGATAATTAAGGGGCACCGGGAGTGAATTTTTTAAAGTTCCACGTTTTCGTTTGGCTTTTTGTGAAACGTTTACTGTGATTGCATTGCTGTTAAGTTAATGGGTATATCAAATTTCGTTCCAATTGGATAAATAATTTGAGAGCTATAAATTATTTCATAAATTTTATCACGTAAATATGTCATAGAATCAAAATGTTCCATGGATTTACAAAATTAGTCGGAATTTTTTAAATTGGAGTTTTAAACCACATAGAAATGTTATATAGAAAGATATTTTAAATAATTTTTAGTTAACTTTGATAATTAGTTAAATATATAAGAAAAAGTCAATCATTTTTATCAGAACTTTTTTTTTTTAATTATTATTGATGTTAGCACATATTTTGTCCTATAGAACACTGCAATGGATAATTCTGTACATTCTTGGAAATTTTAATTGAATTTAAACAAAAACTTTTACCCATAGAACATTTTGAATGTGTGAAAATGAAGTTTTGATAAAAACGCTGTTTTATAAAAAAGTATCCTTTGAAAAAAGGACTCGCGGAGCTCCTTAAATGGCTATGGAGCCCGAAGGGAAGGGGTAACAAGCAAATATTGACTCTCTGAGGACGCCCAAAGGTTGAAGCAACCGTTCTTTAAAAAAAAAACAAAAAAAAAACTATTTTTCCGCCATCATTAATTCATTTAATTCATCCCTAAATATTTATATATAGGTATAAGGCCCACAACCTACAGATGTCCAGAAGACCAATGTAATCAAAGTGACAATAAATAAAAAATAAAACAAAAAATCTTCCTAATGGAACACGTTTCCTGCTTGCATTAGTTTTGCCAAAGCTTGCCAAAATCTGCGCACCAGATATTGGGGTAGATGCTCTACCAGACTTTATTACGTCAAGGTAGTCGCGGCCGGCACTAATTAATCAGAATTCGATTAGCGTCGAATTAATGCCTCCCACGCGAGCCGCCTATATCCACATCGTCGACATTCCTACTAAAAACCACTTCAATCTGCCATATTCCTTCTAGACAGTTTCATAAGATTTTCTCGGTCGATATTAGCAATAACAACAGGCAAATGAACTACATCAATACAATCACGTCATAAGTATAATAATAGAAGGCATGGATTTCAGTATAAGTAATTAGGAAATAAAATATAAATTTATTTTATTAATTTTCTTTTAACAAAAAGTATGAAACGCCTATAATACAGCGAAAATTCTCTAATCCGGACAGGAATGTTCAATAAAAAATTGTTCAATTTAACAGGTGTCCATGGTGGAGGGAAATAAATTTTCATAGTATGTAAAAGTAAGCCACATATGTATTACACATTAATGCTAAATAAAAGTAAAACATAAATTACTAACGTAAGCTTACCACAGAATTAAATAAAACGTTTAAACTTCACACCTCAATGTAAGTGACGATCAATCCGCTTATTTTAGGCGTGCAATTGTTTACAGCTATGTACAGCGTACTTCCTGGGAAATACGTAACACTTTTACATTTTGTAAAGAATTGAGGAAGTACAACAGAGAATAAAGTTAAAGCAAATTCAATACTTCCCATACTACTGTGTTTACAGGCCCATACAGACTCTGTGTTTACAAAGAAAATTTAAATCAAGCTCAAACAGATAGCAGAAAGCCAGTTAGGGAAAGGACCCTTTTTTGTGTTACTATTTACTTGTTAATCACCTATTTAAAGATTTAGCAACAAACTTAAAACAAATTAGCAGAAATACATAAAAGAAAGATAAATTGTCCTAGTTATGATCAAGCTACCAGGATTCAGGAGTGTCTAACACAGAGGATATACTTGACATGTTCAAGCATAGAAATTTGTCTGGTTCCAAGAAAAGATATCTAATATAATGAGGTGTACAAATATAGAGGTTTTACTGTATTACACAATTATTGCATGAGTATAAAATACAAACTAATATTATTATATGCTTTAAGGAATACAGAAATCGCTAAAGATAAAAGAAACTATTCAGAAAGTTAATTTGAAAATATTCAACAGTTCCTGTGGGGAAATAATTAATGCAGAAGAAGAGAAAATGCCTTTCAATTTTTCTCTCCCATTCAAATGATAGTATTTAAATCCTTAATTTCAGGCGTTGTTAATAGTACAATGGTTTGAGAGCCACGGCTTTGATATAAGCAAACGTAGTAAATGAAGCAGACATATAAATATATTTCTTAAATATTTTGCTTTGTCAAAAAATGCATATTGAAGTTATTTAATACACAATTTCTTTATGAAGTAACTCACTTTTGAAAGTTGACCATCCTTGTGTGCTAACTATTAGAAAAAAGCCGAAAATAATTCATTTTTAAAGTGCTACTTATAAAATCGAATTTCTGACACATTTTCAACTGTTAAAAGTCTCGTTTTACCTAAGATTGTCTAAAAGTTGTATTTATACAAGTCGTTTAAACATTGAGTTTTATTAAGGATGGAATTAACTTAGAACACAGTCGTATAACAGGATGTTTTAATACCCATGAGTAAATATACACAATATTTTATCTTCGCTCTGCGATCTTTACTAAAAAGTATGAAAAAATGAGCAAAAAAAATTAATAAAGGTTCAGTACATTTTAGATGATCGATGTAGGCGCATTACCATGTAAAGTGCTGAATATAAGTGTATCTACATTTGAAGCTAAAATATTTTTTTCAGCTCTTTCAATAACAACTCCATTTCTTTTTAGAAAGTTCTGTTCTTCTCCATTCCTATACTAAATTCGTTTGACTTCAATAGTTTTCTAAGTGCAGTTTTAAAATCGCATGAAACAGATTTTAGCACCGAGCTTTAAAAAGCATATACGCCGTAGTTAACGTAACATTAAAATGAATTTTATGATGAAATAATTATTTACGAATAAATGGAAATTCAGATAACGCTGTCGCCTAGTTTAAGGAATTATGGTGAGTATGGAATTATTTTACGAAATAAATTAATAACGTTGAATAGTGTGATAATTTCAGCGTTACCAGCCCATTTCAGCGTTTCCGCTTTGGTTTACCGAATTGGTAGATAAAAACTTTGATGTAGGCTTAAAAAACCATTTCACTCTTTTCCAGTTTCTTGCTCATTGGATTGGATGAACTGAATTGGTAGGGATGGGAATTTGTTAATGTTTTCTTAGCACTATCGTGACACAATATCCAGTTGATGATAGCATTTTAGCAATCGAACAAACGTTACTGTTTTAATTATATGCAACTGGTTTCATAATGTAACATTTTATTAACAATTTTCACAAACAATAAAGACCATATCATTCTTATATATGAAATAAAAAATCTTCAACTCATCTCGTCGATTTTTTAAGTCTTATACAGCTGCTATTGTTACTCATACAGCTTAACTTCAAAAATTAAAGCAACTCAAAAGCATAAAAAATAACACTTTAAAAGTTTAGATAATATAAGAGATACTTTTAAAACAATTTTGGTTGATTAAGAATTTTTTTTTATTTGAATGGTGGTTAACGCCCGTTTTTACTACTGAGGCACCACAAGCGGTGGACACTGATGCTTTTTTTTTTTTATTGATGTATTTATGGGCGTTCTTTAACATCTCAGGTCATCAGCGTCCCATTCAACTCAGGGCGTGAAACGGCCGACTAATTTTGCTCAGAGGCCTCTCTTTCAGGCTTGAGGTTCTTTATCGTGCCGTAAATGTACGACACAGGACCCCACGGCTTTACTTCCTTTCCGAAGGAAGCCATACTTAGGATTTTTACGCCCCAAAAATCCATCGGTCCTGGCCGGGTTCGAACCCGCGATCTTGGGTTTAGGAGGTAACCATTACACCACTAGGGCCGACACACTGATGATACACGAGATGAAATGATAAATTGGGAAAGGAGATTTTTTTTTAGCAAAGGAAGGAAACGTTCCAGGCCTAAGTTTAGGGTATACCTCCCCGGCATTTGTCATTTATGAGGACTGAGGAAAACCTGGAAGAAAATGTCAGTCAGGGAGGATGGTCCTGGCGGAATTCGAACCCCAGACCTCCCGCTTACCAGTCGAGCCTTATAGACCTCGGCTACTCGTGGCTAAAGCACAAAGTTCAATAAATAATAATTGTTACATAAATAAATTGTATTGCTAATTTGATCAAATTAACAATTAAACTCCATTCCATTAGGTCGCTTATTTTAAATGTGATTTTTTAAAAATAAGTTAAGATTAATAAGGTGCTTGTTCATTGAATAAGTATTTTTATTTAGTACTATAAAATCTCCCAAAGAAAGTTCTGAAAACCGTCATTGGGCCATTCTGCATATATATTTAAAAAGTTTACAATTTATTAAATTATCATTTTTATTATTATTGATAGTGGTACAAAATGACTTTTATTATGTACATATTCACTTAGAACAAGAAAATGGAACATTTCTGTTATTCAGGTACGTTTGCATTAAATATATTACCAAACTATTTAATAAAATCTTAACTTTAAGCAGAATTAAAATAATTATTGAAGAATTTTCACCGACAATCGTCTTTACGTTGTAACGGAAAAGAATTTTCCTGATTGTGTTGCTCAAATTTAATTGTATGAATATTACAATGACGATATATTCCTTTTTGCTTCTATTTTGTCAACTCTGATCAAGCGAAAACTTCAACAAATTTCGTCGATATATCAGCGCTGGCTTAAAAGTGTTGGTTACTACTCTATTAAACCATTTAGATAACTTCATATTGTAGAATTAGATGTTTTTACACCCACTTCCTAACTAAAGCCATGTTTGTACGGAGAACACAGCTTTGAATGCATGCCGAGTGAAAATTGTTTCTAACAATCACTGCCATTCTTGTTTTTGCAATAAATTAATCATAAATACATCTCACAAGATTGTTTTATCATTTCTCCAGCGCAAAATCGTTCTCTTTTGCAACAAAAGACAAAACAAACGGGCATCAACGAGCCAAACAAATCGAAAAAAAATGAAAGTCAATAAACAATCTAGAAAGCTTATTATCTGCATGAAGTTTATTACACAAATAAATCTTTCATACTCTTAATTTTTTTCAGTATATTCACCTAGTGTAAATTCAATATTTCTAGCATTTTAAAACTGCGTATATCTTCCATCCTTAGGCTTCTATTATTCACTCTCCACTTTTCTCTCGCCATTCTTACACTCGTATTTATAATAACACGCTTCATCATAGTACCACATTAAACAATGAAAAATTTATAAGCATAAGAAACAGAAACAAATAGTTAAGCACTTCAAATATATTTTCACGAAATAAAACAAGAGCGTAACATCATACGTTTTGTCAGATAGTAACATTTTTACCTTCCAAAATATTTTTATTGTGATTTGTGTGTGTGTGTTTTTTTTCCCGAAATTTTATTTTAAAAAATCCGAACTGCCATCCTTTCCTGCATATTTTCGTAAGTTTAAGTAACTTATTTCAATGATAAAGCACGTTACAATATTTTTTTTCGATAAACGGTGTATAGGCACATCTTGATGCAACAAAATGCTGCTCATATCTACTTGGGCACCTGTTTTGGATATCTGGAAACACTTTACATAGACGCATGCCTGGATATAACTTTACAGCTACAGTCATTTGTCGGGATTTAGTTCATATAACAATTCATTTTGTAAATCCAAGTATTTCAGCCCTGAGCGACTTTTGAACATCAGAGAGTTTTTGCGGCACCCATCGAGAACGATGAAGAAATAATTCGCCAAAATAGTCTCTAAGTACTTTTCAATTAATATAAATCCTTGTCTCTATCAGAGGAACAATCGTTGACCACCTACCAAATTTCCTTTTATCTCTAAGGAGTGCTTTCCCGTTTTAAATTTGGCAAACCAGCGAAAAACTCAAGGATGAAAGTCCCAAAATGTGTATACTAAGCGTTCAAATTACAATATCTGTTAAAATACTCGCATTTATGCTTTGTTTTATACATAATTTATCTCAACAACATATAGCTCAGAATCTGTGGCACGATACGATCTGAACAGTTTTCACCACCAACGGTTCCCTTAACGATACATTTCTCCTGAATCTTGCAGGTATTAATTTAGTCAAGAGGATTTCTTTCCATTTTGGAAGTTATGATGACAATTGACTCTAAGTATTCGTTATAAATTTAAGATTTTCAATGCGCCTTACTCTCTTTTCATTACTAAATTAAACGACTTCTTGACCCCGTTGCCGAAGTATTTACCCCCATGGTGCGAGGATAGATATGTTTCATGTTGGTCCCTCCAAAGGCATCCTAAACAAACAAAGGCGTTAGGCATATGGATGAGCAAACAGAGTTACAACATGACCTCTCGAAAATCAAATATTTACACACTTTACTGAAACGGGTGGGTTAAAACAGGTAGCCGTTGGAAGAATCAATATAAGGCTGTGGGGCATTTATAAAAATGTGGAAATATGACGTTAATAGTTACAATCAAGAGCCCGTTACACCACAAGGCAAAATATAAGGCAGACATTTATTGAGCCTGTTTCTAGAAGTGGATTCGTATTGTATTACATTAAAGCATTTAAAATTATATTAAAACTGCACGAACTTATATCACTCAAAATATCTATATGTATACTAAACATCAGAAAAAGCCTGGAAAATAATTGAACCAATATATAGATTTACTATTATTCAAACTTGAATCAGAACAAAAGATTTATTACATTATATTTAGGTCGTTCTACATTATCTTGTTGCCTGACGCTAAAGTGACCCTTCTGAGCATGTCGCGTACGTTCTTCAACTAAAACCAATTATGCGTCCATGCGCATGCGCAAAGTATTCCTCCTATACTCTTTCGGATGACACCAACGACTTTATCGTATAGCGCGCATATACCCAATTGTTAATGCTGACAATAACAATCCCCCCATATGCCACAGTATCATAAACTTATACTCAAAGCGCTATACTCTCACCACAACCACATTTTTTTTTTTTTTAAATAATTTAAGGACGCTCTTTAACATCCCAGGTCATTAGCGTCCCATTCAATTCAGGGCATGAAACGGCAGACAAATTTTGCCCAGAGATCGCTTTTTTCAGGTTTGAGGTTCTTTTTCGTGTCGTAAATGTACGACACGGGACCCATGGCTTTAATTCCCTTCCAAAGGAAGCCATACTTACGATTTTTACGCCCGAAAAAATCCATCGGTCCTGGCCGGGTTCGAACCCGCGTTCTTTGGTGTAGGAAGAAGGTATGTTACCACTACACCACCAGGACCGACTTAAACATTTTAAATATTAGCGCTTCTCTGCATTATAATTTCTCGTCAATATTGATAAACTATTTCTTGCTTCTCAGAATTTTTGTTAAATACTAAAGCACAATTTTGGATAGTTTTTTTCGTAATAAATAAATAAATAAATAAATACATAAATAAGTCATGCTGAACTAATAGTACAGTCGTTTCTGTTTCTCATTAACTATTGTTATGTTGCAGCTGTGTTCAAATTTATTCCGGTGCCTACATTTCAACTAGAACTAACAAAAAATGTAAATAAAGGCGTTGTTGTGTATCCGCAATAAAGAATAAAGGACCGTAGAGCATACAGAATGAGAGGTAGGTAGAGCTAAGCCTGGTATACCTCGTGCGTAAACAACTCCATGCGCAGAAATTTCCACAAAGCTTGCGTTACGTTTATTAAGAACAAAAGGTTGTTTCCGGCTTGCGTAGCGCACCTCTCCAGTTTACTCTGCTCGAATAGAAATTACAATGGTCTCACTGAGCTAAATTCTTACTCTGTGCCGGAAATTTCGCTGCAATTTTCGCCAGCTATCAGTTTTTCCCCGCTTTTGTTTTAAAATGTTTAACATTCCAAGCGAGTTGAGACATGAGACGAGTGAATTTGTGATAATAAACATGCCTCGAGAGCAAATAAATCATAAGAGGCATGAATTTAATGTGACAGTACAAAGGATGCTTTGCAAAGTATTAACCTGGGAAAATATTTGTAATCATCGGCCGCTGGAAATGTTGAACTTTATTACTTTGAATTATCGTGACAAAAGTAGTCGATTTTTTTCATATTACTTGAGACAGAATAACCTTGTGGCCGTTTAAATAAACATTTTTTTTAAGAAGTTTTGTTATTAAATTAAAATGAAATAATATTTCAGACAAAATAAGAGATTTGAGATTCTGATGATGATATGATATCGTTACAGAAAACATACACAACAAGAGTGTAAGCAAACATCACCAACAGCAACTGAAAATGTATAAAAGTAGTTTGTGTTGCATCTTAGTAATTATCAGATAAAACCAAGTTAATATTGAAACTTAGAAAAAGATTTTATTTGCTTCAAAGTGTGTTTACTTGAATAAAACCTAATAAGGTATATCGTCAACATATTATATGACGACCAACACGGCGACGGAGGAACTTATCTGCCGATAAGCCATCGCTCTAGTCGGGACGGACAGGGTTTTGCCGAACTGCTATGTTGGCCTTTAGTCTCACGCCACTCAGTGTTTACGATTCGTATGTCGGCACGACGCCTCTAGTGCTGTCGGGAGTTTGAGTTCCAGGTCCTAATGCAATTCGTAAATTAGTTAATTTCATTTTTTAAAGAGAAATAAGAAAAGTAACGGGTAGTTTCATAAGCAGATGTCAGAAATATGTGGGGAATAAAGGCAGGCAGTTCAGACATCTCCTTGCGGGACATGAATGAATACGTAACTTATAAGTGCGTTAGAACTTATTAAACTGTCACTGGATCGTTTTTGTCAGTCCTGGTGGTGTAGTGGTAACCATACTTACCTCCTAAACCTAAGATCGCAGGTTCAATCCCGGCCAGGGCCGATGGAATTTTTCGGGTGTAAAAATCCTAAGTATGGCTTCCTTCGGAAGGGAAGTAAAGCCGTGGGTCCCGTGTCGTACATTTACGGCATATAAAAAAAAACATCAAACCTGAATGAAGAGGCCTCTGATCAAAGTTTGTCGGCCGTTTCACGCTTTGATTTGAATGGGACACTAAAGAACGCCTGTTAATAATGCAAATAAAGTGCTCGGCAGCCCCAACGCTCCTTCTGGCCATGAACGTTGGCTACCTTGCCGCTACGTTGGTCACCCGATAACAGGATGATAACTACAAATGAACAATGACGAAATTACTCTTTACGGATAATGAAATTATTACTACAGAGACAGAAAACGATCTGCAAAAATCAATATTTCATGAACAGTATTTTATATTTAAAAAGTATTACCTATATCAAAATATCAGTAGATAAACCTAAAGCACGAACATTAACTTGGAAATATTCAACAAGAGAAAAAACTGTTGGGTAAGTTACTAATTTTAATTACGTCCGTTATAATTTGGAATTTGATAAAACAGACATTGGCTGTTCATTTTTAAAAATTCAAAGTCTAACTTGGTATATATAACCTTTGGAAAGGAACTTTTTTCCTGATACATTATTAATGGATAATTATATATATATATATATATATATATATATATTGCAAGGTATTACTAAATAATAATAATAATAATAATAATAATACTAATAATAATAATAATAATACTAATAATAATATTAATAATAATAATAATAATAATAATAATAATAATTTCGCAATGAAACAGCAACATATAGTTTTTTTTAAATTTTCAATATTAATACATTTATCAATATATGCTAAGAGAATGCGGAGTTTATGCCTAGAAGATTCGGTTGACTTTTTTTTTTGAAGGATTTATTTACGGACGCTCTTTAACAGCTCAGGTCATCAGCGTCCCATTCAACTCAGGGCGTGAAACGGCCGACAAATTTTGCTCAGAGGCCTCTCTTTCAGGCTTGAGGTTCTTTTTCGTGCCGTAAATGTACGACACGGGACCCACGGCTTTACTTCCCTTCCGAAGGAAGCCATACTTATTTTTTTTTACGCCCCGAAAAAATCCATCGCTCCTGGCCGGGTTCGAACCCGCGATCTTGGGTTTAGGAGGCAAGTATGGGTTGACATTTGTGAAATTGTTAAAATGTATTAAATCTAAAATTAGTATTGTCGATTTTTCTTTGAAAATATAGAAAATATAGTCCAAATGTAACAAATCCCAGATATAAAGATTTAGCTGTACGTTCTGTCTGTCATAAATATTAAAACACCTGTATTTTAAAGCATTCTTGTATGTCCGATTTATTGCTCAATACATTAAAAATGTTCATTTCTTTTTAATGGTGTTTAACGCCCGTTTTTACTACAGAGGCACCACAGGCGGTGAACGCTGATGATACATGAGATGAAATGATATATTGGGAAAGGATTTTTTAAGGAAGGAAACGTTCCACGCCTAAGTTTAGGGTACCTCCCCGGCATTTGCCAGTTATCAGCACTGAGGAAAACCTGGAAATACCTCAGTCAGGGAGGACGGTCCTGGCGGGATTCGAACCCCAGATCTCCCGCTCACGAGTCTGCGCCTTAACGACCTCGGCCACTCGTGGCGGTATAATGTTGATTTGTGATTGGATACCTTCGATTGTTAGGTAATCAATTGAATAAAATATAAAATACTTTGATTTAACAATTTTATGCTTCTGATTTTACAAGTGTCGTTTTAACGAAAATGCAAAACGAGGTTTTAGAAAACTTGTAGACGCATTCGGGAGCGCACCGATGTAGGCTCGCCCTTTTAGCTTATTATAGCTACATCATTTCTGCCGCCGAGAAACAGCCCAGGGTGTGGCAGTACTGCTACCACTCGGCTCTTTCAGGTAATCAAGCTCACAAGATTTTCTTTCACCCTCTCGGTGCTAAAGGATACCACTCAGCGTATCGAACATTGCCTTGATATACAGGGGTTTACAAAAGTACCTGACTTTCAATTAAAATTAAACACCTTTTTTTTTTTTTTTTAGGAAAATCTCATATTCGCGAACCATATTTTTTTTAAAAAAAGTATTGTCTCTTTTATTATCAATGTAATGAAATTGGTATCATATTGTCACCACCTCCGGTAGATTACTCACTTATACATTATTCTTTTCAGTTAATTAGGCAAGAGGTTGGACACAAGGGGCGTGTTCTTGATTTTAATCTCTAAAAATCCCGACATCCTAAGTTATAATCTACATAAGAGACGAAAAAAAAAACCACAAATATTGTATATATCATAAACCTTTTCACCAATCTTGATTTAATATATACAAAATTTGAATAACGTTGGTAAAATTGTATGACCTCATGTAACTATTCTAGGCACCTTTAAACGAATCCAAGAGAATTTTCATGATAGTAGACACTAAACTCAGACCGGGGAAAGAGCTCTAAAAAAGAAAAGATAACTCCCCTCAGCAGGAAAGATGTACCGACTATGATTTTGAATAGTCACAGCGCAATTTTAATTTAATTTTTGGAAATAGGCGAAATAATAATCGCCGATATTCCATGGAGAAAATTAACGACGAGGACAAGTTCTTATCTGGCACAGAAAAAGGCCCTGTTCCATCACAACAACGGACCACCACGGACTCGTGAGTAGGAGGTCTGGGGTTCGAATCCCGCCAGGACCGTCTTCCCTGACTGTTTTTTTTTTTTTTTTTTTTTTTTTTTTTTTTTTTTTTTTTTTTTTTCCATGTTTTCCTCAGTCCTCATAAATGGCAAACACCGGGAAGGTACCCTGAACTTAGGCCTGGAACGTTTCCTTCCTTAAAAAATCCTTTCCCAATATATCATTTCATTTCATGTATCATCAGTGTCATCGCCTGTGGTGTCTCAGTAGCAAAAACGGACGTTAAACCCCATTCAAAAAAAATCACAATAACGCGCCAGCGCACTAGACTGTGATTACGGCTTCACATTAATAGACTTCTTCATCCTCCTAGTTATTCAAAACGCCAACTGTAGTAGTAGAACTGGTCGAAAGCGAGTGTATTTTGATTTATCGCTTGCATCTGACATTTGCTTCAGGAGACGTTTGAAAGACTGGTCATATTTTATCGTAGCGATACTCTGAATCTGATGTAGAGGCGAGAAGACGTAATCACAAATTCCATCATCCCGTACCCAAGCGTCGCACATGATATGCAAACTCGAATCCCTCTGAAATGGGATTTCGCTTCTTGAAGGAAAGTTCAGTTGTCCCATACTAACGCGCATAAAGCGTAGTTCCTTTCACGACACAAGGGCATGGAAATGTTTCTTCTTCGGATATCTGTTAGGTCGTCTACACAAGGCGGAAAATACTGAACAGTTTCATAAAAGAAAATGCTTTTTAACCGCTCTACTACTTTTAAATAGGCACATTTTATTTTTAAAATGCCTATAGATAATTTTGAATTAATGCTACATTGTTTCATTTTGACTGTTTATTTTTTTGGATAATTTTTTTTAATTTTAAATACAGGTTTGGGTAGGAAGTAAATCTATACTGCAATATGCTTATAATGTTTTTAATAATTGGTCTATTTTAGTGAAATAGTAACCTATGGGGGATGTTTTCCACTGACTTGAGCAGATATTCCTGTGGTATGTTAGTGAGATCATGGCGAATGCGATTCTCCGATTCATCCAAAGTTTTGGTTTGGTGAGGTACACCTTTTTTTGCCTAACTCCTAAGGAAGAAGTCACACGGAGGGAGTTGGGACTCCATACTGGCCACTCATGCTGACCACGGTGACCCAACCAATATCCCGGAAAATGTTGGTCAAGGCAATCACTAAAGTTGAGTGCAAAATGAGATGGTGCACATCTTGCATGAAAATGAGGTCAATGGTGTTATCCCAAGTGGAAACAATTGGGCAAAATTCATAGGTCGGTAACGTTCTGCGTTCATGGTGTCTCAAAGAATGAACGTGCTCACAGCTTCGTTGAATGTTATAACACATCACAACTGTGACCTTGAGGCGGCTTCGAGACTTTTCAATCGTGACCTGCGGGTCGTGCTGCGCCCAGTAGTGACAGTTGTGTCAGTTAACAAATTCTCCCACATGAAAAATGGTTTCGTAGTCCCCATACCAACCAAGCATGATCTCACCATACTCCATTCGGTGATCACAATCTTCCGGTGATAGCTCGTGACGAGCGGTTTGTCGTGTCGACTTTTGGGACGATGGTGAACGTACCCTGCACATTTTCTTCTGATCTGGACGTCGAGGGACGATCACTTCTACGAGTATCCACCACCAATCCTGTCTTCATCAGTTTGTCATGGCAATTTTGATGGTTTTTGGATTCAATATTGCGCGAGGCCCGCCACCGTCTCTGCAATTGCACGACGGAACACCAGACTTCATAACGGGCAGCCACCTGAGCTCTTTCCAGTATTGTGATGCGATGTGCAATTACAGATCACACTCTACCACAGCAAAGAAACATGAAAAAATTAATATATATAAAAGCTATACGCAGTTTATAATAGGGAGTTACTTCTCAAACCCCTGTATGTAAAATAAGTATTAATATACTTTTATTTTGGTATTTCAGGAGTAGTATTTATGATCTTGCCGAGCTGGGTGACTCAGGTATTAACGCTTGAGACTGGAGGTCTTGGGTTCAATTCCCGTCAGACCTTGGGATTCTTTGGTTTCCCCTTGTTCACTTAGGAGTTGGATATTTACATTCCACAAATTTTCCGCTTTCCCATTTCGTTCTGCTGATTCTGTTACGGTATCGAAAGTGCCATGGCGAGGTGAGCCGGCGCGATGGAAAGGTTGCTGCCTCAGGGTCTCATATGGAGGCCGACGTTCTAAGGGGATCGCACAACTCCACTGGTGTCGTGATGTTCTTTTTGGAAGCGTATTAGGAACCCCACCTGCGTTTACATAGACACCGCCCGTAGATCCTAGCCGCCTGGTGTTTCCTCACATCCCTTATGCCCCCATTGGCGATGTAGGAAATAGGACCAGTCGTAGGATCCGAGAGACCTATACCAGGTGTAAAGGATTTAGATGGCATCAGCTAGAAAGATTATATTATATATGTGTATGTGTGGAGCAAAATAAAAAATCCATTTTAGACCTTGAAAACACATTAAAACGTTCTGTACCCTTTCATGGCCTTAAAATTCAAATATGGAATTATTACATTAATATTTTCATTTTAAGCCGCAGTTGTTGTGACTGTGCCTGATAATGCTACATATAATACACACCAAACCGGGCATGCGCTGTAGAGACTGAGCATTTGCACGTTTTATCTGAAGTTCGACACCTAATGGTTGGTCATTCAGTTGCATCTTGCACTTTTGCACATACGCATTTGACCATAGCAACATTCACTGAATGGAATTATTTTATTTTGCATTGCTCTAAATTATTACATATCCAAATTTTGCTTTTAATCAGTTTTATTGAATTGTTACGTAAAAACATGAATATTAAGTAAATGCCTGATTTAAAATAAATGCATGTTTTGTTTTTAGATACTTTCATGAAACGTTGAAACTTTTCCTACTAATACACGAAAAAACTATCTGAGGAAGTAAACACAATTACCAAACATGAACATCATTTTCGTAATACAATTCGTGTAATGCAATCGCGGACATTCTCCAACACTCAGGCGGAACAAAACGGTACTCCAGAGTCAATCTCCATGGCAACCTCCCATCCTTAACATCTACTTTACACATTAGCGTCATTTCACAAGTAGCTTCAAAAGGAAGGTCCAAAATATATTTCTACAATCCTTATGAAAAAAATGTTCTTTTTCCTCATCGAGAATTTTTTCTGGTTCAAAGGAATCCTTTCGATCCGGTATTTGCACACTATAGCAGATGGTGTTTGCGTTGACCCTGCCAACAAGTACATCAAGTTGAACAAGCGAGCTGCTTGGCTATTATTCGCCGTCGGTTGTACTGAATAAGAATATCATTATTGGTGATGGCAGTGCGGGTTGACCGATAACAGATTAACGGGATTCCTTAAACACATCTGAATGTTGAAAGCCTCGTCTTCTTACAAAAGAAAATTGATTTATTTATAAAAATATTACTAATATATTATTTTGAAAGCTAATCGCGTCAGTACTACAAAACGGAAGAAGAACAAAGATATACGAGGCGTGTCCGGAAAGTAAGTACCATTTGGTTCTACCGCCACCGCAACGCATGCGCACTTGTCTCGCTGGTTCATTGTCTGTTCACTGACGCCATTACAGTCGAATCGTGTTGTGTTTACAGTTGTTTATGATCGCTCGAAATGTTTAAGTTAATTTCTGATCCAGCCGACTGTGAAGTGCGTTCTGTAGTACGGTTTTTGAACGCAAGGAATGTTAAGCGACTGAAATTCGTCGTCAATTTGTAGAGATTTACAGTGAAAATGTAATGACATATGGAATGGTGAGAAAGTGGGTTAGGCAATTCAATGATGGACGATCCTATGTTCATGACGAAGCACGGAGAGGGTGGACTTCTGTTGTCACTGGTTAAACAAGTGAATGAGGCAATTCGTGAAAACACACGGTTCACAATAAGAATGATTTGTAATGTATTTCCATAAATTTCAAAAACTGTTGTGCATGAGATTGTCACAAAGCGCTTAAATTATCGCAAACTGTGTTCCCGTTGGGTTCCAAAGATGTCCACAAAACGAGGTGACTTGACATTTCTTACCCGATACAGTGATGAGGGAGATGAATTCTTAAGCAGGATAGTGACCTGTGATGAGACTTGGGTTTGTCATGTCACTCCAGAATCCACACAACAGTCGATGGAGTGGAGGCACACAGAATCCCCCAAACGGCAGAAATTCAAAACAACGTCAGCACGAAAAATCATGTGCACTGTGTTCTGGGACAGACGGGGCATTTTGCTTGTTGAGTTCCTTCCCAGAGATGCAACCATCAATGCGGTACGATACTGTGAAACATTGAGAAATCTTCGGCGCACAATTCAAAACAAAAACCGTGGAATGCTCAGTCAAGGTTGTGTTGCTTCATGACAAAGCACGTCCCTATTCTGCTGGTGACACACAAAACAATATTCAACAATTCGGTTGGGAGCAGTTCAATCACCCGCCATACAGTCCCGATCTCGCGCCTTCTGACTACCACTTGTTCCTCAACATGAAGCGTGAGCTCGGAGGAAGGCGCTTTGACAGCGACAATGATGCACAAAAACGATGCTCAGCAGTAGCTCTCATCACTGGCGGCATCTTTCTTTGCAGAGGACACTCAAAAGTTGATTTCCCGCTATGACAAATGCCTGAACAATGGTGGCAACTGTGTCGAAAATAGGTTAAGGAATACTCTTTCATGTACAAATAAATGTTGGTGTGAAAACAAATATTTTGTGCCTTTTTTTCCAAACCGGAACTTACTTTCCGGACATGCCTCGTATATTACATATAATGTATAACGCATTGTACATATAATATATAATGTATTATATATTATATATTGTATATATTGCATATATATTAACTTCCACTGATGTTTCGCTAAATATGAACAATCATAGACGCACTGTTAAAACCAAGCCTTCCTTGCCGGTTGTCCAACATGCCTTATCTTACTGTAGGACTTTGATTGATGCTTTTAATTTAACACTTATTGATGCATTACCGACTCATAGCTTTGAAAGTTTGCTCAGCGATAGAGAGATGGCAACTATATTTTTGCATAAAGCGCGTATATCACAGGGTTTAAATCTTTCATTTTAATTTTTTTCTCCCTCTCACTCACTCTTGTTGCTTGTTTCATATGTTTCCACGCTTTACGTTAACTACGATATTCAATATTTATTTTTACTACTTTCACTTGTTTTCTTGCCATAGAAGAACTCAAGCAGTTAGAACTATAGCTATTAATCTGTGACTTTTTCTTAGTGTTTTATCCTTTCCTGATTTTCTAGTTATTGCTATTTGAGTTAAATTGTTAATAGTGTTACATTATTTTTCATTCATATATTAAATGCCAAAGTATATATCTATAGCCAGCTATCGGCTTAGCTGTAGTTGATAACAATGTCGCAAAATGTCATAAATATTACAACAATGATGATAGAAACGGACTAATGCTAGACTAAAAATGAATTCCGTAAACATTAAGCATTCCTTATGACAATAGTGGCGATCTTTCTGATACAATTTAAGGGATATTTGTTGATATGTGGGAAATTTTGAATAGCCTTCCATGCGGCATTTTAGATATTACACCTGTGGACTTTTCCATTAGTTCTAAACATTTTTGTTATTTCAAGCAGTGGGACACTACGAAAGAAAATATATTGAACATTTGGAATCAAGCGGTAAATTCCTCATTTATAGTCCAGACTTTCACGGGTGGCCGAGGTCGTTTAGGCATGGACTCGTAAGCGGGAGATCTGGTGTTTGATTCCCGTTCGGACTGTCCTCCCTGACTGAGAGTTATTCTAGGTGTTCCTCAGTAAATGCCGGGGAGGCATTCTAAACTTAGGCCTGGAATATTTTCTCCCTTAAAATTTAGCCATTTTCCAATATGTCATTTCATCCCACGTATCATTTGTCGGTCCTGGTGGTGTAGTGGTAACCATACTTGCCTTCTAAACCTTGGGTTTAGAAGGCAAACCCGGCCAGGATCGATGGATTTTTTCGGGCGTAAAATCCTAAGTATGGCTTCCTTCGGAAGGGAAGTAAAGCTTTGGGTCTCATTTCGTGCCGTAAATGTACGCATTTACGGCACGAAAAAGAACCTCAAGCCTGAAAGAAGAGGCCTCTGAGCAAAAGTTGTCGGCCGTTTCACGCCCGGAATTGAACGGGACGCTGATGACCTGAGATGTTAAAGAGCGTCCTTAAATAAAACGAATCAAAAAAAAATCTCATGTATCATAAAAAACCTATAATAAGTCACAATATAGGGATCAAAAAACCATGACACTTTTCCTGTTTTTTACAGTATTAGAGCATAAAATTATTTAGTCACGAACCCTCTGTAACATTGCTTTCTGCAATTGATGATACGCTTCTGTAACAGCAAATGATCCTCTCCCCTTCTGCAGATCTTTGATATCGAAATCACTTTTGGTCCACAATAAATACAAGTAAACAGTAGTGTATGCACATCAAAATTATGTTCGCTTACACCAATGCCATTACATTACACATAATCAACAAGTTAGTTTGACAAGCTCAAATAGATTCACAAAACAATTTAAGGCAAATTTACATTTAAATGCTTCTATTTATGAAAGCATTTATATTTTAATCAGTGTGTATAGACTCCGACGTTCTAGCACATTAAAGAACACGAAAAGCCTACACGTGGAAATTGTTCTTTCACACTACGTAAGTTGGAAATCAAGAATCAGATTTGAAACATTCCAGTCACGGCCGGGATTCAAATCGAGAACCTCAGTAAGATAAATCTTAATGGGGTCTTCGGGTATAAAGAATCAGATGAGAGAGATTCGCGGTTCCGTACTTGGAGGAGGACAGGGTAACTCAGTTGGTAGAGGGTTAGGCCGAGAGTTGAAGATTTGGTTCGAATTCCGGCTTTACTCGACTTTTTCAAGCCCGATTCTTCATTTCCAACGAAATATCTAGTTAGAAAAATTGCATTAAATTTTCACATAGATAATATATTTTGGAATTTAGTTTGGAACTAAGTAAAGCTAAATACTTTTTAATTTTATGATAAATAAATTAATTATTCCAACATGAGAGAATAAGGCAATCATATCTAAATTCCATAGAAGTTCTTTAAAGGCAATGTAGAAATTCTGTCAAAATGAGCAGTGTTGGAATAGTACCAAGTTTTAATAATGAACTATTCAAGGAAAGAGTGCAACAGGTAAACTATTTACGTATCCAGTTGTCAAGTGTTATCCCTTTCGTCTAGTCAAAACTGTAGCATACTGCTCTCATATAGAGCAGAAACTATGAATATTTCTTGTTTGCCATATTCTTAAGCATACATGAGTGTGTTAATTAATAAATAAAGAATAAACGAATAAATTATTTATTTTCACTTCTACGCCTGATCTCTGTTAGCACTAAACATGTACTGAAAGACCGCCACGGGTGGCCGAGGTCGTTAAAACGCGAACTCGTGAGCGGGAGGTCTGGGGTTCGAATCTCAACAGGACCGTCCTCCTTGACTGGGTTTTTTCCAGGGTTTCCTTAGTCCTCATTACTGGCAAAAGCCGGAGAGATACCCTAAACTTAGGCCTGGAACGCTTCCTTCCTTAAAAAGTACCCTTTCCAATATATCATTTCATCTCATGTATCATCAGTGTCCACCGCCTGTGGTGCCTCAGTTGTTAAAACAGGTGTTAAACTCTACTAAAAAAAATGTACTGAAAGAGATTGTTGTGCCCTTAGTGCAAGTATATCCTTATCGTATCACTTCAATCTGTATATCCTGCAATGCGTTTAGTCAACTCTAAAAGAGTTAGTTTAAGTTCAGGATGTAGTTTTTGTCAGAGGTTATATACATTGTGTACATTTGATGAAATTTTTAAACTCTTCATATTTATAAACTTTAATTCTGGTGTAGAGTTTGTCAGAGATAGCCATTTTTATAGACTTTACATTAAAACGCCATTTTAGAAAAAATACATAATGGTAACTTAAAGTATTTACATTTGGTACATTTACAAATCTAGATTAATTCAATGGATAAAAATTAATATATTGAATTTTCATTGTATGAAGTCCTCCTCAGGATAGAAAATATGCGTAATAAGGTATCTTTTTAATGCTAAACTGAACTAATTTTTATTAATATGCAGTTCCTTTATAGGTGATGGATATACAATATCATACCATTGTAGTAAACACCTTTTGAAGTGCCTAGTACAACCTTTCTTTGTGAGTTCTGCCTACGTTTGTGTTTTTTTTCTGTGTACGAATATATCGGAGTTTTTTATGAATACTTCTGAATTGTCTACTACAAATAAAAGTACATTTAGAATGTGCTCGCAAACTAATGGTAAAATTACAAATATTTTGAATAATGATTGTAATTGTTTGATTGTTTTGCTCCTGCTATTATTCTTATTGCTCTTTATGTAAAATAAATATTTTTTTGGCATTTATGAATTTCCCATAAGTCATTAAGGAATGAAAGTAAGCTGTTTTAGGATGTTCTAGTTTATAGCATGTATTAATGATCTGATTGTAAAACATATAGAGCTCAGTAAGGTGCAATCAACATGGTCTTTCCAGTTCATATTATGATCAATCATAAGACCAAGCAATTTACGTAACTAGATTCAATGGTTTCGCTCCCTTCACGTTGTATCTTTAGGTCTTAAATATTTCTATTTAGTGTGAAATTTATGTATTTATGATTTTTAAAGTTTGTACAAATTTTGTTACAGTAAAAACATTATTTATTGTACTGAAAATATCACTGGAGAAATCTGAGAAACGTCTTATTTTGTCTTCTTTAATGAGAATACAAGTATCACCAGCAAAACGAATTGGATAAGCGTGTTTGTTTATTACTGAGAGAACACCATTGATAAACGAGGTCCATAAGTTTCTGGCCTCGCCGATAAGGATCATCCCCTTCACGAAATCCTTATCTGGTGCCATTCCTTATCTGTTAAGTAAATAATTGCAATTCGCTCCGCTGTGTTCAGACGTTCAGATATAGTTGCATAAAGAAGGCTATGTGTAGAAGATTGACAGGTTCAAAATGGAGTATCGAGCTGTTATTAAGTTCTTCACAAAGGACATCCTAAAACAGTATATTAGGATTACTTCCATGCCTTAATGACTTATAGAATAATTCTCTGGGAAATTCATAAATGCTAAAAAAATATTTATTATACAAAAAAGAGTAATAAAAATAATAACAGGGGCAAAATGATCTAATCATTATAAACAAGTTTTCAAAACATTTTTATGTTAACCATTAGCTTGGGAGAACATTCTAAATGTATTTTTAGAATGTATTAACTGTTAATGAATTTGTTGCAGTATAAAATAAATGGATCGTTATTTTCTGAATATCTGTTGAAAGAATTTATATAAAATTACTATATTTTCTTCTGCAAAAGTGTCGTTAACAAATTACCAAATTTTTCTGTTTAACAAATTATAGTTGTTCACGTTTTATGATTCTCTCTGAATTTTATTGTGGGAAGTAAACAAAAGAAATCAGAATGACAATCAAAATATAAGGATTTAACAAAATAGAAGTTTAAAATATTCTTAATTGCTAGATAAAAATTTACTAAAAAATACACAGTTAATCGAAAAAATCTTTTGAGCTTTCATTCTTAAATTTGAGTCCAAACTTAAAGGTTTTGGACAAAAATGAGTAGAGGGCAAACTTCTGTGTTTATCTTTAATGTAAGCTCTTTTTGAAGCGAGAGATGTATTCCAGTAGTTAAAATTGCAACTTCACGTACGCATGTTAAGTTGTTTTGCTTAATTTGTTCATTACGAGGAACAAGAGGGAGAGGGACGACAATAATTAGCGAGGTGAAAAGCTGGTGCGCACATGAATGTGTGCAGGAATTTAATTTCATTTTGTTTGCTCTGGCAAGAAATCCCGCTCAAGATGGATGATAGCCACGGCCCCGTGTTCTCCCATATATTACCTTGTCTTCCGTACTCTTCAGCGTTATTAAAAAAAAGCCAGATGCTTAACAAACTCAGTGTTAACAAACCCCTAATTCTGCTTTTGGAAGTTTCTTTAGCAACAACTTCACTGCCTTCCTGAAGAGACACCGAAGGTAACCGTAACCTTTATCCTGCTGTGATCTTTAAAGTTGCACTCCAGTATAGTGATATGTGATATTAGTCCTTTAGATTTTCCCATGATATCCACCACAGTCGGTCCTGGTGGTATAGTGGTTACCATACTTGCCTCCTAAACCCAAGATCGCGGGTTCAAATCCGGCCAGGATCGATGGATTTTTTCGGGGCGTAAAGTATGGCTTCCTTCGGAAGGGAAGTAAAGCCGTGGGTCCCCGGCATGAAAAAGAACCTCAAGCCCGAAAAAAGAGGCCTCTGAGAAAAGTTATCAGTCGTTTTAAAAACCCTGAATTGAATGGGATGCTGATGACCTGAGACGTTAAAGAGTGTCGGCAAATAAAACAAAATCAATCAAAATCATTAACAATTAGGTATTTGGGTCAAAAGAAAAAAAAAATGCATTGATGTGATGTGAAAGAGTATATTTAGAATAGTCTGCGCATGCGCATGGACCAATAATCGCTTTTACAGATAGTGGCCGTCCTAAGGGTTCAGTACAGAACGGCAGGGGAAAAAGCCAAACTCCAAGGAATACTGGAGCGATGTACAAATCTTAAGCGGCATTATAGCAAAGTGTACAGACGGAGGGAACACAGCTAAGTCAATTGGAAACGTTAAGCTAACAATATACCACATAAATAAAATAATGGTGATAAGGGAATAGCATATGCTTTTAAGCCTGAAAGTTGTGTTTTTTATTAAATACATGTGTATATCTTCAGTTAGTGTAACTTGCATTTTTTACTACAGCGCTCTTAATATCCGTCACAAATCCAACTTGATTAGAATTCGCTTTTACACAGTTCCTGCGTGAAGGACTTATTCTTACTCTTCTGGTTTACTCTGTAAATTAAGTCCTTCCCTTCCCCAAGAATTTTCGAGCATGCGAGGACAGAATGAGGCGTGTTCGAGATGTTATGCACGGGGATAGGAGGAGGAGGGGCTAATTCACCTCGCATAGCCGTTTCTTTTGTTAGTAGCATTCATGCCTGAGCAAGAAATTCACTCATCGACTGCGAAAAAACATTATTATTAAGCTTTTGGTGAAGGATAACGTAAAACCGCCCATCATTTTCAAAAAAAAAGTGAAGTATATACTCTGGGAATAAGACAATTTATAAGACACAAAAGTTTCAAGCAGTACGAGAAACTGTGAAAAATGAAAATCGTCAACGTCGACCTCAGAGATCCGTGACTGGAGAGAGAGAGAAAAAAAAAAAGAAAGAAAAAAAAGAAGCGACCTTATTTACTGTGACAGATGTTTCACGATTTCTGAAATCGTTTTTTGAGCTTGAGATAAGCTATGGACGTATTCACACTATCACTTCAGATGACCTGGATTGCCAAATAGTCTCGGCATGGTGTGTTCCTCGAAGTTTCATTGAGGATCAAAAGCCTGCTAGTTTGAGAGTGCCAGAAACTTTTGGCTCAATATTGGGTTCAAAGGAAATGTTTTGCATCGATTCCAAAACCTACGATAAACTCACGAGTCGAAGTAAGCGAGTTTATAATGAAGGAAAGGGGGCAACCCCTTTCTGTCAAAGCAAAAACGCGCCTGTCAGATTCTCTAGAAAGTTATATGGGACTTCCAAGATATTTTGTTTATTGAATTTCTTCATAATCGTCAATCAACGCATCTTAAAGTTGCTTATTAGCGAAAAAGACGTCAGCAATTTATTCAAGAGATTCTTCAAGACAACGCCGGTCCACATACAGCTGCTTTGACAAAGGAAACTGAAGGAAATTCCCTGTACAGTACTGAAACACCAGTCAGGGCTTATCTCCTTGCGGTAGCCGTATGATTGGACCGTTAATAGAAGTATTGGAGGTCGAAGATTTGACAGTGAGGAAGGTGTAGAAGCATTAACAGCAGGCAATCCAAACTCACTCTTTCTTCGATTATGAAATTAATAAGCCTCCTATGTGTTTGTAAACCCGAAAATTATGTAAAAATTGTATATAATCCGATTTTTATTAAATTTTATTTAAATAAATAAAAAAGTCTGGTTTATTTTTAATTTTCCCAGGTATATAAGAGATTTTACTTGGGTTAATTTTGACTGAAGGAATAACCGTGTATTATTCTGCAATTTTGAACTTATAATACCCGAAAGAGTAATTTTAGGAGTAAGACTGCATTGATGTATAATTTAAATTTGTTTACCTAATTAACGTAGTGTTAATTAATGTAGTAACTTTTTCTCATTATAAATACAAAGAAAGATTTAGGAAATCGTAACGTTAGCTATAAGTTTGGACAGCTTGTCTCTTTCCCAAATTACGGCTGTTCTTATAGTTTACTGACAAGGCGCAAGAAGGGTGACTGTCATTAAGTTCTAGCAAAATTAAATTTGAGGTTGGTTCCTTGCACTTTCGCATGCTGCGCTGCTGTAACAGAAACGCACATGGGACGATGAAAACACATTCCGTGAGATTGTATTAGCGTAGAAACGGTTTAATCGAGTTCTTGTAGCTGATTAACAGATCAGCACGAAACATGTGCATCCTCTAACATTGGCGCTGAATAAGTTTTGTAATTGAATTCAATAATTCACCGGAATGGAAAATCTATACTCTCAAGACACTTGCGAGTGCAATTTTCTGTATGATTCAAAGAAAGAGAAGTGCTTGCCGTATTGCAAAACAAATAGTTATTCTATTTCGTGACGTATGGTGCAACAGAAGCATTCATTTATTTTTCTGTCATGCTTGAAAATATAAACAAATAAGCATCACCTTGTAGCGTACTATAGATATATTAGCGTGCTGCAATGTTCTTACGAAAAGAAGACAGTGAAAAATCTATAAGATATTAGATAGATGTATTAAAGAGAAAGTTAAAATATTGCAACCACTTTTAGAAGACAGTAGCTATACACAGAGTATTTTGAAGAGATTTTTTTTTTCCCACCTAGTAAATGTCTGCCTGTAAGAAGATTATAGGAAAATTTTGAATGTATAAATAAGGTAGACATGGTTCATATGAAAAATATAATGACAAATTTTACACAGTAACAAGAATAAAAATGCACTAGAACTAAGTTCCTCTATATACAGGGTTAGTCAGTTTTTGAATTTTCGTTTAAGTTCTTCAGCTCTAGTGCAGTTCCAATCCTAACAAACCACTTTATAGGATGCGAATCGCAATACTGTGCCAAAACTTAAAATAATTTTATAACATTTTATGACATTACTTTATAGAAGAAAATTGTTTTGGAGTTACGATATTTTATAACCTAAACATGCACCTTTTGTCTAAACATTTTATTGATACAACAATAATTTATTATTTTTCATGAAGTAGTGTTTAATGTAGTAACATTGTAAATAAAACGCGTGTTTTGTTAAGCACTAAAAATGAGTATATGTTACTAATTTACAGCGCTTTTGAATGTTCCATAATATTGCTTAGGAAAACCTCTAGGCATTATTTCAAGTTCTTTGTAAGCACAAACCAATCTTGCTTCACGTATCCTTTGGGATTACTACTTTATCCTAAACAATGAAACTAAACAAGAATAAGGTATTATTATTATTATTATTATTATTGTTATTATAGAAATATTAAATAGTCACAATATCCCTATATGTTTAACGAAAGAACGAATGATTTCTTCCAGATTTTTTATTCAATCCTTTTGATAAACCAACAATGAATACACCCTTTCACAGTAGATATTTATTGAATGTATTTCAAAGTTGAACAGAAAAACAACAGTAATGTGTAGTATGATGTTCTGTAAACAGACGCGACTCACATACATTATGATAGCGTAGCTACGTGACAGGGAAGTCAACAATGAACAAAGAAGTCAAGTTTATCGTATGTTGTTTTGTAAATAGGCGTGACTCACATTACGTTATGATAGCGTTGCTACGTGACAGGTAAATCAACAATGAACAAATGAAGCCAAGACTATCGTATGATGTTCTGCAAACAGATGAGAGTCTGTTTGAGAACGTTATGCTAGCGTTGCTACAACAAAATGGAGCTAAGATCATATTTGAACAGCGGAAAGCAATTTTGAAGTGATATTGGAAAACCGAGAATGTTGTTAAAGTTCAAAGGCAATGGAGACGTGTGTACAGAACAGAATCGTTCTCCGAATCTCACTCCGTTGGACTTCTACCTATGGGGAACTCTTAAGGATGTTGTATACCGTAGAAAACCAGCTACACTAGCAGCACTTCGGGAAGAAATTGAAACTACATGTGCTGCAATCGCTGAGGACACTTTCGCAAAAGTTGCTCAATCAGAACTTCAACGTACTCAGAAGTGTATCAACGCCGATGTTTGAACAACTGTTGTAACTGTAAAAGTCTAAGATGATTAGTGTTCATCATTGTCTGTTTGTGTGAATTCAGTTTTGGCAGGCAGCGCTATGTCGGCGGAGGCAGGGAGTGTATTTCCCCTCCGCTGTGCGAAGCTTCAGTGAGCACACCGCCGACACAGCACCTAGCCTCGCTTGCCGGCCGCAAGCACAAAACCGGTTGCGTGAAGAACTGTTCACCCTGTACTATGATACATATAGACTAACTGTAGTATTGAACGTTTCAATACACTTAAGTTGGGAGATTTACAACTTTGTTTCACTTTTCTCATCAGATGGTGTTTTCACAGACACTATCTGTCCAGATTTAAGTGTAAATTTGCCTTGTATTCATTAGCATCATTTTAAAAATTTGGTCCCTTTACGAAGGAATCTTCAGTTTCTGCACTTTATTTAAATAATGAATATCACATGCTGTATCACACCAGTCCGCCATTTTAGTCTAGATGTGCAACACTTTTCCCAACTTTTCAACTATAAAATCACCAAACTTTCAACTATTATAAACTAATTTTTTGTGCGAAAAACATCCATATAATGACCTATATAGCTATTCCATCCAAAAACTAATGTGCTCAGGAAATTCATATATGTTATTTTAAGGAAAAGTTTTATTCTCAATCAGTTTCGCTCGATTGTGAACTGCGTCGCACTACTAACGTGTCCCCAAACAGAAATATCAAGGGGCGTTAATCGGGCGATCGAGTTGGTCACGCAGCATTTCCTCTTCCTACCCAACGTTCCCCGTCTTCTGCGGTTGCAACAACGCGGAAGTGTGATACGCGGAACCACAGCAAATGAGCCCAGTACTGTTGTTTCTAGTTCATTGGATGCCAATGTCTTGTTCTCTTCCATCCCCTGCTATTCCTGAGAGCACAACGTTCTAATTAAAATTTGGTTTCCATGAATAATTTCCAGCCAGTACTTTACTACTCTGATATTTGTCCCACCTGATTGAATGTAAAGGTACGGAAGAATGCAGGGAAAAGTATCCTTCGCACTCCTTTACAGGATCGAAAAGAGATGATGATGCTAGGCTTTGCTGCTAGGCAAGGAAGGAGAAGAGAGATTCTGGTGAAATTGAGACAGCTCAGGTCTGAAAAGATTGATATCCGGGGAAGGGATTGCGGAGAAACAGTAACTGAACAGCTGTGTGTCATTCAAAATGGGATTTCTTTATTTTTGTGTGTATGGTTAATATTTTTTAAATTATTCTCATGGAATTTATTTTATTTTTTATTTCTATTTATTTAATTAATCGTTGAATGTACATACTTAATATCTTATTGTGAATATATAATATAATATCTTGTGCTAAATCAAAAATAACAAGTATATCAAAGGCATGTACAGTCTGTTACACCCGAGCGACTGCTGAAAGTGTTTTGCATTGTATTGGTACTACTGTAATAAATACGTTCCTACTACTACCACCATAATTCCTCGAAGTTTGTCAGGGAGATGCTGTTGAGTTATGTATATTACATTTAAAAAAATATTATTTATTCCTAGTTAATCATACAGTTCCATTTAATTTTAGACATTTACCAGTTATGAGTATCGAGGAAAGGCTGCAAAAAACCTGATGTTATCTCATTTTGATAATTTCAGCGTATTTCTTCTAACAAGAATCTAAAACTAGCACAGCGTATGCTTTGAAAATGTTTTAAAAGTGCTTCAAAGCCGTTACTGCTGCTGAGGCATTATAGGCAGTTGACACTCATGATGTCATGAGATGAAATGATAAATTGGGAAAGGATATTTTTGTTAAGGAAGGCAGCATCATACCTGGCCTATTTCGTACCGAAAATTAGATTAATTTGCCCCATATTTTTAAATATCATCCGTTATAGTTCTAGATTATTCACTTTAGAGATATATGAATTAGTAATACAGCTAGTAGTTTGTGTTTAACACAATGGAAGTAATAATTCTGCTTAGTAAAGAGAATTTCAGAGCGCTGATCTGATATGAGCCAGTGCTTTTTGTATACCGTCTCTGTCTCACTAGGGAAATCTGTTCAAACGAACTCTCTTTGCAATAACGAGAGGATAAAATATTTTTATTGCCGAGTTGAATATTTCTGGAAACACAGTATTGAATTTCGTTTGCACTTTGTGTCTCGATCAAAGATATAATGCTTTCAAAACAGAAAAGAAATCCTTTGAAACTATTTATATAGTAGTCTTTTGAGTCTCAACATGTATATGGAGCCTTAATATGGCGAACATTTTATGTTGCAAAATTCTCTTTGAGTCACAAATCTTTTGTTATGTTAGTCGAATGAAAAATTAGCGAATGAAATTAAACTAAGCTGTTTCTTTGACACTTTCAATACAAATCTTATATTATTTTCAGAATTACCACCACGGGTGGCCGGTCGTTAAGGCATGAACTCGTGAGCGGGAGATCTGAGATTCGATTCCTGCCAAGACCGTCCTCCGTAACATTTGACATTTTTACAGACTTTCCTCCTTCCTTATAAATGGAAAATGTCGGGAAAGTGCCCTAAAATTAAGTTTGGTGCACTTATTTTCTTAACAAAAATATCCTTTCCAATTTTATCATAATGCCTGTAATGCCTCAGTAGTAAAATAGGATATTAAAAATATTTTAAAAAATCTTCAGAATTAAAGCATACACTGTGATAGTTTTACATTCTAGTTAGAACTATCGAGTCATCGACAAGTTCCTTGTGCGCGCGGTCAGTACTACTACCCGAATTCGCTTCCCTAGTGAACTCTCCGCTACACGACTGCGGAGCGACTTCTCGATGAGCCGTTATTATCCAGAAAAATGTGGAAATTATCAAAATGAGACATCATGAACGATTGAACAAAACATGGATCGGTGCTGCTTATACTACTAGCTGATATGGACTCCTGGGTGTCTAATTGTGTCCAAAGAGATACTGTAGTAATACATTATGAACACATACCTGAATTGCCTGCAGAACAAGGTTCTGAAGTGACTTTGAACTTGTTCAAGACATTCGTCAAATGTTAAATTAATTTGAGATCTAATGGATTTCTTAGCAGGATAAATCTATTAGGTATCATATCCAAGGCGAGTCAAAGACTATTCCATAGCAACACCAGGCTTGAAACATAGATAAATTAACTTTGCAATTTCAGTAAATTTAATAGTTCATTACTTATCTAACTTGGGTATCCTAAAAATAAGGAAAGTTTCATCATTTGACTTAAATGCCTTGGGTCCTCCACATAGCTTCAGCTGAGAGAGGCTTATTTAGCCAAATGCTACAGTAAGGTGTTTCTTTCGTATTGCGGTGCATAGTGCAAGCCACTCGGGAAACTCAGTAGCCATTGCAGTGGTAGCTTGCAAGTGAGCGGACGAAGGAAACTGTTCGAATTATTTATAAGATTTAAGTCCAAACTCCTCCTCCGCATGCATCTCAGGGGAGATGTGGTTCACAGTATGAACAGTCCGCAATCCTCTATTCTCTGCCGTTGTAGCCAGAACAGGGTGAACCCATACAAGCACAGTTCAATAATTGGAAAATGACTAAACATTTAAACACCTCTACTCAATCCTTTCCTTCGATTCGGTCCTGGTGATCTAGTGGCAGCCATTCTTGCTTCTAGACCCCAGATAGCGGGTTCTATCCCGGCCAAGATGGGGTTTTTGGACGTAAAATGTTTAAGTATGGCTTCTTTGGGAAGGAAGTAAAGCCGTGGGTCCCGTGTCGTAGATTTACGGCACGTAAAAGAACTGCAAGCCTGAAAGAAAAAGCCTCTGAGCAAAATTTGTTGGTCATTTTAAGTATTGAATCGAATGGGACGCTGATGATCTGAGATGTTAAAGAGTGCACCTAATCAACAAACTCAGTCTTTTCCTAGACATATACAAATTCTGGGATTTGACAGTTGGTAAACACAATAACGCACCTTTTCACCAGATTTTCCATCGCCAACGCTTATACCCTATTATCCTCTACTATGAAGCATAAATATCTGTGCCACAACTCAAGATTCTGAAGAAGACGCCATCTGACTTGAAGATCAGGGCAAAGACGTTCAAAAGTAGTGGGCTACTTGTGCGGTATAGAGAAAAATTCTCCAAAAGCTTGTTTCAATAACTTTTTGGAAGTTTTGCTTAAAATGTGAAAAATCACTCTGGAAGCGATCAAACGTTTCATATGATCAGGAAGATCAAATGTGGAGAGTCAGTGTAAATGTTTGTACACGCTAGACTGAGAAATGGGGGTGTGGAATTAATGGGAAGTAAAATTTATGCTAAATATACCATGAAAGTAGTTCTGTAATTTATCATAAACTGTTTCACATTCAGAATTATAGTATTGTGACTATATTAATATAAAGGACACTCAAATATTTAAAAAAAAGTTAATCGTCATCCTTCATCAATTTGTATATAAACACAAAACTACACCAATGGAAGGAGAAATTATGAAAGACCGGCAGCTCGAAGTTACAGGAATAGCAGCAGTGTTGGGTCTGCCTAAAACAGTAGCCCTTGGAATTATTCATGAACATTTAAACATGAATAAGGTTAGTGCAAGATGGGTGCCTAGACTTCTTTCCTCAGTCCAAAAGCAGCAAGGAGTTATCTGTTGTCAGACATATTTGGAGCTCTGCCGCGGCAACAAGAGCGAAGTTCTGCAAACCATTGTTACAGGAGATGAAACTATGGTCCTCTACTATGATCCCTTGTCCAAAAGAGAATCAATGGTGTGGCGTAAACCTGGCGAAGCACCGCCGCCTCTAAAAACCAAGGTTATTCAGTCAGTCAAGAAGATCATAGCCACAATCTTTTAGGGCTGTGAAGGAATACTCTTGATTGACTTCAAAGAGAGGAACACCACAGTAAATGGAGAGTACTATGCTGGCCTACTGCATAGACTACGTGCTTCCATCAAATAAGAAAGGCGAGGAACGCTGAGTGGAGGTGTGCGCCTTCTTCACGACAACGCGTTTGTGCACACAGCTGTTGTTGCAAATGAAGTTGTGAAGAAATGTGGCTTCAAGGAGATCGACCATTCACCCTACAGCCCAGATCTAGCTCCCAGTGACTGTTTCCTCTTCTCAGAACTCAAGAAGGACTTTCGAGGAAGGAAATTTAAGTGTGACGAAGAAGTGATGGATGCTGTTTATGCCTATTTTGCTGACATTTGGGTGGGGGGGGGATTGAAATGTTTTTTTCAAACATGAGAAGTGTATGGCAATAAAGAGTAACTAGTGAAAAGTGGGAGGGAAATCTTTATCATTCCTAGAAAATGATTAGGCCGGAAAGTTACGGACCTATCGTATCTGGCTTTAAGTTACTGAGTATCTCAACCCTTATTTAGTGGCCGACATACATTTCCAAATTAATCGGAACAAAGCGTATGCGAGCACAACCATAGCTGAAAATACATTTATTTTGTCTAGAAAAAATGCACCGTTGACAGAATCGCGCGATAAATGGCTTAAACAAACGGACTCTTCAGAGACAGAGCATGGAACGGCTTAAGTAACGAGAAGAGAGTCAGATTTAAAGCGGAGCTAGCTGTGAAATGTTGCGGAAGATAGATACGGTTGTTAAATGTTTAGCTCGATTCTCGCTTGGTGTACTTAAAATGTATACCACGAAAATTACTCGACAGAATTAATTCATTCAGTACCAAATGCACCGTTGCATGTAATTTAACATTCGTGTTCAGTTCCTGTGAATTTTAAACAAAGGCGGATCTTTATGACTGGATTTAGTGAAGAGATCTGTTTGTGAGTCGAAATTACTTCCATTACACTCAGCGGAAGTGTCTGAAATGGACAAAAGGGATATGAACTTCAAAAGGGGCAAATAGCTGTGCTATAGAATTATGTAATAATGCCCATTGAAATTTGAAATACACGTTAACAAAATAAAATGTGCTAGCAATGTCTGAAATGCGTATAATTTAGAAATGTTATATCCAATAAATGGATTATTATTATTATTATTACTATTATTATTATTATTACTATTATTATTACATTTTCAAGAGCTATTCCCATTCCAGTATGGAGTTTCAATGTTTAAACCCATTTATTATGAATCAATCGTTGCTTAGAAACGCATAATAACAAAACTGCATTCTTTTGTTAACAAAATTACTTTAATATTATTATTACATTATATAACGCAGTTACTTAATAGCTATTTAGAAAACTAGTTACTAAAGTTAATTTTTAACGTGTTATCTACGCTATTTTATCTACGTTTGGTACATTTAACAACATTTATTTTCAAAATTACGGAAATAAATTTATTATACATTACAGTTTATTTGACTTGGCAAAAGTCATCTTAATCGTTAAGCAGTCGAACATGCAACTTTAGTTATGCTTCCTGAAAATTCTAGAAAAATTTATAAGAGCAATTCAAGAACTGGTGCATGAGTAATGAAGTAAGAATAAATTATGATACTTTTACGAAAAACTAAGGTCAGTAAATCATATAGTCTTGGTCTGAGTATTCAATGATCAAATAAATTCTTCTTATTAATGATAACGTTGGTATTAGTAAGTTTGAAAAGTTTTAAAGAGAATATCTGTTGGTTATCGTGCTAAAAGGTAAAAAATATTAAGTCGAGATCAAGACACATAATTTCTATTTCTGATGATAAATGCTAATTAAAAAGTTCTTATATTTGTGGAGAAAAGACCGCTAGAAATAAACGTCAGAAATAAATGATGATGATAAATGATGTGCCTCCTACAAATATTTCAGTTCAGTATATTTATTCACTGTTTTCAGGGGGGGGGGGGAAAGAAGCTAATCGTTATATTCTTATAAAAAGCAAAACAAACATAAATCGTAAAACTCGCTTTGAAGACAAGCTATATAATGATTGTTGCTTGGACACGATCAACTACTCGTGTACAACACAAAGACTCCGCGTCAGTAAACGGAAAGGCAGAAAATCGGAGGGGGAACAGAACCAGTTACAACCAGGGCAAGTAAATCCCTCTTAAGCTGGCCTCGTGTCCAAATGAAGGCGCTGCACATTAAATATGTAAGCTTCTCTGAATTATTGTTCCTATTAATAGACAATGTGCTATGATATTTTTTTTTTTAAGCTGATGCCGAGCTGCTAATTCATAGTGATAATCGTGTGAAGAGAGAAAATTTGAACAGATAAAAAAGGACGAAGAGAAAACGTAACATGACGATAAGACCGTGTTTGTAATTTGTACTCTCCATAGCCACTCTGCTGTGACTAAGAACTCTAAACGACTGTGTAATCGTGTGATAAAGCCAGTACAGGTGGCTACGGTATATCTCAGTTTAATTACACGGGTGACAATTACAAAACTGTAACAGTGCACCATTCCACTTTATTACAGCAACTTGGTGACGTTTTATGGTTTTCAAAAGCTGGTGCATCAAACTTCGTCATTACTCTAATTATGACTTCGTAATTAGGTTTGCATGAGTGGTGCATGAGGCAAACGCGGACAGCTGAGACGAATCTTTATGGGCTATATAACAACCGATAATAGGAAATTACATGAAACAGAACAATTTTAGCTCTTAAACAGTTTCAATCACATTTAAACTTCATTTGTTAAGTTTTAAATGCCTGACTTAATGTTATGTTTGTTATAAGAAAAAAAATAAAGTACTAAGAGGATTATGTAAATTTGCTAAAAGCGCCGTTTATTCTTTTATATTTGAATTTGTTCAATGTCCGTATGAGGTCCCTTAAAATGTTTACTAATATTAAGTACACCCACGATTTCATTGTTAGATTTTATTTTCCTCAGGAATTTCCCCAGTATGTAATGTGTACTATAAATAAAAGGCAGGTTTGAAACAACTTCGAAATACCAGAAGTATAAGAATAACCAGAAAATAACGCATCCCAATTGTTTTTATTATAGTTTAAAAGAAAAACAAGTGAAGCACTAAATGCAGAAAGAATACATATCAAACTTTACACGGAGAACAAAAACTCACTTTTGGTTTCAATATTACAAGTTAACAGTATATATTTGATCTCCAATATAAATAAAGGAAAATATTACCATTGATTATTTATAAAAATAAATATATTAGAAATTAGCACAGCTCAATTTTTCACTGACTAACTATACAATATCATATTTATAAGTGTTTATATATTCCAAAGGTAAATTCCAGCTGTCAGAATAGACGGAACATTGTGTTAATGTGTAAGCAGAAGATTTGACACAAAACGTGGTTCATTTTTGGTCACCCATTTGCATCTTGAGTTTCTTCACAGATTTCTTCCCAAAAGTAATACACTGAAGTTGTTCTGTTCAATAAAGCACAATTTTGATGAAGTTTTTGAAAGTAGTTCCCGTTGGATGCAATGCAACTCTCCCGTCGTTAAAGAAGGAAAGCCAATAAAGATTAAAATAATTGCTGACAGGATTGTTCAGAAGTCTTCAAACATATACTGGAAACCTAGTTTTTGACACGTCCTTCAGAATCGCCTCCGCAGCCTACACCATTGCTTTGTATAGTGTAAAACACCCCCCACGAAGATGTTTCTTCAATTTGGGGAAAAGGCAAAAATCACAAAGGGTTAAATCTGGACTATAGGAGGATGCGGAACACGCTTCACGCTGATTTTTTCGAGACATTGAGCAGCAGCATTTGCGATGTTAAAAAAACAATAAGTCCTGTTAAAAATGCTCATCAGGCTCCCTGTCGGTTAATTTTCTGAAAAAAAGTGGTTAGTATAGTATTCATATAAGTACAGAACCAACCGTATGCTCAAAAATGATTCTATAATTCTTTCACCACTGAGTTAACAAATATGACACACTGTGCCGTGTCGGTCCTGGTGGTGTAGTGGTAACCATGCTTGTCTTCTAAACCCAAGGTCGCAGGATCGAATCCGGCCAGGATCGATGGATTTTTTCGGGCGTAAAAATCTTAAGTATGGCTTCCTTCGGAAGGGAAGTAAAGCCGTGGGTCCCGTGTTGTACATTTATGGAACCTCAAGTCTGAAAGAAGAGGCCTCTGAGCAAAATTTGTCGGCCGTTTCACGCCCTAAATAGAATGGGACGCTGATGACCTGAGATGTTATAAGAACGTCCTTAAATAAACAAATAAAAAACACTGTGCCGTTGTTAACACACGAGGCATAATACACTTTATGTATAGTGTCCAATTAACAAACGAACAACAGTACACACACACGGGAATAGCTGAGCTACGACTGCAACTGTCAGCAAAGTCAATAAGTAAGCAAGCAGGCTTTTTATCCCCTCCATTGATCGCACTGTACAAACAGTATTGACCTGACATATGCTGTGTTTAAATAAAACATAATTGCTTTTATGAGATGAAACCTTAAATTATTGGAAAATTTGTAACTTTTGTGTTTTCTGAAGGACTCCTGTGCACTGCTTATTATATACTAAACGAATTATGTTGCCTGTACAGGTTTTCCTATTACGAAGAAGGTAAGTTGTTATTTCTTACCGTTAGGACAGCTATAACCAGCTCTAAGGGAGGTGTTTTCTGTGTCTGCAGGTGGTGCAGTCACGTTTTTAGAAGTTGTTTTAATTCCCAATGGGACACACCGGAATATTGCCGTACTTATTGCACACCGTGGGCAAGTAGAAATATCCTGCAAGCGAGAGAAAAACTGGAGCAACTTTAATGGTAACCAGTTTCTCTAGGATAACAATATCAGTTACTGCGGATTCCCTTGGGAGGAGTAATCGATTCTCGAGGTGTCAAGCCAGGTCTGGTAGCGTATGTCTGCCAGATGTTCTCCATAATTTCTTTCTCGTTTTCAAATAAAACTGCCAATACACTGCAGAGTATTTATTTCCAACGCACAGTAACAAGTAAAAGTATGAGATAAAGTGTGCTTTCGTCAACATTTTTAATATAAACTTAAATAATTATCAAAACGACCGAATTTCTAATTGCCTATGGCCGTAGGGTCATTGTAATAAAAACATACAATTACACAGATAATTTATATAGAAAAATTCAATCTGTATTAACTAGAATGTTGAAAATAAACTTAATCAAAAACAAACAAACATGTAAGCTTATAAAATGAGGGGAAGTTTAAAGGAATGTAGGTTACATTTTAAGTTTCACCCTTTTACCTCACTTTCGCATTTCAAAAATGACACCTTTAATTACAAAACTTAAATTTTAAAGAATATTTAACTATTATCCCATCTTTTGTTTTCTAAGCTGCCTGGAAATCTGAATATTTGTCATTGGTGTTTGAATTTTGATGGAATAAAAAATAACCTCAGTCAGGGATTTTTTTTTTGATTGGTTTATTTATGGACGCTCTTTAACATCTCAGGTCATCAGCGTCCCATTCAACTCAGGGCGTGAAACGGCCAACAAATTTTGCTCAGAGGCCTCTCAGGCCTGAGGTTCTTTTTCGTGCCTTAAATGTACGACACGGAACCCACGGCTTTACTTCCCTTCCGAAGGGAGCCATACTTAGGACTTTTACGCCCGAAAAAATCCATCGGTCCTGGCCGGGTTCGAACCCGCGATCTTGGGTTTAGGAGGCAAGTATGGTAACCACTATACCACCAGGACCGACTCAGTCAGGGAGGATGGTCCTAGAGGTTATCGAACCCCAGACCTCCCGCACACGAGTCCGGCCTTAATAAACTCAGCCACCCATGGCGGTCAAAGAGATATACAAAAAACAACTTCGATTTTAAAAAAAAAATGAAAAGACCTGCCTGCTTTACCATCTAATAATAGCAGGGTTTCTACCCCGTGGTTGTCTCAAATCACAAAAATTTGCACTGCAATTGGTTTTTTTTTTTTCCTTCTTCTGGGCCTCTAACGCAAAATAAACCTCTATTTCAAGAAAATTGCCCAAAATAAATTTGTGTAAAATATTCTGACAGAAGCATTTGCTTTCAATTCATCATATGAATTGGCCAACAGCAAATAAGATGCCGTCAACCAACGATCAGCTCCATTGCGCATCTCAAAGTTACATATTTTCCTTTGTTCCTACTGTTAAAAGAAACATGTGGGTTTTAATATACAAAAACTGCTACACATTCATCCATCATGGAGTAATCTACTGCTTAAATTAGGGTATTCTTTATTGATAGTCCGTATTTCAAATTTGCGATTATGGAAATGCTGAAATATCTCTAAAGCCAAGACGATTTGCATAAAACCCTAGACCGACCAGGGGAGGTTTTGCCTCTCATCCCAAATGTACAGTGAAAACGTTAGTGCCACATCAAACGCAAAGCATTAGAAGGAAGCTTAGCACATCAACCAACAAACTAAACTTGACTGATTAGTAGTCAGTAGAACTTTAACTTTAAGCTTGTGCTTAGTGCTACTTTCAGAAGGTAGATAACTTTCACACTTTGGGGTTAACCACACTAGGTCTTATTAGGTAAACAGTGCGAACGTAATATAGCATACTAAACTATTAGTTTCTTTGTTAATATACAAGCCGATTCGATAGAAGTCCGGAACTATTGTATATAAAAATTGACACTGTTATTATGGCCCACTCCCAATGAAATATAAATGTAATACATATGTTGGAAACCTATCATATTATTTCATGTATTGTAATGTATGAAATAATGCTAATATGTGAAGTGCACCTCGGCAAAAAAGAAAATCTCCCGTATTTTCTATTACGGTAGCTTGGAAGGCCAACATTGTTAATTATGTGACATTCGAGTCAGAACTGCCTAGATGCGTTGATGCGGAACGGTTGAAGGTGTGTGTGAGGGTGGCCGAGGTCGTTAAGGCGCGGGCTCGTGAACGGGAGGTCTGGGATTCGAATCCCACCAGGACCGTCCTCCCTGACTGAGATTTTTTCCAGGTTTCCCTTAGTCTTCATAAAGGGCAAATGCGAGGAGGTACCCTAAACGTAGGCCTGGAAAGTTTCCTTCCTTAAAAAAAATCCTTTCTCAAATTATCATTTCAGCTCATCAGTGTCACCGCCTGTGGTGCCTCAGTAGTAAAAACGGGCATTAAACACTATTCAAAGAAAAAAAAATATATATATATCCACATATATGTGTATATATAATATAAATGAAAAGTAATGTAACACTATCAACAATGTAACTAAAATAACAATAGAAAAGCAGAAAAGAATAAAACACTAATAAAAAGTCAAGATTAGTAATAGCTATATTTCGAACTGCTTGAGTTCTTCTATGGGAAGAACACAGTCTGACACAATTGCTGCGGAGCGACTTCTCGATGACCCTTTAGGTGGTTGTATTAGTAGTAGTAGTAGTAGTAGTAGTAGTAGTAGTAGTAGTAGTAGTAGTAGTAGTAGTAGTAGTAGTAGTAGTAGTAGCAGTGGTACTATGTTTATCTTTATTTTTATAAATTATATATATATTATATATATTACAAATATAATTATGGGCCGTTGACCGTACTTTTCTTTATGATTTTCTAGTTACGCGCGCGCGCGCGTGTGTGTGTGTGTGTGTGTGTGTGTATGTGTGTTCGTCATTATCTAAACAACCCAATCTATTACGGCGTATAATTTAAAGAATGGAATTACAGAAATGTCTTTAATTTTATGATTAAACGCTCGGCATTTTAAAGCTGCTAGATTTTAGAGCGGTTCATGGCTATTTTACAGATAATGTACGTGTACAGAAATGCATTACTATAAAAGGGTGAGTAAAGCATGCTCGAAAGTATCAATGAGAAAATTTTCTTATTAGGCGCAATAGCCACATCTTTTTTCCTAGTGTGTATAAATAAAATGAATCTGAGGAACTGTGAGCTGAGAAATTTCAGTTTTTATTGTATGTACGATAAGAGAGTTTGTTTTTAAAGACATTGTGCGTTGCTGCAAAGGGCAATGAGAGATGGATGGGAGAATATTCTTTGCTTGGTGAAAAGCTATTCAATGTAGAACAAATATACTGTGGAACCCTAGGACTATCGATCACACAGCCTCCAATATTTACTTTTCATCTAACAGTATAGGCCTCCAGACATTTGTTGATCGTCCACTCAATCTCTGTGGAAAGCGGACACCAACGAGCTTTATAGATGAAATGCTTTATTGCCAAGCTTTCTTATTAGCAGTACCTACTTCTGGCTTGTGCTCGGCTAGACATCGCAGAACCAGACCAACGTCAACAATGTCCATGGTACTAAAACTATCAGTATCTTCTACGTGAGGTTACTTGAGTAATGGACCGCCTGCGGAAGTGCAGCCGTTGCAACCGAAAAGAGGAAGATAGAGCCACCGTGTGTAAAGTTAGTATACATATTTTTACCAAAAGCATAAAATTGTATTAAATTTAAAATGATAATAATTCATGTTGGAAATGATGCTCCTCAGCGGAAATACATTGCCGGCATCTGCTTATAAAATTCCTGTATTTCATCTCTTTTTTTCCGCAAAACCATGGCCATTAGGAACGTTTCTTATCATTGAGAGAGCCTATCTGACTGTGTTTCACAATTATAAAGATATTTTTTGCGAATCGCCTTATACTTAAGTATCGAACATATCAAGAATATATTTAACTAATTAGCACACATATACACATAAATGAAAGCACCTAGTAGCATATAAACACACGCTGGTAAAGCCTTCCTCAATATAACTGCAAATTACTACCTGCACATGCATTATACGGTCTTGACGACCAGCTGCTCCCTTTAAGCAGTCGCACTCTATTGGTTCGTAATTCATAAATTAAGTTGCTAATACAGCTTAATAAAGGGAACAAAATTAGAAGCCCTTTTCTCTATCTCTTAAACTATTCTGTAGAAAATAAATAATTTATTTCAAAACACACAACAATGCTGCTTAAGTTAACATAAAACACTTAGAATGCACTATGTGTTTGCATACCATAACCTTACTATAAAAGCAAGCTATTAACCGTTTTGCTCGCTTTTTAAACTTTGCTGTTATGTTTTGTTTTGGGGGGGGGGGGTTGATTTATTTATGGACGCTCTTTAACATCTCAGGTCATCAGCGTCCCATTCAACTCAGGGCGTGAAACGGCCGACAAATTTTGCTCAGAGGCCTCTCCTTCAGGCTTGGGGTTCTTTTTCGTGGGGACCCACATCTTTACTTCCCTTCCGAAGGAAGCCATACTTAGGATTTTTACGCCCGAAAAAGTCCATCGGTCCTGGCCGGGTTCGAACCCGCGTTCATGTGTTTTAATATGACAAAACAAAAGCTCAGTGATGCCAAAACCAAATTTTACAAATAAAACTTTTTAGGTGAATTTACGTCAAAATGCTCCTAGTTATGAAAAAATTTAAAGGACATTATTTATTATGTTTTTGTTTACCTACTCATTATTATATAATCCAAAGTTGGTGGTTGGTAATTAGTGGTGTTAACTTTATTGTTATAAAATTCTGTATAAACATTGCAAATATACATCGCACATGCTTAAATTTGAAAGAGGAACACATACTAAAAAATAAAACAATAAGTGAAATAAATAAATTGTTTGTTTAAATGTGAACAACGGAATTTGCAGATATATAAATGGACACATGTTACATATTATTTACAATTACACTATTTACTGCGTTCTAACCAGAAAACCAACCGCTTTTAGTTTCGAGCACCTTAGCTAGGAAAATGACAAAATGTAACCAATTAGCGTGGTTCGCAAACTGGTCCCAGTATGCCAACCAATTCTTAATTACCTTACATTTTCCTGGAAACAGCGTTTTTCTCAGGTATTCCCAATGGGTACATTCGGCCAAAATATGTACCCATTCCTTCATATCCTCCACAAAATGGGCAGATTCTCCTACAACTATCCGTTATTTCTTGAGACTTCCAATTTCCCAGTCTAAATCAGGTCATTCCTGATTTTGCCTTTCTCCCTAGAACGAGCATATAAACCTCTTTACCCCAGGTTAATTTAATTTCTTTCGATAGGCTCAAGGAGACTTTCGTGTTACATTCTGCCTTCAATTCCTGCCTGCTGATAAGCTCTAGCCTTGTTATAACCTTCTTCTATACATTTTTATTGTTTTAAATCCAAATATGTATATTCCAACGCAATAATATATTACAGTACAAGAAATCTAAGGTATAATTGTTTTCGGCCAAACTAAACGTCAAAGGCCAAAATGGTATTGAAAAATTTATGTGTTTTATTTTTAGTAAGGATTCGCCCCATAAAATTATGGCACTGAATTTCCTTCTAATCCGAATATTATGATTTTGGGCCTGCAAACCCCTTCCTCAACGTTAACCAGGTATTCCAACAAGATGAACCGCCAAATTACGAAACAAAATACCAAACATAAACAGGTTTTTAAACTATGTAACATTATTTTGTTTTCCATAATGTAATCTAATTATGTACCGCTGTATAGCACTACACCTACGGACGTGATTTACGGACGCTCTTTAACGTCACACGTCATCAGCGTCCCATTCTATTCAGGGCATGAAACGACCGACAAATTTTACTGAGATGCCTTTTCTTTCAGGCTTGAGGTTCTTTATGGTGCCGTAAATGTACGACACAGGACCCACGGCTTTATTTCCCTTCCGATGGAAGCCATAGTTAGAATTTTTACGCCCGAAAAAAATCTATCGATCCTGCCTGGGTTTGAACCCGCGTTCTTGGATTTAGAAGGCAAGTATGGTTAGCACTACATTACCACGACCGACACTATGGGAAGAATAGTATATTATGATATTAGTTTATAACGTTATATTTCATTGCACGGTGACTACTTTGAGAGAGATCATAAAAATTATGAGAATCAGCAAAATGTTGTCAAAATTATGACCATCTTTTACTGACAACCCTTTAATTTCATCTACTCCTGTAGCTTTCTTGTTTTTAATTAATTTTAATTCAGAGTAGATATATTTCTTTTGCGATATGTTTGTTCGTTGTGGACCACTTTATCTATCGCCAATGTACCGAAAAGTAAAAAAACAAAACAAAACAAAAAACAAATGAGTAGTGTTTAACGCCCGGCCTTTGCCAGTTATCAGGACTGAGGAAAACCTGGAAAAAAACCTCAGTCAGGGAGAACGGTCTTGGCGGGATTTGAACCCCAGACCTCCCGTTCACGAGTCCGCGCCTTAACGACCTCGGCCACCCGTGTTGGTCAAAGTAAAAAGTCAAACTGTCAAAAATTAATATATCACTGGATCAATACTCTTCGAGAATGGGAAACACAATGCAGTCATAGAAAGACTTTCAGATATTTGAAGGGCTTTAAGGCAAGCCAACAGAACTGAAAGTAGTGTTCAAGGCACAAAGACGAAATATTGCGGAAAATATTTATTGAAGAGTTCGGGGCGAATCACGGAAAATAATGCTTGTTGATATGTATTGAATGTGGGTTTCTATTGCAGAGAAGAATGGAATAAGGAAATAAAGCAACCGCACCTTAGCTTTCCACGAAATTGAAAATGCCAAGCGCGGACGTAACAGGGCAATTGCCATATCCTTTAGATTTCCACTGAATCGGCACAAATGTCCTTCGCAACAGCTGTCCTACCGATTAAACCACGCGAGCGGAAACCATAAATTTCAGGCGACCAATAAACTGCATTAGAGTTTCCTCATTCCGATAAAAAAACGAAATGTAAAGAAACAGCAGGAATTCAATCCCAATGGGTTGCGAAAGAGAGAGAGAGAATAGAAGCGAGAGAATTCCTGACAATATGTTACGTAATAAAGAGGTGGCATTAAATCCACGTTGTGACGCTAAACCTTAAGGTAAATATTTGGCTTGTATTAGTGATGCAGGAAGATTAGAAACAGGAGATAGAAAGGGGTGGTGTTAGCCTACCAAAAGGGCAGAGTTCAAAACCGACGCCAGTAGAATAATCAAGTAACACATCCTGAGATGCATTTTTAATCTAAAAAAATCATTTCAGACTTACGGTGAATTAATTAGCAAACGTATTATAAGAAAATGAATAGCACTAAAATTATCACAAGTAATATCACAAGAGGGTCTGAGATTACTGATAATTCACGAATGTAGTGAGTTTATCTGGAAAGTTCAGACCCCCGAGTGATATTTATTAGAACTATTTCACGAATAAATATGGATTTAAATATAATTCTCGTAAAATGTAATATTATTGCACTTTGTATTATGAATACTTAACATTTTCAAGCCATCTAGCAATACACGAATATCCATTGTCAATAGTGCCAATAGAGAAGAGCCAAACACGGATTTAGGATTATTTCATGAATAGAATAAGAATAAAAATAATATATATTTTAAATTCGCGCATGGATTATTGTAAGGGGGGGGGCGCGGTCTGACCGTTGCTCTACAGATGCTCCAGGTGTGGGCTCTGCGGACCCTGAGTGCCCGTGGTACCTTTGACGTACTAGAGGAAGCCGGGCCGGACTTGATTCGAGTCCCTCCCGGAAGGGAGTTGTCCGGATTGGGTTGGACTCGGCTTGGCAGTGGACCCGTCACTCATTGAGGACCTACGATGGCGGCGTGTCCCAGGGGAGTGCCTAAGGCGTGTACCCTGGGGGCCGGTGCGCCGGAATCGCCGTTGTTGGTAGGGAGGGTGGTGGCTACCTTAATGCTGGGGTGACTCACCTCTTAAATACGAGTAGGTCTAAGCTAGTATGACCTATCCACCAGTGAGAATCTGGAAGCAAAGGGAACTTATCGCGCCTGGGCGACGCAATCGTCTGCAGTCGAAAGGCGGGTCGGTTTAGGAAACAAGGTACCGTCCTAATGCAAAAACCCACGGGTGGCACACCCGACGCAGCATGTATAAAAGTGTTACACTTACTTAGAACCCGTGAAAATGAAATAGACGAAAGTCGACTATTACAATCCTGTTCGCTTTACTAACACCAACTGAGAAAAATAAAACAGAGAAAACATTTAGCCATTCTGAGCAAAGTTTTTTTTTTAATAGTGTTTAACGCCCGATTTTAATGCTGAGGCACCACAGGCGGTGGACAATGATGTTGCACGAGATGAACTGATAATTTGGGAAAGGGTTTTTTTGAGGAACGAAACGTTCCAGGCCGAAGTTTAGGGTACCTCCCTGGCATTTGCCATTTATCAGGACTGAGGAAAACATGGAAAAAACCTTAGTCACGGAGGACGGTCTGGCGGTATCGAACCCCAGATCTCCCTCTCACGAGTCCTCGCCTTAACGACTTCGGCCACCCGTGGCGGTCTCTGAACAACGTGCTTATTAAAACTTACGATTACTTAGGCAGATATTGTTACATAATTTACAAAATGATTTCAGACTGTTTGACGCCAAAACATTTTCTTGAATGAATACACATTAAGTTAGTTAAATTTACAATTGAAAACATAGAAAAGTGGTCAGTAATGCGTGCGCAGGAATTATATAGTAGAAGTATAGAGTTGGCTACACTGACCATAAGACAAATGCAGTTGAGTGATAAAACGGATTTTTTTTTGCCACAAATTCACTGCGATATCCAGTTGTGATTGGTAAAAATTCAAAATTTTGCTTTGTTTCAATGGTCGATTTAAAGATGACGTCATGTAAGTGAAATAGTCTTTTTAATTTATAAAAAGGGTGGCTTTTAAATTGCTAACAACTATGAACGTATCCCTTGGAGAATTGAAGCCATGAGTTACGTAACATCACAGTATATGAGTAATAAATATGATGTCTCAGAATACCGGTATATTTTTTCAAGTTGTGCTCTCATGTATGGTACTTTCTTAGCATGCATACCATATTCGCTGCTTCTTGCAGGGATTAGGGATTAAATTAGGTGCTATGTACCTTCTTTCCTTTAATTTAATCTGTAATATTTTAAATATCCAATAAACTACCGCACAGTACATTGATACATGTTCATATCCTCCTCTACTTGCATATCTATAATAGTAGAACTGTTCAATAAAGAATAACCACATTTTTTTGACAACATATCTTCGCTCGTCCTCATAATTTTTGCAATATTTCTCAAAGTAAGTCCCTGTTGGATGCAATGTACCTATCCCATCGTTTCTGCCTTCAAACACATGCTGACAGGTCTTCAGAATCGCCTCCGCAATGATCACGACTACTTCTAATGATGAAAAATGCCTCCCATGAAGGCGTTTCTTCAATTTTGGGAAAAGGCGAAAGCCAAACGGGGTTAAACTTAGGAGAATAGGAAGGGCAAGGAACGTATGTACTTTGCATTGATTTTTGTGAGATGTTGAACAAATATATTTGCGATATGCGGCCATGCATTATCGTGGTTCAACATTCAGCTTGGTGTAACCATTTCTATATTATCGTAAAATAAGTGGTGTTTGTAATGATGGAGATTTTCACACAGACCTTTACTGTTCGATCAGCATCGAAATGACGTAGCCAAGTTGCATCAGCAGTTACTACCTTCGAAAAAACTCCGTATCCTCCTATAAAAGCATCTTCAACTAAAGAAAATTTACGCGAACGTCAGCAGTCTGGGAACCCACCGTGCACAAACACTTCTCATATGCAACTTTTTTTTAATGGCACCCAGTGAAATGCTCAGAATTTCTGAAAGTGTTCTTAATGTTATTCTACGTTCCTGTCTCACAATGACAGCAGCAGTGTTAATGTTATCTTCCGTTAAAGCACAAATTGAAGCGTCGGGTCCACTTTCGTTTGAATTTTGAATGTTTTAAACCATCTTCGAAATGCAATATACGGAAGGCCTCCTGTATTATGCATAGATCTCGGCTAAATATTGAGTTGAAAGCAGAATGTCAAAGTAGTATATGGTTCATTTTGCTTTAGAGGAGCTGAACACGTCTCTACTTGCACACCTCTCCCAGAAGGGAACCGGAAGTGATAGCAATGAAACTATTATAATGTGTACATTACATATTAAGCAAACAAAATAAAGTTACATTTTAGCACAAAAAACTATGCATGTATAAAAATTATGATTATTCTTTATTGAACAGTCGTCATGTAAGTGCGTTTAACCAGTTGAATAATAAGTTACCAGCTTTTATTAAGGTAACATTTTATGTATCCTATTAATATCACGGTCGAATTTACAACCAAAACTCTTATTTTGAGTGTACAGGCTCTTGAACTGTGTCAGTTGGTTCTAATTTCCTCCTCTGTATAATATGTCAAGATATTATAAACTTTATTTATGACGTATTAAATAGGCAAGCTATTCTAGTCAACGACATAAGGTTACAGTGATGGAAATCATTATTGGGAAGGGCTATGTCATGACTTTTGAGTGCAATAACCTCTGCTCTGACGATTAATAATTCCCTTTGGTGGTAAGAACATAAATAGAGACTTTAATGAAATCAGCAGCATAGTTCAAAGCTAGAACTTGAAGAACGACTATGTTATGGTTGGGTTCACAAGTTACAACACATAAACCGAGCAATTAGCCATAGGGATAACGCTTGAGTGAGTATTCACAATGCTCTGTATTTTTAAGTGATATTTTTCATGAATCTCCATGTATAAGTAAGGATGCAATATCTGCAGATTCGTGAAACAAACGAAGATTGATATGGAAACAATGCTACAACGCTACCTTTCAGGGAACCCTGCGCGCGTAATTCTTTTGACTTGCCGACTACCACGGCCTTGAAAGTGAAATGACAATACGGAACGGTATCGCTGAGCATCTCTGCGACGGAAAGCAAACTTGAGTTTTAGGTAACTAGTAGCCAACAGAAATCGCTTTAAGATCAATGAGATTGCAGGGGAGTATTACTACAATGTAGCCAAGGCTACTCCGGCCATCATTACTTTACCAGTCACTCCATCAGCTGGGCCCTATTCCACAAAAATATTACATACAAGTGTATTAGTGCAACTCCTGTATAAAGTATGGTCTTGTAACTTTCTGTTCCACGAAAGAAGTGCAGCACTTTAACGTATTAGTAAGAAGTTACAAGTCACAAGACAGAGGATCAGCTGTTTACCGCATGTCGCCATGCCTTGAATTAGGTTATGTCCACTCCTTAGGGATATTTTATGCACGGAGTAAATGTCATTCTTACTAAATGGGTCTTGTATTTTCTCTCAGATGTAATCATAATTTAAATATGAATTTATCGATATTTAAGTGCAATAATTCACTTTGAGACTACTGTCTCACACAGCTACATTTAGCAGCATCAATTTCAGTCGTCGAGAGATGGCAGAAGAATCGAGCTTCCCGATTGCTCTCGATCATTTATTTTATTTGTCAATTTGATCACTTATATTTGCTTAATTATTTACATTGTTTGACAATCACGATTTCATTATAAGTAATAATTGGAAAATTTGTGACAAAAGAGATAATTTTAAAAAGAGAAAGAAAAATGAAATAAATTATTTTCGTGGGAAGATGAAAGAATTTTAAAAATACATTAACTAAGACGCTGGTCTAAAATATACATTTGAAACAGTAAAGGCCATTACAGTCATAAACCGTATTTTAATTGCAGTTAATATTATCTGCCAATAGTATAGTAATACAATGTATAATTTAGTGAAATGTTTTAATAAGTAATAAGTAATTTTAATAAATTACCCATATTACATTAAGGGAAATACAACTGGAACCATCATTATTTGATGCAATGAGAGTAGTAATTCCAACTGTTATAATGAGCACGTAAATTTCGAAACAATCTTGGATAGCCAACTTTTACTGCAGCAAGTGTACAAGGTGGAAGGGAGCTCAGAGTTAAAAACGTATGTAACAACGGTATATTGCCATATAAGCGTTTAAAGGCACGTATTGCACATCGGAGTATATTTAGTTGCAACCCGAATTTACCAAGGGTTGCATTTCACTCGACGATCGCAATGAGCTTTTCAACAATTATGTTGCAATACAGTGAAGCCTTTTACAGTCCCATGTCGGTCTGGACTTTACCGCAGCGATCACTGCGTCTTCTATCTCCATCACATGATTTCTATGGTAGAGTGCACTATTGCACGGGGCATGCGATCAGCACACCGCAACCCGCTGATCGCTATGTCGCGACGTACTAGATCGAAAATCGCCACCTCTTCATCCCAATTGTCCTCACAGGCAGGGTGGACCCCGTTCCAGACCTTCCTAACTTAGAAAAATTCCTAAGTAGGTGCTAGGTGCCGGAAATCGAACCTGTGTCTCCCGGGCAGCAGTCAGCAACGCTAACCATTAGACCAAGGAGGATTTTTTTTTTGATTGATTTATTTATGGACGCTCTTTAACATCTCAGGTCATCAGCGTCCCATTCAACTCAGGGCGTGAAACTGCGGACAAATTTTGCTCAGAAGCCTCTTCTTTCAGGCTTGAGGTTCTTTTTTGTGCCGCAAATGTACGACACGAGACCCACGGTTTTACTTCCCTTCCGAAGGAAGCCATACTTAGGATTTTTATGCCCGAAAAAATCTATCGGCCCTGGCCGGGTTCGAACCAGCGATCTTGGGTTTAGGAGGCAAGTATGGTAACCACTACACCACCAGGACCGACACCAAAGAGGAGATGGTCAGTATTTTATACTACCATATCATAATTTAACTTACTTGTTCATTTCTTATAATTTATTTTAATTTGGAAAGTTAAAAATTACGAGAACTAGAAACATCGAATCGATTAGTACTTGTTTATATATATTGTGTGATTATGCGATAGTGTATTGTTGGTTATTGTCAATTTTATTGAAACATTTACTATCTCTAGTCGATCCTGGTGGTGTAGTGGTTACCATACTTGCCTCCTAAACCCAAGATCGTGGGTTCGAACCCGGCCAGGACCGATGGATTTTTTCTGGCGTAAAAATCCTAAGTATGGCTTCCTTCGTAAGGGAAGTAAAGCCGTGGGTCCCGTGTCGTACATTTACGGCACAAAAAGAACCTCAAGCCTGAAAGAGAGGCCTCTGAGCAAAATTTGTCGGCCGTTTCACGCCCTGATTTGAATGGGACGCTGATGACCTGAGCTGTTAAAAGAGCGTCCATAAATAAATAAATAAAAAAAAATTACTAGCTCGATGAAATAAAGGTTAATTGAAAATTATAACAGAATTTAACAAAAGTGATGAAAGATTTTGCAGAAACTCCGCCCGAGATGGTTGAAGTGGAGAGTAATTAAGGAATGATTTGTTGGCTGAGAAACCTAAAAAACGGTATGAGCGATAACTTTATTTATTCACAGCTTGGTGCAAAAAGAAAAATGTCGGGACAATTAGTGAGAATGTTATGTTGACGTATTTTCTGGAGAAATAGAAAGCAATGAGCTGTTCAATATTGTGGTCTATTTATTCTATGTTAACGTTTTCATTGTACTTGAGTCGTAGTGATTATATTTCGAAGTTTGGAAGGTTTGTTTGCCTCCTTGAAAGGAAAACCTGTTGAAAATGTAGCAATTAATTTTACCCAGTGTACCTCGTGCAGTATAACTGTTCATATTAACGGCAAATAATGTGTATTGCTTTAATACTTTCGTAAATTTATTTTATTAAATTGTGTGATATTGCTACTTTTAATTGTAATTTATCAAATAGCGGTACAAAGTTACTTTGCAGCACTAATATTCAATTGTTTTATTCCAGTGTCGCTAAACTACTACGTTCAGCTCTAAAATTAGGTAGGCATTAGTTACATTACGATACGGTAGTATAAAATTATGATTTTAATACCGTTGATGAGTTGTACCTTTAATGTGCCATAATAAGTTAATTTATATATGTGAAACCATACATTTTCATTATCATAATGGACAGACAAATAGAAATAGAAATATATGAACTCTTAAGCCATTTTATTCATAACTCAGATCGTTTAGACGTTAATTGACCTGAAATGTTTTACTCCGGGGAGAAATAGATTGGTACCACTGAGATTAACATGTCATAGGGTTGATGTTAACCGAGATTAAAAAAGTGAGTAACGCTAGAGCTATGCACTTGTTTTTGCAATGAGGTTATGCAAACAAACACATACTGAGCACAGATACCGCGTGTGTTTAATGAACAGACGTTAAACGTATAAGTTACAGCCTCATTAATTAAAACGTGAAATATAAAAAAATGTACTTTTTATTTTTTAAAACAAACACGTAATTCCAGTATTTATGTAGAACACCACATTAATAAAACAGGTGTGATTTCTCGGGATTTCTGTTTTGCTGGTGGTTTCTGAAAGAAATTCAAGCATTTTTATTCATTTTTTTCCCTAAAACCCTACTTATATTTAGCTGAAAAATAGCAAAATTTCTGAATTTTACCCGCATACAAAAAAGTTAGCAACTGATGACCATAGATTAGTTTTACAATTACCGTGAAATCTCTGAAAACTATACACCGTGTTTTCCGTGCTTTGCAGCAGTTTTATCATATGATACCTATTACTCGATAATAGAAGTGGGAGATGAAGAGAAAAATATCGCAAGAGATATGAATGTTGATCTGCAAAATTTGTTTATAAAACAAGTCATTATCCAAGAGCAAATTTCACTACACAAATATCACTTCGAGTTGTTAATTTTTCTGTATCCATTATCTTGGCAGTGTTTTACACAAAAGAACAGCCCAACATAACCAGAAATAATAATAAAAACGAAGAAAGGATCACCCAATTTCATTTAATATCGGTATTACACTTTTCTGAATTTTTTAACATTTTTCGTCGGTCCTGGTGGTGTAGTGGTAACCATATTTGCCTTCTAGACCCAAGATCGGGGGTTCGAACTCCGCCAGGATCGATGGATTTTTTTCGGGCGTAAAAATCCTAAGTATGTATGACTTCCTTCGAAGGGAAGTAAAGCCATGGGTCCCGTGTCGTACATTTACGGCACGAAAAAGAATCTCAAGCCTTAAAGAAGAGGCCTCTGAGCAAAATTTGTCGGCCATTTCACACCCTGAGTAGAATGGGACGCTGATGACCTGAGATATTAAAGAGCATCCGTAAATAAATCAATTAAACATATTAACATTTTCCATATTGAAAAATTATCAACTTGGAGTTTCTAGGATGATTTGGTCAGAACTATTAGTAAAAGAATGGGTCATACTTTTTCGAATGGGTCGAGAAAGCATTGAATACGAACAGCGTGCAGATCGGCCCTTGGAGGTGCTCACTCCTGAAAGCATCGCTCTTGTGGAAGGAGAAATTATGGAAGACGGCGGCTCAAAGTAACAGAAATAGCAGCAAGGTTGGGCTTTTCTAAAACAACAGTCCGTCAAATTATTCACGAACATTTAAACATGAATAAGGTTAGTGCAAGATGGGTGCCTAGACTTCTTTCCTCAGTACAAAAGCAGCAACGAGTCATCTGTTGCCCGACATTTTTGGAGCTCTGCCGTGGCATCAAGAGAGAAGCTCTGCAAACCATTGTTACATGAGATGAAACTGTGGTCCTCTACTATGATCCCTTGTCCAAAAGAAAATCAATGGAGTGCCGCCTCTAAAGGCCAAGGTAAATTATTCAACCAAGAAGATCATGATCACAATCGTTTGGGACTGTGAAGGCATTCTCTTCATTGACTTCAAGGAGAGAAACACCACAGTAAATGGGGAGTACTATGCTGACCTATTGCACACACTACGTGCTTCCATCAAACAGAAAAGGTAAGGAAAGCTGAGCGGTGGTGTGCGCCTTCTTCACTACAACGCGCCTATGCACACAGCTCTTGGTGCAAAGAAAACTGTGAAGAAACGTGGCTTCAAGAAGATCGACCATCCACCCTACAGCCCAGATCAAGCTCTCGGTGATCATTTCCTTTTCTCATAACTCAAGAAGGATCTTCGTGGAAAGAAATTTAAGTGTGACGAAGAAGTGATGGACGCTTTTTATGCCCATTTTATAGATAATACTTCAGACTTTGGGGGGAGGGGTAAGAGCCATTAAAATGTTAATTCAAAGATGTGATAGATGTATTGCAATAGTATATATAGTATAATAGTAACTATATTGAAAAGTGAAATATAGTTTTTGTCTTTATTATACCTAGAAAATAGGCCGGAAATTTATGGACCTATCCTTGTACTTCACACTTCTTTGGATCAGGTGCACTGCTTTATTATTAACAAGGATAGAATTTGATATAATGCAATTCTTCCATCTATTCAATTGAACATTAGCACGTACTTCATTTCAAAGTGGAGTCCACGATATACTAAATTTTTCAGGTGTCATAAGAGCAGCACTTTGGCTACCAGATCGAGTACTATGGCAGACCACTTTTTTCAATTTTTCTATGAAGTTCGGCTTGTTATACTGACACAAAATGGAACGTTATTCTATCGATTTTCTGACTTCACTTCCAACTTTAGACGGCCGCTTTAACTTATTCATAGTGTCTCTTTTGTGTAGGAAGTATTTAACTACCACTTCCATATGATTCCACAAAACTGTCAATAAAGACCCTTCTAGTGAATTTGATTTAAAGTCAGAGTATTAAATTTCTCTACCCCACCGTTTAATTAACTGATCTTGAATACAATTCAATAATATGATGCAACAAATCCACCATCATTAGCAACAATATTAGAGCAAACTTAATTACATATGGAGATCAATTAATCACTGCGCATAACGGAGTTGCCAAACTAGCTGGGTGTGTGTGTGTGTGGATGGGAACTGTACACCTCATAATATAACAGCACATAATAACACTAAAACACGTGGTTTCATAACGTCCAACTCCTGTACAGCACAAAGACTTCGTGTCAAGAAAATGGAGGGCGAGAGAACAGGTTAGAAACAGGGCAGGTAAATCCCCGAGTCCAAATAAAGGCTCTGTAGACTCGAGGTTGCAAATCAGGGCAACTTTTCATCAACTGTTCAAGATCAGATAAGGGTAGAGGGCGGAATACAGCATGCAGTCATATGTATACATTAATCAGAAGGTACTGAATGAAATGGAGGAGAGGGGAGCGTCGTGAGGGAAAAGTATATTCTAGTTGTAATCGTCACAAATGCTACACCGCCGCTATCAGAACTGTCATCTGTATGTTTACTAAGCTGTAGGACACACTGCAGCGTGGGCTTCGATTTGACGTCACTCTGAATAACAGCCGGAGTGTTTATGATAACATTCATGTTAGTTTGTATCCTATTTTCGTAATGTTGGGTTGAAAAATGGATAGAGGAGAGTTTTTCTCTTATTCGCTCGCAAGAAGAGAGCTCACTTGGAACCGCCGGGTCTAAAACTGAAGTGTTTTGTGTAATTACACCTTCTCTTCACACGCACGGGCATCTTCAACAGGTAGAAGCTGAGGTGACAAGTGGTGTTTTATGGTACCTTGCTCCAGGCTTTCTAGAAACAGAGTGTTACGTCTACCACAGACAGACAGAAGTGCCTAGCCTACCTGACCTTCAGAGACGGCATGCTTTCTGGAACATTAGTGTGTCAAGAATAACTCAGAGTTGTTAAGCTTTAAACTTTAAACGTTTCTCACTATGATATGAAAATGATAATGATCAACTTCATGATTTCAGTCTATCGGTGACTTCGAAATCTTGCTCTAACAATCTTTACCCTGTTCCACATTCTCTTGGGTGCAGAAAAATACGTGCACTAATAATTTATGAGTAGAAAGATGATCTGACACAGCGAATTCTCTCAGATGCTTCGATATGAAGCTTTTAGCATCGACATTGATCAATATCTTAGTTACGTTGAGATATGAGGTGTGCTCATAGCCGGTTAACGATTCGCCTAGTAAAAAATGACCTATAATCTAGTTATACATTTCAGAAAACAACAAGTGAACAACATACTGGGAAATTCTCCGATAACATCCATTTTATTGAGTTATTGTAAACAATACAGTTTTAAGTGGATTTTATTTCTAAAACTGAGTCAAAACCAGGTGAGAATGAAATAAGGATGTTTGTTCTCTTCTTCTGGATATAGCAAAGTAAACTGTAAGATATTTAGTTTTTCTATTTGTATATTTGAGGTCGAAATGTGGATCATTCTGGTTCAGCATTGATTGTTGACGGAAAATGGGGGGCCAGGGAGATGCAGTGCTTTGGTTTCAACCATTAAAACTATGAATTCTTCACGAAAACTCAAATTTAACTTTGATAAATGGGAGGACACTGCAAGGAAGACCATGGGAATAGTAGACAGGACTTTTCCAAAAGGAAAGGAATATTTTTCCATGTGATCACCTTCTAAATCACAGCAATGCCACATTTAAACTCACCAGTGAAATATTATCCACTCTAAATAAAAAGAAAATGTCTCTGAAAATACTATGTAACTTGGCTAAGGCTTTTGATAGCTTAAATCATAAACTGCTGTTAAAGAAATTGAAATTCTATGTGTTGGCAAGCCAGCTTTACCTTGGTTCACTTTGTATCTGACTAATATATAAACATTTGTCAATCGAATGCTGGAATTTAAAATTTGGTTATCCACAAGGCCCAAGTGTTTATTATCGTATAGTCCAATGTTTCAAAAGTTATTTTCTTTCATGTGGAAAAATTCTATTTTATCAAGCATTACTAATATCCAGCCCTATTCCTTGTCCATGTTTATATATACTATGTTTTAACATACAACTTTATTCCACTGTTAGACTCACAAAATATATTTTTGCTAAGAAACCATATGTTAAAGAGATAAATAATAATAGAAAGGGCTTTTTTTCACTGTTGGTAACAATTTATATGTTTACAGTCGCCTATTAGTTTTCAGTTACCTTTTTATTTATTTATTTCCTGCAAAGTTTTACAAATGTAATATTCCGCGATGAAAATCCCGCGGCGCAAATGGACAGTACGTGTATAGTTTTCTTCATTCCCTTGCACAAGCTGCTTATATTTGTTTCTTCAATAACGTCCTTTTTGAAAATTAATCGCTTTAAAATAACAATGTTCCGAAGCTTTAAATGTTTTATGAGCGATATAATTAATTAAATTATTTATTGATTTGGTTTATTTACAGACGCTCTTTTACATCTCAAGTCATCAGCGTCCCATTTAAATCAGGGAGCAAAATGACCGACAAATTTTGCTCAGACGCCTCTTCTTTCAGGCTTTAGGTTCTTTTTCATGCCGTAAATGTACGACACGGGACCCACGGCTTTACTTCCCTTCCGAAGGGAGCCATACTTAGGATTTTTACTCCCGAAAAAATCCATCGATCCTGACTGGATTTGAACCCGCGATCTTGGGTTTAGAAGGCAAGTGTGGCTACCATTACACCACCAGCAGGACAGACTTTATTAATTAAATTATGAAATGCGTTTTAAGTAAATAGAGTTGAATATTTTGTTTACTAAATAGGGCTTTCACTACAAAAAGTATAATATGACATATTTTTTTAAAATAAATTTAATTTTCAACTTACGTATTAAGGGGGTGAATAAAACCAATGTTGATTACGTTTTTGGTTGTATTTTCCATAAAAATAATTCTTCAGATTGTAGAGTAAAAAAAATTATTTTAGGTAATTTTACAGTTACCGATATTACAATAATACAGTCTATTTCGGAACTGCTGGCTAACCCACTTATATTCTGTTCTTTCTAGTACGATATACAACTTTTGAAACAATTAATCACAAAAACACAACAATGTATATATTAAATACTAAATAATAGTTTTTTTAAATAGTGTTCAACTCTCGTTTTTGCTACAGAGGCACCACAGGCAATGGACACTGATGATAAATGAGATGAAATGATAAATTGGGAAAGGATTTTTTTTAAGGAAGTAAACGTTCCAGATCTTAGTTTAGTATATCTCCCCGGCATTTGCCATTTATGAGGACTGAGGAAAACCTAGAAAAAACCTCAGTCAGTGAGGACGATCTTGGCGGTATTCGAACTCCAGACCTCCCGCTCACAAGTCTGCGCCTTAACGTCCTCGGCCACCCGTGGCGGTATTTTATAGTTGTATTCTATTCAAACAGTTTGAGTTTCCTGACAATGATAAAACATTTATGTCATAATAATTGCATTCTTTTCAAGTAGCGTACGGTAGAGGTGTATTTAACAAAGTTTTTTTTTTTTTTTTTTTTTTTTTCGTTTTATTTAAGGACGCTCTTTAACATCTCAGGTCTTCAGCACCCCATTCAATTCCGGGCGTGAAACGGCCGACAAATTTTTCTCAGAGACCTCACACTTCAAAGTGAGGGGTGGGCTAGGAATGGGGGATGAAATCTAAATTTTTCAACATGTTCCTCGATATTAATGTGTTTTTAATACACTTATTTATAAAGACTGGGAATTTTTTAAATGAAAGTACTGTGTAGTACGTTAGGTTGATAGAATGATAAGAAAAATATATTTAGCGTTTGCTGTATAGCTTCTTTAAATGAGTGGTTATCGAAATATTTTGGCATTCTTTCTGCTAGCTTTAACATTACGCGAAAGGGATACCAAACAGACAGACTGTTTCTTTTAACAATAGTATTGTACTATTCTTCCATTGAAATTCATCTATTGTATTTTTGTGTGGAATATAAAGCATGCAGACGTAATAATAATGAATTCTGACCAAGAAATCCGAAACTGGACGCATAAACTTTTACTCTTTGTTTTTTTTAAAGCTGGTGCAGACCATCGGAAGCGATTCCAAATGGTTTTCGCATTAACAGAGAAAGAAACTATAGATGTGAAAGATTGCAGGGCCATTGTTCTCCTGTTTCGCTATCGGAAAATGTAAAACATGGCTTTCAAATATATACGTTTTCTATGTGTACAGCCTCTTTGTGATAATTCACAGCGAAATAAAAATCTTTTCCTGATGAGTGCCTGCCTCAGTTCTTCAACGATAAAGTGATAATGGAATGATTGCTGCAGGTATTTTATCCCAAATAGGCTTTATTGTAGAATGTGTAAATGCACGTAATACTAAGGAAAGTAAAACTTGGTTAAATGTTTGAGTAAAAGTGATTTAAAAAGTGAAGTGAAGTAGGCTAAGGATACGCTCGAATTATTGATATGATTATTTGTTAAAAATATAGTTCATCCGGGTCCTAGGACTGTATGTTAAAAAATAGAAAAATAATAAAATAAAATCATAAGACACCAAAAGTATAAAAAATAAGCAAATTGTATCCCCACACACGTATATAGACAATTCCAAGTGTTTAATGTTTTACTATCTTTTCCGATCTGAGCTGTTTCACTTTGTATAAAAATTTACCTACTCCCTTCTCCTCCTTCCTATCTGCTATCAGTGATGTCCTCCCTCTCATTGCGGCAGATACTTTTTCCTCATTCTTCTATCCCCTTGCAGTATGCCAGAATATGTCCCCAAAAACCTTTCCCTGCATATACAGGCCACTTTCTTGTAGTCTTTCTGTCTGTTACTTTGGTCATTCCCCACGCGTCTAACCTAAACCAAACAAAATCCTGGTTACTGAGTTAGGCCCCTGTTTGCTTATGTTGACTAAATAAATGATTTCCCATATGCTGTCAAAAAGTGTTGGCATGTCTCCATTTTTCGACATTTATTGTTTTTAAGACAAATCAAAATGGCGATTGTCATTATTTCTTTATATTTTCAGATTTTGATATCATTTGAATATTTTATTTTTTTACCAATTATTTTATATTTACTTTAAAACGGTACAGTAACTGAAGTGGTGGATTTCAAAAACCAACTAAGTCAGTTTTTTTGGTGAATTTTAGCTTCACTGCTTAGTGTGTTGTCCTGTAGGTCACACACAATCCTGATACGCGAATTTACATCAAACCAAGTCATAAAATGTTATCTTGCTTGAGAAACTTTACCGTTATTTCCACATCCAGTTAAGTCATCCTTTGTTGTACGCCAGATCCAACGAAGTCTGGCACGCACACGAGCCTGCTATAAACAAAGCTGACACCGCAGTGTTTGACTCGTTTATTTCAGTCTTTCTAGTTAAGTGTGAGGAAAATGTAATGGATGCTTTTTATGCCCATTTTGCAGACAAAACTTTTGACTACTTTGCAGAGGGACTGAAATGTTAATCCAAATATCTTGTCAACATTCTGCACACAGCAGCTGAGCTCCTTTCTTTCTTTGTCTAAGGACTTAGACAAAGAAATCTGTCTTATGCAGCAGTTGAAATCCTTGGTTTACTTGAATGTTGTTCTTATGGACTTTCCAATTCTTGATATCGCCTCCATTTCTGTATAATGACGTCACTTCCGAGATTCGGAGCTGTAGTGGCATCAGCTTGTGTTCCATCGTTTCTAATTATTCCAATCGCTTCTTCTGGACTTTATTAAAGACCTTGAGCATTCATTACTTTATTAAAAACTATCTTACCTTTCTCCGCATATTTTGACACAGAAGTTGAGAGACTGCTATATTAAAATAGCTTATTTAAATAAAATTACGAGAATTAATTGTCATGTTAACTAGCAGGTACACAAAGGAACAAAGCAATTATATTTTTTCTCTGTTTATAATATTTCTACATTACTAATTTAATTATTTTCAGCTGAGAATCGCCTACTTTGGTATTTCAACCAATAACTATCTAAATAAATATAAAATATTCATGTTTTATAAGCACATATCCAAAATATTGTACATAACTGCTCAAATTGTTACTTATGCTTCCACTAAAGTCGAGAACAATGTACCTCATTTTAGACTTGCGAAAGATGACAAATTTTGCTTAGAAACCTCTTCTTTCAGGCTTGGGGTTCTTTTATGTGACAAGAGACCAACGATTTTACTTCCCATCTGAAGGAAGCCATCCCTACAATTTAAGCCCTAAAATTCCATCGATCCTAGCTGAGTTTGAACCCGCGATCTTGAGTCTACAATGTTTTTTTCCTAGACGTTTATCGGTGTCCAAAATGTCAAGATTTTTGTTAAAATCATATACAAATGTGTCTTCATTTGACTGAAATTTATTCTTTGCAAAATATTTGTCTACAATGAAGTTACATTTTTGCATGTTACACTTTATTTTTGTTATATATTTCATTAATTAAAATAGAGATGTAAAGGAATAGAATTGAACAATATGTCAATTTTACAGTTCCTTACAGTTTTTCAACCGATGCTACGCTGCCACTCGCTATAGAGAAAAAATGCTAGCAATGAATTTACTTAAGTGAATTTCTCAGTAATATAACGACGGGGGGAAAAAAAGCAGCTTCTAAGACGAAATTATGTCAGAGCACTTGCTAAAGGGAATGTTTTCTTTTGTTATATTTTCTTTTTGGTTTGAGAATACATGGCTTTGAGCTGTTCTGAATAAGTATGCAGTTCCCGTAAATTAAATTGAAAATAATTATGTAACCGTGTATTGATTTTCTCTAAAGTCTAAGTAATAAGAGATGGTAATGAATTAAATGCTTTCACAGACAGAAGGTAATAGAGATACAAAGCATTCTCTTTGTTCATTTCTAAAATATTTTCCTTAAGAAATTACTTAATTCATTACACCTTTTCAAGCAAACTTTCCTTCAAATTAAAAAAAAAGAATAAAAAGAATAAAAAGTACAATACAAAACCCAGAAGAAATTCAAATTACAACTCTTTAGGATAATAAAGTCAAGCGATTTCAATTTTAGTTTAAATGCCTAAATTGCTTGTTCCTGGTGAGCTTATCTGTTCTATTTTGTGATCCACGTTTATTAGGGAAAGGAATAATAATAATATAAATAATAATAAATATTTGTGATAAGAACGGAAGCAAGCAAATACCAAACGTTATGCCAATAATTTATTGAGCCAACATCATCTAATTGGCGAATTTACTTCATGAAACCATTTGTATAATTAGCGCGTTGTCCTGAAGAAGCCACATACCACCACTCAGCTTCCTTCGACTTTCTCTTTGATGAAAGCACGTAGTCTGTACAGTAGGCCAGCACAGTACTCCCCATTTACTGTGGTGTTCCTCTCCTTGAAGTCAATGAAGAGTATTCCTTCACAGTCCCAAAAGATTGTGCCCATGATCTTCTTGGTTCACTGAGTGACCTTGGCCTTTAGAGGCGGTGCTTCGCGGTTTACGCTGCTCCATTGATTCTCTTTTGTACAATGGATCATAGTAGAGGACCACAGTTTCATCTCATGTAACAATGGCTTGCAGAGCTTCTCTCTCGTTGCCGCAACAAGAGCTCCAAAAATGCCTTACAACAGATGACTCGTTGCTGCTTTTGTACTGAGGAAAGAAGTCTAGGCACCCATCTTGCACTAACCTCATTCATGTTTAAATGTTCGTGAATAATTCGAAGAACTGTTGTTTTAGAAAGGTCCAATCTAGTTGCTATTTCTATAATTCTGAGCCGCCGGTCTTCCATAATTTCTCCTTTCACAAGAGCGATGTTTTCTGGAGTGAGCACTTCTAAGGGCCGACCAGCACGCTCTTCGTCTTCAATGCTTTCTCGAACCATTTTGAAAAAATTTGGCCCATTCTTTTACGGTAGAATATGAGGGGGGATGCTTCCCCATATACACCGTCCAATCGCTGTTTAATTTCATTTGAAGTAAGTCCTTCTTTTGTGAAGAACTTAATAACAGTTCGAAACTCCAGTATAAACATGTCACAATCTTCTACACATAGGCCTTCTTTGTGCAACTATATTTGAACGACTGAACACAGCGGGGCGGAAGTTACAACTGCAATTGTTTACTTAACACATAAGATATGACATTAGATAAGGGTTTTGTGAAGGCGATAATCCTTATCGACGAGGCCGCAAACTTATGGACGTACCCCCGTATCTAAAGCAATATTAATAAAACAATTTTTGCTTTTACTTAATTTGACATTTGTTTTTAATTGGATTTGGAATTCCAGATACAAAGTGCCTTCTCTGTTGCTAGTTTCACAAAACACCACCTGGTGACTCCTAATAGCATATGTATGGTTGTCAAATTGACACTGTAATTAATTAGTGCAGATTAGTTTTGACCATGACTAAAAAAAAAATATATACGGGTTAATGACAGTTAAAATGCTTAATCCATTATAAAGGGGACGATAACGAGAATCAGTTATAATGCGGATAGCGTTTTTCTGCAAGAAACTGACTGGATTCGTTATCCTAAATGTGCAAACCATAAGATAAAATAACCTTTCAAACTGAATCACTGTGGTTGAGGCAAGTTAGCTTAGAAAGCAATGTAATATCAAGTAATTTGACATGGTGAAAATTAAAACTGGAACATTTTTTTAAAATTAAAAAAAATGACTGAGTCTTATCATTATTCATTGGTTTAAAATCATTTAGAAGCAGCAGTCAAAGAAAAAACCTCATAAATATTTAGAGGTCGTAACAATTGCATAAATGGAATCGCGGTTTAAATTGAAAGGTAAGTCATTAATCATGACTAAAAATAAAAATAATGATCCAAAACAGAATCCTGGGGGTCACCAATATTTACATCAATGACAGTTGAGTTTTCTCTATTTACAACAGTTATTTGTCTAAAGTTTAGAACAGATGGTTGTATGAATGAATGGTGTTTAACGCCCGTTTTTACTGCTTAGGTATCACAGGCAGTGGGCATTGATGATACATGAAATAAAATGTTACATTGGAAAATGATTCATTTATGAGACCTGGAAACGTTCCAGGTATAAGTTTAGGGTACCTTCCCGGCATTTGCCATTTCTGAGGATTGAGAAAAGCCTGAAAAAAAAACCTAGTCAGGGAGGACATTTCTAGCGGGATTCGAACCCCAGACATCCCTATCACGAGTCCGCACCTTAATGACCTCGTGACTACTGATGTATCAGATATTCAATAGCATTTAAAGCAGATAAATTAGATCTAAAACCAAATTGAGACGCAAAAATCAGTTCATTTTATTCCAAATAATTGGTCAACAGAACCATGAAGAACTCCCTTACAAGTCCAAGGTCACATACTTTTTGGGAATTCAGAAAAAGTTTAACAATAGACTGCTGAGCTGCTATATTAACTGTGCAGTGTCATCGACGGAAAGAAAAATGGAATGCCGAGTCGAGGAGTTCGTTTGCTGTCCGAGAACGCGTTTGTCATATAACTGTACTGAACGCGTGTGGCTTCCACCGTACAGCCCAGACCTTGCCCCAGCGACTATTACCTGTTTTCAAAACTGAAATCTGACTTTCGAAAGCGAAGATTCATATAAGATAATGGGTTGTTTTCCTGCATTTTACAGTCAAATTTTTAAACATTTTGGGGGAAATAAAACGTTAATCAAGAGATGTAAGCAATACATTGAAATAAAAGCATATTACTTTGAAAAATCATACCTGTACTTTTATTCTATCACTTGCTTAACATAGGCAGTCCGGCAACTTATGCATAGCATCTAAAATTTTTAATATAACTTCTTTTACAATTTCAGACTTAAATTATTTTATTATTAGCTTATAGTTTCGCATGTATACAAATTTATATTTCAATTTCTTTAACAAATTACTGTCAGTTTAAAGCGCTATTTTTAACGCTCATTATAAAAAAAGTAAATCAATTTGTTGTCTAAAGATATACATTACATTAATACATTTTATTAATAAAATACGTGTATTTAGATTTCATTTAGAACGTTATAAGTAGCAAGTAAAATATAGCTTTTAATTTAACAGTCAGTTCGTGTTTTTATATGAAATAGCATTTTTACAATATTTAAAAATATATCGCTTGCAAATTACTGTTCAATGAACATTTACATCTACAGTAGTTCGTTATTACTCAAAATATACATTTACTCTTTTCATTGAATGTGTTCATTTGTTTATTTGGGGCTAGAGACGTTGTAAAATCCGCTCCAGCGAACCGATATGAAGTTTGAAAGGGGTCTACACTAAACGATAGCTCTCGAAAAATTAAAAGTTATATTTTACGCACACCGTGGCACTTTAATGTTTTTTCATGCTTTACTTGAATTTAAACATTGTTAATGTTATCTAAAAAGTGATGAAACCATTTAGAAAAGGACTTACCTTTCTTCTTTGAGTATGCACTTTTTCTTTAGTCATCTTCCTTGAAGGGATTCACTGTAACACGAGTAAAAATCAGAACATTAAAGAAGTTGGTTTTAATAAATGCCACCTAAGGTAAAAAAAACCGTCCTCCATAGTAATGATTTTCAGCTATAAATAATTTATGAAGCAATAACGTTATATCCTACAAGGAGTAGATACCACAGTTGAAATGCTAATGATATAATCTATTTTTTAATGACCTTCTTTTTGTCAGAAACTCTCGAAAATATCACGTGACACCAGCTGAAGACGAGAGCACTATTAATGGTGAAAAGTCACTCTAGACCTCTAAACCTGAATTCTATGTAAAGGTACAACCATGGATGCTGGAAACATACGAGAGCATTTCAAATAGTAAAAGGAAATGGAATATTTTAGTATTTATTATATTTGACCAATCCCTTTTCGTATGCTTCCAACACCGTACTAATTGTTTATTTACCCTGATAAAAGGGTTAAGGTTCTCTTCCACTCTATCAGGCGAAAAAAAAAAACCCAGCAAAAATAGAGAGCAATATACACAGTAATATAAAATATAGAAAAGATCTAGTTAGAAAGTTGACAAAGATAGTGTTAGAATTCCACTTGCTCTTCAATATTTTTTCTCTAGTACAAGGGAGGTAAAAGGAGAAGGAAGGGGGGAAAATGCAAGAAGGAGGAGGAGGAGAAGGAGAAACTAACTGTTGTGATTCTTTACAGTTGAGATGATAATTTAATCCACGTTTAAATTGCTTTATTGTTCCACAATCTCTGACTTCAGAAGGAAGGGAGTTCCAGATTGCTGGAACTGACACGCTGAATGAGATTTATTAGTGTTCAGTGACGAGGAATAGGCAGGAAAACCATATTCCGGTTCAAGATAAGGGCAAGGCATACGAAGAGAGAGGCGATATACCGAGGGATGGGAGAATAAAACGATGAAACATCTTACGTCCTTTAGAGGTAACCACAACGGTTTACGTAATCAGTCGATTTTCCCAGTATTCAGATTAGAGTACAAGACATCACAATAATCAAAATGAGGCATAAAACACTTGAATGAGATTCTTCTTGAGATTGAAATTAATCCCCTAAAAATCAGCACGAATATTTTATTTAAATGAAAGATGTTAATGCTCTGCTTTCTTGTAAATTAAGGCTCATCAAGTTAGCACATAAAAAGATGTCAACAATTATTAGAAAGTGAAACAATTCCTATTGACTTAAATAAAATAAAAACGATCAGATTAGAGGGTCAAAGGGATTTTAGCGCGACTCTAGGCCAGTAGTTTAGGTGGCATCGTCGTTTATAGGGCTCGAATTTCCACATTCTTTTTTGGAGAATTCGCATGATAACTAAGTAAAAAGCAATTCATTCTCCCGATTGTTAGGTAAAAACAGTACATGTTCGCATTTTATCAATAATTTAGGGAAATGACCATAGTATATTCCTATTTATTTTTGATGAGTGTAGAATTCCCAGTCCTAAACATTGGAAAGAGTTGCTTGCTCCTTTAACTGCTTAGATAATTGACTGGAACTGAACTACACATACATAAATTCAATGAATTTTCAAGAAAAATAAGAATTAGACAAACACTGACGGTTACAGTAGGGAGGAATGTGCGGTACATTTCCAGCCTACCACCTAAGCAGTTAAATAGAAATTTTAGACCCTTCAGAATACACTACAGCGTGCTGTTTTAGACTGACAACTGGAAATTTTCTAATAAAGGTGTGAAAATGCTCTATGCCTACATTTGACGATGTGTCGTGAACTACTTGGGTTAGAATCATGAATAAAACCCCATTCTAATCGCAAATAATTTTTATTTTATTGTAGTCAATAGCCATTGCTTCATTTGAAAAAAAAAACGTAGCTTTGTGCTATAAATATGTTAAGCAATATTATTATTAAAACACGCTGCTTATGACGCTATAAATCGTGCACAATTAGCCTAAAACCGGCAAGGTTACCTAGCAACTGTATTCCATGAAGTCATCACCGCCTTCATAACACAGTTTCAAATAATGCACCTGTAAGAAAAAGCTAAAATCGTCGTCCTAACAAGATACCAACTTTCAAACACAAGAATCGTTTTAATAAACAAATGTTTTGAAACTAAACACAATATAAGTTGTTAATCATCATAAACTAACTTCTTTGAAACATTGAACATGCAGTTAATTAATTAATCACATTGCAATTTACTTCATTCTTAAACGTTAATCTTGAACTATTATTAATCCCTATTATAACAGAACACTTTCTTAACCTTACTACATTGATTTTACTTTCGAATTTACACGCCAGAGCGTCGAAGGCATACAAATCTTACACTGAAAAAATAAGCTAATCCAAGAATTGAATAATTAAAAAACCTTCAGCAACCTCAGCTTTCTTTATAATTTCTTCTGGAATGAGATCCATATTTTCAATGTCAAACATTGTGGAACTGGCGTCCATTTGCATTTTAATTCTTCAAAACAAAAACAAAATAACATCGTCATAGAAACGAGTACTAGGAAATCAAGCAATATAATACGTCATATCTGCTACATCATAACATCACATTTTGAAAGTTTTAATACTTTTTAAAAATATTTCTATAAAAGTGTATGCAACGCGTGTATAATCTTCCATTTTGAACATTCACTGGTGTCACAATTACCAAGGTAATACACTAGTTACATAAATAACTATTCTAACAATTGTTGAAATCGTTGTATGATATACATTCATTAGCCCTTGTTTAAATTTCAATATATTTTCAATATCCTCACACATTTTGTGATATTAAAACAAATGCTCACAACTAAATGTATTATAATGACCAAATCTATATAATTAAAATGGATATTTTGCTGCAATGTATTTCTGTATATTCGATATGCGTAAAAATGCGGGTCTTTTTCTTAGTCAATTGTTCGTTCTTCTTGCTAAAAGTATATACGTATGAAAAATACAACTAAAATTACCGATGCTTATTTTTATTGCCATTGATAGCAGCAATATTCCCAAATGGGAGAGCTGAAAGCCTGCACTGACATGGGCTTTTAACTAATGAGAGCTGTTTGAATTTGTTTTGAAATCAGCTTAAGTTATTAGTCATGCTTAACAGCACGCTGCCACTTCCAACCACCCTGCCCAAAAAAGGTCGTGACCTTTTCATCCTCATGTACACCACTTTTAAGTTTCAGCAGGGGAAAATTATATAAAATAAATAAATGTATTCATGCGTAACTTTCATGGCGCCTAAACCGAGCAATAAAAACATTGTTGTGTACCACAGCTGACAGTTTTGTGGCCCCATTTTTGTGATGATAAATACCAAAATTATTCTACAAGCGCTTGCGTCCTAAACAGTGAATAAAATGCTTAAGCCATACATAACTTCTGATTAAAATATCATTCTTGAGTTAACTGTGTATGAATGCTATAATTGTTTCCGGATTTTATCACTTAGAAACACATTTACGACGATTTAGCTTTATTCTGGCGTTTAGCGGTTTCAAGGACATAAAATATGAGGACACTTATTTATTTTGCGGAATGTGAGAAAGTTAAGCGAGATAAACTATTCCTGCTGGCAGCAGTGAAAAGAGCGTGTTATGTTTGATGAACAATGGTGGAAAACAGCGTCCAGCTTCAATTGTTGCAGCTGCAATAAAATGTCAATTGTCGTCTTGTGTTTGATGTCCGTTATTCTACATTGGAGTTAATTAAAAGAACATTTGAGACAAATATTTATTGCGGTTGTACCCGTAAAATTATTTTTGAAAAAGTACTTCAAATCTCAATCGATCCTACCTACTAGGTGTTAAAAATGACAATAAAAATGTGTGTGTGTTTGTGTTAATGCTCTAGATGCCGCTATTTTTGTTTCTACTCAACGAAACTGGCATATACCATTGAAATAAACTATTAAAATAGTTTATTGAAATCAGAGAAGTCAAAGTATTAGGAGGGGGGGTTACTAAAAATCGCTGGGTTAAAGAAGAAATAAAATAAAGCAAATACTTTCAATAGTGGATTAATTTCAATTATTCGTTGTTTATTTTTCACACAATTGTTTTGTTTTATTTGTTGTTGCTTTGACTGAAATTGTCTCCTCGTGACGTATGTATATTGTCGACTTGAATACTATAGAGGTAAGTTCTTAGGGATAAATGAAACAAAAATGATGGTGCAAATGAGCTCGGAGCCCTTGGCACCTTAAAACTATTCGGCATTCATCTTCTCAGGGTAAGGAAAACCTCCGAAAAACCCTTATCATGACCTGACTGGGAACCGAATCCAGAGCCTCGGATTTGTAGTCACTAACGCTGCCACTAGACTACGGAAACGACAGAAATTTTTCTAATGTTACTTTTGACTAACCTGTAATTATTTTTCTTGTTTTTGTTTATGTTTGAAATTTAGTGCAGAACATGTTATGCATTCGATATACTTTGTTTAGTATCCGCTATAATAAATATAGACATTAAAATTCATTCTGCAACATAAGATTAACTAAAATAAAATAATGAACATATGGCATTTTAATATTAACAGAACTATAGCTATTCAAAAAATTTAAAGAAAATTAAAAGCTATTATTATATTCTCAAACCTGATAAAATATTTGAAGTTATTAACATATATATTTTGCCAATAATTAGCTGTGTTTTCTATACGTTGTTTCCCTCAATACAAAAGAATCAATTTTCTCGATTCGTAAGTTCAAACATTTCAAGATTTATTTACACAAACTCTTTATGAGGCACTATTTTTTAAATTGACTTGTGCCCTTGTTCCATCCTGGAACATGAAAGCCTCCCATGTGCAAGTTTTGATTGCGAATGAAACATTCTAGTTACGTTTATTTTCCTACAAGGGCAAAGAGGTGGTAAGTCTGTCAAGTCCATTGCAGACAACTAAGGAATTATTTAGACGTGCATCGGCCAATAGTTTTGTCCAGTGACAGAGCCCATGGCTTAAAGACCCTCCAGGATAACTTATGCTCCAGATTTTCACGTCCTAGTCTTATTAAGCACTATTTTACGTCTTTGATGTCTTTTTCCTGACATGCCATTGTTTTAGCTTTTGTCTGTGAAATAATTAAGTTGTATTGTTTTCCTATTTTATCTAATTGGGTAGTAGCTATCGAATGTCATAAACATGGTCATCCGCGAAAATTATTGTATCTATGTTAATACTATCTATGTGTTAAAACATTTATCTAAATTTTGTGGTCATCCATTTATGATTTATATATATTTGAGAGAGAGAGAATAAATCTAGGGAAATTGGGCAGTATTGTTTTACTCCTTGATTGATAAATTACTATCTACTAACGCGAATACCCTGCGCGACCTCTTTCTCCGTTGTCGGAGGGACAGTCTTTCTAATTTTCTTAGCATAATTTTCACACCACACACAGGACTAAGAAATGTTCTTGAGAGTCAAGGAACATTAACATTAGTATTAGTGTTGAGAGAACTTATTAACAAACAGTTTTTCTTTAGTTGCAGAGAAACAGGAGACTAGCTGGGTATAATTCCTTCACCATCATCAGAACTGAAAATATCACTCTCACTATCGGATATCATCAGCACTAACATCGCACTCTTAAAAAATACGCGATTATCTTATGCCGCAAAAACATCACAGGAACAACTTGACATTTTCAACCCTTGGAACAGCACTATGAGACAAGGCTACTTTCAAACACAAAAACCACCCTTGTGCAAGCCGGGAATCCCTCGATGACAATACCTAATGACCGTCAGAGCTATTTATTATTTTTCAAGTACTTGCATTCTCTCACCATAGGCTGTCACATAAATAAGTACCTACCTATATCACAGGATTTTAGCTGGCCGACGATATCGGCGCTGGCAATCTTGGACTGGATTTAAAGAGGCCGACCAGATCGGCTCTGGCGTTTTACAAGGGCGCTACCGCATGACACCCAGATAATTAATTATCATTTACATTTGAAGAATACAACCATAATTTAATAAGAAAATATTTTATGATAAAATTAGTATATTTAGCACAAATTAGATTTTCCATTAATTTCGGCTACCCATGTCTCAGTCTATACCCCCCCTCTTATTAACAGCTGTAAAAACAGCAAAACCCTTTAGTGTCACTCTCTTTGTTAATGTATGCAAGGTTACACTTAAATAGATACTCTTTTTTTGTCGGTCCTGGTGGTGTAGTGGTTACCATACTTGCCTTGGGAAGTAAAGCCGTGGGTCCGTGTCGTACATTTACGGCACGAAAAAGAACCTCAAGCCTGAAAGAGAGGCCTCTGAGCAAAATTTGTCGGCCGTTTCACGCCCTGAGTTGAATGGGATGCTGATGACCTGAGATGTTAAAGAGCGTCCATAAATAAAATCATTCAAAAAAAAAAAAAAAAAAAAAAAAAAAACAAGATACTCTTTCATGCAAGAGAACAGGGCTCTTGCTGTTTTTATTTTCATAGAATGTACATAATATCTCTATCAGGTTTGGACAAGGCGAAGAAAGTGACAAGAGTTCCATCTGCTGATGTATCTAAAAGGAAAAAGGCTGGTGTCACAATGGCGTAACGCGAACCCCTGGAGTTTGAACGACACAAGCAATGAAAGGAATTGTCACATGCATCATGTTTTTTTATATCCGTGAGCCAGTGCCTGGAATAATCTGATTTGTTGCAAAAACAAAAACGTATCGCTATTCTTTTCCGTCACTTTTTTATGCTCGTATAACACGCCCGTAGAATAGAATATGACACAACAAGACACTCCCCAATTTTTGATATTTCTTTTCTCTTTTCTGCAGTGTTAGCACTAAGAACCAGTACTATGAATAACAACAGAAATACAGAAAGCTTTTCAGACAAACGAGTGGACATTCCTTTGAAACATACTGGCTAACGTAAACTGTCAATTGCAGATGATTTAGGGAAAATTAAACTACTCCCATAATGACGGTTTTGAACATTTATTTTTTTCCTTTTATGATTACTAAAATGTATGGTGTGACGATAGACGCAAGAAATGCAATTTTAATATTTTATCTGCTTTTGATATGCTGTCCCCCCAAGTGTTTAGCATCAATCAGTTTTAAAAATTACCCTCATTTGCTCTCACATGTAACAAAAGTCTTCGTGGCCAATTCATGTAAAGGTGTAGCAGTACGCCCTACCTTCATTAACAGTTAACTCCAATAGGACGAGACTGCTATAAGACCAATCTTGAGCTTTTATAAAAACTTGAACCAAGTCAGGCTGAGAGGACTAGCCTTGAAGCTGAATATTGCTAGAAACTTGCCCTTACAGACAGACACCATCATATCTGGTTCTCCAATCCCGAACGGCAGCGGAGAAAGCCGAATTCCAGGAAATGGTGGATCGATGCCAGGCACAGAGAACAGTCGTAACGCACAAAAGCAAGCAATCGTATACCAGAAATTAACTTTTTAAAGCACATTAATCACATTTAGTATATAGCGAAATGAAATGAGAAAATTTAACACACAAAAGAAATAATAATGATACGGGAAGGAGCATATACTTTAAACGCTATAAATTTTGCACTTATACCGAACTGTATACGTAAGATATTTCTTAATTTGAGGTCGAACTAACGGCTTCTTTTCCATTTTGCAGCAAAGATTGTTTCCGTTGTATCGGGTTTTACAAGGGGAATGCGATGATATTTCTCTTTCTTTTATTTTATCCTTCTTATATTTTTAAAGCAAAGAGTGTTCACTACAGAAAATGTTTCCCGTTTTGGAATATTTCTTTAATGTTGAGGGTAGGATACTTGTTGATTTTGATTGAGAACTGCAGCTATTATTACAGTTAAGAATGCCCTGTGTTTCTACACAACTTCCAAGTTTTCTTGTTGTGGAAATTCCCTTATTGACAACCAAAAACTCGCAAGCAATTTTTAATTTTTATTCTGATAGGGACACAGAACAGTTGGGGCTTGTTTGCTCACTTGAGCTAGTATTTCCTCTTTTTCATTGACAACACAAACGTCTTCAGTGTCTATTATAAAGTCATTAATATCTACAGTATAACCTATAGGGCGTTCATAGCTAAAATTGATATATTTACACACATTTCATTTTATACTGGAATCAACATAAGTGCAAGAGTATCTGTGTTTACATGTATTACAGAGGAATATATGAATCCATAGTATTCGGCTTTCTCCGCTGCCGCTCGGGACTGAAGCACCAGGCATATGCTGGCTGTAAGAGCAAGTTGCTAGATTGCCTGTTCTTGAACAAATTTGGTTTAGGTTCTTCAGCACAGGTTCCATGAACGTGGTTTCGTACACTTTGAAGGCTGTTTTCAATCCCTTTCGACAAAAATAGAGCTTGGCTATAACATCAGAGCTCACTCCCCACTAAATCATTCCTGAGGCAGGATGGTGACTTTTTTGAACCTTCTCATGAAGTCGAAGCACACATTTTTTATGACTGTGGATTTTTTGAATATTGAATATTCTCTAACAGTAAAAAGAATAAGCGGCCATCGTTTGCGTAATGCTGTTTGCTTCTCGACACTCAACTGATTCAATTTTTGAAGTTTAAAATATCTAGCAAGACTCCAAGGTCTTGCTCAAGCATTCTGAACATTGATCTTCTTGATATGCTTATTAGGTGCAGCATTGTTCATTTCTTCCAAACACTGCCTGTCACTACTTTGACAAACAGCTACGGTCCTCAAGAGTACCAGTCTCAATGAAGTGTTGGATGGTGCGGTACACAAACATCCTATGAATTTCCAAAATTTCCAGCTTTTTAAGGATCTGTAAAATCTCCCTTTTATGCTTTTCCAACTATATGAAGAGCTATTAAAACCTACATAATTTTCATTATCTCCTCATACTATGGTTAACCTCAAGAAATGTTCTCTTTCTAATGCGCCTGAACTCAACTAAGAGTAACAGCGTCTGGAAGTATTAACTGATCGCCAAAACACCTTGTTCACCTGATCGACGGCTTAGATACAAGAATTATTCAATAAAGACTCGGACTGTGTTTTTAAAGTACCAAAAATTCTACCATCTGCCGACTAGTTCTTATACTATTAAATACCCTTGACTGCCGCCAGGCACTAAACTAAACTCAACCATTCTTTGTCAGCAGTGTTTTAAACTTGACTATAGCTTGAGATGCCTCTAAGGTTTAAGATGGCTGAAATGCGAGAGCAACGTTACGCAATCAGAAACCCTTGAAGATTTTCGCAGAGCTTATGGTGAGTCTACAATGTTTCGTACCACATGTTTCCTTGGCATAAAGAATTTAAAACTGGAGGAGAAAGAGTTGTGAGCTGCAAAGAGGGGAGGTCACTGTCAACACTGCTGTTGAGGACTCTCGTGTGACTGTTAGAGAACTGCAAAAAATGCTTGGAAGTGCTCGCACTATGTCGGGAAGTGGAAGCACCATAATGACAACGCGCGGCCTCATGTGACGAAAACTGATACACGTTTTTTAATCAAGAAAGACATCCCTACTGCTCCCCAGCTGCCGTATACCCCAGACCTTGTCCCATGGGACCTTTTTTTTTTTAATTTGCCAAAAATTACCTCGAGGATGACGATTCGACTCTGAAAACGACGCAGTGAAGGCTTTAGAGGCGATTTTGAAGCCCGTATAAATGGATTTGAGGATGTCTTCAGAAACTGAGAGCTCTTAATGATGACTATATCAAACTGTATTTTAACTGTTTTTTAATAATAAAGTTATTGCATCATTTTCAGTCTTTATTGAACACCCCTTGCATATAAGATATCTACAATGTCATGTAGATTTAAAGTTTTTTAAGTATTACTCTAATAAATATTTATTATAAGTTTTAATTGAACTACACTGAACTCACTTCAGATGTTTAAAGTATTGCAGGTATTTCTATTGTAGTGTAATATGAAGAATATTAGCAGTAATAGTTGTAGCAGTAATGTGTATTTAATGCTCATCACAAATATGTAATAGTGTTCGCATGGTTCTTTTATTGTACATGCTATTCATTACACACACATATAGCTAAACAATTTCCGCTTCAAACCAAACACATTTAAAGTCATTTTCACCTAAGCTCAAACACTTAAATACGTGCGCACGTATACATATATGTATATACACATCCACACATTTGGGTCGGTCCTGGTGGTCTAGTGGTAACCATCTCGTAGACCCAAGACTGCGTGTTCAACTCGGCCAGGGCCAAAGGATTTTTTTTTTCGGGTGTAAAGGGAGTAAAGGAAGGGAAGTAAAGCCATGGGTCCAGTGTCGTCGATTTACTGCAGGTAAAAGAACCTCGAGCCTGAAAGAATAAGAGGTTTCTGAACAAGATTTAACGGCCGTTTCACGCCCTGTATTGAATGGGACACTGATGATATGAGTTGTTAAACAGTGTCCGTAAATAAACCAAATAAAGTTTAAAAGAATACTCATTTGTTCACACACACAAACATTTACATACAAAGAGCCCGACTACTCCAACAAAGAGGTACTCCAATGCTGCGTACATTAGAATGTGCTGCCAATTTTCTTTCTCTGCATAAAAAACACATGTTCTCTCCCCAGCCTCATTTGTTACATCTGTCGCCTTCCATACCCACAATCTAATGCACGCTAGGCCGCTATTTTGAGAACTTTTGGAATATGAATATATATATATATATCTATATATATATATATATATATATATCTATATATATATATATATATATATATATCAGATTAGTAATTGGGATGAAAGGTCCTGGGCAGAAAATTAAAATAAGTCTAGAGAGCTTTTTTTTTTTTTTTGTAGGGTGTTTAACGCGCGTATTTATACTAATATATGAGATGAAATGATATATTAGAAAAGGGTTTTTTTTAAGGAAGGAAACGTTCCAGGCCTAAGTTCAGGGTAGCTACCCGGCATTTGCCATTTATGAGAACTGAGGAAAACCTGGAAAAAACCTCACTCAGGAAGGATGGTCCTGCGCGACTCGAACTCCAGATCTCTTGTTCATGAGTCCGCGTCTTAACGACCTCGGCCACGGTAGGGAGAGAGAAATGTGATGACACAAATGTATTAGAATCGTCTATGCCACTTGAGAGGAATATATTACAATTTTGCTGTTTTTTAATGAATAATTATAATGCGTTTTCGGAAAAGGTTGAAAGGTGTGAAAATTTGACGATTTGTGCAACGAGATCTTTAAAATGTGCATAGTCTATTTTTTGCAGAAATGTTCAAAATATACAAATATATACAAAATAAACTTCTAAATATTCGAGTTCGAAATACATATAAAATAGTTTTTTCAATGGTAAGTAAACATTCGCATTTGCTTATGAACACTAAAGAAGCCCGGGGACAAAGAACTAAAATATTATATTCGAGATTATTTTGCTAATAAACTTTTATCTTCTATGTGTCAAATTTTGAATATGTTACAGGTGGTTTATGACCTGCAGGCAATCTTTTTAAATTAACTTATCAAGCCTTTGGTTCGTTTTAATTTGAAAAAGCGTTACATTTTACTTCTTAATGTTATATTTGTACTATACGACAACGTATGATTATAATTATGAAATATTTTACGGCTAATACAAGAAAATATAATAAGATAAAACAAAATTTTTAAAAAGTGAGTAAATTTAACAAACTCCTTAACTTTTTTAAAATAAGTGTTCTATAACTACAAATTGTTTAAACTAAACCCAACACATTTCGTTAATCATCATTATTTCTGCTGTACAATATAAAGCTATGACCCGGGACATGCTTCAAAGAAGCTTGTTGTGTATAATATTACTATGATATATTGATAAGAGAAAAAATGTCTATTTCACGAAACAAGGCCACATAAATTCAAGGTAGTGCAGCATGTGCCGGAGGAAAAAAACAAAAACCGAGGTCTGTGAAATACAATTTTTTTAGAGCAGAGCTTATAAAATATTATATATTGTAATATGATATAGCTAGCAGGATGAGAGAGAAAGTACAGAAAAATATAAAAATACAAAGAGGATCGTTTGAAGCGTTTGGTAAAAAATAAAAAAGACGTAAAACATATTATTTTTAGAAAACATGAATTTTGTTCCTAGATATAGTTTCTGTACATTCTGTTCAGTGAGTTTCCTGTTTTTATCTCATCGAACCGACATGGATGATGAGGGTTCTTAAGACACGGACGCGTGAACAGAAGACCTGGGTTTCGACTTCCGCTAGGACCATTTTCTGTGACTTAAGCTTTTTTGGGCAAATTACGGAGAGGTGCCTAAACTTAGGAATAGAAGCTTCCTTTTTAATAAAAATCCCCTTATTATCAAAATAGCTCGGATTACTATCAGCAGAGTTGTCTGAATTAGGCCGCCCTACTAGTGGGACCAGATGAAACTGGTAGCTTAGGCGAAAGGCGAAGGCGCGGATAAGCAACGCATATCTTACACTCCGAAATGGGGGAGTTGTTGGTTTAGACTCTCATGTGTCTATGGGAAGACCAAGAGGTCTCAGGCATGTACCCTACTGTATCGGGGAAAGATCTCCCTTAAACTAACTCATTATTTCATCGCCTATATGGTGCTAGTGCGAGGGCGGTAATGAAACCTGGGTTAAACTATTAAAATATCGTCAGAAAATATTTTTGATAAATTGTGCAAAATAGCATTTGCCATTGTCGAAGACACCTTGCTCTACGAAATGTTTTTCCTAGACTGTCGATATGTGAGACAATATCTTGGGAGTTTTTCCTTCAGTTCATTTTCTAAAGCCCAACAATGCTGCATAACAGACCTCTGTTATTGTTTCACCCTGTTCCAAACAGTCTTCAAGGATTATTTTTTATGAATAACCCTCCCAAAAAATTACCAGTGACGAACACCTACTTAAGCGGACAAAATTATCTTCTCACTTTCAACAGTCGCTGGCTAATGTTTTGACTGCCGCTTAGATTAATTTGTGTACCGGCGAATCCAATTTTCGTATACAGGCACAAATCGACGCAGAAAAACTTGTGGATTGCGATTAAACCTCACTAAACAGAACATTCAACTGTTCTTTGGCATGCGTTGTTGGTCCAGTAAGCAATCGCAGCATGTAGCCGGGTTCTTATCGCCCTCCTAAAAGCTCTCAAAAAGTGGTGATCGAAATTCTTGTCATGTGGACCCGTTTTCCTGAAACCACATGGACTTATCCACTAGATCATTCTGTAATTAATTGATGAAGAAGTTTAAATTATGTTGACGTACTGTTGTGACGTTACAGAAATTGCTGTGTTTCGCAGGTCGAGATATTGACTGCTTGTACAGTGTCTGGAATTCGAATCATTTTTCTTGGTCCTGGACTCTTCTAGAAGCTTACAACCCATGTGTTCACAGTGCGGATCAACGAAATCGGATTATTATGTAGTGATGCGCTATACAAATGAAAACTATTGTATTGTTTGATAGTCCGAACTACCGTTTCGTTCGGTTGTTTTCGTAAACATTCGATGTTTCATTCGTTTTACGAACTGGTTTCCTCCCACCGTATTTGCCCCTGCTTAGAACCGATATTGGTTACTATCGAAAGTTTCCGAAGCGATATTTGTGGCTATGGTTAGCACTACCTGGGCTTGGAAATATGACCAAATTTGAATCCAACTGCGTATATACCGCGTGCATACGTAATAATGCTTAGGAGCAGCGCCACTTTCAATTACATGATAATTAATTACCCCTCAAAGCAGCTAGACTATAATCAATATTTCCGGTTTTTCCTCTCTTAATGTATGAATGAGCAGTGTTTAACGCCCGTTTTTGCTACAGGGACACCACAGGCGATGAACACATGAGATGAAATGATATATTGGGAAAGGATTTATTTTTAAGGAAGGAATCGTACTTCCCCGGCTGAGGACAGAGGAAAACCTGGAAAAAACTTCAGCCAGGGAGAAGGGTCCTGGTGGGATTCGAACCCCAGACCTCCTGCTCACGAGTCCGCGCATTAACGACCTCGGCCACCCGTGGCGATGTTCCAATAATGACTGTTAGGCAAGTTAGAATTGTATCACGGCATATGTAATTCATATTTATTAATAATACACGCATTTTATATGCTTATAGTCTGATAAAATAGTTTACATTTAAATAAGATATATTTAAGAATATTAAATCCGCATCAAAGTATCGAATGGAAGCATTTGGTTTATTCCCTCACTATCGTTTACCACTCGATAGTAGAAACATTCGATTTGCCCGTCACTATTGTGACGGTGAAGTTGAAAACGACACAACAAGGTAGTTTTAATAATATGCTTTTACCGCTAACGCGAGATGCTCTCCCGTCCCTTCCTCCTTAGCAAGCATTGCCTACAGAGCATTATCCTGACTTCACAGTATAGCCACTGTGCTCTTGTACTAATTGATTCAAAATCTCTCGTATTTGCGTGCCATCCTTTCTTATATAGTCTTAACTCAATTTTGGTAAGAATAAATGCCTTGAACTACTTGAAAGGTTCCTTTTTTTTCAAAGGTGATATGAACAAACATTGCTAAATATACAGGAAAAGCAAAAGAGAAAAGAAGCAGAACGAAAGAAAGAACAAAAGCCAGAGCAATTACTGCAGAAGGCGAACAAACTCACTTCAAGCTTCTCCAACCAGCATGTTAGCAGAAAAGAGGTAATTTCCAAAAAAATCAGTGTCTTTGACGCCGAGCATAACAGCGCACGAAATTCGAGTGCTCTACAAGGCAATTATAGCTCTTCATTACGTTCTGTTTGCATTACAGGCACCTGTTAAAGCGCCGCTGAGTTTCTAATTTAGCAGTTCGGCATATGTCGGATAATTCACAAACACGTCATTAATTTTACGCTTCGTTACTGTTTAATCTATTTGTATTTAATATTAAATACTTAGCGCAGGAAACGGAATGTAAATAAGCCATGTAATTTTCGTTAACATGTTGCGAAGTTACAAACTCCAGAGCATTCAGTATACCCTTTGGATATATTGCTATACCCGTGCTAGGCACGACGAGCTGTTTACAATTGCTCTATTTAACAGAAACACGTGTTATTACTTCATATCTTCTGTTTATGAGGTGAAAATTGTGCAAGAGGGGTTCAATAGGATGCGCCGTTCTTGCACGTACTCTTTCATCCTCTCCTTTAGTACTGATTGGTTCACGTTGGATTCTTGTGTTGACGTCTCTGCTCCCTATTGGTTGAAATTCGCGTGGAATTTTTGAGAGTCAATGTATCGCCAGCTTGTCTTAGCTACCGTCAGAGTGAGCACCGAATATGAGGGGTAGTAGTAGTAGTAGTAGTAGTAGTAGTAGTAGTAGTAGTAGTAGTAGTAGTAGTAGTAGTAGTAGTAGTAGTAGTAGTAGTAGTAGTAGTAGTAGTAGTAGTGTATTTATTTACAAAATATATTTTTACAAACCTAACTTATTCATGTCGCACGGGCCCTGGGACCGTATATGCTTTCCCAACACACTAAGAAATACATGAAACTAACAAACCAATATTTAACTCTTAAGACGCAAATAATATATACATATTATTTATTTATTTCAATATATATATATATATATATTGAAATAAATTAATGGAAAAAAATATATAATACAAAAAGTTTTAATCCTAAATAAAACAAACCGAAAATAGAACAGTACAAAAGAATATAACGTACTATCCCACACATATATGTACAAGCAATTAAAAAAATATACTGACTCGTGTTCCCCTACCCCCTCCCCGGTTGTGTGCCACTTCCGATCTGAGCTATCTCACTTTATTTAAAATGTTTGCCTACTCCTTTTTGTCTGCCAGCAAAGTCCAGTACTGCCACTATCCTCTCCCCCCGTTAACAAACGGGGCTGATCTGTCCCTTTGCAATACGCCAGAATAGGTTCCCACGTTTCTTCCTCCGAACATACAGGGCAGATTCTCGTACCCTTTCTATTTATTACTTTAATAATTTTCCACAGTCCTAACCTAAACCAAGCGAGCCCCTGATTGCAGAGTTCGGTCCTTGTTTGGATGTAACGCTCCACCCCCATTCCATTATCAGCTTCGATTGTTTTCCAGCGAAACTTTTTCTGCATACTCCGAAAGAGTCAGCTGTCCATTAATGTCGCTTAAGCGTTTCTTAATCCTCCTTCAAGCGCCCCATTCCTATATTTTCCAAACCCCTTCTGAATTTTGAAACCCTCATTTTTTCTATGCACTTTGGTAAAGTGTTTAACCATGGAAGCATTTTGCTGTCTTGGGAAATAGTCAATCTTGAATAAAGCTAGTAAAGCTAGTAAAATTTATTAATGTAAAAATGTTGCTAAATGCGAATTCAGTGAGAATTTCGATTTAAAATTTTGTATGCTTGTTCATGTTGTCTTTATAATAAATTATAATATTGGATAATTCTCTTCTCCAGTAATTGCAAACTATCTTTCTCCGTCCCCAAAGTAAGTGTTGCTCCTAGTTTAACGGAAAGGTGCCGTATAATATTTATTTAAAAGAAAGTAAAGGCATGTAGCAAAGTGATTTTAGTTTATTTTTTCATGAGCTAGTTCACCTAGATGTCAGTTGCTATAGATTTTAGAATGGAGTCTCCAAAGAAATGCCAGTCCGTTGTTAGAAATGGTTGTCATCTTCCAAAGAAGTCCAAAATAATTTCACTGATTTTCGGACGACCAAACATTGCAGTCGCACCTGCAAAAATGAAACGTGGCGACATCTTATTCGGAACAATCAGCGAATAACAACCGCATAACTCGCTCTTGAACTTGATATCTTTATTGTATTGTATTGGAGATCATCCTGAGGAATAAGACATTCATGGAACCAATGGACAAAATGCATTATAAATTTAGCTAGAGTACGAGTATATTAAAAACTAGAACCATTTCAAAGAGTTAATGCCCTTCTTTCGAACTTCATTCCGAAAAGTCTACAATTGACTTTTTGGCCTTTTAGCCTGAATTATATGCAGCTGTGGTTTACGAGAGAAGTCCATAAGTTTCCGGCCTAGCCGATAAGTATTATCGCCTTCATAAAACGCTTATCTGGTGCCATACCTTATTTGTTAAGTAAAAAATTGCAGCTGTAATATCCGCTCCGCTATGTTCAGTTGTTCAGATATAGTTGCATAAAGAAGGCTACATTTAGAAGATTGTGACGTGTTCAAAATGGAGTATCTAGCTGTTATTAAGTTCTTCACAAAAGAAGAACTTATTCCAAATGAAATCAAACAGTGATTGGGAGGTGTATATGGGGAAGCATCCCCTTCATATTATACCGTAAAAGAATGGGCCAAACGTTTTCAAATGGGTCGAGAAAGCATTGAAGACAAAGGGCGTGCAGATCAGCCCTTGGGTTGCTCACTCCAGAAAACATCGTTCTTGTGGAAGGAGAACTTATGGAAGACCGGCTCAAAGTTACAGAAATAGCAGCAAGGTTGGGCCTTTATAAAACATCAGTTCTTAGAATTATTCATGAATATTTTAACATAAATAAGATTAGTGCAAGATTGGTGGTTAGACTTCTTTCCTCTGTCCAAAAGCAGCAACGAGTCATCTGTTGTCAGGCATTTTTGGAGCTCTGCCGTGGCAACGAGAGAGAAGTTCTGCAAACTATTGTTACAGGAGATGAAACTATGGTCCTCTACTATGATTCCTTGTCCAAAAGAGAATCAATGGAGTGGCGTAAACCTGGCGAAGCACCGCCTCTAAAGGCCAAGGCCATTTAGTCAACCAAGAAGATAATGAGCCCAATATTTTGGGACTGTGAAGGAATACTCTTCATTGATTTCAAGGAGAGGAACACCACAGTAAATGCGGAGTACTATGCTGGCCTACTGCACAGACTACGTGCTTCCATCAAAGAGAAAAAGGCGAGGTGCTGTGCGCCTTCTTCATGACAAAGCGCCTGTGCACACAGCTCTTGTTGCAAAGGAAGTTGTGAAGAAATGTAGCTTCAAGGAGTTCGATCATCCACCTTACAGCCCAGATCTAGCTCTGAGTGACTATTTCCTCTTCTCAAAACTCAAGAAGGACCTTCGAGGAAGGAAATTTAAGTGTGACGAAGATGTGATGGATGCTGTTTATACCCATTTTGCTGACAAGACTTCTGACAATTTTTTGGGGGGGAGGGGAATGAAATGTTAATTCAAAGATATGAGAAGGGTGTTGCAATAAAGAGAAATATAGTTTTTGTCTTTATCATATCTAGAAAATGGTTAGGCCGGAAACTTATGGTAACGTATGTAGTTTTGTGGAGTTGTTGCTTTTATAGTCTTATGAAAACACTTTATGTTATTGCTTGAACGACTGAAACTGTGACAGTGCTTAAATCGTCAATATAGAACACGAACGCTTTGATAATTACTGAAGTTGAAAATGTAATTATTTACGTAACTAAACAGCTGATTGCAGCATATTCCTGTGTTATTTATCTTGTTACATGCCGATTGATACGATTCAGTGTGCTGCTGTATGCGCGTACGAAACAGGTTACATTTAATTACAGACCAGTAGAGTGCCGTATTAATACAATTACCGCCAATGAGTTGTACTAGCTCTCATGTAGTTAACATAATCACCCAAAACGAGCATATAAACTTATAAAACATTAATGTTGCAGTATACGAAAAAAATGTTATAGATTCATTCAGATAAATGATCAACTCTGCAACATGAATACGTCTAAAACGTTCTTTATTGAAGAACAATAAATACAGAAACATTTAAGTTGCTAAAGCGGTCTTAAGAATTTTTTATCGCTGTCCTACAAATGAAAACTCCTCCAGAATATCCGAAATACACAATGTCATGATTTATACAAGACGATTCTCTCGCTTTTTTTTTTTTTTTTTTGAATGATTTATTTATGGAAGCTCTTTAACAGCTCAGGTCATCAGCGTCCCATTCAACTCAGGGCGTGAAACGGCCGACAAATTTTGCTCAGAGGCCTCTCTCTCAGGCTTGAGGTTCTTTTTCATGCCGTAAATGTACGACACGGGACCCACGGCTTCACTTCCCTTCCGAAGGAAGCCATACTTAGGATTTTTACGCCCCGAAAAAATCCAGCGGTCCTGCCCGGGTTCATTTTCTCGCTAAGGGTCCTAAACTATCGTATATAAAAAGTAATGTTTTTTATACGATTTCTTGCAAATTTACACCTTCAACAGTGGTCAGCAGGACCTGCTGAAAATGATCTCTTCTCACATCCAAACATACATATATGCGTTCTTCCAAATTCCGGAATACTTCTCCCAAATCTCTTAGTATATTCTCTTTGAGATGTTCGATTGTGTGGGGTTTACACAGAGCGCTCGTTTGGAAGCGTGGCCGGCTTAACGGAGATTTTCCAACACCGGGAAGCAAGCTGTTTACCGACGGATTCGGATATTCATAGCTTCTTAAATGCATGCGCATAGATTTCTACAGCATACCAAACACCATACATATATATATATATATATATATATATATATGTTACATGTTAATAAAATCATGCTTCGTCAGTTAAAAAAAATTAAATGCAGGTGCATACAGCGAACATTAACAATATCTAACACCCAATTCCAGAAATAAGCTCTTCTCACATTATCGTGTGGTTGCAATTCCTGAACTACAGTTATCTAATAGGGATTTAATTTTAAAAGTTTAATGGCATTTCAAGTCGATGTTCGTGAAATTCCTGATTGCTGTGCAGAGATTTCTTTGGAGTTCGGTCTCATTTTTCTCCGATATCATGGAGATTTTCCTCTGTAAGAACACAGTGTTTTACTTTCGGTTTCTTATCCCGTTTCCCTAAATCTATTCACAAGATAATGAACAGTTTCTCTGTGAGGAGCAGGAACAGCAGAGAATCTGTCTATAAATCGCCTTCTCAGTTCTTTACAAGAGTTGGTTGTCACATAGGAATCATACATGAAAATTCTGTGTGCTAAAGTATACGGTCTTTTTGGTATTATAACAGCATTAACGCACCATAACACCGAAACATGAGATCTTATAACTTCTATATAGCACAAAGACTTCGCGTCAGTACACAGAGAGGCGGAAAGAACCAGTTAGAAACAGGGCAGACAAATCCCAGTTAAGCCGCTTATGAGCCCAAATGAAGGCTTTGTATTCCTATACTTTTTCCTTCAATAAGTTTCATAGAATAAAGTCAGCAGGCGTTATATTGGGAGGTCTAGTGCAATTTTTATAGGTAATTTTCTCTTCCAGAAAGGTTTAAATTTCTTATTTACTCGTCTTCAAAGTGTGGGAACTCTTAAGAGACAAACAAAAATTATTAAATAAATTAATTAATGGAACAAGAAACAATATACAATAGAAAATATTTTAAATACCTAAAAATAAACAGAAAAGGGAACAGTACAAAAGTAAATAACTTACACTTCCACGCACATATATGTGCAAATAATTCCAAAAATACAGTGATTCATGTTCCCCCATTCCCCTTCCTAATTGTGTGCCTCTTCCGCTCTGAGCTGTCTCACTTTTCACCATATTGGACAGACCAACTGTCTCGCTGACACCTGTAGGTATGTTCTAAGTGCAAATAAATAAATAAAAAATTATGAATTTATTCTGAAAAATTTACATACTTAAATTACTTCTACTTTCAGATTATAAGTAAATTACAATTATCGACATTTTATTGGCAGCAACATGAAAAACCTCGTAACTTCAAAACCAACTAAACGATTATTTCTGGTTTCTAAAGAGATGTAGCAAGTATTAATGCTCTTTTTCCAAGAAAAGTGTTGTTGTTCTTAGAATACACTTCCGACCTCAGCAGATATGAAGAACCACGAGAATGGCGCATTAACTCATTCTTAAGTGACTATCGGAAAAGAGATTTGGAGCAAGTTAATGTATCGAGCACCAGAGAGAAAACGCATTAACTGGACGAATAATAGCGTCCTTACTTTTTACGCTGATAAAGCTCTTGCATTACTCTGAGGCAGCAGTTTATCTCGATTTTATCTGATAATTATTAAAATGCACATATATAAAAATACGGACTATTTCTTGTTAAGAAAATATTTAACGTTTTTTGAAAGTTTGCGAGGTTAGGGAAAGAAAGCAACTTTCATTTTCTATTTGCTTATCAAAGGATGATTTTTATAAATTTGAGCTTGTGTGCAAACCCAAGATCGCGGGTTCGAACCCGGCCAGGACCGATGGATTTTTCGGGACGTAAAAGTCCTAAGTATGGATTCCTTCGGAAGGGAAGTAAAGTCGTGGGTCCCGTGTCGTACATTTATGGCATGATAAAGAACCTCAAGCCTGAAAGAGAGGCCTCTGAGCAAAATTTGTCGGCCGTTTCACTGCCTGAGTTGAATGGGACGCTGATGACCTGAGCTGTTAAAGAGCGTCCATAAATAAATCATTCAAAAAAAAAGTTTGTGTGCCCTACTTGTGTCTTCTTTAGTGTCAAAAACTCTAAAAACCTTTTTCTTACATAATTATTTATATAAAATATGCCGACTGTTGTACCCTGAGTGAAAAAGGATTCTGTAGAATTCCAATGGTATACTGATAGACACAATAAAACAAACCAATGCAAAAATAAATATATGTAAATAACAAAGAAATATAAAAAATATGCTTTTATAAAATTATTATTTTATTTTTAATTGTTAACTGGTTGAAAAACAAAAAGGCATAATTTAAATCATGGGTGAAATGACACTTAACACACTGAAAATTTTACACAACTGAAAAAGTTCAGAAAATATCAAAAGAATATTAAAAGCGTGTATTCTCACCTATTAGTAGAATGACGACATCTAGACAAGTGCTGGACATCAACCTGAGGTATGAGATACCATGTCTCAACCAAATTTGCCCTCAGAACTCTTCGACCAAGCAAGACCCGCAGGTATTCAATGGGATTTAGGTCTACATTGCGCAATACCCAGTTCAAACATCATCATGGTACTTTTAGAACTATATGGTTGAGCATTGCATGCATCAGTTTAAAGTTTTCACCAATGAATGCAGAACAAACAATCATTGTTCTATGAAAACTTCGCGAATGTGCTTTGCTCACTAAAGGAGTTACCTTAAATGGTCAGAAGTTTAATACAAGTTTGGGTGTTCAGAAAGTTTCTGCTCAGCAAGTGGCGTTCGTTATTAGAGAAACAATAAAACATTCACTGCCAAATGGTACATCATATTTTGCTTGCCAGGGTCTTCAGAACAGTAACAGAAAGAAAACGATTGAGGTCTGTTTAGGAGGATTGTTGCTTCACCACATAAATACTCGTATCTCTGCTCACACTGCTTAAAAAACAATAATTTAGGCAAAAATCGGGAGTAACACTGGTTAACGATTTACCGCACGATCCATAAATGGCTCCCTGTCACTTGTCCTTTTTCCAACTGTCTGAGAGGCTAATCAATCATGATTCATTCTTGAGGATGTAACTTTGTATTGAGAGTGAGGGAAGGTACTCTGATACGAAATAGGCAGAGTTTGTGAGTTATGTAATTTAAATTTAGTATTGCGTGTAGTCGTTGAAGCATTCAAAATGGCTATTATTAAAACGGTATCCAAAGAGAAGTCAATCAGCTGTTTGTCTTTTATTGCTGATTTGAATTCGCCTGTATTCTCCCTAGCGCGAGACAATTCATGAATGAAAAAAATGTTAGTATTTTTTAAAAATTACTTTTTAGTCAGTTCTAGGTTAAATAAAACATCAAAATACGAGTTAACCACCTTTTTAGTACATAATAGACATTATTAAGTGCTTTTAGTAGACCTAATTTTTCATGATTCGTAAACAGGTGCAATTATTTATCACGTCTCCCTAATGTAACTTAATATGCATTTGCCTTAAACCCTGAAGTCCAATAATTATATAATTATGAATTTAAATATTTTATCTGTGCAGTATATTTGTATAAGTAAGAATAATTATAAAAATAATACAAATAACAAAATACCAACCAACCTTCAAAAAAAAAGCTGAAAATCGGGTAATTACCCACCAGTTGGCAACGTTGACAATAGTGTTTAAAGTTTCAAAACGGATGTGACCAAATAAAACTATATTCATAACAATGGGACCGCAATTGATTGAAGAAATGTTAAAAATATTCCTCATATACAGAAAACAAAAGTAAATAAATACTGAAGTAACAGTAGTAGCAGTAGCAGCAACAACAATAGTAGTAGTAGTAGTAATAGAAGTAGTAGTAGTAGTAGTAATAATAATAATAATAATAATAATAATAATAATAATGTCGCAACCTACAGTATTGCACTCGTTTTTTACATTATTCTAAATAACTTCGCACGAAGTTGGACAATGAGGGCACTCTCCTACTTTTAATATCTAAAAACTCCTAAGTTAAAATGTAAATAAGGCAAGAGGAACAATAAACTAGTGTTTAAGTTCAGCTGCTGCATCTATAGCTTTTAATGGCTTTACCTCGAGGCATTACAATGAGAATGTGTTACCTGTAGGACACATCGTCCTACAGGTAAGAGGGAAAGGAGTTGTGCATCTTGACTCGATAGACTGACGCTTCTTCCTTATCCAAACCTCCCAATGTTATAGCTATATGCATGCGCGAAGCTTGACTTTTCACTTACCCTTAGCCGTAATCTCGTAATCGCTAGAGCTCCAGTCCCGAACGCCAGCGAAGAGAGGCGAAATCCTCAGCCCCGAAGTAGGTATATCTGAGTGGCCGATTGTAGCAGTATACAGTGTAAATGTTGCATGTATTATTTTTTCCCTTAAGGTAATGTAACCTATGCGTTGTCCTCTGTAACTTTCTGGCTGCAATATGTTGTTCCTTATTACAAAACTGAATTTTTCACTTTTTACCTCGAGTTGTCTTATTGGAATTCGCAATTAATTAATATAAACACTCACACACACGAACCTTAACGCTAACTTCGGGTAAATTCTAGAAATCGGTGGAACCAGTGGTTTGTTGCGGCTCGCTATGACCTGACGGCCTACGCTCGCCTCCTTTTCGTAAGTATAAATTGATAGTGGCGGGTAAATCACTGTAACAGTGAAATATCCTTTGATTCCAACAGAAAAAAACATTAAATACCAATTTATAGCGCATTCTGTGCGTGGTACTATGCTAGCGAGTAAATCATTATAATGGTGGCAAATCGCCTTTAACTCCGGCGGAAAAAAAGAAGCATCAGTACGTGTGAATTTCAACCCACTGTCTTCACAGCTATAGCACGCAGCTGTAACCGTTTAAGCTATCATGCCGTGTGCAAGAGTTTGATTTGGTTTATTTCGGACACTCTTTAACATCTCAGATCATCAGCGTTCCATTCAAATCAGGGCGTGAAACGGCCGACAAATTTTGCTCAGAGGTCTCTTTTATCAGGCTTGAGGTTCTTTATCGTGCCGTAAATTTACGACACGGGACCCGTGGTTTTACTTCCCTTCCGAAGGAAGTCATACTTAGGGTTTTTACGGTCCTGGCCGGGATCGAATCCACGAGCTTGGGTTTAGGAGGCAAGTGTGGTTACCACTACAGCACCAGGACTGACGCTGTGCAAGAGATCCTTATTATCTGCCTATATCTGTGAAAGTTTCATTACCTTCGGTTTTCTCCGCTATTGCTCGAGAAAGATCGTGACTGGAGCTCTAGCGGCTCCAAGAATTTCACTAGGTTTAAGGAGAAGTGGCTTTTCCTATGTTCACATACGTTAGAGGAGAGTTCAATTAATTCCCCTTTGCTGACTTCCAGAATACTTTACGTTAAAATAATGATGAGTCATATTATTATTATTATTATTATTATTATTATTATTATTATTATTGTTGTTGTTGTTGTTGTTGTTATTAAAGCCAATTTCCATTATTAAGCCCCTTCCTCTCATATGCCACACTATAAATTCATACTTCTTAGGCGATTAATTTCTTGTGCCTACCAGTGTGGTGTGCATTTTAAAAAGCAACTACAGCGTTGTGGTTTACCAAACGAGCGGATATTATCCAGGAAGTGGTGGCATTAATATATAACTTTTGAGATATATCACCTTTAACATTTAAGTAAAGATTACTTGAAATAATGCATTGATGTTGCATTTTACATACAATTCTAGAGGAAACTAGAATTATTATAAATACAATAAATAAGATCGTAATAATTACAGAGATGTTACAGTGTCAGAGATCTGTGTGGTAATATTAATAGGATGCTTATGATCAGCTCCCAGCTTTATGCTTTTCGCACTATTTTGTTTCTCTTTCGCCTATCGACCGCGGTAAGACAAAACATGAATATGGTGTTGGAAAGGTTTCTGTAACCAAGAGCTCCCTTTTCTGTTTCAAGACAAAGGGGTTGTCCTGCTGTGCATTTCGGAAAGCTCTAGGGATGCCTTCAAAGCATAACTTCTTAGTCAATATGTCCCCAAGGAGGTTCTTCTGATAAAAAATGGGAATAAAAGCATGTTTAGGTGTTTTACAGCTTATTTCAGCTATCTCGCTTTGTCTGAAATAACTACATTAGAGTCTGTAGCGAACAATTTCTGTCCTTGTGCATTTAATTAAGCCTGCGCATTTGTGAGTTAATTCAGAACGCGGGTTGCCTACGCATTGATATTCCGCAGGATTTAACTGCAACGGCAAAACATGTACGTGGGTACTAAAATACAGTTATATCATATGATAGGAAATGGGGAAACTGTGTCGTTATTTCGCTAGCTGGAAAAAAAAAAAAAAAAAAAAAAAAAAAAAAATAGACTTGTTTTAGACTGCCAAATTCTTTAAATGGTTTTATACGTATTTCTTTGGTTTTTAGCGAATTCCGAAGGGATGTAAGCTATTGCGGTGTACAACGAAATGATTAAAAAAAAAAAATCTTAAAATTTCTATAGATCCTACTACAAGGTATCGAAAGTGACCATAAAATATGTGTGTGTGTGTGCGTGCGTGTCCGTTAAAGGTCTAGCGGTAGTAATTTTTGTTTTTCCTAAACGAAACTCGGCATATAACCACCAATTAACAAACGATTTGTCGAGTTCGTTAACCAATAAAATTGGATATTTGGGGGGGCGGGGGGGTAACTAAGGCGTAAAGTTTTCAAAAAATTAAAAATCGTTCTAGGGACTGCAAATTTTTTTTTTTCCTCAACGAAACCCTATATATTTATTTCAAATAAATTGATAAAAGTGGTTTCCAAAATTCACGGCAAGTGGGTCATTAGGAACGGGGATAATCCTAAAAACATGTGGGGGTTAAAAAGAAATTAAAAATCCGCTCCAATGCCGCAATTCTATTATCTATTTTCTCATCAACAATACTCGGCATACTATTTAAATAAAAATAAATAATTTCTGAATATCAGTAAAATTAGATTATTAGGAGTGGGGGTTTACCTGAAAACCAAAATTCAAAAATTATTCTAGGACACCATATTTTATTTTTCGGAACCAGAATTCGTATTTATCATTTAAATAAAATAAAAAAAAATAGTTTGTGAAAATCAGGACAATCCGGTTATCAAGAGTGGGGGTTTACCTGAAACCCAAAATTTAAAAATCGCTCTAGCGGCATCAATATTTGCTCCTTTGCAAAGTTCGGTATATACCAATTAAATAAAATTAGAAAACTAAACATTACTGGTTTTAGACCTTTAGAAGTAAAGGTCCAAACCGAAATTTAAAAAGTTCTCTTGAATTTAATTTTCTCTAATTGTTTTAAAATAAAAGGACAAATTAACTCAGCATATAAATTGTGTTTATAACGTTGCATATGCTCTATATTTAACAAAAGCATCGTCGTGAAGACAGCAAATATGAGACATTAATCTAATATGTGTGAGAATTATATTTGTATGTAAGAGCGCTATGTAATAATGTAAAAATTTTGCATTACATATTTTTACCACAATAACATCTATATTAAATTTCAAAGCCATTAAATTGATAATAATCTCGATTGTTTGTTGTTGCTTGTATATGTTTGATTCGTATATTTTAGTGTTTTTAAATAGCAACATGTTTGTTTTATTGAAACATTAAATGCAGAATGTAACTCGAAACCTTCTATTATTTCTCTCTATTTTATTGAATGTAAAGGTGATATCAAGGGCGCAGTTCATAAATATAATTACACTTTAAAACTTTTAAAAATGCACAAGTATAGCGTTGTCTATCAGTGATCACATATTTCATTTAATAGTATACCATTAACTTTAAGGTTTAATCTCAATAATAATAATAATAATAATAATAATAATAATAATAATAATTCTAAAGATGTAGTTTCTCTTTTGTAATACTTATAGATTGCAAGAATTCTAATTTTGTTCCCCAAATAGCATACGTAATGTCATAACTTATTTCATTTCATTAATTAATAAGCCCATAATTTGAATTTTATTTTCTTTTTTTATAGTTACTCCACTAGATGAGGAATTTGCTAAGAATATTCCCTTTTAGATTGCATTTGAGGTTTCTATAATTACACCTGACATTGCAAAAAATTATATTGATGACTAAGGCAGTTGTTAAAACTAAAAAGTCAACATAAAGGTTTAGCAAACTGACCGAACAAAAACCAAACGACTGTGAATGTAAAATGAAAGGAATTTAAATTAGCAGAGGAGAAACAAACATTTGCTAGGTGTGTAAAAGGTGTAGAAAATTAACTTAGGAGTATAACGTGAGTGTAGTAACAGTTAATAAGGGAAAAATACAGTAGGCATAACGGAAATAGAAAAAAAAGCATAAGGGGATTAAGGAAGTGTTAATATCTAATATTGTGCTTTGTAGAGAGGTGTTGGGTTTGCCTAAAGCTTCAACGAAAGAAGTAGCTTTAGCTGAGCTAGGGAAGGTAGGGAGGAAGGTTTTGGTGGTGGAGAAAATTTTGAAATATTCTTAACATGATTCTGAAATTAGAGGACCACAATGTTATAAAAGGTGGTATGAAATGTCAAAGGGAAGTAATGAGAGAAGATAGCTGAATGGGAGAGGTGGGGGAAATATTACAAGAAATAGGGATGGGAAATTTTGGGAATTTGGAGATAAAAGTGGACAAGGGTTTTCGAAAGAGGTAGGGCAAAGAATTGAAGATTCAGAGAGGCAAAAGATTTGGGATAATTTTAGATATAAGATTTCTTTAAAATTGTAGAGAATAGTTTAAAAGGAATGGATTGTTGTGATAATTTGGGAGGGATGAACTGTTCCTGGATACGAACAGATAATGGGAACTGTGTTTAATGAGGCCCGTATAAATGGATTATGCAGGTTAAGTATGTTATTTTGTTAAAAATACTTAAATGTTTACTATAAAATTGGTAAATAATAGTGTATTGTTTGTGTTTGTATGTAGTCGAACTTGAGTCTTCAGGAAATTCCAGTGAATAGTCACTGCTGAACTGAAGAGCAAGGCACGGTGGATAGTTGTAAACATATTATTGATAAATAAATTCAATTCAATATCTACTTAATAGTTTGTGTTAATGTTGATGGAAAATAGTATATGGCCAAACGCAGACAAAAGTAATAACCACAATTCGGTCTTTGACTGTAAAACGACCATTACTCTAATGTATGGACCATTAAGAAGCCCTCAAGCAACAGAGATAAGAGTTTCTGCTTCCGGCATTTCCGTAGTCGTGCGTATTTGTGCCGAAGTCTGTTAGCACTGCAGATAGACAATCCAACTTCCTCTTCAACGTTTGCTTGTTCGTGTAACTCCTACCTCTCTGCGCTTTCTTCACGCTTTAGAAAGTCAAAATTTATTGTTCGGTGTGATATAAAGAATACAAATATGCCTTAGATAATTTTCATGTTATTAATGTCTGTTCGCTTTATTAACAATTTATATAAATTACACCTTCTCGTGTTTATTAATCACTGCCGTATTTACGCGAATTTAATGCGCCATCAAATGTAATGCGCACCGCACATTCGAAACATAAAATTATAAAAAAAAGATTTTGGCATATATTTATATTCCCGTCCACTTAATAAAACGACAAGTGGACTATTGTGACATCTTGGAGCATGTAGGACAAAATCCATCACTGGTGCTGTTGTCAGGACAGTTGACGTAGATCACAGAATAAAAAATATTTCTTATGATGTCACTAGTCACAGGTTGCCCGTTCTTCCTCCTTTCATGTACGAATTCCAAAACTTTTTCTTCAATATCAGGATGTCTTCCTTTGCGGGGACCAGTGAATTTCTTTCTACTAGCTTTAGTTGCAAATAATGTCAATTTCTGTTGCCGCCACAAGCGAGCATTGCTCTCAGCTGCATTGAACTCTCTTCCTGTCTGTCTGTTACCATCTTTTGACCATAAAAAGTTACTTTACGCTTAAAAGTGGCATCATAAGATGTTCTTCTCTACTCAGTTCTCATAAATTGCAAATGCCGGGGAGGTACCTTAAACTTAGGCCTTCATTAAAAAAAATCCTTTCCCAATAATTAATTTCATCTCATGTATTATCAGTGTCCATCGCCTGTGGTGCCTCTGTGGCAAAAACGGGCGTAAAACACTATTTATTCATTCATTCCTCTCTATATGCCCTCCATTGCGCGATTACTTAGTATTCAAACGCTCCATGCCAGGGGTTGTCCAGCGTTCGTTTGTACACGGGCACATTTGCATGACAACTAGGTAGGCGCGGACATAGCTTACCTTTTTTTTTAATGGTATTTAACACCCGTTTTAAATACCGAGGCACCACAGATAGTGAACACTGATGATGCATGATAAAAATATGACATGAAATGATATAGTGGGATTTTTTTAAAAAAGAAAGTTTAGGGTGCCTCCTCGGCATTTGCTATTTATGAGGACTGAGGAAAATCTGGAAAAAACCTCAGTCAGGGAGGACAATCCTGGCCGGATTCGAACCCCGGTTCGAGACCCGCGCCTTAACGACCTCCCGTGACGGTCACTACTTCGACATTACTGTTACCGATTCTACGACTAAGAACATTAATAATAATTTTAGAGTTAAATTATATTTCTCATTCAAAAAAAGTGTTGTTCTACATTACTTCTTTTACGAACAGAGACGCTAGCATTACGCAATAAACACACGGGTTTTCCTTTGTTTTCAATAAAGCAATACTGGTCCTCCTATTTACTGTTAACGCTATAGTTTTTGCCATTTTAAGAAGAGCTATACTTAAAACATAACCGATTAATAACTGAATAATTTAAAGTTAAAAAATTAATCAAAAAAAAAAACACTTCAACATGTTGAATGTACAATTTATTACTACACAAGGCACTCAAAACGTATTTCGCAAGCTGATAAGTAATACTGAATGTTCGCCTGAAAGCAAGGAACTTGAATCATTCTTATTGTAAGACTGTTATACATCGTTTGTTCATTGTTTGCGGCACTTTGTTGGGAATAAAGTTACTATGAGGGTATATTGGGTGTCTCAATGTCGTCTTGGCGAAACTCTGTCATAGTAGGCAATTTGTGGCATTGGAATTAAGTAATCATAAGGAAGCAGCCTATTTTGTAAATAAAAATGGCGCTATAACAAATTTTCTAAGCTTGAGAACGGTGCTTTTAAATCGTAAAACAATAATCTTTAATCAAATGAAAAAAAAAGTCTTCATATTAATTAAACTTTATTTTGCAAATCACTTGTGAAGAGCATCCCGGGCGACATGGCACCCGAGAAGCTGTTATGCATTTTTGTTGGGCCCTTTGAAAGATGAAATAAAGGAATGATGGCCAAAATTGGCGAACTAAAAGATGCTCTTTCATCAGGATAATCAGCTGTCCCACACATCAGCAATCGTGATGGTCAAAGTGCATCAACTGCACTTATTGATTCTTCACCCAACCTATTTTTATTCCCTGGACATTTTCGGATGTAAAAATTCTAAGTATGGCTTCTTTCGGAAGAAAAGTAAAGCCTGGGTCGCTGTCGTAGATTTACGTCACGTAAAAGACCTTCAAACCTAAAAGCACACGCCTCTGAACAAAATTTATAGGCCGTTTTCACGTCCTGAATTAATGTGACGCTGATGACATGGGCTTTTAAAAGGCTTACGTAAATAAACCAAAAAGACACAAAAACAAAAATACTTCTATAATCTGACAAAAAAAAAAAAAAAAACGAAAACTTGCCATTCCGTAGCGAAAATGAAACAATTATATTAAATAAATGCAGTACACGTTTTAAAAATCTCTAAATAAATAAACATATATGCATTGTGTTGTTCCCTTCAGTGATTACCAACCATAATGACGTAATTCAGTCGTTACGTGAAAAAGAAACTCGCGGTTCATTACCTGCACATGTTTTTGTTTCCTCCATTAATATCTACCTCCATACATGCATTCAAATGCCTGCAGCTGACAGGAATTCCCGTTCTCGTAAAAGGAAACCTTTTCTATACCGTATTGCAGATATCTACCAGAATACCTAAGCATATTAATAATTGAAATTCATGGTTACTGAGCAATTAATATTTTCAAATGTTTTGATGAGTGTAAAATATTAATTCCTTTTTTATATTTTTTAGTTTCTTTTTTACATACTTTGACTTTTTATACGCTCAATCATGCTTTTTATTTGCTGGTATTAGGAAGACAATGAGAGTGAATCAAATATAACACATTTTATTTATTGAAACCAAATTAAATTCAATGGGACTCGTCTAATTTTTATACACAATTTTCCGATTTACAAACACGTTTTTCACTTAGGAAACTTCTTGATCCCATTATCCCAGAAAGAGTGGGTTTGGGTTTCCAGCCAGTTACGCAGGAACGCTTTCATCCCTCTCTGTCGAATTGTTTACCTCATCATGATTCCTTTAATAATCTACATTGGTAATTGCAAGGCTATGCGTTTTTTATTATAGGGAGAGTATTCAAATGCTGTCCAGTGGATATCCTCGAGTTTTTCCTTGTCAAAACAGCTATATGCGGACGAGCATTGTCTTAAAAGAGAGGAGCTTCTTAAATCGGTTGCTGATAGGCCCATTTTGCTTCTGATTGTTCAATGTTCATGAATAAAATCAATGAAAATCGATTGGGAGCTCAGAAAGCCTTCTCAGTTGAAAGACGAGCTTTTGCTTTGACAGAAGGGGAATTTCTCTGTTTTCATTCACTCCATGCTCGTTTGCTGCGACTCAGGAGTGCAGAGGTGTAACCCATGTTTCATCGCAGGTTTCAATTCGATGCAGGAATGGATCGATGAGCCCGGAATTGATAGACGTCTATACTTAACCCTTTGATCCTCAGTGAAAGGCGAGGAACCCACCTTGTCAACATTTTTCGGTAATCCAAAGCACCTGAAATGATGCACTGAAAACTTGCATAACTTTTCCCTACCTCAAAAAGTAACTTTAGAAATCATCGAACATCTGTAACACCCGAGAGATTCCAAATGGCCCGCATGTATGTTACCTTTACTCTCATCCTGGGTTGACGTTACTACCATTTCCCATAGTTTCTCACCCTTCTGTTAACCTCCGCCCACTCATATAGATGTGTATTGGAATTTAGACGCAATCCCTTTATATAATTATTATTATAATTACTATATCTCTGTTTACAAACAGCCGTTAGATAACACACATTAACTGAGGTGTACAGTTCATTCGGAAGTTAGCACAAAAGGGGAAGATCACATTCGTTGTTTCCTTTAGGATATCAAAGCAGAAGTTACAATTACAATATATCATTTCATCTCATGTATCATCAGTGTTCACCACCTGTGGTGCCTCAGTAGTAAAAAAGGCGTTAAATACCATTCAAAAAAAGAACTCCTGATCATAGGCGTCAACTTCTGAATATATTGGGAATGAACAGTGTTTAACACCCGTTTTAACTACTGAGGCACTACAGGCGGTGGACATTGATGATACATGAGATGAAATGAAAAACTAGGAAAGGATTTATTTTAAGGAAAGGTTCCAGGCCTAAGTTTAGGGTACCTCCCCGGCATTTGGCATTTAAGAGGTCTGAGGAAAACTTGGAAAAAACCTCAATTAGGGAGGACGGTCCTGGCGGGAATCTTTTGGACGCTCTTTAACATCTCACGTCATCAGCGTCCCATTCAACTCAGGGCGTGAAACGTCCGACAAATTTTGCTCAGACGCCTCTTTTTCCGGCTTGAGGTTCTTTTTCGTGCCGTAAATGTACGACACGGGACCCACGGCTTTACTTCCCTTCCGAAGGAAGCCATACTTAGGATTTTTACGCCCCGAAAAAATCCATCGGTCCTGGCCGGGTTCGAACCCGCGATCTTGGGTGTAGTAGGCAAGTATGGTAACCACTACACCTCCAGGACCGACAAGTGGCGGGAATCGAACCCCAGACCTCCCGCTCACGAGTCCGCGCCTTAAGGACCTCGGCCACTCGTGGCGGTTTTATGTATATGGGAGGGGGCAACCTCCCTTTATGATATTTGTAAATATACACATCAGCGACATTAACCACAACAGAAAGTTTATAAATGTTCAATCTACTGTAATTAAAAATTAAATCTTTATTAAAGGTATGCATTGATAAGTAAACAAATTAATAATGTGTAGTGACCTGAAATGAAGTTTAGCAGTTTGTTGAATTATATTTTATTAATTCGTTATTAAGTTAGGAAATGTTAAACATATTAACTTCAGTCTGTCAATGTTTTCTAAAAGCATCATAGCACAATCACAGGCTCTGTTTACAATACTTGCGCTATTCGTGAACAATGCACTTCTCTGACACTTTGCGTTATCAGCATATTCCTCTGACTAGCCATCTCTCCAGCTTCCTCCGTCTCCAGTTATTAATATGAAGCATGCAAGTAGCAGGAATTTCCTTTTGTGAATAATTTACCTTTCCTGTCACTGTGTACTGTATAAAAGCGTATTTGTAAACAATACCTAATGTCCTTTTTTTTTTTTTTTTTTTTATTTATGGACGTTCTTTAACATCTCAGGTCATCAGCGTCCCATTCAACTCAGGGCGTGAAACGGCCGACAAATTTTGCTCAGAGGCCTCTTCTTTCAGGCTTGAGGTTCTTATCGTGCCGTAAATGTACGACATGGGACCCACAGCTTTACTTCCCTTCCGAAGGAAGCCATACTTAGGATTTTTACGCCCGAAAAAATCCATCGGTCCTGGCCGGGTTCGGACCCGTGATCTTGGGATTAGGAACCTAGATGTCGCATTGCTGACTTTTAGCAGTCATTTTTCAGAGCTGACACCAGTTTGGTTGCCGTTATCTCTTTCGGAGTGTGGCTCGCAGCTAAACTCGGTTTCGTCACCAGAATGTAGATGCAAGTTTAGTTTACAGACTCTCTCAGAATGCAGAAGCAACAAACTTTCATCTTTAGGCACTATGACGTAGAAGTAGGTCAGGCAGAACCGACCGCGCTCCGTTCTGTTATGCACTTCCGTCATGCTCACAACCAAACAAGAGAGTAAGCGAAAAACCTCTACAACTACCTACCTCTTGGGTATAATGCTGACATTTAACCTTTCCCTATATAGTTCCAGTAACGTGACTATGGGCGTCCAGGGAACAGTATTACCAACTAACGAGATGTTATTAACTGAATTAATAGGAAACGGCTAACGATTCACCCGCGCTGCCCCGTTTTCCAGCTGAAAGCGCCCCGCCATATGTAAATAGGGCTTAGAATACATGGTTTTTGTTATATAACCGGTCGGGTCATTGTGCGCTTTGTTGTATATTTAAATAAGGTTTGTTGGGGACATGGCTAGTGATTTCCTTTGGGAATTACAAATTCCTGGACACGGGAACAGCGTGGTTTCAAGGAAGCTAGTGAATATGCTAGTGAATTAGATAAACTGATCTGTTTCGACTGCTATGTTAACAACATTCCATCTTATTTTATATATTCTTTCTTTCTTCTAGGTTCTATATATAGGGTGTATCACCTAAAATTACTATCTCAAATATTTCTGAAACAGAAGGTGCTGCTCTTACCGAAATTAAGCTCAGAGAAGGGTTCATTAGCGTACCCTATATATCAAAAGTTATCTATCACAAGTTATATTAGCGAATTACGAAGGAATGTAGTAGCCATTGCGGCTGTATCCCCTTTTTATAATCTTGTTTATTTACTGCATGCTCCATTTCTATAATAAATAATAATAATACATGCATTGCTATCATTTCATTATTACATGTTATCCTTAATACTATTTTTGAACACTGTTTCATTCTTATTGTAACCTAATCGTATTTTGAAGTTTGCCGAAATTGGTTATATATATATGATTTTACATTATTTACATTATCATTCTCAGTCACCACATTTTCTGTCCAATTAGTCAATTTGTGTTAATTTGAAATCTGTCAAAATTTATACTGTTAACAAAAATTTTAAACTGTTTATTATATTTGAAAACAGGTTCACTATTGTCTAGTTACTCTTGCTACATCTTTCCGGAATATTTTTCGCTCTTTCTCCAAGGTTTTGCAGTCCCACAAGATGTGTTCCACCGTTTGTACACCCTCCTGATGGGTTCTTTGCTCTTTTGAAGCGATGAGAGTAGGCTCCAAATTTCCCGTGTCCTGAGAGGATCGCTGTAATATTGGGACTTAGAAGGTTTTTAGCCTTATAGCTACAGTTGGAAAATACGATTTTGTAATCGCTCCGTTTGTTGTCATTTGCCACTCTGTGTCCCATAGTTGCTGGCTTTCTTCTCTTAATTCATTCCTCACTTCACATTTTGGGATGAGTTGATAATCCACTGGTAGGTCCTTGCTTTTCGCTGCTTCTTTCGCGAATCGGTCTGCTATTTCATTCCCTTCATTGCCGACGTGTCCTTTAACCCATGTAACATGTATTTCCCAGTGTTCTTGTTGGAGAGATTTTAGCTTCTTCCTTATTCTTTCACAGAGATTACTATGTTTTGTATGGTTGTTAATTAAATCAAATGTAATTCGACTATCCGTGTGGATTGCTCCTGTTCGTTTGTTAAATTTTCCAACTGCTCCAGGGCTCTCAATATAGCGAACTGTTCGGTTTGATTATTTGAGCATTTTTTGGTGCAGCTTATATAAAGTTGCACTCCTACAGCGTGTGAAGTGAGAAACGTTTCTTGGGCATAGGAATGAGGTTAGAAATGATACAGAAATTTAAAATTTCGTTGCTGTACAGACCAACGAAACGACAGCAGTACTTGTTGTGACACTACGATATACCAGTGGGAGTAAAATGATTAAAACTTTCATAAAATGCATTGCAGAAGACTTAAGGCATACTTTAACAGCTGAATTAAAATAATTCCATATAAACCAGGAATTTATAGACAACCGTACGATAGCGCTGTAGTGTAGGAGGGGGTGTCAGTCTTGATATTGAGACCTTCCTTCACACTATTTGTGTGTCGTGTAGCTATACCCCTAGTCTTAGTCGGTCCTGGTGGTGTAGTGGTTACCATACTTGCCTCCTAAACCCTATCGCGGGTTCGAACAGGCGTAAAAATCCTAAGTATGGCTTCCTTCGGAAGGGAAGTAAAGCCGTGGGTCCCGTGTCGTACATTTACGGCACGATAAAGAACCTCAAGCCTGAAAGAGAGGCCTCTGAGCAAAATTTGTCGGCCGTTTCACGCCCTGAGTTGAATGGGACGCTGATGAGCTGTTAAAGAGCGTCCATAAATAAATGATTAAAAAAAAAATACCCCTAGTCTACTCTTCTACAGGGGCACCGCCACGGGAGGCCGAGGTCGTTAAGGCGCGAAATCGTGAGCGGGAGGTCTGGGGTTCGAATCCCGCCAGGACGCCCTCCCTGACTGAGGTTTTTTCTAGGTTTTCCTTTGTCCTCATCAATGGGAAATGTCGAGGAGGTACCCCAAACTTACGCCTGGAACGTTTCCCTCCTTAAAAAACTCCTTTCGCAATTTATCATTTCATCTCATGTATTACCAGTGTCCATGTCCCGTGGTGCCTCAGTAGTAAAAACGGGCGTTAAACACATTCTACAGGGGCTACGAGCCGCCGCTGTGTGCAATTGTAATATTTGTATATTTAGTACTACTTTTATTCCAAAATTTATAATGCTACAATAACGTTTCGTTAAGTTTCATTTCATAATGTTTTAGCCGTTCCGCATTATTCTCAAAGATGGGCGTTATCTTAACCCTGCGCATGACGAAAAGTGGAACTACCCATGAGAGGTCGCCGTAAAAAAAGATATGTTTAAGAAACCACACCCTACTAAGCCAGAATCTTAAGAAAAATATAAAAGAATGCTTTCTCTCTCGAAAAAGGCCGATATTGCTGTTGGGGGAATAAACTTGTCTGCCTTGCTTTCTTTGCCACGTCATACATTGTTAGTTTCAAGGAAACTGTCTGTGTGCGTCAAAGAAATACAAGGATTCTCTTTCCGAAGAGATGGAGAAAATAACCGCGATACAATAACACAACTTTGTGGCTACAATTTTTATTGTTATTGCTAACAATATGATGAACAATTATTATTTGATACCTTTATTTTAGGTTTGCTTAACACGTTACGTATCCGTGAGATTCACGTTTATGAACTTTGCTAATCAAGTAGTATTACTTTGCCTTCAAAATTATTTATGAGGCATAGGAAAACATGTTATTAAGCATTATTCATATTACTGATATTCCTACTTTCTCTAAATGCACTTACTGGTAGATATGTTTGGTATATAAAGCTGTTTGTCGCCTTGGTAGATATATGTTGGCAATTTTTCTTTCTTAGCCAAGAATTTAATTACGGGACTGTGTCTCAGTTTCTTCGCAGGCTCGCTAAGAGATGTCTTTGTTATCGTTTCTGCCTTACTTCTAGCTAGGCATATTAATTGCATTCCAAGGCATTAATTAACCCTAACTGAAACACTTACGTTCTTTAACACAAAATAACTTACTACTTTTTTTTCATTTCTGGGCTATTTGTTAAATTTTTACCTGTGTTAGGTTTCGTATCTTCTCAGGAATGTTTTCACACGGGTACTAATTGGGTCCTGGTGGTGTAGTGGTAACCATACTTGTAACCTCCTAAACCCAAGATCGAGCATTCAAACCCGGTCAGGAGTGATGGATTTTTTCGGGCGTAAAAATCTTAAGTATGGTTTCCTTCGGAAGGGAAGTAAAGCCGTGGGTCCCGTGTCGTACACTTGCGGCACGAAAAAATGTCTCAAGGCTGAATAAAGAGGCCTTTGAACAAACTTTGTCGGCTGTTTGACGCCCTGAATAGAATCGGATGCTGATGACCTGAGATGTTAAAGAGCGTCCGTAAATAAATCAAATATAAACATAGGTACTAAGTCCGATACTGACAATTGTGCTGTCAAGCTCAACCCATTGGCCGTTCCGTTCATGAGCAACGTTCCCTTGCATTTCTACTCGCTCCAATGTTACCAATAATGATATGCATACAATTCAAACATATTCTAAACAAAATCCTCCCTTAAATACTTTTAATTCAAACCACTTCTTAATAGGAACTAACCTGTATTATAGCATTGTTACTTCACTATAGAATCCAGCAGGAGGGGAGAGAGATCTTTTTTTTCTACATAGTTGCCATATTCGCGATAATAAATTTGGGATTACCAAGTGAATTCGTTATCTTTAAAATGCATATATTTACTTGAATCTAATTTACTTATATATTTAAAGTTTTTTCGTTATTTATAAAATTTATTTATTTCATACGTTCATAAATTTATGGTCATATTTTCGGATATAAACTGGATTTATACTGTTGTGCGTATTTTATTTTGATTTAATTTAAGTTTTATACGCTTTGTAATATTTTGTGCATTATATTTTAAATGTAATAGTATGTAACTATTCATTGCTGGAAACAAAACAAAAATCAATTTTTATGGTAATAATAAAACACAAAACTGAAATTCTGAATAACTTTTAATATTATACAAACGTTAAAGTAAAGAAAAACAAATGAAAAGTCCGTCAGGTATGAGCTGCATAAATTAAGCAAATTACCATTTGTGAATGTTATTAGAGCGCTAGAGCAGAGAATTCAGTAAAAAAACAAATAATGCTAACTGAAGATATACGTATTTATTTAATAAAAAACAAAACTTTCAGGCTTAAAAGTATATACTTTTTCCCTATTATTATTATTATTATTATATTTATGTGTTATATTGTTAGCTTAACGTTAACAATTGTACTTAGCTTTATAATAGCTGCTGTGTTCTCTCCGCTTGCATATATTGCACACTTTTACATTACCAAAGTTAATAGAGTACATCCGCATAAGATTTGTACATCGCTCTAGCATTCCCTAAACTTCACTCTTCTTTCTGTTAGTGTTCTGAAGACCCTGAAGAGGCAGGCAATAGTAGCAATAGCTCCCACTGGTCGAGAAGAAACTTACAATCACCTTGCGGTCTGCACTCGACACCGCTTAATCTTCATTTGGAGGTTCATTTGGGAAGACAAAGATCGCGGATATCTTCCTTAATTCTTGGTCATATTAATAAATACAGTTCTCGTACTTCTAATTACATCATAAATAAGTCTAAAGCTGACACTCGTACCATTGCATTGTTGCTGCTTTTTGTTCTTCTGCTTCTTGAATTTCTGACATCTGCGGTAAATTTATTTTTAAGAAATTCCTCTATCTCATTGTAAGTAGTTCTCGGATCGTTCTTCACTATGGCTTCTACACGATGTTTTCATCTGTTGCTGAACGCCCTGTGCCTCCTCTTCTTTCAACGTTTTTCTTCCTTATCTACTCTCTGCAAACCAGTTATGAACTTTTGCATGCAAAGGAGCAGATTCAGAATTTTTTCTGTGCTTTTTCCAGGTGTTTTCTTAATATTGTAAAAAGTCATTGCAAGAAAATGCTTTCCAATCAGGCCATCGAGTAAACGCATGACCACAATTAACATCTGCTGCAGCTGCAAGACACGCTCTTTCCAGTGCTGCCAACAGGAAACTTATATCTCTCATAGTCTCTAAAAATCCCGAAAACTAAATAACGACCCTTTTAACAAACCTGTGACAAAGAGCCGAAACTAAATAATATATAGTTGATCGTCTAGTGCGGAAGAAAAGTGGGTAATCTTATTGTTATGCAGAACCAAGAAAAGAAAGAACATACGGATAAAATTACAGAGCTTTGTTGGCTACAAAGGCTAAATTAACGTAATTATGACGTGTCTCTTAACGTATGATTGCAAGATCACAAGGATTTTTTCTCTTCCATTAATTCCTTCTCTTTGCCTTTGGTCACCATGGAGACATGTAATAAGCGCACTAAAAAGGTTTGCTTTCCAGCACAAATACTGAACAATTGAAGAGCGCCATATATGCATACAGCAATCATGGTTCCCAATTGTGGCTAAGAGAGCATTGTTACTAAAAGGAAAAATTATGTACCAGTAATATGATGTTTAGCATTTAATAATATTTAGTGCCTTTTAAGAGGGTTAAATAAAAAAGCATGTGTGGCAAATTAATTGAAGGGTTTAAAATATTTAAAATCCAACAATAAACATTTTAAAGTCATCAAGGAACGACACATTTTGAGACTGAAAATAAAGCATTCTTGCATAGCATTGTGCACTGTGGACAAAACGACAATTGTGGTGTATCGACACGCAGATTAGCCCAGGAAAAGGAATTTATATAGCCGTTTAAATTTGTTTATCTTATCAATACCATGGACAACAACAAACTCAGAATGTTATATTTTGACACTACGAACTTCAATACAGAGGGAGTTTCAAGGGGAAAGCGAAATGTTTTCCTGCAAGACGACAATCGCTTCGCGCGCTAGTATAGCAACAATTGAGAATCTAATTCTCTCTACATTACGGCATTCACCATATAGTCCAAGCTTGGCTCATTGCGACTTCTATACTTTCCGAAAGTTTTTTTAGTAGTAATTGGCGTTTTATTGTACGTTTTAGAATACATTCAAATAAATACAACTGTCGCATGGGCCTTACGGCCGTACATGGTAATGTCGTCTTTATAAGAATCAAAAGGGCTATACACACACATGCATATATACATATATACAAACACTCATACCTGCATATATGCAAATCTACATGCATAAAAGCGCCTATGCATATGCAAGAGAACTATTTCCATTAGACCATATCGATTTCAATTAAACTTTGTAGCATGGACAATTAAAATGTCGAAAATTTAATGGTAGTCATAATTTTACCGTAAAATTAGAGGTAACTTATTAATAACTCTTAAAAATCGACCAGTGCCTCGGAGCGGCATTGCACAGTCAGCCAGTGATGAAGTTTTATGGCCTTGCTTGTGCCAGTGAGAGTATGCAAATCATTGCACGCAAATATGTTTGTTTCTTACTGCCAAATTAGGCTTAGACGTCCAATACTCAAAGCTCGAAATATTTAGCAGTTTTCTTTCATGAAACATATAGCGTTAATTGTATACCAAAATTTCTCTAAATGTTAAATGTTAAATGTTAAATGTTAAATCTTACTATGAGGGTTTTCCAAGTAGTGTTTCGGGGAAATGAGCAGCAAATCGTTCTCTGACGGTTATTTTCCCGCCTGTTATAAAAATACACTTAATCAAAACTTATGCTGCCCAGTAACAAATCGACATCTCACTTCTGTAGAAAGTAAGAACACCAAGATTAGAGAAAAGCAAGCACTTTATTGGGTTATAGGAACGTAGGAGGATATTTCGATACTTCAACCTGCTCAACGATTGGCCCTTTGTGCCTTTTGCGAACACCTCTGAGTGGAAGGGTTACTTAAAACATTTAATGCAATTGCACATTTAAGCCCAATGCTATTGGAAATATTGCATTCACTCAAACAATTGTTTTTGGTATTCAGTCAAACAGTCTGAAACCATTTTGTAAATTATATAACAATACCTGCTTAAGCAACCATAAATTTTAATAAACACGCTCAGAATGGTAAATTGTTATCTTTGTTTTGTTTTTCTCAGTTGGTATTAGTAAATCGAACGGTAGCGATTATAACACTCGACTTTCGCCATTTCATTTTCACGGTTTCTGAATAGATAGACATTCAGAAGTAAGTATAATATTTTATACAACTGTTAATATTCCGTCAGCGAATTTCACATATATATATTACTTTTATTCTTATTCTATTCATGAAATATTCCTAAACTCGTATTTGGCTCTTCTCTATCGGCATTACTGGCAATCGACATTCGTTTGTTGCATAATGACTTGAAACGTTAAGAATTCATAATTACAATTATACAACAATAACAATTTTGTAAGCGAAGATTCGGGATTTGTATTTAAATATTCACTTTATTCTGAAATAGTCCTAATAAATATCACTCGTTCGTGGGTTTATCGGGAGCTCAGAACCCTCTTGTGACATTTCTTGTGACTATTTCACTTATGTGATGCCATCATAAAATCGACCAATGAAAAGAAATAAAAAATTTAATTTTGATCAATCACAACCCGATATCGCAGTGAAATTATGGAAAAGTTTTATCAAATCCGCATTATCGTGCGATATGCGTTTGTCATGTGGCCAGTGTAGCCAACTCTATACCTCCACTATATAATTCCTCAACACGCATCACTGACCACTTTTCTGTGCTTTCAGTAATTGTCCATTTAACTAACTTAATGTGTATTTACTCAAGCAATTGTTTTTGCGTATTCAGCCAAACAGTCTGAAATCATTTTGTAAACTATGTAACAATATATGCCTAAGCAACCATAAATTTTGTGAAACATGTTGTCCAGAATGGTAAAATGTTATCTCTGCTTTGTTTTTCTCAGTTGGTATTAGTAAATCGAACGGTAGCTATTGTAACAGTCAAATATCGTCTATTTTAAGTAGCTATTCATAAATTAAGTATAACATTTGAACAATGTTAATATACTGTGCGCGAATTTCAAATATATATCACTTTTATTCCTATTCTATTCATGAAATATTCCTAAACCCGTATTTGGCTCTTCTCTATTGGCATTACTGACAATCAATGTTCGTCTGTTGCAAGATGACTTGAAAATATTAAGTATTCATAATAAAAATATACAACTAATACAATTTTGTAAGCCAAATTTTGGGGAAATTAAATGCTTATTTTATTCATTAAAAATTCCTAATAAACATCACATGTTCGTAAATTTATCGGAAATTTCATACTCTCTTTTGATAAAACTACGCTTGTATGTTAGACTACTAGTACAAAAATATGTTTTTATCACTCTAACACACGTTTGCAAAACCCTATGCAGATATTGCATTCACTACAAACTCGATGCATATAAACTTCACGGGAATAAAACAACTGTTTACGGCTCACATAACAACTCTTTCATCGATGTCCAGCGTAGGTATCCGATTCGATCAATCGACTTTCCTTTGTTACTTCGACATTTTCACAGCGTTTCATTATTTTGTGTGGCTCAAATCAGAAAGCAGGTACCGTAAAACGAGTTTACACAACTGCAGACGATATGCAGCGTTCCAGAAGCATGCACAGAGTGATTTATGAGCTTAAACAGCTGTGTTTATCGCCGTACCTTACCAGCTTTACGAGCCTTATTACCTTAAACAATGTAAGGGTATCTTGTCCGTTGTTTGAACACTGAGCTGATGTTTGAACGAGTCATGTCATGTTTATGAGAACAAAGAGATAGCACACACCAAACTTAGCAAACGCACGTCGTAACCGTTACAGAGGCAGCCCCTGGCATTATCAACAATTTATATATTGATACCGTTTCATTTTGTTGGCACAAGGAGTACAGGGTTTCTCAGGGTCAGGTTCAGCTCTCCCTCTGACTGATATTTGGGTAAATCTGGAGCTTTTCTTTAATGATTTATACAGGAATATGCAACCAATAAATCACTGGGTGTTCTTATTTTTTAAATATTACTCATTTACTTTATGTTTGCCGATTTCAGTGGCAGCGCACACCCGCTTCCATTGGTGCTTTCCCCACCACCGAATTAGGGCAGCGCGTAAAGATGCCAGCATAAAGCACAAACACAGAAACTTTTTGATAGGATGCATTAAAAGAATGAAGCTATTGCCCATTGGTTAAGCAGTCAGAACCCTCCATTCATCCTCACTTGTCGCTAGCTTGACGACTTGCCCTTACGGACAGACCTGAAGTCAGGTCTTCTTTCACGAACGGCAACGGAGAGAGCCGGGCCTAAGTGGTAGTGGGCAACAAATGCAGGCGGCTTGAGCGGTCATAATGCGCAATCGTACGCGAAAAACTAACTTTTTGGGATGCATTTTAATACTTGAACACATTTAGTATATGATGAAATCAAATGGTAATGTAGCGATGTAACACGAAAGCAAAAATAATGATAAAGGCATGAGCTTTTAACACTATAAATTTTGAATATATTATTTTTTAAACCTAACCTAAATTTCAACATATACCCTGTAAGTTTTGCATATTTCTTTAAACCTAAGCTAAGCTAACCTAAATTTGCAAAGTATTATGCAAAGAAAACAATGACATGCAGTTTATGTAGTCATGAAACAACAGCGCAATTTCTTTTATTTGACAATTTACAGCGTATGAAATAAAAGTAAAATTGCAACCTATACGTTATCCTCTCTAATAAGTAACATAAAAATAACATTTATTATATTAAGAACACAGTAGACAAATTGTAAAGATTTGAAAGAAAAAAAAAACCCTTGACGGATCGAACCCACTAACTCTATATCATAGTCTACAGACGTCACGAGAAAACCAATGCAATCAAAGTGACAATAAATAAATAATTAAAAAGAAAAAAGATAAAGAATACGATGAACTGGTTTCTTTCCCTGTATGGTTTATTTTCTTTAGGTATTTTCTCTAAAATAAGCATCTCCTTTCATGGATCATCTTAAATACAACTGAATAGCAACAGATGATGCTCTCTATATATCCTGATTGCCACTTTGCTTAAAGAAAGTGCAATGAACCTCTTCTTTCACTGCGTCCTTAAATAGTTTAAACCAAAATAAATGCATGTACATAAAACCACACGCAGGGAAACACTTGTTTCAAACAACCTATATATTCAACCCACATAATTAAGCTTTGAACCCCAAAAGCTGGACAACTTTCATTGAAACACTAAATACAAACTATTTTGTATTCATAATGAAAGTAATGTGGTATAAATATTTTAGTGACGTATTTGACCTCACAAGAAATACCTTCCTTGTTGACAGGAAGAGGAATGCTGAATTAGCCTACCATTATTGTCTCCTCTAACACCACATAACGTCATTGATTAAAATGTGACACGGCATATTTGTCTTCCATCGCTATGCGTTTCAGGGTAATTTCCTTCCCAAATACAGTGACGCAAAGCTATCATGCATTCGCTTTCATAGATTGAACGTACGTAAGGGCATCAGTTAGCGGTTATGATACCAAGTAATTACTCCGGGAGAGTTATACATTTTAGGGTAGGGGTATTTACTTTTATTTTGATGTTTGTTGAGCTATGTTTAACCGTTTCTGACTCTGATATTGGCAACATTGCTAAAATAATTACACTCGTAAAGCTGCTCTTTGTAATGAGAGCTTCTAATATATATAATATTAGAATATAGTATATATATACTTATAATGTGAAATCAAATGTATACAATATGTAGCAAAACAAACGACGCTGAAAGCATCGATCATTTGCTGGCCTGGTTTCCATAGCAATGAAGTATTTATTTATTGTACATAATACAGAGTGATTTACATACAACTAATACATTTCTTTATTTATTTCAAAAGGAATGATTATTATACCTTAAATGTAGAGTATCTTTGGGATATTATTAAATATGCATACAAAATGATAAAGCCCAGCACAATACGGCGTTTATTGCGCAAATCCTAGCATATTGTCCATCACATGGTTCACAGATGCAGTGGTTCCATTCATACAGTTATGTGAACTCACAGACCTCAAGCTATTGGACCGTCCAAAATCCACATGTCGTTCATGAAGCCCTCAGTTAACGTCGAGGTTTGATGCGCAATATCCGTGCACAGAATAGTAGAACCAATTATTTTTGAACAGGCTGTGAATACAGCAGGGCGCGCCGGATTTTCATGGAGTTTGTTGAGCAACTGGACGATGTACAGCTGGCTCATGGATATTTTCAACAAGATGGCGCTACATGCCCTAGATCAAAGCAATCCATGCCACTAATTGAAAGTTTCATGAAGAAAGCGGCGCCATTCTTTCTCCCAATCAATTGCAAGTGAGACTACAGAGTCGGGCAGTTGTGTTGTTCAGTCGAGAATTAGATTTTATTAAACAGTGCAGCAGCGTTGTGTATAGTGAGATATTCACTGCATCGTCGTATTTTCATCTTCAAGGAAGTCATACGTCAGAAAGTCGCATGACAGAACGAAAAAAGACTTTAGACGTAAATTTGTGGGCAGCCGGTTTTCAACACAAAATAATAATAATAAAAATAATTATAATAAAATAATAATTGTATCTTTAAGGGACATTGAAAATTAAGCAAATTCAACTAATACAAACTGGAGGAACATTCTAAAAGAAAATATGAATTGTGGCCAGGGAAAATGGGCAACATTTCGGGTAAAAAGCAGCAGTATCAAATTCTGCTATTTAATATGTTGTACTAAGTTTTAAAATGGGGAAGCATCGCGTGTTTGCGCAAGAAAATAACTGTCGACCGGCTGAACTATGTAGCCATGCTCCCAACTTCTATTCTTTTTAGGTCGGGATATATTCCCAGATGTCATAGGGATTTTTTCTCCCATTGGATGATACCTATGGCGGCCATTGCCTGGTTAGTTTAGGTATTTCTAGGCTTAAGAATCCCCTGATGTATCATATTAACTTCATCATCTTCGCTGGGACAAAGTAGCGGCGCTATATGGGTGTCCTGACCTCCGAAGTGTGATACAATTCAGCTTTGCCAGAGGGAAAGCGTATAAATTCGTTCAAACAGTGGGTTGGCATTACTGAGGGGTCAGTGCTTTTAATATGCGGAACTGCCCAATAGTTGATTATTGCACCAGCTGATCATTCAAATAGTTTGTGGGGCTAAGTGTAATATTTTAGAAACATAAAAATAATATTGTTTGTGAAAGTACTAGTTTATAGTTACATTTGAAAGGTACAGAGGAAATACAATCAAAGTCTACTTTTGGTGCCAATGAATTGTATATAGTACTACATTCCGATACATTCATAGAGGGAAAAAACAACATGTAGTCCATAAAAATCAGTATAGAAAAAACATTGTCCAGGGGAAATACTTTCAAAAATCCACATTAGATGGATGTAATTTTGTATTACTTCAGAAGAGGGTGGTTTAAAGTTAATCAGCTAGATTTTTATTATCAACCTATCTATGCTTTGTTGTGGGTTATATTTTATAGCTGCTATTTGACAGCGTTGTTGTTCAGGCAGTGTGTAGACAGGCATTTCGACATGGAATCAAATGATGAAAATATCATAGTTAATCAGAGTACACTTCGTGATGCTAGCAAACGCATTAGATCAATGAGTCATGTTCCTGATGAAAATTGCAAATGTAGAAAACACTGTTTCTTGAAAAAGACGACGGAGATAGTTGAAAACGTAATGGAACACAACCCTTCAAGGTTGTCCCTCTCGTGACTCCTCTAAAATTTATCTACCTGACGAATAAACATTAAATTGTTACATCAGATGTACACAGAGAAATTTCCCGTTTCATATGAATGTTCGAAACATATTACAAAATTTAACATCACTTGTGGGCACGCCCAGTCTGACACTTGCTCTGCATGTGTCGAGTTCAAATCGACAATCTCTTCTTGCAAGCAAATTTAATGACAGCAGCAGTATGCAGAAAGAGTAGATAAAGAAGTGAAGCGGTTTTATTATATGAAATGTTCAATGAACGAAAGCGTGGAGCCAAAATTAAAACTAGGCAAACCCCTTACATAGGCAATATTCATAGATTTCATGAAAAATCTTCCAGTGCTAAATTTTAGCACAAGTGATATCCACTACAAACGGTAGATTTCATTTTACATGTTTGATGTGTACGTTCTCGTTTCCGGGGAATTATTCTTGTATACCTACAATAAGATCACAGCAAGAAAGAGAGTTAATAAGGTTGCATCAATGTTTTTTGACTTTTGTGTCCATCATCTGAGCCCATCAGTTCGAAATTTGCAAATGTTTGTTCGGTCAAAATAAAAAGTACGCCTTTATTCGCCTCATTCATGCTATAGTTCATAAGAGCATCAGATTTGAATCAGTAAAAGTGACTTTTCCCATTACAGGTCTTAGTTATATGGCATGTGACAAATATATGGGTTTAATAAATCAAATAATCCACCCAGCGATTGGAATGAACACATCACGTGGAACCATTTCCTTCAGTATCATTGGGTATTCCCAGGTTTTTAAACGGTGGTCTTTATTTCTTAATAAACCACATAGAAAGACACATCCAATGAAGATAATAGAAATACGAGAAAGTGTAACTGACAAAATCTCTTCCAGAACTGTAACCAGTCGAACAACCTACAATGGCGCCCAGGAGCCCCATGTTATTATTGACAAAATGTGCTGTACACAGACCGATGAGCAGCCTGCCTCTTCCTATTCAAGTTTAATTACACTTTCCAAGACAAAATTTGATGACATACAATGCCTGAAGAGATTCTGTTCTGAAAATACTCAGTTCTATTTTCAAGGTTACCTGTGATAGACAATGAATAAATTTTATTGAATGATTATTTTCAATAGTGTTTAATTAATGTTTATATATTTCTCAGCAAATATCTATATAAAATAATTTGGTACATTGTATAATGTCGTTAGTGAACGTTGATTGTTTTTTTATCTACAAGCATGTGTACTTTGACTTTTTATTGTTAAATAACATGACACTAATTTCAAATGAAAATATTCCTTTATATTTTTATTTATTGATGAATTAGAGGAAGATTATTAATTACTTTCTCAGCATACCCAAGTACATTTGATTTCCTGAAATTAATCAATTTCCGAACCCACCAATTTTAATTGGTATAACTATGAAGAAGATTATATTGAAGGCGTGGGCTGTGACAATTACGTTGTAAATTTGATCATAATGTTGTTAGAAAATAGCATTAAGAATTATTATAGAAAAATAAAAACATTAAACTTTCATTGTTTTTCCCTTGTATCCTACATTTGTTTTGAACAAATTTATATTGGCAGTCTGAGGAAGGCACACTGCTTACCATTTCGTCGTATAATTTAGAAATGTGCCAGAAAAAACACCAATAATAATAAAAGCTACACACAACATAAAAGGGGGGGGATGTTACAAAGAGATTTTGTAACAAATGGTATTGCATTACTAATAGTGCAGTTCCATGTGGAGCATAAGGTTATGTCATTATTAGGGAAAACGTTGCTGGTTTTTAACTAAGTTAATTGTGGAGAAACGTCATATGTCACGTACAATGTAGCTATGAAGTAAGCTAAAAATAATTCTCAACAGCCCGAAAGGGAATCCCGATGGAAAAAGCTGCCATTAACAGGAACAAACTTAAAGCAGAAACCTCTCCAATGCAGCTGGGCAATTTTAAAACAATTAAGGGCGGTAGATGCGTGTTCCAGGAGGCGTTATAGTTAGAATATTAATTTTATGGCATTTAAAATGTTTTTAAACTTATAAACTGTGCGGTGTGATGAAGTTTAGAATATTTACTGCTTACAAATAAAAGAAGTAAACTAATTTTGTTGTTCACTTAATAGCTCTAAAATATTAACACAGTTTTTCCTTAAAATATCGGGCTATTCAATTATCTGATGACCGACGCGGTGGCACGACCTGCATCGGCTGATAAAGCATCGCTCATGGCCAGAGTCACAGCGGAAGGGGTAACCCAAGCGTCGGTGGTAGAACCATTAGAATTAAATAATTCTAAGGCATTTAGAAGACTATGCACTCACCTATGTCACACAAAGAGACGCTAGAATACCCTATTTCCATTGTCGACATATTTCTAGCATCTGCTTATGAAATTACCCATTATTTCTCTTAATTCTTTATGAATTTCATTATTACATGGATCACCTGGGAATTTCTCTTCAAACAATTTCCTGACAGCACCAGTGGATACACGAATCATTAATGAGTGTTTACTCATGGAATAGAATAATCAGGTCTAGTATTTGCCATTTACTATTCTCTACTCTAGGATTAGTCATATGTTCAAATGGCATTAAACCGCATGAGACTCAAAATCAGTTCAGTAAAATCCACTGACTCGAATAGTCCGGCTTGTATTGGCTAATCTATCGATGCAATCCCCGGTCGCCGCGTCCGTCATCAGATAATTGGATGTCTTTATATTTAAAAATTCATTTTAAATTATAAGTCATTAACATGTGTCCTATGGCAAAAGTTCAGAGTAGAGTAAAAAAGAAACAGAACATGTGTAGATATTTTTAATAAACAGAACACCGCTATTAAAGTAGGCCCCTTGGACAGTACACTTTTACCAAAGCACAAATTACTTTTCGAAGCAGCCCATTTTTGAATAGGCAAACCGCACCTCGCTTATACCTTCACCTCTTCAGCTGAAGCAAGTTTCCCTTGAGTTTTTACTTTCAGCAAAAGGCAGTACTCTTTACTGGCGCAAGATGGAAAATGCGGGGATGAGAAAGGACACGGTATGTCATGCATTGCTTGTAATTTGTTCACCTGGAGCGTTGTACTGGGGCATTATGATGATGCAGAACCGAGTTCTCTACTTGCCACAAATGAGACCTTTTTCTTAGCATTACATCACGAAGACGTCTAAGGATAACAACATGGTCTCCTTATTAACAGTTCGAATGAATTCGGAATGTGCTATGTTAGTCGCAATCGACCAACTAACTACCCCTGTGCTATTGCAGCCTGTCAAATACGCCTGGGAGCATATACAGTATTCCAAAACGATAAGGCAGAGAAGTTGTCTAAGTAGCACGGCGGAGCAAGGCAAAGTTCGGTTTCTTTTTGATTGCAGTAGGCTAAACAGCTAAACATTTAAGAATCAGTAGATGTGGCAAAAAATATTTGCCTGATGTCTTTGAAGAACACATAGGTGTTCAAAATGTTGGGTTATTTGTGTGACTGTTTTCAGTACTTTATTAATTTCTGCACCTCTAGTTATTAATATTTTAGCTATATTGTTCTGTACGAGTTATTTATTTTACTTTGTTTTTTTTTTATTTTTCCCTTTTAGTATGATATGTAATATGTGTATATATATCTACATATCAATAGCTAAAATAATAAATAAATACAGAACAAAAATAGTGTAATATTCCATGCTATGTTTGCTTCTTCAGAGGTTACACAACAGTGCTATTTGAGTAAATCCTTCAGTGTTTTATTTATTCCTGTATCCCTGGTTATAATTATTTTAGTTATATAGTAATAATTGACTTTTATAGCGACAAGTTTTCGAGTACATAAATAATTAGAAGTGTGGCTTAGGCCTTACGACCATGGTTTAAATAGAAACATTGATAAAATCCCCTTCCACCCATACTTCACCTTTAAAGATATCTTTGGTTTCATTATTATAATTATAATTTTAACTATTATATCCCTAAAAGAACCCTATTTGTTAAGAGATCCAGATAACTTTACTCCCGCATATATGCACACAACTCGTTTACACCTAAGAATGGAAACATTTGCTATGATTACCTTCTTGTCTGTACATACACAACAATATACTTGCTTCTCTCATTTACCACAAATAACTTCATATACAAACATAATTTGAAACCTTGTGAATGGTATATGCTCATTTCTTAAAATTATTTTGCTTTAGGTATCGCTTTATCTGCACAGCAGGCAGATTCTTTCCCTGTAAAGAGTAATTACTTATCCCTTTCCAAGCATCCGCTCTAGCGAACCACTTCTTTCTTCTCTCCCACAGACATCTAAGTATGGAAAAAAGTTAGAAGAAAGCTAATTGATCAACAGGCAGGACATAAAAGATGCATGGAGAGAAAAGGCATCACGGAACTTGGTAATGAGCTAAAAACAAACTGGGGGAAGGAATTATACAGACATAACTTGAATTTTAAGGATCGATCAGTATAGCTTGGCTTAGACTGGGGGTTTGGAAAGAGAAAAAAAAATATACCAATGAAATAGGAGATAGAGTTTGTCCTCTTTGTGGAAACATGGAAGACTGGCAACATAACAGTATATGTTACTCATTGTCCAAAAATAGAACATTGCCGGGTGAACCTTGGAGTCAAGTTTACATACTAGAATAGGGACAGTAGCATGGTTTTTATGTAGAGTGCGCCTAATAAGATATGGGTGATTAAACAATGTAATGTGCAGACGTATGAAATAAATATAAAGTATGTGTGTTTTCACTCTGAGTTAATATTTGTGTATCAATATTTTAATGTAATATAATTATTTGTGTGTTAACAGTTTTGTATAAATATTATTGGCATACAGGTATATTGTTCGTCGATGTTAAATAGTAGCATATACGGTCTCTGAACCCTTGTTATGAATATAGCGTAAAATTTAATGTACATGTATAGTTTGTAGAATAAACAACGTCATCCGTCTAAGTGATCCCCCTCCCCAACACCTGACCTATTTGAGCCTACAGGTTAAGCGATACCATTCAGCGCATTGAGCCTCAGTATTTTGTCTACTGTACTATATAAGATATTTTATTTTTCATTTTAGTATAAATATATACTCAAATGAAAACATGCAAAATATGATTGGAACATGGAAGTTTTACGTTGATTCAGGAATTTATCTCAAGAGCTAATTTCGATTTGTTTTTATATTCTGACGACAGATCACTATAAAATATACCGCCACGGGTGGCCGAGATCGTAAAGGCGCGGACTCGTGAGCGGGGGGTTTGGGGTTCGAATTCCACCAGGACCGTCCACCCTGACTGCTGTTTTTTCCAAGTTTTCCTCAGTCCACATAAATGACATATGTCGGGGAGGTACCCTAAAGTTAGGCCTGGAACGTTTCGTTCCTTAAAAATAAACCTTTTCCCCAATTTATCATTTCATCTCATGCATCATCAGTGTCCATTGCCTGTGGTGCCTCTGTATGAAAACGGGAGTTAAACTTCATTCATTTTTTTTTTTTACTATAAAACATTTTGCAGACAAGCTTCAAAATAAAATCAAGTGTTAATATTAAATTAAATAACAAACAAGATTTGAAAATATCCACATGCTATAGCTATGGCGTTTAGGGGTAATAGGTAAGATAAAATATTGGAGCAAGCCATTTATATATTCAAAAATTTAGGAAATTATATATCAAGTGACAGATATAAACCTTTATGGAAAATTAAACAAATTCAGGATAAAGTCAGACAAGTGTACGTGCAAATTCAAAGACTAAAACACGCAAATAAATCTAAATGAAGTTAGTTTCTGCCATATTATATGGAAAAGAATAGAGAAATATAATTGAACAATTCGGGCGGAAGAAATTAATTGCTTACGAAATACTCTAAGATATACCATTCGAGATAAAAATAAAATATGGACACTCAAACAGATTTATTTATTTGGTTTATTTATGGACCCTCTTTACCATCTCAAGACATCAGCGTCGCATTCAATTCAGGGCGTGAAACGGCCGACAAATTTTGCTCAGAAGCCTTTTCTTTCAGGCTTGAGGTTCTTTTTAGTGCCGTAAATGTACGACACGGTACCCAGAGCTTTACTTCCGAAGGAAGCCTTACTTAGGATTTTTACGCCCGAAAAAATCCATCGGTCCTGACCGGGTTTGAACCCGCGACCTTGAGTTTAGAAGGAAAGTATGGTGAAATATTTTTAAAGTTATCAAAAAAAAAAACCCGTAAGCGGTATGAAAACTAACAAAAGATGCAGAAAAAAACTATTAGGTACACTTTAAAAGGAAGAGTGGACATAGGAAAACAGGAAAAAATGGGCAGTAAAACCAGCCAAATCCTCTTATCTTTGATGAGGAGGAGGGAAATAAAAGGAGAAATGTTTTCTTTATCATGAAGATTATTTATACTATGTGGGGTTAATAGCAAATTAAGAATTAATAAACTGTTTTTTTCAGATATGCTATGCTAAGCCTGTTTCAATTTGTATGTGTCACACGTTTCCAAGCACCGCTTCTAACAGTATCGAATGTTTGTTTGTTTTCAGATGAAGGGCTGGAAGACTACAGCGAAAACAACTTGGAGAGACTGCTTCAGGACCCCGCCCAAAAGTGAGTACTATGGGAAAGTGTGTGGTCAGTAGATCCGCTTCAGCTTTCTGCATGATTTTGAGCTTTTTACCCCCCAAAACACTTGCATGCTCTCTACCAACTACTAAATATAAATATGTATATAACATATCGATATCGCATACGTACAAGTGCTTTTTTTTTTCTTTCTTTTTTTTAATGTAGGAACGTATAAAAGGAATCTTAGGCTCTTAAGATTTTAAAGACCACCGGCGATAGCATGGCTAAAGACGCAATCGCAAGTATAGGAATTTGTATGGAACATTTAGTCATTTACAATATAGCGACTCTAACCAATAGATTAATTAACCAAGCATTAAGCGCAGATTGCATAAAAATCACTAACCACGATTAAGTTTTAACCGAAGTTCAGAAATTAATCTAGTTTGCTTCCCTGTTCTTGTTGCATAATGCTAATCGTAGATCATGCGAATTTAGTCTAGTGCTAACCAAAGATCATTAAAATAAGTTTAACAATATTGCCAAGTTTGAGGGAAAAGCACCGAAAACGTAAATTTTGATGGTATTAGTACCGTTAAGTAAAACCCAGTCTTGCCATAAGTTCTGTGAACAAAGTTTCTTGAATCCAAAGATTCCAACAATGTACTTTACTTTTTTTTATTTGACTGTGGCAAATGCCCATATCATTTTTCAAAATGATCCCCTTTGGCCCTGATACAGGACCTAAGTCTATCGGGCTGCTCATCAATGTCAGCACTGTTTCAATTGGGAAATCCGCCACTCCAGGAATCGGTTGAGAGACTCAAAATTGGAGTGTATTTTCTTACAGGAAATATCCTCAAGAACTGACCACAATTTGTAATCTTAAGGGCCAGTTTTGGTAGAAATAAAATCCGGAACGGATGAGTGGATCTTGCCTTATGGACTGGTGCAGAATCTTGCTGGAAGGTCCAGTACCCATTCTTGAACAAAGTGGTGTTCAGGCTCAAGGAGGATTGTTTCATATATCCTGACCGTTGTGTTTAGCCCATTTTTGGCAAAGATGCAGTTTTATGACACAGTTCTAGCTCTCTGCCTACCAAATCATCACTGAGGAGGGATGGTGGCCGCTCTGGATCTTTGGGACATTCTCACGAGCTCCTTCAGAAGTCCTTATATGCACTCTTGTCACTCTGGCGATTGTATTTCTCTTCAATTGCGAACAAATTTTCAACTGCAAAATTTTGTGCCGGTTGTTAGCGTAACGCTTAAGTATATAGAAGTTATATTTCAGAGAGCTGCTGCTTATGTGTTTTAGTTGAGACATATACAGTACCCCGGCGATAAGCCTTCAGCCCAACGTCTTGTCTGAGCACTCTGGACATTGGTCTCCTGGAAACGTTCATCTCACGAGCCATCACTGTTTGTTTCCGCACTGGATTTCTCCTAATACGAGCCGCCGCTGCTTTAATCACTTTCCTGGTCCTCACAGAGCGCGGACGTCCCGATCTTGATCAGTCAGCAATTGTAGCAGTTTCATTAAAGCGCTCAATGGCGTGGTACACAAATGTACTGCTGGTTTTAACACTAAAGAGTCTGATAAATCTCGGGTGACGATCCCCCCCCCCCCCGATATGTAGAACTATCACAGCAATACGGGTCTCCCCAATCTATGACTAAGCCTTTAACTAGCGTGTTATTTGTCGTTACAAGCAGGGCTGAAAGCACTAGGAATCGTACGGAATCTCCTACTTGCAACAGGGTCGGCTGGCCAGTCCCGAGCTACAGCGGAGAGGGTCAAGAGAATCAAAAGGTGGTGGATTACACATTAATAATAAGGCTCCACAAGAATTAGCGCGAGAGTTCAGGCGGTTAGAGAGGCATGTTATTGTGCAGATAATGGTTTAGAATCCCCCCATCCCGATGCTTTTTTCCCTGCTGAATAAAGGAGTTTTGGCACAATTACAATGATTTACCGGGTAACATAGTATCACGTACAGAATGGCCTATAAATTCATGCAACCTAATTTTTTCCCCTGGTGCAAACAATGGAGATTTTCCAGCATTACAATGATTTACCGCCCTTATCAATTTTATTTACGAAAAAGAGACGAGCATAGGCCGTCAGGCCGTAGCGAGCCACAGCAAACCACTGGATCCTCCTGTTTCTATGATTTACCCGAGGTTTGTGTTAGGGTTAGTGTATATATAAAAGAAAAATAAAAATAAAGTAACACTATTAACAATGTAACAAATTAACAGTAATTATAAAAGCAGTGAATGAAAAAACACTAAGAGAAATTCACACTTGTAATCGCTATATTTCGAACTACTAGAGTTCTTCTATGGCAAGTGTTTTGTGACTTTTGTAATTTTGTAATACGTTGTTTCAAAATTATGTACCTATAAAAAAGAACAATATAAGATCTAATATTACTTAAAATAAATTGTATTTTCATCCTACAACTATCTGATTTTTTTCTATACAAATTCAAGCAATAACAACAATTCAGGTTGGCAGGAAACGACAGAAAGCTCATTATAGGGTGTTTCAAAAGTAACGTAGGATCTAAATTTACAATATACATAAATTGGTAAAGTTCCGACAACTTTGAAAGAATAAACACTCCGATTAAATATGGAAAATAATATCAGACAAATGTTCTCCACGTCTGATAAGACACCCGTACACTCTTTTGACAAAATTTACAATCGCATTTTCGCAGACAGTTACGATAGCACGTAGGCTTTCTTCTTTAAGTTCAGGAATGGTTGGTATGGGTTTGCTGTAAACGTTGGACTTTACAAATTCCTAAAGATAAAAGTCACGTGGTGTAAGATCGCATGATCTTGTTGGCCAATTGCCATCATTGTTGCGCGAAATCAGCTGCGCATAAAATTTCTGCTGTAACAAATCAATGGTTTCGCGCGCCGCATGACACATAGCGCCATCTTGCTGGAACAACATCTTATCAACATAAAAGCCAAAGTCTAAGGCTTCCAATGGATGCCACCAAAACACTGTTATCATCTCGTGATAACGTACACCATTGACAGATACTGCACTTCCGGACTTGTTTTCGAAGAAGTACTGCCCAATAATTCCAGCACACCAAAGTCGCCTATATCCAAGATCGCGGGTTCGATGCCGGCTGGAACCAATAGATTTTTTCGGGCGTAAAAATCCAAACTATGGCTTCCTTCGGAAGGGAAGTAAAGCCGTGGGTCCCGTGTCGTACATTTACGGTACGAAAAAGAACCTTAAGCCTGAAAGAACAGTCCTCTGTCGGTCATTTCACACCCTGAGTTGAATGGAATGCTGATGACCTGAGATGTTAAAGAGCGTCCTTAAATCAACAAAATCAAAAAAATTACCACACAAAAGTGAACACCACACAGCCACTCGTTGTGAATAAATTGACTTTTCTTCAATAATACGAGGTCTTTTTACAATCTTCCGTTTGGCTCGTTTACCCGCCCATACATACTACGTAATTTGCGCACAGTTTCAGCACAACATTGTCGGTCCTGGTGGTGTAGTGGTTACCACACTTGCCTCCTAACCCAAGATCGCGAGTTCGAACCCGGCCAAGATGATGGATTTTTTCGGGCGTAAAAATCGTAAGTATGGCTTCCTTCGGAAGGGAAGTAAAGCCGTGGGTCCCGTGTCGTACATTTACGACACGAAAAAGAACCTCAAGCCTGAAAGAGAGGCCTCTGAGCAAAATTTATCAGCGTTTCACGCCCTGAGTTGAATGGGACGCTGATGACCTGAGATGTTAAAGAGCGTCCGTAAATAAATCAACAAAAAAGTACAATATTCTCTGTATCGGTAACATGTTTTCACGATAGTTATGCACTCCGCCATCATTTATTTCTCAATCACGACTACTCTACTCTAACAAGATTGTTATTGCTGAAACATATGCCTCAGAGAGCATTGCCAACACAACGGGAATAAAATAGCACACAATTTAACTCCTGCGTTACTTTTGAGACACTTTCTATACGTTACATAATATTAGAATTGCGTTTAAAATTTCAAAATTAGGATGGCTGGGGATTTGATTGATTGATTGATTTAAGGACGCTCTTTAACATCTCAGGTCATCAGTGTCCCATTCAAATAAGGGCGTGAAACGGCCGACAAATTTTGCTCAGAGGTCTCTTCTTTCAGGCTTGAGGTTCTTTTTCGTGCCGCAAATGTACGACACGGGACCCACGGCTTTACTTCCCTTCCGAAGGAAGCCATACTAGGATTTTTACGCCCGAAAAAATCCATCGGTCCTGGCCGGGTTCGAACCCGCGATCTTGTGTGTAGGAAGCAAGTATGGTAACCACTACACCACCAGGACCGACGATCTGCGGATGAGAACGTAAAAAATAAAATTTAATCAAAAATGGATGTTGATTAATATCTCAATATCTAATTGACGTGTTATTTGTTTAAATTAAATTTATTTCAAACAGGTAATTATTCAGATGAGCAAGTTTTGAAGCGAAAGCCTTGTATTCATCAGCAACTAAATAACCGAAAAAATAAAAGGCCTGGTAAAACAAGATGATGAGATGAACTGTAGACAAATGAAGGGTTCCATTACTGGGCTGAGGGCACGCTCTGGGAGGTTCCTTAATCCAATATGAAATGATGATGAGGGCGGACATTGGAAACTCACGCCAGCTCCATAGAGCTGCGAGTTGAATAAATTATTCTTATCAGTCTACTGTCACTATGTGATATTTGCTTTCTGTTTATACTAGGCAGATTATATTCTCCAGCCCTGTGGTAGCACACGTAACTTTGTTTATTTTCTAATTTCACATTTCCTTTTCTTCTCCTTTCTTTTCATCTCTCCTTCGCAGAAATAAATATTTCTTCTAGTCTTTTTTCGCTTCGTCATTCAAATCTCTGTGTTTCTTCTTTTCTCCGTTGAAAATCGGGAAGGATAGAATTATATTTGGTTTCATCTGCAGGTTCTTCTTAATATTATCGATTTTCTTCTATTACTTGGTTTTCCTTGACTCTACTTTATTTACTTATGAGAAAAAGAATAGATGGTAAATTGTATTGTCATACGACGTCTATAAACCGCCATAAGTGGCCGAGGTCGTTAAGGCGCGGAATCGTAACTGGAAGGTCTGGGGTCCTCCCTGACAGAAGGATTTTTCCAGGTTTTCCTCAGTCCTCATAAATGGCAAATGCTGAGAAGGTACCCTAAACTTAGGCCTGGAACGATTCCTTCCTTAAAAAGAATCTTTCCCCAATATATCATTTCATCTCATGTATCACCAGTGTTCACCGCCTGTGGTGCCTCAGTAGTAAAAACGGGCGTTAAACACCATTAAAAAAATCATGACGGCTATTCGATAAGTTCATGCAAACTGAAAAGGTGGTAGCACTAGGCAACGTAGTGATTATTGAGGGATGATGTACACAAACTGTTACGAAGCTTTTTCTGCATTTGAAACCAAATTCCCTACTTAAATTTGTAAACAAGCATTAATAATCAAGATGCGCGAAATTCCTTGCTAATAAAACTTTTTTTTGAAAGAGATAACTTTCGTAGGAGCTAAGACGAAGCTGGACAAACATTATGGCGAATCTGCATCACCTCTTAGAACGGTGTATAAAATATAATTAGGTTAGTTCGGATGTGGTCAAACGAGCACAAGCGATGCGGACCGTTCTGGACGTCCTTTCCAAGCGGCGTCTCCCAAAATTATTGAATAGAAAATTCGGACATGGTGCTGAGACATGAAAAGCGGGAGATTTCAGAAGCCGTGGGACTTTCTGGAGATCCGGTGCATAATATTTTTCACAACAATTTATAAATGAAAACGCTATCGGTGAGATGGGTGCCGCAAAACATAAAAGAGAACGAGATGTCCTTTTCGGACTGAATTTGGAGCTATTTAAACGGAATCCAAGTGCATTTTGGATACGATATGTTACAGTGGACGAAATATGAATTCACCACCACACGCCGGAAACAAAGGAGCTATCAGTAGAAGCATTGGGTTACAATTGGAGAAAGAGCTTCGAAGGCAACAACCTTCCCTTAGCACAAAATGTGATGACAACTGTCTTTAAGGATTGCCATGCTGTTTCTGTTTGGAAAAGGGCAAAATCATTACGCTCTACTGGCGAAAAATTAATTGACACGATCAAGAAAGATTGTTCTCATTTGAGGATGACAAATGTCTTGCTGCATCACGATAATGCAGCAGAGCACAAGTCCACGACTGTAGCCTCAACATTTCTGGAATTAAGATGTGAAATTCTTCCTCGTTCTCCGATTTGACTCTCTCGGACTACCTCCTGCTTTCCAACAAGAAGAAATAGTGAGATGAAAAGGACTTTGCATCAAATAGGGTATAATGGGTAGAGCTGAAGAAATTATATCGATGGGATAAATAAATCAGAAAATATTAGGGATAGGTGTACAGATTTTAAAGGTTTTTTTTTAAAAATTTTTTTTTTTTTTTTCAAAATTAAAAGTTTTTTTTTCCTCGGGCTAATGGGTAAAACACAGAAAAAAGAAGTATTTTCTTTTTATTCTCTTCTCAAAATTTAGTGTTTTCTTTGTGCTTTCTCGTTTTTCCTTTTGGAATAAGCATTTATTGTATAAAATTCATGAAAAAGTTATTGCTGCATTTTAACGAAAATACTTTAGGGTGTGGCAAGAATATATAGGAGATTGCATTTAAAAGAAAAATAAATTGAAATAATAATAATAATAATAATAATAATAATAATAATAATAATAATAATAATAAGAATAAGAAGAAGAAGAAGAAGAAGAAGAAGAAGAAGAAGAAGAAGAAGAAAGTGTTTAATTACACATATATAATAAATATTGATGAAATCACGAAAACTATTCACTAACTTTTGGAATTAAATGCATAGTTATATATAAATTTTATGTTCTTAACAATTATACCACAAGTTTAAAAAATCTGACTTTATCATGATTTCCTACACGAATATTCGAATGAAATAAGAATTTAAATATAATTCCTTTATACTTGGCTTAAAAAAATTGTAATAATTGTACATTTGTACATAACCTTTTCAAGCAATCTTGCGACAGAAGAATCTCGATTGTGAGTAATGTCAGTAGAGAAGAACAAAATATTAGGACTATTTCATGAATAGAATAAGGGTAAAAGTTTTATATATATAATACACAAACGACACTGAGACGTTCCAATATAAAAAGTTAACCCTTGAAGCTATGATAAAATTTAAAACTAAAAACATACGATACTTCGAGCTAGGCTCTTGTACGCGCTGTGGTGCGGTATCTCTTCTGGTGAGGCATTGGGGCTTCTAACGTGGCTGGCAGGGCAACTGTGACATATCGAAGTTGCTTGGCAAACGTAGAGAAATTAGAGAGAGAGAGAGATTGAGGCCTGCAGGGTTCGGCTTACACGCACGTGTGTGTGAAATTCGCGCACAGAATATTAACATTTGTTATACTTATGAATATCTATTCTATTCAGGAACCGTGAGACTGAAATGAACGAAAGTCGACTATTACAATCGCTACCGTTCGATTTATAATACCAATTGGGAAAAAAAAGATAACATAGTGTCTATTTTTCTATATATTCTGTGGTTCAGAATTCCTAATGATAAGAACAATTTGTAACATTTGATGCATCGCCAAAACGCTTTGAAGACCCTCCATTTTGAGTTATGATTGCCGATTGTCCAAGCTTTTGATGCTACCAATAGCTTCCCACCGCCTCTAGCAAAAGTGGTCAGTGATGCGTGTTCATGAATTATATAGTGCAGGTATAGAGTTGGCTATACTGACCATAAGACAAATACACATCACGTGGTACTTTTTTTTTCGATAATTTCACTTCGTAATCAGGCTGTAATTGGCCAAAATTCAAAAATTTTTGTTTCTTTTCATTGGTTTATTTTAAGATGACGTCACAAGAGTGAAATAGTCTAATTAAGTACGTGACCAGACATTTTGTCTTCTTTAAGTAAATCATAACCTCCGTAGTAAAATTCCTCTTTGTTAAAACCATAAATTTGCACTTTTGTATAATTACGTTCTGGATGTTTGTTTTTGTAGACATAAGTTATTCCTCATTTAATGTTTCGCATGTTTGATTTTCCCACTTTACATCACATACTTAGAGAGGGTATCTAATTGTATTATTTTTCCGTTTTTCGCATTTTTACTACGTAAACCCGACATAACGTTCAAATGGCTGCCACATACCTGCAGGAAATACTGTTGAAATTTCATTTTTGCTACGCGCAACTGAATCAGTTAACATCATAACAGATCACAGAAAGTGCCTGGGGAAGAAGTGGATTATCACGAACAGCACTATTTTATTCTAAGGAAAAAATACAGCGTACTCGCTAAGTTCACACACAAACAGATAATTCCTGTAGGTAAATGAATTTTTTTAGATTACCGTATCGTAATGTAATTAATGCCTACCTAATTTCAGAACTGAAAGTAACAGCCAGTGGCACTGGAATAAAACAGTTGAAGATTAGTGCTGCAAAGTAACTTTTCATCACTACTTTGTACCATTGTTTTATAAATTACAACTGAAAGTAGCAGCCTTGCTGTATCATATAATTTAATACAATAAATTTAAGAAATTATTCAAGCAATTCAAATCACTTGTTGTTAATATGAATAATTATACTACACGAGGTACACTGGGTAAAATTAATTCCAGGAACTTCAAGATCTGAAACAACGTATTTGTAAAATACGAGCTGCATCAAGAGCCTCTATCAAATTTTACTTGTGTCCTTTCTTGTGAAAACAGTAAAACTTTTTTGCTACATATGTCACAGATTTTCTTTTCAAGAACGCGATCAAACTGCCAAACTTCGATATATCAATACTTTGACTAAGGTATAGCGAATAATTCAACCTAGAGTAAATAGATCGTCATAATTTTGAACATTTCATTATCTTCGATTTCTCCAGAAAATACCCGAACATAACATCTTCATTAAATCACGTTCTCGCTCATACCGTTGTTTAATTTCTCAGGCAGTAAATATTTAGTTATACTAATAACCATTTCGGGTGGAATTCCTTTAAAATCTTTATCACTTTCGTCAAATTCCCTTATAACCTTCATATAATCAAGCTACTAAATGTTTCAATAAAATCAACAATAACTAACAAAACACTAACGCGTAACTATAAAAACATATGAATAAATAATAACCGATTCGGTGCTTCTAGTTCTCGTTGTTTTGAACTTTCCCAATTAAATTACATATAATAAATTAAAAATTAGTTACATTACGATATGGTAAAATAAGAAATGGTATGTAACATACTTGTTGAAAGGCTTAATGCGATCCTCGTTTGGAATAATCACACTCGGATAAGCAATACGTGCCATTCAATACTTATATTACAGCATAGTCTCTTTGGGCATAATGTTACCATCTTTTCTTCCTTTTATATGCCATTTTCTTGATCATATGTTCCGCTCTTGGGCAAAAGTTTTAAACTCGTGTTGACACGTCTTTTTCGAGCTCAAATCCTTCTATCTTCTTTTCTCCTGTCTTCATCTTTAAAACTATCACCACGTCTTTTGGGCACCGACAAGATAAAAAGATTAAAAAGTTTCCTTTTGCAGCATTTACATTCTCCTTTGATTACGAACAAAGACTTTCTCTGTAGCTCGCTTCTAAGTATTTTAAACTATTTTTAAATATATGCTGTTTCTTTCAAATATTTTTAATATATAATTTGTTTGGATGAATGTACATTAATAAGAAAACTAAAGCAACTGTCCTGTTTCCTTACTCTGAAACAGGGACATTCAAAGTTTTAAGAATAACAGCAGATATTCACTTTACCGACCTTAGCATATCTCTAAGGTACTCCTTTGGTTGTTCAATATATACTTGTCTCGTATTTGGGAAGTTTAAGATTAAAATTCCTTGGGGGCCGACAACTATGACCTTATTTTTTTTTTCATATATTTCCCTGTGCACTAATGAAGCTAGCCGCAGTAGCCAGCGAAATCGATTGTATTTTAAGTTTCATTTATCATTCAAAATAGCTCCCTAGCGATCAATTTTAATAATAACAACGCCGGACGTGAACAACTATAGTTTGATACTGGTGAGTCTAGGGAGGTTTATGGAAGTCATTCAACCGTAATTTTTCCCCCAATCTGATTCTATGAGAATCAATTTAAAAGGGAAAAAAAATAAATTGGCGTTTTTGGCTAAATGTGGAGGGGAGTGTGTTACTGGAAGTTGCAGCATTTTACTTTTACCGCCACGGGTGGCCGAGATCGTTCAGGCGCGGACTCGTGAGCGGGAGGTCTGGGGTTCGAATCCCGCTAGGATCGTCCTTCCTGACTGAGGTTTTTTCCACGTTTTCCTCATTCCTCATAAATGGCAAATGCCGGGGAGGTACCCTAAACTTAGGCCTGGAACGATTCCTTCCTTAAAAATAAATCCTTTCCCAATATATCATTTCGTGTATCACCAGTGTCCATCGCCTGTGGTGCCTCTGTAGCAAAAACGGGCGTTAAACACCATTCATTCAAATGTTGCAGCATTTCCAGATAGGTTCCTTCTTTGACTGTGACTCTGATCAAAAAATTGCAGGATAACGCACACCACAGATTTAATTTAGGGCAGTCAGGCTTTCGATACAAGGAAAATGGCTTCTTCGGAGATTGCTGCGCATTTCATAAATTGTTTGTTATCTCACCATGAATACGAGACTGCGGTTCACTAACAAACGCGCTCCTTCTGGGTCTGTCATTGGGTCCGAGTGGTTTTAATGAATTGTTTGCTCCAAGCCGTGGTCTTTTTGTACATAGTAGGTCGAAGCATTTCTGGAATCGATTTAGGTAGGCTCCACGTGATCCTCACCCACGTTCACCCACAACATAGAACGCGCTTTCAACAGCTGTTTATGCCATCTCACATTGTAATGATGCTGTGGAGACCTCTGTATCTTCATGGTAATAGAAAACAAACTCAGAGATAATCAAAAACAGCACTCAGCTTACTGGTACTTCAAAAAAACGAAACAGAACCATTTTTAAATTACAACTGATGAGATACAATATAGTTTTCTCATTGTTAGACTCTAAACAATGGACATTTGGAAGATTTCTGGATACAGCCAGCACTACATTTTCTCAGAATATTCCTCTCTGTAATCTGAGCCAAGACTGGAAGTACCGATGCCGCTGCTGAGCTCTTTGTATGCTGTTACAACATCTTTTGAGCTTGAAAAGCCCTTCTCTCACAGTTGATTTTTCAGGAAGCAGGAAGAAGTACAGCCTAATAGTTTTTAGTCCAGCTCATGGCCGTTTTCCACATACATTTTGGAAACAATTCTGGGGTATATCTTTCGATCTTCGCCGATAAAGGAGAACATCGTCATCACCGGTTTCTTCCTCACACTCCTGGCTTTCTTCATTCTCGTTGGGAGTGTGTGTGGTGTTGAAAGATCCAAATTGATGAATGACGGGGTCGTACTGATAAATTCACATTTCATCAACTGTACCCCTTTCGTAATTTTGGAGCTTTTTATAGCACCATTCTACTAGAACGACAGTCTGTCCTCCACCAAGATTATGGAGGCACCCAGTATGAAGATATTTTGCTTTTAATGATCAGGTAATATTAAAAGATGCTTCTAAATCCTTATAAGACCACTCAAGGGTCTTCTGCGAACAATAACTGTCATCGAAGGTCTTCCTGTTCTCGAAGGCGTACGGCATCTCTTAAATTCCGCGAACTTAATAAAGACGGTTGCAGGCAAAACAACAAGGTCCCCAAAAGCCTGTGAAAATAGCCCAAAACACTAAGCTATAAGCACCAACTTTATTGCGCGACACTGAAATATTGGCTCAAATGTTCTTTCAATCCACAATGTTGAGACTGCACGGTTAGCAACTGAAAGAATGTTGATTTACAGAAAGAAATGTAAGTTATGGATTTACTCACTATTATAAACAGCTCAGTTCAGATGCGGTAACTTTTTGGGAGTCCCTCGAATAAGAAAAACTTCCTTTGAACATATTAGAACTACACACCTAATCTTTTCTAGGCTTATAAATATATGCCACATGTTCATCTCATTGGTTAGATATTTACATACTGAAAATATTTTAAAACTCCTTATATAAAACATTATTAACAAAAAGAATACAAATGTATTAAAACCCCTAAGGCACAAGATTTTAAATGATATACTAAACACCAGTAAATACTTTTTGATTTTAATACTTTAGAGCAAATGATCATTAAATTTAATATTGAAAATATAGAAGGTTCCTTCGTTATTTGTTGCATTCACGATACATTCAAAAGTCATCTTAGCACTCCGATCTTGAAATTTGTATATATAGTGAGTGCGATGCATACACGTAAAACATTAACAGGAATACTATGGTGCAAAATAATTTATACATATATTGTTTTTCTTAACATACCGATATTTTTAAAAATGAAAAAGATTTGTTTAACAGAAAAGATGCACAATATAACAAAACACTAATTAGTGTATGATTTTGATACCTATGTAAATAAAATTAAACATTGAAAGCGGAAGCTAAGAACAAAACAATGAAAAATATTTTTTTTTTTCAATGAAGGGAGACGGGGCAGTAAATTTTAACAGCACACATTAAAATGTCAAGGGGGGAACTTATTTGGAAGAATTAACCAGATATTAGAAATAAAACTGATATACAACTAGTTAACAAGAACCAGGTAGTTCAAAAATATTAAAATTTAAAGCATTAAAGCTTCTGTAAGCGATCATTCGGATAACTGCGTGCCCTTCAACTGCTCACTTTGCTTGCGTATCAAGAAGGATGTGTAGTTATCCGAAATGCCGCCCTTTAGAGCTGGAAGTTTAGATGTAATACAAATTAATCACTGAAAATCGATATATAAATTACGCGATATTTCGATTAGCTGTAAGATAACTGCAGTCTTCTGTCTCTTAAGAGAGGAGCGTGAGGGGACAAGTGTTAAGTTAAACTTTTCATCAAAATTATTGCAAATGGTAATGCATGCAGTGACTCTGGTAAGATAGCTTTGATGTTTACTAGCCGTGTGATTGTTAATTCAGAGTGAGAGATACTGCTATAAAAAGTTTTAATAAACTGCAGTGGCTCCCGAACTTTTCGAGAGCGCGATTCCCTTTTGAACAAGACCTTTGTTTGCAACACAATATATTTAAACAAATTAAGTAATTTTGTGTGGCTTTTCCTACCGTTTAGATATTTAGAGCTTGTTCCTCAGCAATGTTAGCTATTTCTATATGTCGGTATATTGTTTTTATGTGCTTTATGTTTGTTAAATGGCTCACCTCTGCACTATATCCAATTCTTATGTCTCCTAATGGGAATCTCAGCGTAAATTAATTGCGGTCGGTCGTTTTCTTGCGATAAAGCAACTGTTTCCAGTTTTTCGTGTGCTAGTTTTTATGTAATTTATTGATCGGACACTGTAAATAATTAGTGTTTGATATTATCATCAACTTGGCAGGGATCTATTTATATTTGCCAGGGAGCGTGATTTTTATGTGTTATATGGAGTATATTAAAAAGCACACAAGCTATTTGTTTTATGTATCACACAGTTTTACGGCGGATAAATGAAAAGTAATGTCTCCATGGATGTTTCTCGTATTTGGAAGAGAGCATTTTCATAGACCAAACGTAAAAATGGTTCCTTTACCTACCTGTACTCATTACTCAAAATAGTTACTGTATAGCTGAAGACACTTTTGACACCAATCATAAAACCGTTCACATTTAGTTCCTAAATTATTTCAACAGCTTTGTCTGACGCGCAATGGAGTCTACGAGGGTGTTCCTCAAGTTACGGAAATAAAGGAAAACCACAGAACCGCCAAGTCTGAGATGGTGGTGAGTGCCATAGTGTGGTGAGATTCAGTCCACGAGGATTTAAGGATTTGAAGAACCTAATATAGATATAAGTTTTCTGTTTACAGCACGAAAAAAAAGCATGTCAAGATTAGTAACTACAGCCGAATTAAGAGCATGTCATCTGTTGCAGCTGTAACAAAATATTCGTGCGGTTGTTACCTGGTGTTCCGAGAAGGATGGGTCTTGAGCATTTTCGTGTAATGATGTGTCTCGAGTCAACAGAAATGATTGGAAACATCATAGAGAACTCTTACAGACTCTGCTCCTTTATGTACAAAACTATAGAATTGGTTTGCAAAGTTTAGACAAGAAATAAAGCTGAATATTCCATTACAGTATGGTTCCCAAATGACGACTGCATAGTGAAGTGTAGGCAACTGTTCTTCTCAGCATTGTCTTATGTTACACCATTTCGCTCCAGCAACAGTCACTACCAAGCGATACAGCACAGTTTGCCTTCCCAAGGTCTTCAAAATAGTAACACAATGAAGACTGTAGTCTGGTTGGAAGGACTGATGCTTCACATGACGATGCCTCTGCGTACAATGCTTTGAAAACAATGGAATATCTGCAAGAATCATGTACAGATATCCATAATGGTTTACAAAGTTTAGACAAGGAACAGACTTGAAAAATGAAGAGACGGGCGGCTAGCAATAATAGTCTTAGATAGAAACGTATCTTGTGTAGAAGCCATAGTGAAGAAGGATAAGTAAATCCCTAAACCTCAATTCACCTTAGGTGTCAGAAATACTCCACAAATACCGTTGCGTGAGGAAACTGTTGTCTTTGGGTATCTCAGAGAAAAATTTAACTCCCAACATGTAACGACATCTTCACAAATGACGAGAGCTGGATTTAGCGATGCGACCCAAGTCAAAGAGGTAGTAGGCGATCTGGAATTTCCTAAATGAAGATCCCATAGTAAGGTCGAAGTAGGCTGGAAGCTGATAAGTAATTTCTTCTCAGTAAGAGAACAGACTGTCTCCCCTGGTCTTCAGTGACTAGCAGAAAGAAGACCGAATGATTGTTGCCTCATCACCTGTGCACACAGGTGTGAAAAAATGGAATTTCTGCAAGAATCTGGAATGCCGCTGATGAAACACTCGTCGTAGAGTCCAGATCAGGCTTCCTGCGACTTTTTCCTACAACTGACACGGAAAAACTTCGGGAGCCTTGAAGAAGCTGCTGATGAGGTTGGTGCTATCTCTGGCGGCGTCTCTGCTTGGTTCCGGTGGAGAGTGCACGAGTTACTTCGAAAAAGAAATAAGCAGAGTTGGTGAACTATAGTCTTCTACCTAGTAGGATCATTACTACCCTTGTAGTAATGCTGCTATGGTTGTATGTGAAGTGGTAAATTGACTTACATCTCTCCTTCAGATTCTTCTTAGTCCTTTATTTCAAAGTTCGGAACATCAAGTTGAAGCATTTTGAATTCCAAAAAATGTTGCCATGAGTGTTCGGAAGTTTCTTTTTCTGCAGAGAGGCTTTAGTGTTTATATTCAATGGATAGACATTTAAAATGCTATGAAATGTTCAGGAGGCGTTTCATTTTCATAACTTCAAGCTATGGAGTTCTTGTTCATCATTTGCAAATATGTTTTGAGTTATCATGTGATTATATTGAATGAGTACAGGTAATTATAAGAATACATCCTATTAATTACTTCTGTATTTATTTATTACATATTTACATGCATTCATGGAGTGCTTATTTGTCATTTGCTGCTTGTATACAAACTACATAAGTGTTTAAAAAGATGTATGTAGTATGTGTCACTGCTTTGATGTTGCACAATCGCATCATTGATAACAATAATCGTACTTTAAAAATGGGATTGACTGTAGTCCGCAGACACAGGGTGAACTTTTCAATCGTTTACTTTCAAGATTAAAATATTTGCACAGGAATTAAAAGTAAAGCGCACCTTATGGGTGTAAAAATGCCACATTTAATTCGTTTCAGCACTAAAAAGTAAACATTTTAAAACTTGTTCAATCACAAGTAAAAATCACTTAAGATTTATTTAAAAAAAAACCTGCCCCTGATATCTCAAAACACTGTACTCCTATTAGTTTAGAGCAAGTGTACAGTCAGGGGTGGCCGAGGTCGTTAAGGCGCGGACTCGTGACCGGGAGGTCTGGGGTTCGAATTCCAGGACCGTTCCCCCTAACTGAGGTTTTTTCCAGGTTTTCCTTAGTCTCATAAATGACGAATGCCGAGAAGGTACCCGAAACTTAGGCCTTAAACAAAAAACCCTTTCCAAATTTACATTTCATCTCAAGTATCATCAATGTCCCCCGCCTGTGGCGCCGAAGTAGCAAAAACAGGCGTTAAACACTACTAAAAAGTCCATAAGAATAAATACATAACATTCAATATCGTTAATACACTCTTATTACCGGGTGCGATTTTATCCACATATTCACGTGTTCAAGTCCTGCCGTGGGCATGAGTGTTTCAATGTTTCATTCATGTGTCTGTGTTTCGTGTCTACGTGTTGTCTGTATGTGTGAAATGAAGACTTTAGGTTTTAATGGCCAAGATATTTCATTTTCTGTGATAAAGATTAACTTATTACAATTAAGAACATTAAAACAATAGTACAAATTCAGTCATATTTCTTATTATATTTTTTACATAACATTATTTATTGAATTTTTTCACTTGCCAAAAACTGAGTGCTTTTTCTAGTATAAGATAATTTTAAATGGAGCGTGGATTCTCAGAAAGAAATATACTTTCGTGAAGGAACTTAATTACTAAAAGGTAACAGCTAGCAAAATTAAATACTGTCCCAAAGGGCTTGCTTGGCTAATTAAAATATCAGCGCACTTTGCCAAGGAAACAATTTCTAAGAGTTTTTCACCGCCAAACCACAATAAGTTTTTGTACTTCTTTTTGAATAGTTGAAAATCAAGGCCTTATATTTGCTCCGGAGTTTTTATGCTTTTAAAATAAACTTTCTTCAGTAAATCTACACTACTTGTTTCAAGCAGTTGGTGACTGTTCTTTATTTGTTTAGAGGCATAATTAAAATGGCTTGCAGGTTGGATTGTTAAAGTTCCCTTGATGATATCCTAGGTTCCCCTCTCTAACATTTTCATAATTATGTTTTTGATTTTATTTCGTCTTCGAGTTCTTGTAAAACTGCCAGATGCAGATAAGTCTCTTCATTAAAAACTAACAGTCCGTTCTTTACCTATGTGCACATTTAGTGTTAACCACTGTGATTTTAAGTTGGAAAATATCTTTAGGCCCGGTCGCATAAAGCTCTAGATAAATTCCACAAAATTTATCGGTCAGATAATTTATATCCGTTTCCGAACTAGGATTTAACCTTTCCAATACTTATCTGTTTGATAGTGAAGTTTAAAATTACCAAACAAATGGTGACTTGTTGTTTTTATGATGTAGATACTATAGCTTCCTTCACAGATGCGTCGCTGTTTTATGTAAAACTGAATTTTATATTCGTACTGCAACGAAACAATAGAATATCAAAGACAAAACATAAGCGCACTCTTCCACAAAAGTATGGTCTAACAGGCAGAGCTTGAAGCAAAATTACGATATTTAAGTTGTTATTTTTCCTCCATACACTGCTACCTTATTTCAAACAGTTAGTTCTTAGAAATTGGAGAGAATAGAGATGCAAAGGAAAAAAGAAATTTGGGCGTTTTAATCACTGACCACCTTTATTTTACATATAACTTTAAGATGTAATACAGTATAGTTTGATCTGACATGCCCTTCTGTATGAGAACCAGGATTATGGCTATACTATCTAGTTCGGTATGTAGCGAGCAGTACAGTACGTGAAATACAGTATGAACCGGTATGTAGTGAAACGTCGCGTGTTTATTACAGGCACTGACTGCTAAAACCGCGGTTTATGCCTCGAAAATAACCCGCACAACCCACCATTTGGTATACTCGTAACCATGGGAACATTACTGGACATTCATTATCCTGTATACAACTAAAGCACATATTTTACCGAATAATATAACTGTTATTTACCAACATTTCTATTATATACGTTTAGTAGCACTATATTCTATCATTAGAATCTTAAATATCTCTTCTGTCTTAACTTCTTTAAAGACTTCTTTTAAACAATGCAACTTTTCATAACCTAATCATTAAAATATTCTGCTTTCATAACAGAAGGGTTTAAATGTCCTATTGTTTCCTCGTTTTAAATGAAATTATGTACTATTTTTGAAAGAGGATGTATATAAAGCAGATACCACTCAGAATGAAACCTGAAATATTAGAAAATTTAAATGCCAAATTATTTTATAAGCTCGCAAACAAATAATAACTAACATACAAATAGATAAAAATTAACGCTTTTAACCAAAAATAAAATTAATTCGCATGAAAATTACGGTAGTTTATAAACATGAAAAGAAAGCATACCAGTACAACTCTTACATAATATAGTTAATGCTTGCATTCCATTTTTTGAAAATTTGCTTTTTAACCTTATATCTGCATTCTAGGTATATCATTTATCTATTTTGATTTCAAATGTAAACAGAGAAATATATTTGAATTGAATGCATAACCATAAATAACCATAAAAGCTATTGATTTTCAATCATCAAATATATTGATCTATGTGACTCAGATACAGATCTGAGGGGAACACAATTCATTATAACAACTTCACTTACGCTATTCACAAACATTTACAATTTTGCTAGGAAATAATAAAGATCAACAGTAATGAGGTAATTGAAAATATGTATAATTTCCACATGCTCTGATGTGCTGATTTCAAATATGGTGATATTTTCTCTGGCGCATTATTTTTCACGAAATAATTAATTTTGGTAAACTGTTGAAAAATAAACACATTTAGACATTCTAGTATTAAATGTACCTACTTTGGAAATAAGCTTGACGCAATTTCTGTGAGTTGATATTTTATCTGCCCTGATATCTAGATTATATATTTCGCACAGTAGTTTAATATTATCCAAGTAGGAACAATGCTGCAGTAATACGAGTGTGTATTCAACTATCAGCTGTGACAATGGCTTAAAAATAAAAATAAAAAATATTTCCTAGCTTACGTTAGTCAAAGTCAGAACAAATAGTATCCAGACAATTTTTGAACAACTTGGTCCGAAGTTTCTTAATGGTTTGTGGCACTGTTAGTGTACAGAAAACCCCAATATTTTAAATAGATGTAAATACATTTTTGCTCCGTCAATACTGTGCAGCAGTTCTGTAAACATTTAACTGGAAAATTAAAAAGTGTAAACATATTTTGACTGATAAACTTTAACAATTTTAGCTTAAAACAGCATAAAAATAATCCGCTGTTATTTTTCAAACAAATGTTGCGTTCCATGCTTGCGTTATCTTTAATCTGTAGACACACGTCTCCCCTACATGCCATAACAACAGCTAGACAAGCTCTAGGAATTATAGCACGGTAAAACTGTTAATTTTCATCTGGAGTAATCTCTTTGCATTTTGAACAGCTCTAACTACCAAAAGGTCTTTGGGTCTGAGGTGAGGTTAATTAAAAGTGGGGAAAATGAAACCATGTCCGTTGGCGCCTGAAGTTAATTGGCATCAGCTCTTTACTGTAAGGAAAACCTCTCTGGACTTCGTCGCATCCCAACAGGGAACAAAGGGAGTTTATAGAATTTAATTTAATGAATTAAAATACCGCAAAAAACACAAACACTTTATGACACTCTAAATTATGAGCTTAAAGATACGTTTATCGTACTATTCATGCTTTTTGTTAAATCTCTGTACAGTTCCTATATATCATTCCGTTAATTATGATCATATAATTACAATATAATAATTGGAGATTATCTTTTATTAACATCGGTAAGATAAAGAACTTTTAACTCTTCAAAGGCTACGAACTTAAGGGGTACAGTTTAATTTGCATTTTTATATTTCAAAAAAAGTTTCAAGTAGTGTTGTTACGTTTTTCTGCAAACAGGTGATTAACATATGGCATTAGTAACTTCAAATGAAACTTAAATCTCTGATATTCAAAATAAATTGAATGCCAACGAGAAAAATAATTAATTTTCTTGGTTCTAACAGCATTGCTTTTGTATTTTAAAAAATTTAAGTAAAGTCCTTCTAAACAAGTTTTAAATATTGTAAAGTTTAAGGTATTTAAAACTTCGAATTGATATTCCATATTATCTATTGGTGAATTAAAAGCGTGAAAATTATCATCCGGGTAGATATAGCTGAGAGGAATTAGAGCAGGTCATGCTTTTTAACATTTACATTGATCATCTTTTCCAAAAATGTAAAGTTACGGTACATTTTCATAAAAAACTGAGTTTATTATCTATGTTGACGGTGTAGTTATAATACAAAAAAACGAAGATGACATACAGAGCTTGTATATTGCCTGAATTAAATCTATAAAGACTATAACTTTATAATAACTAAAGAAAAATTTAAACTGATGGCATTTTGTGGCTAAAAAGTATCGAACTATAATGGACCATTTGAATATTCCTCAGAAAATAATGTAAATACATTATTTCATAAAGATAAGCTGGAAATATGGTCTTAATCTAGAGAAATGGCAAAAGGGAATCGTAATTCCAAACTATAATCGAGGAGACTATGGAAAAAGTGGAAATTATAGAAAAATAAGTTTAATAAATACAGAGTGCAAAATCTATTCGAAACTAATAAACAGACGTTTAAATAATTTTATAAAATATACTAATACAAGAACAAAATGAACTTAGAAAAAAAAATAGATCTGTGTGAGTTATGTATTTCCTACAGTCACTAGTAGAGCATTTGTTTGTTATAACAAGGGCTTCGACATGGTTAACTAAATCCAGTTGTGGGAAAATTTAATCCGTTAGGAATTCCAAGACACCGAAAAAGGACAATACAAAATTTATGTATAAACACCAAAATTAGAATTAAAACAAATAGGAATATCAGTACGGTATACAAAAATACCACAAGAGATCGTTGTTTAATGTATACATATTTCGTTAAAAAGTTGTGAAATACATGTAAAAACAGTAACACCGATTTCGGATAGCTTAGCATACAGATCACCTCTTGAATACCAGACAAAACGCTAACATGTACACTATGAAGAAGGATACTAAGCTGTTCAAAATATCGTGTGATTTTTGCCTATTATCGTTTTTACGTTATTTTACAAATTTTAACGAAGCTTATATATATATATATATATATCAATATGACAATGTTACCAGAATTTGGCAAATAGATCTAGATTTTAATTTTAAAGTAGGTAAAATACCTTTAAATGCCATAAAATTGTTAAAGACAAGTTCTTCTCGCTGATTTAGAGGAGAACTTAAAACGAGCAAATTTTAAATTATATAACGTAACAGAAAAGTATGATATTAAAAAATCAGCAGAAAAAGCCAACATAACGGAATTCCTGGAGTCGTTAAGAACAAAAATAATAGGTAATAATTCTAACCACCTTGGCTGAGCAATTGCATAATGATATTCATAAGATTTTTATGTAAAACTTCTCAAAATTTAACAAATAATTCATTACAACAAAAAACAACATTTCGAGAGAAGATACAGTTTTAAAACTTTACAAAGTGATGATAGTTCCATCTTTTAACTTTTGGATATGAAATATAGATAATAACAGCAACTGACAAGAAGATAAATGAAGCAGCCAACATCTTAGATCTTAGGCAGGCTCTATTCATATGGATTACAAAAGAAATGAAATCCTACAACTAAATATTAATTATAACACATTGCAAACAATAGAATCGAATGTCAATAATTGGCACGGACATGTAATTAATATGCAATCAAATAGAATATCTAAAATAACTAAAGGAAGAAAGCATGTGACCAGTCTAGAAAAAATCGCCGTGGGTTACCGAGGTCGATAAAGCGCGGACTCGTGAGCGGGAGGTCTGGGATTCGAATCCCTCCAGGACCGTTCTTCCTGACAGGCTTTTTCTAGGTTTTCCTCATTCCTCATAAATGGCAAATGCCGGGGAGTACCCTAAACTTAGGCTGGGAATGTTTCCTTCCTTAAAAAAAAAATCCTTTCCCAATATGTCACATCATGTAACATCAGTGTCACCATCTGTAGTGCCTCAGTAGTTAAAAAGGGCGTTAAACACCATTAAAAATTCTAGAAAAAATGGATTGGACGATTTTAAGTTGATTGTAAATATGTGGAGATTGAACAGGCCTAAAGACCTAAACCATGTTTTAAATGCTGATAAATTTTATCTGTTTAAAATTCGTTTTTATTTCTTTGTGAAAGTTCTAGATGCACAATAAAACTAAAAAAATACACGATACTTTATAAACATAATATATAGAGTGGTGTAAAACCACTATGTACTAATATTACTTATAAAAAACTTTTAAACTTGCTTTCTTTTGCCTTGGCATTCTGTCAAAATCGTTTAACACATTTTCAGCACTGTGTGTGGTATAATTAATATTTTCTTTCCATTTCTTAACAGTTGTTGGTTTTGTAGCATAAAAATTATCTATAACAAGTTTCCAAAGAAGTAGATGTTGGGTGTAATGATTTAGCAGAAATTAAATTAATCCTCGATTTCAATTAATCAATTAACAGACATTTCATCCAAAATATTTATGATGATCAACATGAATTAATTAAAGTTATTTTAGATAATTAACATCAGAACAAGCACTAGTAATTGCCAGATAAATGCGATTGTAGAAAGACTTGAAAAAGGTCATACATACGTGACAGTATCCAAGAAAAGAAACAAATTCAATTCCTACATTAATCTAAGAATGTGAATGAACTCCACGAATGAAATATAAAGCACGAAACGAAGCTCAAAAATAAAATTACAAAGCTGAACAAAATTCTGTACCCAATTGTTTCATAGAAGGAATGAAGAAATCGGAAAGTGTTAAACACAAAGTTTATCTGCATTGAAATCGAAAAATGTGGATCATATTAATAGACTGGATTAAATACAAACCGCTAAAATCAAGCTCTAAATTACAGACCTACAGACACAAGCAATGTGGGTCGACCGCGGCAGTCATTAGAGGATAGAAAATCAACACTGTGCTGCACTAAGTGGGTAAAGTGTAAATAAATATTAAAACTGGCCCGGGGAGGTGAAATTTGCGCTGAAAACCAGTCAGCAAACGGAACTTGTACCCTTATGAACTGTTTGCTTTACTTTACAGAAATAAACCATCACTGCTTATAATAAGGACCCGTTTTTGCAACGAGGGGTCAAAATTCAAGAAGCGAAGATAAATATTTAGAAGTGTAACTGCTTCAAATAAACTGTGTTGGACTTAGAAATTAACCAGTAAAGAAACACAAAAGCATAAAGCCATTTTAAATAAATTTTTGACACTTTTTGACCTAATTCTAGATTATTAAGGCTTGAAAATAGACATAAGAAAGTAAAGAATAATAAAGAATATTGTAAATAAAGTGCTGTGAAGTTAAACTTTGAAAGTTTATTGAATCAAGTCAACATCAATGTTCATGCTTCGTGCATTATAGGCAACATGCAATTGTGTAAATGTTTGAACAAGTAAAATGCAAACAGTTAAAACAATTGCTTGAGAAAAAGGTCCTTGCCTTTCAAACTAAAGTTACAATAATGTTTGTGACTGACTTCGTGAACAGTTAAAGATACTAAAATCGTAAGTCGATGAAATACCATATTGACTTCTTTTATCGCCTGTTCTTAAAGTGGGTTATATGGTTTTAACTAATGTCAAACAATATGTATCATCAAATGTATTTTTGAATAATAAAAATTCAGAAAAATAAAATAATCATGGGAGTTCGACACTGTTAATTGCAAGCATGTAACGCCGCAGTTCTCAGAGTACTAGTGCAGTTCAGTCATGAGGGTTATCTCATTGTGTTCTGCAACATAGCTACAATTTCATTTCTGATGTTGGCCTCCAATTCTTGAATAGTTACTAGTCGAGTTTTGAAGACTCAAGACTTCAAGGGCCTTAAAGGAAAAAATCGGAAGTTGTCAAATCGGCGGATATTCGGTCCAAGGCACGTTGCATTATCACGAATTGAGCCTGCTTGGAAACAGGCAAGTCTTCCGAGGCGGTATGAGCGGTTGCGCCATTCTGTTCGAACAATTACTCGGATAGGGATCATTGAATACCTGGAGAAATATGGAACGATGATCCAAGAAATTATTTCACACCATGGTGTCAACTTCTGCCAATGCAGAACTTGATGGAATTTTCAAACGTTCTGGGTATCTCAGAAATGATAGTTTTTGCTGACTAATTCACCCAGACACCAAGAAGTGTATCTTATTAGACATTAACAACTCCTGTATCCAAGAATGTCGCAGAACTGCACAAGCGTCAATTTATTGACAGGGCCCAATGCCTGACCATCTGAGATGTGAAGGGATGTGCATGCAGAACTTGTTGATGGAATTTTCAAACGTTCTGGGTATCTCAGAAATGACAAGTTTGCTGATTAACCGACATAGACACCAAGAAGTGTACTTTATTAGACACAAACCATTCCTGGATCCACCGCCCACCTCTCCAAGAACTGCACAAGCGTCAATTTGTTGACAGGGTTCAATACTGGATCTTTGTACCACCTTGCTATGGCGAAAAGCTCATTGGATTGATATCTACGTGCGAACGTGATCTTGCATCTCCGCTTCCCCATTTCAACTGAATATCTCAACTTCTGGAAGGACGTTCAAACATTAGAAAGAAAACACCCCCTCTTGAGAAACGTTCTTCCAATTTTGCAATAGGGAGTTGAAACGTTTTTCTGCACACGCTGTGCTAATGGAACTATAAAAGATAATAATATGAGCGAAATATGATCGAACCTTCAGAAGAAAATGTTACAGCTCACCTAAGGTTTGCTTTTATAAGCAATCTGACGATAATGAGACTCCAACAAACAGACAGAAAAGGCGAAAAGATATAAGATGAAATTAAAATGCAATAAAGTGACAAATTAAGCACTGTTTTCAGAAGTTTCAGCATTTAAATAGAAGACCTAAAGAATTAAATCTTCAAGGAAATGTTAAAACCAAAAATTCCCATGGTTTATTATACCTCATTGATTGTAAATTGAACTGTCAGTGGAAGAGACTCTGATTGGTGGGCATCTTTAACATTCCTATTCGACTCAGGGCGTGAAAGGGCTGATAAATTTTGCTTCTTTCAGGCTTGGGGTTTTTTTACGTGCCGTGAATCTACGACATTGCTGAATTGCTGAATAATACTGTGAACCTCTTGAGTTTTAATTCTACTTTAGAGAATGTAGACTTTTGCTTGCGTAATATTGTAGTCGTTAAAACCGGCTGTGTTGCAACTACACAAATATTCCTGCAGACCCTCTTAACATTTAGATGGCAATCCAACTGAATATAGAGCTGAAAGACAATACTCCATTTCAACTTTAGTCATATCTGGGTCATACTACAAGAAGAACGGAGAAAGTTACTCGAAGAAACCATGAACATTACGATAGGACTTTTAGAAAGTGCAAGCCAGCGATCTAAAAGGAAACGAAGCTACAAGAATACTTTGATAAAATTTTTTCTTGAATATATTTCAAACTTTTTCCCCTAAACTTAGCCGGTTCAGTTACTTCTGAACAGTACTGTGGATACAATTTTCATGCAGTTGCTTGTAATAGCTTTTTAATCTAATTCTTGATGGTAATTTCCAGTTAATATACATAGCCATCTTCGATGTTTTAAACGCTAATAAAATTCGCCTGTTTCATCAACCGTCTGTTAAATATTCGTTTTTCTTGGGGTAATAAAAATCAAATAATACACGAGCTTTTAGAAACATAATATATGGAAGATATAAAAATCACTATCTGCTGATATTACTTTGCCTTGATTTACTGCCAAATCCGTTAAACATGTTTCAGTACTATATCTGGTATAATTATTTCTAGTTCTTAACAGTTATTGGTTTTGTAGCACAAACCTTACCTATAATAAGTTCCCAAAAATAGAAGTAGGGTGTGATGATCTGACAACATTTAAATTAACCCCCGCCTTCAAATTAATCAACCAACCGACATTCCATCAAATTAGTCTCGCAGAGCGACTATGTAGTGTGATGGGGCACGCCATGATGTTGGAAGTGCTAGTGACAATACTATTATAAAATGAAGGTTCTTGAAATCCTCGACATTTAAACTGTAACTGTATGTATGATATGCTTTATCGTTGAGATAAAGCAAAAATTGTGGCCGCTACAGCAATTTTTAATTTTTGCTTTAGGTTAACCCTCACTCACAAGTGTCCAATTTTGCTGGTTAACGAACTCGACGAATCGTTTATTAATTGATGGCTATATAGCGAATTTCAGTGAGAAAAAATAAAAATTGTGAGCATTAAAGAGACAACGACCACACACACAATGCAAGCATATTTTTCGAAATATTTTATTCCCCCCCTCATTTCTTTTAGGTGCCTAGTAAGTACAATCGATGCAAATTTGGAGAGATTAATAAAAACTCTTTCTATTGGCACAACAGCAATAGCTTACATTCCTTCCGAATATGCTTAAAAAACCTATGGGCATTAATTCATATGCCTGTTTCCACTATCCTCCCTGTAACACATTACCATGAAGGTCAACTCAGGGTAAGCATAGATATCCATTCTCAACGAATTCAACTGCATACGCATCGACTACACACAGAGGTACACGGAGAGGACAATGCAGCGTCGTGTAATTTAATATTGGAACCAGTGCACATGAGTATAGGTAATTATTAAACTTGATTATTACCGGGAATATTGATTTAAATTAGTAAAAACAAGTTTTATTAGTAGATTGAAAGTATCTGGAGAGGCAGAGGAACAGAATAGTTAGTTTTGGGAAGGGGTAGCAGAGATGCGGAAGAAATTTGTTGCCTAATAACGAATTTCCTGAAAACTCTGTTCTGTATTTATATTATATGCATGCTGCTCTAGTCAGATTAAAATATCCAGTTGTTTTTGCAATTACTATTTTTTCATATACAAGTAATTCAACAACTGTGTTCTTTAATATAATCTATCTCTCCTCCGATTTGTTCCCAGAGTTTCTGACTCACTCTGTATTTCTACTAGTAACCAAATACTTTTAAACTTGCCATATCGCTCCAAATCCCATTCCGGAGCTACTAACGAAATAAAAATGTAATTAAACCCTTTTAAATTGGGTATTTACTTATTTTATGCAACATAAGGGCTTTACTGTTCTTTAAGTACCATAAAGCAATATTATGTATTTTTATTTTGACTTTCACTGCATAAAACAGGCTAAAAAATCGATTAATTCATGTTCTATGTCAAACCCTTGAATACACTTTTAGAACTTTGAGCAAAAACTTACTAAATTGAACAGTCTTTCTCACCCAGGTCAGTTGGTTATAAATGTCCATACAAACGTTGTTTCCATCATCAGAAGATTATGAAGAGTTCGTCGCTGAAAGCTCAGACATTTATAATGTCTGATTCGGATAGAATTTCAGGAAAGATTGTTCACTGCATGCCGCCAGGAAAGTTATAGATCCTGTATAACACACTACTGGCCATTAAAATAGAAACGCCCCTAAAAGACGCATTGCACCGTTCAGAGATGTTCTCAGAAGGAATACAACAAATAGCATTACCAGCAGGTTTCTGAATTTGATCGTGGTAGAATTATGGCTTAACCAGAGTGCTGGATGCCATTCTGAGAAATTGGTGTTCCTGTTGAACGAAATGGGTTCAAAGCGAAATAAATATGATATCATTGGATCGAGGTAGAACGAACACACAGACATAAAAGATCCCAAGGTGCCGTCGAAAAATACGCACAATATGTTGCAATTTATTTGCCAGTAGTGTAGCTTTTAAAATATTACTCCTAGCTTCATGATTCCAGTTGGCCATATCTTTATGTCATTTTGTATCTGTAGGCTTTGGAGAAACTTGTCGAAATTATTGTTCCATTGGGTAGTAGACAGCACATAGGAATAAATGAAACAAGGTAGAGGTTTGATTGGGAAATGACGCATTATTGCAACATCTGACAAGATAACGTAGATGTAATTCATTTTTGGACAATGGCTTGAACATCCTGTATATTGATTTTAAACACTCAAAGTAGAAAATTTAAATATTTTATACAATTACTAACATAGCATGAAATTTATAGATCTCAGAATTTTATAAAATGTTGAAATTTATGACATGGCAAATAAACGCATGATAAATTCACAACTGCATTTTGAAAATTCTCTTTTTTACATTCTGCATGCTTTTCGTTACTATCTCTTATTTCTTTCCGACAATCGACGCTCCATTCTTTCAGTGTAATTCACTTTTTTTGAGAAAACATCTAATTTCTTTGCAGACGATCTTCTTTAATTTACCTTTTCAGACGAGCTTGCGTTCGTCGCGGCGGCAACTGCGATCATAGGCCCAAGGAATGTTGTTACAACAGTTCATGTCGCTGCAACCTGTGGGGCGCGAACTGCCGTTGCCAGCGCATGGGACTGTTCCAGAAGTGGGGCAAATAAGCCAGATACGCATTCATCGCGCTGCGCCTGCGGACTGAAGACGGACGCACTCTCAACGATCGAAACACTCAAATCGGCTGCAGCGGATGGACAGCGTGGAATAATTGACATACATCGGTGCGTTGAATAAGACACTGATGTGCAAACTGATACAATAAATATATTTTGCCGAGTTTAATTAAATAAATGAACTGTAATATATATGGATATATTTTTAACTTTTCCGTTTAGTATGTATGGTCCATAACATATAAATACATAAAAATATATGAATTTTTAAAATTAAATGCAATGTTTGGAGAAATTTTCAAGAATAGAGGCCTAAATGTGTAACCCTTTGGTCTGAGACCACCACAGATGAAGACTTTTAGGCATTGTAACATATTTTTAGAAATAAATTATCTTTTCTCTAATAGTTCACGATACTATATCTAATATCTATTTACGATTTCATCATTCTCACTTGGAAAAAATTATAATCGTTACCCAAATTAATTAGCCTTTAATTATAACAAATATCTGATAAAATTAGTTGCCGATGTGCCATACGATATCCACGAAATAAATAACTCCAGAAAGCTATATAACTAACACTATTATCGCTCATTTAAATTATAATTAAAAATAACTCAATTGGAAATGAACAAATACTGTTTAGAATATTTGTGAAAAAAAATTGTAGATTATAGAGGCTATCATAAAATACAGATGTATTTTATTTTTTTAAAATAGACACAATATGAATTGAACAGTATTATTGTTTTGCTCCAGAGGAATATTAACATTATATAAATTGTGTAGACTTCACTTCACTCTAGTATTGTGGTTCTTTTTAGTATTAGATATTTTTAGTAACACCCTCAAGTCTTGCAATATGTAATATTTCAAATGTATAACTGGTTGAACTTTTAATTATATCTCATCATATTAAAGGAATATATTAACAGTTCGATCTAAGACTTTGTATCACTTCATCTTGCATTCTAGGTTGAAATATAGAAATTAAATTTTTGGAAACACTTTAAAAAACCTATGAAGTTTGTAGTTTTCTGATAAGGAATCTTCCAGCCACATTCGCCAATCAGAAAACACAATTTCAGTCTAAAAGTACATATAATCATAGAAATAACTTAGACATGTGAGATGATCCTACTCAGAATTGAATATTCGTTATAAAACTCTTGTCAGCATTTCACTTGTTATGTCGTAAATAACCAGAACTTCTGTAATACAAATAAAGTAAACTTGTGTTGGAAAAAGCAACTCTTTTGTTTTAGCATTACATTTAAGCTTTTGTATTGAACAAAACCTTTCCCAAGATTCCTGTAAAGAGTGATGAATAAAATAAATACTGGTATTCATGCATTCTATGTATTTCCTTTCTTCATTGATCCTTGTATTCGTTTACCAATAAATACTATAGTTTTTATAAAGTCCAAAGTGAAAGAAATAGGATAAAACTAGGAAAAAGCATGCTTATAACGTGCCATCTATTTGTATGGGCCTCGCTTTCAAGGGCAGGGCAGCTGAGCGCTCCTCGTCGCCCCGCTCAAAGACGATCAGTAAGTCCGCTATGAACGGAAAGAGCTATTTCTGCTTATAAATATTGAAAACACTCCCCGTTTACCATTTTAAGCAAGTACTTTGCACATACTACACAAACTGTAGAGGAATAAATCTATTAAAATAAATACATATAGACTACAAGGATAATCTAATAGAGCAGCAAAAGGTTTAGAAACGGTAGATCCTATATAAATAATATATTTACCTTAAAGTAGGCAACTACGAAATACTGACAATTTAATAAAAGAATTTATTTGTTGTTTTCGAGTACGTAAAGGAAGTCGATAACATTGATAAGGAAATATAAGAACATAAAATGTTTCAAAGAGGCCTACTGGAACGCCCGATAGGAGCTATAAAATAATTTTAATGTTTTTGAAGTACATAGAAAGGTTCATTGTCTTGCCGATAGAGTATAAAACAAATAGATATACAAGTTTTCAGCCGAGATCATTGATCCAATTGTTAGATCTGAAGTCAGCAGAAAACAACCTGAAGAAGTTGGTACAGAAAGGAAAAAACATTTATGAGTCAACAATACCGTATATTGTAATTTTATAAGCTAGTGATATATCAGTAACAGGTGCTTTGTAGGGCTTTAGAGGAATAATTTAAAATATTTTTGTAACATGGCATAATAGTATTAAATTCCAAAAATTGTGCAAGATGAAACAACAATTACAATTATTAAGTGTTCCGCAATAAGCACATATAATTTTAATAAGAATTGAAAGATAATTTTATAATACGAATTTAAAGTAAATAGATAAAACATATTCCTTTCTTTAAAATATATGTAAATGATGAAAAAAACTTTACCATATTTTAATTTTATCGTATTCACAATATTAGTTGTTCTTTGTTACTATTATTTTGTAATCTCTTTTTTTAATGTATATCTTTTTTTTTTAAGTATTTATTTATGGACGCTCTTTAACAGCTCAGGTCATCAGCGTCCCATTCAACTCAGGGCGTGAAACGGCAGACAAATTTTGCTCAGAGGTCTCTCTTTCAGGCTTGAGGTTCTTTTTCGTGCCGTAAATGTACGACACGGGACCCACGGTTTTACTTCCCTTCCGAAGGAAGCCATACTTAGGATTTTTACGCCCCGAAAAAATCCATCGGTCGGTCCTGACTGGGTTCAAACCCGCGATCTTGGGGTTAGAAGGCAAGTATGGTAACCACTACACCACTAGGAACGACATGTATATCTTAAATTTGCTAGGCTATATGTAAGCAAAATCAGACTTCCAAATAAATATAAAGAAACAAAGATTTATTTAAAAACAAACGATTGCAAGATTACTTCTGAAAATGAAAATAAAACTCTTAACTGAAGAAGACCCTAACTACTGGCCCGAAATATATTTTCATTGTTGTTTCGGTCCATTTGTTTTATATATATTCCTTCTTCACAGTATACAAGTCAACCCTATATATAGTATATACAATAAAACGAAAAAAATAAGAATTGAAACAGTGTAATTAAAATAACAATAGCTAGAGAAGTAGAAATAGATAAAACACTAAAATTGTCACACAAATTTCGCTATATTTCGAATGACTCGTGCTCTTCTAAGGTCGAACATAAGTCAAAGACAGTGTTTTGGCTATGAAGAAGAACACGAAATATTGTGAAAAGTATACGTCTATTTAAGTGCTCGATCTATTTTTAGTTCTCTTGTTCTTGTTATTTTAGTTATATATATAGGCGTGTGTATATAACAATAAGGTAAGCAAAAACTTTGGGGAAACATGCCTCACAAATACAAGATAAAAATACAAGAATTGCTTTATTTTCTTGTTAGATCACTTTTTTAAAATATTCAAAAACAGATCTAGGGGAACAAAAAAGTATATAAAATGTTCAAAATGTCCTCAGTTAACACAGATGCATCCATCAACCCGCCCTCGCATGAACCTCCTGATGCGCTCATGTATCCCTGGAGTATCTCGTATTGTCTGGCAGCCTTGCAGAATACAAACACGAAGACTCTCAACACCTTCGGCTAATCCATAGTTCATATAAGCATCTATCAACTCCGCATTTAAATACCTCATTTTACTGTGTCTGGAAAGGTCCGTAAACACATAGAACTGACACCACATGTTCGGTGCTACGGCAAGCAATGAAGTGAGCAGCATAACGGACTTAGGAACTAAGAATATTTACATCACGATTCCCATTAAACCAGAGGTAAAAGCGAATGTTTACCTTCTGTACGCATTAAGCAACTGTTTTATTGTGGGGTTATTGTCACATGACAGCTATGCTGATATTCTAGCTTGCTTATCGCACCGTGTAAGCGAAGTTGTAGACAAAGGGCTATAACAAGGAAATAAAGCATTTCCGGACCCATGTTCGTATAACATATTTGCATGGTGTATATGCAAGGAATGTTTCCCCAAATTCTGACGTGCTTACATCTTCTATAAAAGAGATAATATTAAGACGCTCTGTGTTAAAATATGATAAAATATATAACAGATCACATACCCTTAAATAACACAATATTTTGAGTCAATAAGGTAGTTTGTTCTTAACCCTTTTATTTACCTTATGTCTCCACCTAAAGAAGAGTAAATTAGCTGAAAATATTATGTCTGATTCGTTAATTATAAGAAGAATAAGGGGAAAAACAATCCAAGTCCACTTTTGGTGAAATTTGAGATTTTGCTGTTAATGGATTTTAGGTACGTAGTGCTACATTAAAGCACAGTCATACAGGGAAAAAACATATGATGTAAATATACATGCAGAAAATTTGCAGTCCAGTCCCTAGCACAAAAAAGGCGTTATATAAACATATGAACGGAAATGTATTTGTTTGTCAGCTGTTACTGAAAAATAGCATTCAACAGGTTTTGAGGAACAATTCCAGTGACTTAAGATTATTAAATTAATAGTTAACTTTATTAGACAATCTAGTGATTTTATCAATGCCTGATGTGCATTATGTGTTGCAATGGGGACTTATTTAGAATTATCACTTGAAAAAAATATATAATCATTATTTATTCGATATTCGTCGTAATAGTATATGAATTGAATTTTTTGGGAGACAAAAGATATTGAAAGTACAATACAAATATTTCATCGCATTTACAATGACATTAGAAAGAATTATAAGAAAACTAGAACCGAAACCCACAATTCTATTAATGCCACTATTTGTATGACAGTGATTCTTGAACACTCACTGAGAGGAAAAAATCAGAATTCAGGCAGACGAAATATTTTCTAAAATCAGTAAATGGAGTGACAAGGCAAGGATATATGACATGAAAATATAAGACATTATTTGCAAAATAAATTATATAAAATTAAAATACTTAAAGAGGTCTCAAGATAGGATATTGTGTGTCATTTTGGAACCTTAGTCTAAAGGCAAATAAAAGAGAGATAGCTCGATCGATAGAACGATGTAGTGTTCAAACCATCAACAGAATTAACCCTTAAGTACATCCAATTATAAAACTAGAGTATCATATCTGAGGAGAAATGATAATTTAAACATTCATTTACTACTGTTTTGTAAAATAAATGCAGATAATACTCAGAAAGATGATGCCTTTATAATACTTAGTCAAGCAATCTTCATCGCTTATTAAAACCTTTGATCCTTCTTCCTTCGCCAACTTCCAGTTATTTACGACAGAATTAATATCCGGCGAATTTCCCTCTCCTTCTTGCAAAGAGACTTTTTACTGATTAGATGGTACGGGATGAAGCTATATCTTGCACCAAACAAAATTTCTGTGTTTGGCAGGTAGCAACCTAGTCCTGCCCTTAACCACGCACACACGCCCAGTGTTTTTGTCATTAATGGCAGACCAGACCATGCCTTTAGTAAAATATTTTACAGTCTGGATTATATAGTGTGTTTATAAAGTATGACGTGTTATTCATTAAAAACATAAAAACTATTACAGATAGCAACTTGCGATTTTCAACTGAAAAGATTTCATTCATTTGTAACCACTTGAATATGTAGACACCACAGGCGGTGGACACTGATGATACATGAGACGAAATGATATATTGGGAAAGGATTTTTTTTAAAGGAAGGAAAATCCTTTCCTAATTTACCACTTCATCTCATGTATCGTCGGTCCTGGTGGTGTAGTGGTAACCATACTTGCCTCCTAAACCCAAAACGCGGGTTCGAACCCGGCCAGGACCGATGGATATTTTCGGGCGTAAAAATCCTAAGTATGGCTTCCTTCGGAAGGGAAGTAAAGCCGTGGGTCCCGTGTCGTACATTTACGGCACGAAAAAGAATCTCAAGCTTGAAAGAGAGGCCTCTGAGCAAAATTTGTCGGCCGTTTCTCGCCCTGAGTTGAATGGGACGCTGATAACCTGAGATGTTAAAAAGAGCGTCCGTAAATAAATCAATCAAAAAAAAATCTCATGTATCATCAGTGTCTACCGCATGTGATGCCTCAGTAGTAAAAACGGGCGTTAAAACACCATTAAGAAAATAGATCGAGGAGATGGTCTACTATCTCAAGTAGTTATGTTAATTTTTAAAGTTAATGAACCAGATTTAATGAACAAGAAAACTTTCTCAGAAACCGAAATTTGATGGTCAAAAATTCAAATGTGTTCTCATCACTAAAACAAATCTGAAATACGACAGAAAACATAGACATTTGGCATAAGAGGGGACTTTAATCCAGAATCCACATAGATATACTAGAAGAAAATCATAATCTTAATTAATATTCAATAATTTCTAATACTGGTATTGGTGTTTGTGCTTTTTGTCCAGTTGTGACGCTCTGCGGTTATTTTGAACTTCTGGGTAGGTTGGCAGTTCGTTTACTTCTCACAGCCCTTACAGATGCAGAAATGCCTTGTGCTTTCGAGGTTAAATTGAGCTTGCAGTAAAGATCGACTTCATACCACGTCGTATATTTCATTAATGGGCCGATTCCTCATACAAATCAACTTTCTTGACTGTCTTCACAGACGATTCACGTGTGCACGTCTAATAATCGAAAATGTTTTGATTTTGTATCTTACTCCGTTATTATTAGCCTCGAAAGAGCACTCGCTTATTTCCTCATTTTTCCTACAGCTAACCAAGCAATTGGCTGAGCACTAGGAATCTACTCCAATCCTAATCTCTATAAAACTTTTACATCATGAATTATAACTAAAGGGAATTTATTAATTAACTCAAATGATGCAATGAACTGATAGTTGAGTGAAATTGGTGCTACTGCAGCCTTACCTCATAGTATTACAATGCAAATGTATTACCTATAAGACGCTGATACGATTGCTAGGGAGAGAAGCTATACATCTTGACCCGCTCACATCTCTGAACGACTGACGCTTTTTCCTTAACAAAACCTCCAAACATAAAGCTACACGCATGCGCAGAGCTTCGCTTTTCCTGTTTTCACACACGCCAGACGGTTACAACAATGTTTATGGTGCCCCATTATTAACGCATAATTTCCAGTAATAGTAATGGACGTTTTATCGTACGTTTTAGAATACATTCAAATAAATACAATTGTCGTATGGGCCTTACGGTCATACATGCTAATGTCGCCCTTATAGCAATCAAAAGGGCCATACACCTACACACACACATATATACATACATACATTCATATATACAAATATACTAATACTTCGATATATTTACGTTTTCTATTAATAATTTTAAGTACAAATACATAAACATGAATGGAACCCTTACTCTTGAGCCCCCCTTCCATTTACTCACACCCCCTCTCCAGCTCCCCCCTTTTCATTACGGCCTTTAACCTGCTTTGTCGAGTCTTCTCTAGAAATATTCCCATATTGTGTATTTCGCATGCACCAACACTTCCCAGCAAATGTTCAAATTTCAATTTCTATTGCAGAACAAAAATTGCGGTGACAAATGTTCATTTCTTGAAATCTCCGTTTCCCTACATTCTGCCAAGGTATGCCTCCAGGTATCGTTTTAATTTCTATTATTAAGCTCCCCATATGTGACATCATACATAAGCTACAGAACGTTTATTTTTAAACTAGTTTATAACAAGTTATATCACAAGAGTGATCTTTGTTAGGGCTATTTCAAGAATAAAATAAGAATTTAAATATAATTTCCGTAAACCTGGCTTAAAATATTGTAATAATTGTACATTTGTATTAGGAATACTTAACCTTTTCAAGTCATCTAGCAACAGACGATGTCACTGTCATAATACCAATAGAGAACAGCTAAATGTCGGTTTTGGGACTATTTCGTGAAAAAATAAGAATAAAAATTGAAACTCACGGACGGATTGTTAACAGTTGTGTAAAATGGTATACGTACTTATGAATACCTATCTATTCAGAAACGGTGGCAATGAAACAAACGAAAATCGACTATTACAGTTGTTGCCGTTAGATTTACTAATACCAACTGAGAAAAACAAAACAGAGAAAATATTTTACCATTCTGAACAACGTGTTTATTAAGAGTTAAGGTTGCTTAGGCAATATTGTTACATAATTTATAAAATTATTTCAAATTATTTGGCTGAATACGCAAAAACAATTGCTTGAGTGCATACACATTAAGTTAGTTAAATTTACAATTATTAAAAACACAGAAAAGTGGTCAATGATGCGTGCCTAGGAATTATATAGTGGAGGTATAGAGTTGGCTACACTGCTACAAGACAAGACAAGTGTACGTCGTATGATAAAACGGATTTGATAATTTGTTCGATAATTTCATTGCGATATCCGGCTGCGTTTAGTCAAAATTCAAAATGTGTTTCGTTTCATTGGTCGATTTTAAGATGACGTCACATAAACGAAATAGTCATTATTAAGCAGCTAAAATAATATTACACTAATAATGTTTTAATTTGTTTTTCTTAACCTGGCTACGATTTATGCATGAGTGAACATTCCGACTTACAATTGTGCAGAAGTTCTCTGCAGTCATGTTATGGAAGGCGAACAGAGGCGAATTTGCAACGAGTTGAAGACTTGATCCGAACAGACTGAAAGATCTAGTCTGTGCCAAATGCGTCTTGCGAATGCTGACCCCACGACACGAAATGCAAAGAATGGGTCTGGCATTGTAGCATCTCAATCGCTATTACGATTGCTCGCCCGAATTGTCACAAACAGGCTCAATCAGTGCAATACAAAGTGGTGTGAGCAAACGCTATATCGCCTGCGAGAAAGCAAGTAAAGCGACACCATCCGCCGGGAAAGTGATGCTCACAGCGCATTCCAGTCTCAAGGACAAGCCGTAAATGCCAACTCCTGCTACAGAGTGATTCATATAGAGTTAACATGTTTCTTTCTTTATTTCAAAACGAACGCTGATAGCCACGACTTATAATACATCAAACGTAGAATATCTTTGGGAGATTATTAGCCTCTATAGAAAACGTTGAAAATGTCCTCCCTCCTGCGTTAGGCACAACTCAACACGTCGTTCCATGTTACTGGCCGCTCGTTGGAGGACTGTGTTGTCGATACCATTAACCTCCTGTGTAATGTTGTGCTGTCTGGGGGTATGTAGCATAAACTCTGTCTTTTAAGTAGCCCCCCCCCCGGGGGGGCGCGGCTTCGGCCGTTGCTCTTCAGTGCTCCAGGTGCGGGCTCTGCGGACCCTGAGTACCCGTGGTGCTTCTGACGTTACTAGAAGCAGCCGGGCCGGACTTGAAACGAGCCCCTCCCGCAAGGGAGTTATCCGGATTGGGTTGGACTCGGCGTGGCAGTGGTCCCGGAACTCACGGGAAATTGAGTACTCACAGCGGCAGCGTGTCCCAGGGGAGTGCCAACGGCGTGTACCCTGGGGGCAGGCTTGCCTGAATCGCTGTCGTTCGTGGGGAGGTGGTGGCTACCTTAATGCTGGGGTAGTTCACCCCTTAAGTGAGTAGGTCAATTTAGTAGGGCCTATCCACCAGTGAATTACTGGCAGCTAGGTGCGCTCGGCTTCTGAAGCTAAGTTCACTTGGTGCGTCTGGGTGTCGCAAACGTCTGCAGCCGAACGGCGGGTCGGATTAACTTTTAGGTGCCGTCCTAATGCAAAAACCTACGGGATGCGCAGACCTCTGTGAAAAGATTGAACACCACAACATCCCACGGTAATGGGGAGGGATCCCCTTGTAATTTTAAGTAGCCCCATAGGAAGAAGTCCGGTGTTGTCAAATCAACAGATCTCGGTGACCACAGGTTCTTGAGGAGTATCCAGTCGTCAAAGAAACTTTCAATTAGCGCCATGGATATATGGCATGTGGTGTCATCTTGTTGAAAATATCCATGAGCCAATTATACATCATCCAGTTGCTCAACAAACTCCATGAATATTCGGCGGAACTCTGCAGCGTTCACAGTCTGGTCAAAAAAGTCCAATTATTCTCTGTGCGAATATTGCTCACCAATCCCCCCCCACCCTTAAGTGCGCGCATAGGTGCTTCATGAATGACGTGGCTTTTGGATGACCCAATGGCGTGAGTTCTCTGAGCTTGTATAGCAGTATAAATGGAACCATACTTCATCTGTGAACCATGTGATGGACAATATGCCTGGATTTTGTACAATGAACGCCTGACACCAAAGGCTATAATTCACTCTTTTATCCTTATCTGGTTCCTGCAACTGATGGTCAACTGCAACCCTCTGTGGTTTTAGGTGAGCACTTTTCGCAGCTCTCGGACACATTGAGTAGGTGTACGGTCTCCTGCGACAAACGTCTTAATGACTTACATGGTGACCGCTCCAGTCGTGCCCAGGCGTCCATAACGACCGTGGGCAGTCTGGGTGAACGATGTTTGCCTTTTTCACTCATCAGAGTCCCAGTTATCTCCAATTTGTTTACCAGCATCATTATTGTTGTTCTTTCGGGAGGATTGCGAACACCCAATTTTCTCTGATATACCCTTCGGGTAACTGTAATTCAATTCGTAATCAAGTATTGCTTCACAAGGAAGAGCCGTTGATTTAAAGTGCGCTGCATTTTCACGGTGGCTAGGGCAAAATATTGAAAACAACTGCCGAATATAAAAGCCAGTAATACGGAATAAACATCTGCACATCTCCTGACAGGGAATCAAACTCTCAAATATCCCGCTTAGTTTGAGTTTGGTCTCGGGACAATGGGTGAAATTCCAGCCGAATAAAGAAAGAAATGTGTTATTTTTATATAAATAACTCGACATGTCATCCTCAGGAAACTTCGTAAGGTCGCAAGTGACCAGGACCCCTCACCAAAAGCGTGTTTCTCCAAAATGACAACGCGCGTCCTAATACTGCCAACAAATGAGACGCTGCGAAATTTCAATTGAGAAGAAATCGAGCATTCTCCGTACTGCTCCGAAATTGCTCCAAGCAACTTCCATTTGTTCGGCCCTCTTAAACAGTTTATGCTGTTGGATTTCGGAGCATTTTTCAAATCAGTATTCTTATTTGTAGAAGTTCTATATTTGTTTGTAACTTGCTTAATGACATCATAGTACATTGTTGCGATTTGTGAGTGATCGGATTTTATTTCTTTCTCTATTGGCTCGCGTCATTTAGAAAAGCAAACTGTCCAGAATGCTGTAATAATACATCCAAAAGTTGTAGCAAATAGCTTCCGAGAAACGTGCACTGTAATAAATAAACAAATAAATAATAGGTCAAAGATTCAGATGATACTAAACGCCATAAACAATTTGTTCGATATCTCTAACATGCTCTATTGCAAATACCATAAGATATTTTTAAAGCACGGTACTTTGCAGCGCTCAAGATTATTGCTATTCAGTAAACGCTTGCTTTGTTATATTAACAAAGAGCTAATCAAAAATACCTACGTAACATTATAATGTAACTGCATACAAATTAAACAGCTATTATTACAAAGTAAGCAGTAACAGAGACAGCAGCTGTGAGAATTTTTTTATTTATTTCAAGGAATTTCATAATTTTTGGGGCTGCGTCGGCAGGACTACTGCACACGCTTCACATCGACTGAAGATATACATTGGGCACTGTTGATTTCGTCATGAAGAGGCAATCAGAATCATTAGACTGTCCATCTTCCAAACTATCAGTAATAAAAAAAAAAAAAAAAAACATTAGAACAGAACCGCGTTACAAGTCAAGAGGCTAAATGGGACGTTTCAAGTAGATTATAATGGAAGTTTGACAGTGACAGATTACTTGGGAATGGAGTGTTAACTGTTCCATCTTCTATAGATTTAATTCATTTATTTATTTTACTGAAAGGCCTTAAGAGATGTCAAAAGGAAAAGCATGGTTGCTTTGATATTTGGCGTAATATGTTCAGTTTATTTATGTGAACCAAATCTAAATTTAGATTTAAGTACTCTTAAGATTAAGACAATCTGCGTGATTTCAACGTTCTATTTCACTTTAGTGCTATTAGCAAATCAAACTTGTACTCATGTCTGAAAGCTAATACTCTTTCATCGTGATGCTTAGATAAATTTCTCAGTAATTGTCGTGTTTCCTGAATGGAGGAGCAAGAATTAAAATGTAATTAAATGAGGTTTACCACACACTTTGAAAAGCGAAAATCCAACTATTTTGCTTGATTTTTCTATGACACAAAAACTGTACAGGTATATATATATATATATATATATATATATATATGTGTGTGTGTGTGTGTGTGTGTGTGTGTGTGTGTGTGTAATGTAACTAATTAACAGTAATAATAAAAGTAGATAAGGATAAAGCACTTAGATAAAGTCACACTTGAAATTGATATATTTCGAACTACTGGAGTTCTTCTATGGCAAGAAGCTAGACAATTCAAGGACAATACACACACACACATACACACACACACATACACACACACACTCACACACACATATATGAAAGAATGTAAGTTTTCAGTGGACGGTGTTTCCAACCTCAGCTCTACGCCGAACAAATAAAGTATTGATTATTATTCCCAAAAGAATGATTAGATTTTTTGTTTATTATTATTATTATCTTTATTAATATTTGTTTTAGGAGTTTATTATATTATAAACGATGTGGTCCTCAGCGCTAGCATGCATGATAGAAAAAATGGTACCTGGGTCGCAACAGCGCGCTCAGTGTGTAGAATGTACGGACCCAGCGAGCTTATAGACGTGAGCACACAACTGTCATTATGCACTTTCACATCGAGACATTGTTAAGCGGTACATGATCCTGGCTAATGATCTGGCACTGCCTCATACAGGTGGAAGTATACGTGATAGCAACAAAGAGTAAGTCATTCCACTTGCCCATAGAGCAAGATTCCTCCTGGGGAAAGTCACACCTGCTGTTTACGATCAGCAGCGGAGAAAACCGAACGCTTCAAGCTGAACCTTCGCCTCCTTTATGTTAGTTTGGAGTTGCGAATGTTATCGCAATCTCTTCTATTTCTTGTCTACTGCAATTCGCAATTAATTCATATACACATACATTAATAAATCTAAGCTCGAGTAAATACTAGAAACCGGTGAACCCAGTGGTTTGCTGCGGCTCGCTACGGCCTAACGTCTGCGCATGGCTCATTTTCGTAAATATAAATTGATATCGGGAATATCATTGTAATGGTGGCAAATATCTCTTTAACTGCAGCAGAAAAATAATTGTAAATATAAATTTATTGCGGATTGTGGGCAAAGAACTATGTTAGCAGTAAATCATTGTAATAGTGGCAAATCTCCTTTAATTAAAAAAATTAATAAATAAACCGGAGGAATTCGAACCCCATCTTCCCTTCATTAACTTTCCCTGTCTCTAAACGTCTGAGCTATCACACCTAGATGATGGTTTGGCTGATTATTTGCTTATACTGTTAAAGCCAGGCTATCTTCGGCTAAGGACGTTCTCCTCCGCTGCCGTTCGCGAAAAGCAAGCGTGACTTTCCCCAGGACGAATCTTGCTCTATGGATAATTTTCGACAAGCCATGTCTCAAAGTCCACGCTTATCAATAGAGATTGGTACTTCGTACGCAACGCATCAGGCAATACCTCAAGATGTTTCCATACAATATTCAGCAAGGTCAAGCATTGACGCAGCTTAATTATGACGCCTGCCACAATTTTACTGCCACGATGCCTCCAGATTTTGTGTGTGGGAGTATGTCAAGTAAACAATGAACGCACAAAAAACTACAGAATGAAGCCGATGAAGAAAATAAGAGCGGCCTTTTAACAGTCAGAACAATGTATATTAAGAATGAACAGTTTGCGATGTCAGAAAAGTAAAACCATATAAAAGGCAACTAATCAGATTTATTGCCTGGTAATGATGTACATGGGTAGGAGAGTTAAATTCAACATGACCGCCATTGCAGGTCCTGCATAACTGAAACCTCACGGACACATTGCGCCACGTGGCAAGCAGCATTTCTGGAGTGACTGTTCATGAATAATCACAGCCGGATATCCCAATGAAATTATCGAACAAATGATTTCAGAATGTTTGGCTGAACAAGCAAAACAATTGCTTGAGTGCATACACGTTAAGTTAGTTAAATTTACAATTACTGAGTACACAGAAAAGTGGTCAGTGATGCGTGCTTAGGAATTATATAGTGGAGATATAGAGTTGGATACACTGACCATAAGACAAATGCACGTCGCGTGATCGATACAAATTTGGATAGATTATTTTAAAAAATCTTTTGATGGGTACAAGCACAGTAGCTTACATTCCTTCGAAATTCGGCAATACCAGCGAAAGCGAACAGGTTTAACAATGAAAGTATTATGAAATTTCGTGTAAATCTTGAACATTCTCCAATAATTAGCACAAAATGGGGTTTCGGAATGTAAAGAAAAGTATTAGCAATGCTATCAGAACTTAATCGTGTGTGAGGACAAAATTCTTTATACAGCACAGTTCTTTAAAATAAGGCTTAGAACGGGGAGCTTAATTATTGGTGTCGCCGCATGCTAGTAGGCGAGATGTAAAAATTCCCGTAGGCGGACAAGGGTTATAATCAAAGCTCGGTATTTGAAACCTTAAATTCTTAACAAAATAATATATATACATATATACATATATATGCTATTTTTTCTCTTCCTGTGCTTTGAGAACAAAGAACACACTTTGAAACCTTTATCTATGCAGTTAAAATATTTTTGCTTATAATATTTCTGCCAGGATTTCTAAAATTTGTTACATTTCCACTACGGTAAACTTAAGGAAAGGTTCTGCATTAAGTTCAGATGTGTATGTGTGTGTGTGTTTTGGGAAGAACTCCTTCGAATCTTTTGTCACAAAGAAAAACATTGTGGTCTCTAATTAGGAATATGCTGCAAGCTTAATCATTTAAAATGTGTTAGATTCAATATAACTCTGGACATTGGATTTAGCTTATAATTTTAAAAACATTTTTCATCAATAGATTGCAATAAATGTAGAAAAAAAAAGCTACTTCAATTTCTCAGCACGTCGCGTTCTCTATTAAAACTATCCTAAGCCTGTGCTCTCTTACAAGGGTGGCAAATTCCTTTTCCGGATACTACATGAAAGGCCAGTCTACTTATTTCTTTCCGAACTAATCTCCCACACATTCAACACGAAGCCATTAAGAACCTATCATAGAAGTTGCCTCGCCATACTTCTTTAGAGATGGCCATATCCTCTTCGTAAAACCTGACAACCTTTTTCAGGCTAAACAAAAAACATGATCATTCAGTATTTCCTTAACTGGTGGAAATAGGAAAAAAAGTCCCAAGAATTAGATCTGGGCTGCGTTATGGTGAATAATTCGCCACTACACTCTAGATTTGTGCACGAATGTAATTATTTATAATGCCGTTATCAAGGTGAAGCACCAACTCTTGCAAACTGAACTTAGATCTTTCATCTGTACATGTTTGAAGACTAAGCAAGTACCATGCAATCAGTGATGCTTTCCCTCGGCGCCGGATGTTTCAATGAGCGATTCTCCACTCATTTGCCGCGCCGTGGAGGGAATAGCAAGCCTGCTTACTTATTTGTTGACCTTTCTGGCTGTCACGGTCATAGCGCAGCTGTTCCCGGGTATGTGTTGTATTGCTTGTTTCTTAATCCGACAGTATACATAAAGTATGTTTACAATGGTAAAGTACTCAGGGATGAAAGAATTATAGGAACTTTTTTTTTGAGCATACAATTGATTCTGTTGCTTACGTGAATATCATACTAAATCCTTTAAGAGAATTAACCGACAGGGAGCGTGATCATGCATGTTTTTCAACAGGACTCTATCGCTGCTCACACTGCGAATTATTCCATGAGAGTAAATCACGATGCTTCTACAACACAGAGCTATTAGTAGGTATTTGTGGCTCCGTCGATTTAACAGCCTGCGATTATTATTTCTGGGGTAAATTAAAAAAAAATGCTGTGTACAAGACGAACCCACACACCATACAAGAACTGAAATAAAATATTCTTCAGGATATTGTTAAGATTTCTCAAAATGAACTACAGAATGTGGTGAATAATTTCTTAAAGAGATGCCAAAAATGTGTGGAGAACGAAGGTGGACAGTTTCAACACACCAGTTGATAATTTAGTAAGTAATGAGTCTCTTAAATTGGTTTGTGTATTGTTGTATATGGTTGGTTTGTTTCATTGTTTTACCCTTCCACTAATCCTCGAGGCCCGGATGGCCGGCTAACCAGACGAGCGGCGCGTTAGCCCAAAGGCAAAACACTCCGGAGGAAAACAAAACTGATCGCACGGTACGATCGTATTGAAGATCTACATTTCCTATGAATGGTTTTCCCGTACTTTATATTAGCTGTTCTAATATCCTCTGGATGTAAAAAGAGCGATCCCAAATTTAAGTACCTAGATTATACAAAAGCTACACATCTGCATAATATATAGATTCTCCACATTTCCTGAAATGTCAGCTATAGCACATTTCCATGATGTGCAAATGTCTGGTAAGGGTGTTGTGGCGAGTAAGAAAGCCAATTTGGGGCATTTGCGTTCATCTTAGTCAGCTCTTGGTCTTGCCCGGTCCCGATGTGATAGTCCTGAAGTGTGATAGATGTTTGATAGATGTTGGCTGCTGGCTGTTGGTCTGATTAGCAGACTCCTCGAAAGATACTACAATAGAAGTTTCGTTCCTGTAAAAGAGCCCGTTGCGCCCTTTATTTCACTTTTATCTGCTAATTCATTCCCCTCTATGCCCTAGTGGCCCGGTACCCACAAAAAGGTAACAGAAACACGGTGCTGCGCATGCAGAACCTTTTTGTTGGTGTGAATTTATAACAAGCAATTCGCATGATCCTGACCTAACGTGCATAATGCTCAACTGCTGACGCAGGCCAAGTACAAGTCCCGTTACTTTTTGATATTTCTCAATATAGTTTACTAGCTACAATATAACGGCTTAAAAGCAGTTTCTCCAACGTAGAATTTTGGTTTTGTTTGTTTTGTTTTTGTTTTTTTGTTTTGTTTTGTTTTGCTATTTTAAACATCTGTAAAATTCAAAGCTCTATTGAATTCTTGAGTAGCTTTATATTCGCCCCTTCCTGTCGGTTGATAACTGCGAGAGAAGCACTTAAGTAAAGTAGGTGCTTGAAATTTTAGCTAGCAGCTTGATTGCATTCATTCCTCGTTTTCATTCCCGTTTCTTCGCGCTCTGAGACGAGATTATATTAATACAACTCAGGCGAAGAAGTCAAGAGGCACAGTAATGAAACCTCCAATAAGCACGAGTAAACAACAAACATTATGCTTAATTTCACTGCCAGCTCCCTCTAAACCCTCTTTCCTTTTATTTTACAACTCACTACTCTGAAATGAAATAGCTACACAAAATTCGGTTTACAAAACATATCTCTAAAAACTTAAGCTCTTTTTAAATGCACTACATGTAACAAAAGACGACAATAACAAAAGAATAAATTAAAAGGTACTTGATTTTAGTGCTCGGAAGTACTTCGTAACTTTATTCCAGTATTTTTTTTTTTAATTTAGAGCAATTTTATTTCTTTTTTAATCTTATTAACACAATTGTCTTATCATAAAAAATAAACAAAACAAAACATAACGCAGATAATATTTATGTAAGACTTAAAGTGATATATTTTATTTATTTATTTATGTGTGGATTAAAACACTTAACGAGTCTCCAAAAGTTATTAGCAAATTATACGGCATAATTAGTGCAGAAATCAACTGTGCATCTAATAAACATTACAGATAAAACTTAAGAATTTAAAATGTACGGTTGTTAGTGAATGTACAGCGTGGCGCAAAAGTAGCTACACACTGCAATGCACTTCTTTTTTGTGTTCCAGCTATTTCCTATCTGCTTTAATGCACCATTGCAGTCTAACTGGAACACTCTGAACGCACATTGTCCAGATTGTGGAAGGTGTCCTCCATGTAGACAGTCAACCCTCCAACAGTTTGCGGTTACCTTCCAATTAAACATGCCCCAACAGAATAAATCCATTGTGGATAAGGCCAGGAGATCGTGGCGGGAATTTAATTGCTGAACAATATCCAAGCACTCTTCTATTGAAAACGTTATCGACGTAAGTCTGAACAACTGTAACATAATGCGCAGGAGTTTCATCATGCTGGAAGTAGAGTTGATCAAAGTTGTCTAAATGCATGATGATTCCTACCTCTTGAAATAGAGTCAAGTACTTGTTACCATCGAGATTTCCTTCAATAAAGTGCGGCCCAAATACGATGTTGTACCCCACACATTTAGCCTGGGTTAATTTGCTCCAAAATACCATGTTGATTTTCCGTGTACCAATGCAAAAAGGCGACACCTCTGACTGGGTGTACAGCCCTCGAGTAGCGCTCCGTTGTGCGGTCTTTGTGGGCAAAAATTATGGAATCAAAGAATATTCATAAAGAAAAGCTTTCCCTCTACGGTCAGAAATATCTGTCATGTCAATGTGTTTACAACTGATACAGAAGTTCACTTAGCGTCGATCGGCCAACGGATATTGCAAAGAGTTGAAGACTTAATCCCAGCAGACAGAAAGGCAACTATAAACACTATAACCGCTGCTTTCGGTTTTTCACAGGCATTGGCCTACCTGACAAGTTAGGCTTTCATAAAGCCTGTGCACCATAGGTGCCGAGCACGTTGACCCTACAACACAAAATGCAAAACATTGTATTACAGCATCTCAATCGCTACCACGCCATCATGTTCGTCCGAGTTGTCCCAGGTGATGAGTCTGGTTTTACAATTACCATCTCAAGACAAAGTGTGCGTCAATGCAGTGGAAACTTCCTGCGTCACCCTCTAGCAACACGGAGGCATGCTGTTCACCGCATTCCAGCCTCAAGAATAAACCGTATGTTGGATACTTAGGAAGCTTCAACGGAAGTCATCAGGCGTGTTATTCTTACATAATAATGCGCGTCCTCATGCTACCAACATGACAAATAACACGCTGCGAAATTTCAAGTGGGAGTCCTCGAGCATCCTCTATATAGCCCCTATCGAGCACCAAGCGATTTCTATTAGCTCGGCTCTCTTAATATAATTTTTCGTTTTCCCTACGATGAAGCTGTGGAGTGGGAAATAATTGGCTGGTTCTGACACCAGCTCAAAGAGTTTATACTGCAGGATTTCAGGTGCTTGTGAAACCATGGGGCAAGGGCCTTAATGTATAGAGAGATTAAGTTGAGAAATAAAACTGTTTTTGAAATCAGTGCTCTTATTTGTTTAAATTTATACCCATTTACAACTTATCTAATAGCTTACTCTCATATTATATATCTTATATCAAAATGCAAGAAGTCAGGTATATTTAGCCTAATGGTTATTGCCTATTCAAATTACGGACTCAGTTTGTTCCTATCTCTGTTCATTTAATTTCTATATTTTCAGCTCCAGTACTGACGTTCAGAGTTGTTTTGATATCAAACACAAGGCTCACATTTTTTAAAGAATGTTGTTTCCTTATCTATTTTACAAAATACGGTTAGTACCATGGGATAACTATTTAGTTAACTACTACACAAGTTAAGTCATTTTTCACATATTCTGAATCCTGCTACTTACCCATTTTAGGAAAGACTATGGTGAAATTATCCGACTTTGCTCTCCACATTTTTTGGCACATCTGTAAAAATAGATTAGCATTACTGACATTAATGCAATGTTTCCATTAAAACTTTCCCAAAGGAAATTTTACATTTCTATTTTTTCAAAGTCAGGTTTCTCATCATGATCAGGTTTCCAAAACTTCAATTTATAGCACTTATTGTAGTACTTAGTTAATTAATACTGTTATATTCCTTTTTATTTTTTCTGCTTTTTACTGATAAGGCTGGTTTAAAATGGAACATTCATGTGGGTAACTCAAAAAGTAAGTTTCCCTAACAGCAAGTATAAGTCAAGAAATAGGACATTTTATTTCAGTCACCCCTTTATTTTTCTAAAAAAATCACAAAGGTTATTCAAGTAAAGGCATTTAACCATATTTATTAACAATACTGATAGCGTACCGCCCGAACAATAGTTAACTATCTTAAAACAACTGGCGGGGGCGTTCAAGAACTTAACAAAAAAGTCATATTTTACATAAATAAAAAGGGGATTGAAATATTCTTCTCATAAAGGCCGGGCGCTGTGCAACAAATGCACTATAATACGACGTGTTCCCCTCACCCAAAGCTAAAATAATTATACGTAATATATTAAACAAACTTTATAGAACAAACTCCCTAAAAATAAATAATTAATGATCTTAAACAGAAATGAGGAAATTTCCGATGCGGAAACGAAATTTAAACTTTTGAATAGCCAAAGCGGTTATCTCACATTCAGCAGCTAAAGAGAAGCTGCACTGAGGACGCAGTTAAACAGCCGTCCCTGAGGCCAGGCTGCAGTCATCTTTCTCTCATTGCTAGGCTGGAGTCGCTATGCGGCAAGAATCAGGTAACTGTACAAACTACTCAGTGTAGTAACAGCGACAGAAGCAGCGGGAGTTTGAAAAGAAGTTCATGCCTGGCAGGCACTGCTATATAATTTATTTTATTTCTTTCAACCGTATTTTTATGACTTTGTGTAAATAGAGATTACAAAGTGTCGGTGATAATACCTTTGTCCGGTTTCTTTATTTATTTCTGCCACTTTATTCTTACTTTTCAGCGATTTTATGTGAATGTATTCTTTTAGCGAATTCCGAGGGAATGAAACTTTTGCCTCTTGGGGGGGGGGGGGTCCGAAGGAATGTAAGCCTACTGCGGTTGTACCCATTTTAGAATAATTTTTCCAAATCTCCACCGATCGTACTTACAATGAAAGAAAAAATAATAATAAATGTGTGTGTGTGTGTGTGTGTGTGTGTGTGTGTGTGTGTGTGTGTGTGTGTGTGTACATTAACACTCCATCCTTCGCAATTTTTGTTTTTTTCTCAAAGAAACTCGGCATATAACCATCATTTAACAAACGATTTGTCGAATTCGTTAACCAGCAAAATCACTTTGGGGGTAGGGGCTAACCTAAACTAAATTTTTGAACATTTTGAAAATTTTCTCTAGCGGCCGCAATTTTTCTTCGTTCTCAATGAAACTCGGTAAATTTCTTTAAAATAAATAGATAAAAGTAGTTTTTGAAAATCATGGCAATCGGGCCAATAGGAGGGGGGAATACTGAAAAAAGAATGGGGATAAAATACCCCTAGTGGCCGCAATTTAAAAAAAAAATTTTTTAAAGGAAACTCTGTATATGCCGTTAATATAAAATACGAAAAATATTTTCCGAAAATCAGTGAAATTCGACTATTAGGAGGGGAGAGATTTACTTGAAACTTAAAATATAAAGCAGCTCTAGCGGCATTAATATTTGTTTTTCCAACGAAACTCTGTATGTACTATTTAAATAAAATAAGAAATATAATTTCTGAAAATCAGGAAAATTAGGAGTGTTAACCTGAAACCCAAAATTTAAAACTCGTTCTAACAGCACCAATATTTATTTTTTCACAACTAAACTTAGCATATACTATTTAAAGTAAATAAGAAAACTAGTTACTGAAAATCAGTGAAATTAGATTATTATTAGGAGTGGGGATTTACTTGAAAAAAGAGTGGGGATTCAAGCAAAATTGAAAAATCGCTCTGCGACTGGATTTAAAAAAAAAATAGTAATAATAACGGAAACTGGGTATAACCCATTGAAATAAAATAATAAAATAGTTTCTGAAATCCATTTATATTGGACAATTAGCAGGGTGGGAGTTACCTGAAACCCAAAATTTAAAAATCGCTTTAGCGGCCTTAATATATATTGCAATGAAACTCCGTATATAGCATTTAAATAAAATTGTAAAAATATTTTCAGATTATTCGGAGTGGAAGTTTACTTGAAAAACGAGTGGCAGCTAAAGCGAAATTAAAAAAATCACTCTAACGGCTACGTTTTAAATTTTTTAAAGGCAACTATATATGCCATTGAAATAAAATAAGAAAAATAGTTTATGAATATCAATGAAATCGGCAATTTAACTCAATTTTAAAATTTGCTATAGTGGCATTAATATTTGCTTTTTCGCAGCGAAACTCCGTATATAACATTTAAATAAAATAAGGAAAATCATTTCGGAAAATTAGGGAAATTGGACTATTATGAATAGAGGGTACACGCTTGAAAACCGAAATTGAAAAAGTGCTCTGGCGTTTAATTTTCTCTATTTTGTTGTAAAATAAAAGGACAAATGAATTCAGTGTTTTATATTTAACAAAAGCATCGTTGTAAAGATAGTAAATGTGAAATATTAATCTAATGTATGCTTGAGAATTACATTTGTATGTAAGAGCGCTCTGTAATAACCTTCAGTAAACGTTTGCGTTAATTTTTTTCCTACAACATCATTTAAATTAAATTACAAAGCCAATAAAACTTTCGATTGTGGTTTTTTTATTTGTACATTATAATTGTTTCTTAATGGTAACGTATTTTTGTTTTATTGAAACATATGAACATCTTCAATACGCAATGTAATTCGAAACTTTCTGTTATTTCTGTCTATTTTAGTGAGCGTAAAAATGATATCAAGGGCTTAGCTCATAAAGATGTTACAGTTTAAAATGTTTAAAAATACCCACACAGTATAACTTTTCCATCAGTGGTCATACATTTCATTTAATTAATAGTATACAGTTATTTTTTGTGATTTAATCTCAATAATAATAATAATAATAATAATAATAATAATTCTAAAAATGTGGTTTCTCTGTTACAACAGTTATAGGCTGTAAGAATTCTAATTTTGTTCCGCTAATATCATACAATAATGTCATTACTTATTTCATTTCATTAATTAATAAGGCCTAATTTGGATTTATGTTCATTTTTATTAAGAATTATTGAACTCGCCAAAGAATTCGCTTAGTTCACGCATATCCTACGTGACGGACTTTTTATAAAGTCTGTGTACTATTCTTATTAAATGAGATGAAATTCACTTTTCACCAATAATTTTCGTAAAATGCATCTTTCCTCTGTGTCAAAAGATTATTGTAATCGATAAAGGCTAAAAGTGTTGGTAGACTGAACTCTCGTTTCTTTCAGTTTATGCAGTCTGGATACGCCTCTGTATTTCTAAAACCATTATGGACAATACATACTTTATTATTATGTATTATTTTAGCTAGAGTTTAGATTTTAGTATACTGATACCTCTATAATTATTTTAGATTGACTCTTATCTTCTGTCTTAAAAATGGAATAAGTTTTAAGTAAATTCCATTTATGAACATACCACCGCAGGAACTATTTCTATAACTGGTCGGCCGTTTCACTTCCTGATTTGAATGGGACGCTAATGGCCTCAGATGTTAAAGAGCGTCCGAAAATAAACCAAATCAATCAATCAATGTTGTGTTCGTGGAGGGGCACAAAATTCAAAAGTGGAGGGGCACAAATGAAAGTGTTCACTCACTCATTTGGAAAAAGTGTCCCAAAGAATAAGAAGTGGCTAGAAATTGAGGCATTAAATAGTGTTTCTGCTTTTAATATGGGCTGTTCAGCTTCTCAGGGGGCGAGTACTGTGGTAAGGGGTGGGATTTTCGGCAGCTGCTTCAAAGATCAGCAAGACCCGGTATATGGCTCGACTCTACGAGAGCAGGAGGTCAGCTGCCACAAGCAGGAAAGAACCTGCAGGTGGCAAAAGTAGCACAACAGCAACACAAAAGAACATAAAGAGAAGTACAGAACTCACATAATTATAAATCAGGAGAGTTCTGATGTAGGTATAAAGCGCACCATTCACTGTTTCCCACATACTTTTTTATAAAACAGCATTTTGCTCAAAACTTCATTTTTACATGTTCAAAATGCACCATGAGTCTCAGTTTTTATTTAAATTAAATTAATTTTTCCCAGAATATGCATAAATATTCATTGTCATATTCTAGAAACAAAATATATGCTATCAACAATAATAATTTTTAAAAAATATGAAAAGATTATTAATTTTAAAGATTAAATTTTTTTATAGATTAAAACATTATCACAATTCACTCATTAAGTTTATTAAAAATATCTTTCCATAAAGCTTTTGTATGTGGCTTCAAAACTCCAATTAGAAAAATGCCAACCAATTTTCTTAACTGACTGGCCGCGTGAGATATTTTGATACTGTAAAATCCATTACTGAAACAACATTCCCATGTATCGTCTAACATATTTCATTAAGGGAAGTATTTATCGAACAGCTGCAATCATACTTAAGTATTAATGTTTGGGTTTACCTGTAACGTCGGTTCTCGATACTGTGCCTGGAGGATAAATGTTTAGGTTGAGTTATGGTGAGGCATTGAATTGAATTTATGTTGAACGTACTGCCATGCACATAATTAAATACCGGTCTGTAAAAGAGTAACTTAAAGAACGTACAATGATATGAATAAAAATAACTAAAACGTTTTTCTTTACGGTTTCCCGAGTCTTTAATGCAAAAACCTTAGTTTTTACATCTACAGTTGAAGTGAAAAAGAGTAAAGGAAAACAATTAAACAACCCATAACATATTTTGTGGTGTATTAAGCTCACTTTGGTTAACTTGAAAATAAAGTTGAAATTTCCATCAGTCTGGCAACGTCGTCTGCATTGTGATTTGTAACACAACACAAACAGGAACATTAACAAAAAGAAAACAAAAAGACAACAGAGCGCGGACAACTTCAGCAGCGGCAAAGCGCAAAGTGTCGAACCCGTAAGGAATGTTTACGATGAGGGATGTCTTAAATTGCACCTGCATCAATCAACACTTCAGCAGTACACTCCACGTATGCCCATTCACTTCATCCGTGTTGCGCCAACTCAGGTGTTATAGTGGTAACTGTTTAATAGTAGGTGTATCCTTATTGATATGAGTTCTTTATATACATTACAAGTATATGTAATGCATGGTTCGTAGACCGTACATGCTTAAGTATGATACACAATTAGAAAGAGGAACAAATTAATAAAAATAAAACATATTAATAATACATTAAAATGGGAAGAACAAAATTTACAGATATATGCATTGAAACATATTAATTTATAATTACATTAGTTACTGCGTTATAACTATAAAATAAATTGCTTCTAGCTTCTAAACCAGGCTATTCCTGATCTAGCCTTTCTCCCTAGAAAGAGCATATGAACCTTATATCCCAGGTTCGTTTAATTTCATTCGATGGCTCAAGGTGATTTCGTGTTACATTCTGCCTCGATTTCCTGCCTGTTGATATCTTCTAGCCTTGTTCTAACCTTCTTCCATACATTTTTTATTATTAGGCCAATTCCTCAGAGTTCTCTTTTCATCTCTGTAACCCAAAACGCTGGTGTCTACAGCATTTAGCGCGAAGTGTGAATTTGTCTCATTGTATTAGTCTAAGTCAGTATTTCACCGCCCTTGTTTTATTATTAACCGTATATTTAAAACAACCCAACTCTCTCATGACCCCATAGTTTGACCTTTCTTTGGAGAGCTCGAGAATCTCGTCTCTACACAACATTGCCTATTTCGCATCTACATGGCACATGACCACTATTGTTTAACTTGCAATGTTCCGAAAACATTATCACATGCCCAAAGTCGCTATTCCACAACGTTTGGTATCTGGTAGCCATTCGTTTTTAAGTTCAAAAATGGGAATGCTGCGTCTGTATTTTAATATTGCTTCCAGCACTAGTAAGGAGCCCTTTTTCGGATTCTTTCTTTCTTTATTTTTTATTTTATTTACGAACGCTCTTTAACGTCTCAGATTTATGTGTCCCATTCAATTCAGGGCGTGAAACGGCTCAGAGACTTCTTCTTTCAGGCTTGAGGTTCTTTTACATGCCGTAAATGTACGACATGGTACCCAAGGCTTTACTTCCCTTCCGAAGGAAACCATACTTAGGATTTTTACACCCGATCTTGGGTTTACGAGGCAAGTATGGTTACCACTAGACTATCCAGGACGTTTTTCTTCCTTGGATCCTCAGGAATATATTTTACTACCTTGTAAACTCTGAGGATTTTTTATTTGAAAGACATTTCGCTTATATGACACTTTCAAAACATCACTTAACAATACACCACATATATATTAAAATACGTATGTGTGTGTAGAATAATTTGTATAGTATATCTGTATAATATAAAAGTTACATGCAAAAAAAAAATACTTCTGGCGATCTGTCATATCCGTCAGATTTTAGGAATAACGTTTACTTTGTAAAGAATGTGTATAAATAAAACAATTGTTTCTTATTTGATGTTTTCAGTATTTTAATTACACATATAAATCACCATTCTTATAAATGAAAAGTAATTATTTTTCGAAATACATATAATACCTAGAGCTTGTAGTATTAACACGGAGATCATAGTAAATAAAAATCTATATATTTGGCAAATACAGGATTGTAGTAAAGTTATGACGTCACTGATATTTAACAGCACTTTAATTGAAAAAAAATTGTATTCAGAAGTCAAATTTAAGCTTTTAATAATATCTATACAAACCCAGTAAATATTTTGTGGACTAAACTAATTTATTTGAAATGTTTTATAAAAAACATTTATAATTTTTACGTGTTCCACATGCTTCCCTTTTACCATCAGCCTATCACTAAGAGGCAGTACAACTTTTATTCCTTTACACTTCAATCTATTGATGAAGTAGGTAAACAAATGTTTTCCACTAGTAAGCTGTTTTCTTATGAAATTAGATTAACTTTAATTTTGTCTTTTATTTTGAAAATCATAACTATTATCAATCACAACAATAATACTATATACAAAAATGATTTTCTATAAAACCCACTTTATTTATAAATATTGATATATTTATATTCACTTCTGGTATTAATTTTTCCATCATTACATCCTATCATTATCAGAACTGAAGCTCTCTCATTTTCTCTTAAAAACATAATTTTATTTTTTATTTTTACTTTAATTAATGAAACTAATTAACCAACTCTTATGTAAAGTATATACGCCTCTGCATGGAGAAATCTAATTCAATGTCTCACCATGCAAAGTGATTCTGCGTCATAATTCTAGAGTTTCACCAAATGTAAATGTGTTTTGTTTCCGTATCGATAAATGGCAATCTCTCTTGTTATTCTATAACAAATCTCTCATTTCACTGATGGAGTAATTTGCTCTATTTTGGGAAAATGTCAGCCCAAAGGCAGCAATGCGTGCCCTGGAATCAGAAAGTATCAACATCTTCACATATATCACTAGTAGAGTTCAGTCTATAAGCTTGTAAAAGCCGTTTCCCATTAGCAGAATTGGCTTTAGTGCGAGGGAATAAGTATGAATTGTGGGGAACATGAAGATATGGCAACTGCCGGTCTATAAATGATATTTGAGTCTTGTATTTTTGTATATAAAGGGCGCATGTCTTTGTCTGTATAGTTCCTCTTTGGATATTTTTGCAATCCATTATTTTTTCTCGTCCTCTCCTTCTTTCTTGGACTCAATCTGGCTTTATTTGCTTTCTTGTGAGCCCAATACACATTTAAATGTTGCATACTTTGAATAACGTAATCTAATAATTAAATTATTTAATATAGCATCTAAGGAATCAATTTTTGCTATTTATCGGACATTATTACGAGATGTCAAAAAGTAATTTCTCTTATTATTTTTTTTAAATGCTGTTTAACGCCCGTTTTTACTTCTGAGGCACCACAGGCGGTGGACACTGATGACACATTAAATGAATAAATAACACAAAAACATTTTACTATTTAAAAGCAATTACAATTTACTAAGAAAAATACATACAATCAACAGTCGAAATCGAAAATTTTGTTCGATTTTCATTGACTTTTAAATTTAATTTAAATGTTATAGTAAAACGTGTAACACTAACGTTTTCTGAAGGTTATTACAGAGCGCTCTTGCATACAAATATAATTCCCACACACATGTTAGATTAATATTTTACATTTTCCACTTTCACGACGATGCTTTTGTTAAATATAAAACATATGCATCATTATAAATAAAGTTTATATGCTGAATTAATTTGTCATTTTATTTTAAAACAATTTAGAGAAAATTAAATCAAGAGTGCTTTTTAAATTTCGGTTATCAAGTATACCCCTACTCATAATGACCCAATTTCCCCAATTTTCGAAAACTATTTTTCTTATTTTATTTAAATAGCATATACCGAGTTTTGTTATTAAGAAACAAATATTTACGGCGCATGGTTTTAAGTAAAACCCTCTTCCTAATTGCCCTAAATTTCTGATTTTCAGAAATTATTTTTCTTATTATATTTAAATGCTATATATACGGAGTTTTGCCGCTAAAAAGCAAATGTTCATACCACTAGAGTGATTTTTAAATGTTGGGTTTTAGGCAAACCCCCCTCCTAATAGTTTGATTTCACTGATATTCGGAAATTACTTTTATCAATTTATTTAAAAGAAATTACCTAAGTTTCGTTAAGAATAAAAAAAATTGCAGCCGTTAGGGCGAATTTTAAATGTTTTATAAAATGTTCGCTTTAAGTTAACACCCCTCCCCCAAATGTTCCAATTTTGCTGATTAACAAACCCGATGAATCGTTTGTTAATTGATGGTTAAATGCAGGGTTTCGTTGCGAAAAAAACTGCGGCTACTAGAGCGTTAACGGACACAAACATTATTATTATTATTATTATTATTATTATTATTATTATTATTATTATTATCATTATTATTATTATTATTATTATTATTATTCATTGAAGATGCCTAGTAAGTATGATTGATGGAGATTTGGATAGATTATTAAAAAATCTTTCCAGGGACATCTGCAATATCTTGTCGGAATTAACTACAAAAAAAAAAAAATAATAAACGTATCACGAAAGCAACCGCAATGGCTCACTTCTTTTGAAATTCGTTAAAAATACTGAAAAGTGTTCAGCCGAATATTAATACTAAAACAATTATCCTTTTTTTCATTCTTCTTCTTCTTCTTCTTCTTCTTCTTCTTCTTCTTCTTCTTATTATTATTATTATTATTATTATTATTATTATTATTATTATTATTATTTAGGGTTATGTCAGGCTATTCATATTTGGTAAAATTCTGTCAAGAAAATGAATGCAGAAAATTTAAAATTCCAGTTGGAATTTCTTATGTGAAATTTGCTGTTTAGATAATGAACTTATTTTATATAGTACTTTTGGACAACACCACTCACATCTCCTAAAGACTTTTTTGTCTGCATCCCCTACTTGATTATCGCGTAATAGATGTCGTACGGTAAATCTGCAGTAACGGACGGAAAACATAATACACGCATTTCAGAGGTCGGTCATTTACTATAATTATAAAACTAAGCTACACTCCCTATCTCTTTAAACTATTTTATATAAAAATGTTATTGTACTTACTCAGCTAAAAGTTATTCAAATCATATATTGTAACGTCCAAGCTGATGCCTCCAGGGATAGTCACAAACACATACTGAACTACCTACGAGCTGGTCTGGGTGTCTTAGGAATTATTCTGGTTATTAGGCGGTTAGTATAATTCAAATTGTGTAATAAGTCAGTATTTACTTGACTGAAAGTCCTACTGCGATACTTAAAAAACCTTCATCGCGACCTCCCACTTATTTAGATCAGGAATGGAATGTATTAACTTGTGTTTACGACGAAATCCGCTGTCATCGTAGGAGCTTTGGACACAAAAAACAAGGAGAGGGTTTTTATCTTTGTACTACTCACTTTATTAAATTTTCCTGTTCCTATAGCGACAGGCTTAAGCGACGTGGCAAAGACTTCACAAAGCTAGCGGCTTTTGGCTTGTTGCTTATTTTAAATTAATAGAAGGAGTCTGTTCTTTACTTGCGTCTTTGTGAGAATTAGCTGGGTGCTTTGTAAGTTATTCCTACACTGTAGCATCACTCAGTAATCTAGAGTGCGTTTAATTTGTTCGAGTATGTTGACGAAGAGGCATTAGAATGCTGCGTTGAGAGCAGCGAAAAGACTGATGCAAGCTAAGGTTGCAATCTTAAATAATTGAACAATAAAGTTACTAAAATGGCTACCCAAATAAGAATCTCTATAGTTCTGTCATGTGTTATATGTTAATTTCGTGATATAAGATAAGACGGGTGAGTATGGCTATCTTTGGAAGGAAAGTAAAGCCGTGAGTCCTGTGTCATACATTTACGTCACGATAAAGAACCTCAAGCCTGAAAGAAGAGGCCTCTGAGCAAAATTTGTAGGCCATTTCACGCCCTAAATTGAATGGGACGCTGATGACCTGAGATGTTAAAGAGCGCCCTAAGTAAACCTAATAAAAAAAAAAAGACGGTTGACATACTTCACTTTATCTTTGAGAAAGTACACAGTGGCAAAGCTTCAGGATCCGATGAGTCCTTGACTCATTCGTAGTCAAGAAGTATTAAAAAAAAAAAAAAAAATCTGTAAATGTTGCTTACAAATTTTTATCCTATGTTGTGTTATCGTTTTGGTGTTTTATTTACTTTTTTGAATATATTACATAGGTTGTTTAAAATTTCTCCACCTGACTCAGAGATGTCATGAAGTTGGCCAAATTACTATGATAGTGGTTAAGTATCATCCTTTAGATGGTGCGGTATAAAGCTTAAGACGGTAAGTGTAGTCACTTGTTGGAGATCATTGTGTAAACAAACTAGTGTTAACATTACCTACAAAAACAGATACAACTAAAATACGAGTTGTGATAAAGTATTTCGTTTTGAAGGATTTAACCCCAACAGAAATTCAACAGGAGCTAAATTCCACATTAAAGGATTCTTCTTCTGCGTTTTCGACTGTTAAAAGTGCAGTACTGAATTTAAGGGTGGTCATACAAGATGATGAGTCCCAAAACTGCTACGACTAACTGGATTGTTACAAAAATTGACAATGCCATTCTCAACGATCGCCGCCTTGAAGGAGTGCGAATTGTCTGACATTCCAAAGATCTCGATAGACCGTGATCACTACATTTTACACGAATTTTTGGGTATGAGCAAACTTTCCGCTCGATGGGCCAAAATGCATTCGAATGAACATTTTGCAAGAGTGTTTAGACTTAATTAAATATAATACCAGTGAGTTTCTCCCATGTTTCATAACAATAGATGAAACATGGATTCATTACTATACACCAGAGACGAAGGAGCAATCCAAACAGTTGGTGGCAATAGATCAAAGTGTACCAAAGAAAGCAAAAACGGTTCCATCTGCAGTAAAAGTCATGGCTACGGTTTTCTGGGATTCTCATGGTATGGTGCTGGTAGACTACCTCCAGAAGGGCAGAACCGGGGAGTATTGTGGTTCACTACTGCACTCATTGAAGGATGCAATTCAGGTTAATGGTCCATACCTTATCACGATAATGCGCCTTCATACAGGTCTTGCATTGTTGCTGCAAAAATTCATGCCCTTCGCTTTCAAGTGCTTCCACATCCGCCATATTCGCCGGATTTGGCTCCTAGCGATTAACTTTTTGTTCCCAAATCTGAAGAAATTGCTGGGTAGACGAAGATTCGCATGAAATGATGAGATTGAAGCTGAAACAGATTTTATTTTTCACAATTGGACAAATCTTATATTACTACGGATATTAAAAAACTGGAAAGTCTTTGGACTAAATATATTAATTTATAAGGTGATTATATTGAAAAAATCTTTTAAGTCTTGCGTTTTCTTGGCCAGGCCAAGAACTTATAGAACGCCCCTTGTATTTTTATGGCTATAACTATTGTATTCATATCTATAAAGTTTGTACAACTTTAAATGTTGAGCTAAATCTTAGGAGTCCGCGACGTGAGAGATCTTTAAAGTCTGCAGTCAAAGAAAGGAAGTTATACACTGGACATAGTAGAAATAGGAGAAGAGCGCCGGACTGCTGGTTTGCTTATCGTTTGCCACAGTTGTAAGATCGGAAACAGAAGTTGTGTCGACTTGCAAGCAGTTCAAGTTGCCGACAAGTGGCACGAAGCAGCGCTCGAATAGCAAACACCCTCCGGCAAGGCAAGCGTGTCGAGACAACGAGGAGAGAAATTTTCACATTTGAAACAAAAGAGTAGATGAGGCGAACGGATTCACCATATGTTTGCCAACCGCTTCATATTCCGCTTGCCAAGAACCATGAATTACATTTGCACCAAGATAAGAGAGCTGTTAGTGGATTTGGGACACGAGTGAAAAACTTCACTGAAAAACCGCCTCGCTTTAATGTAACGAAATATGTTGACGTAGAAATACTGTGTCTCTAAGCCGCAAATGATGCTTTCCCTTTATTTAGCGGTTAGAAAAACTGAACAAACGACTACTGTGGAATTGCACTTGTTTCCTTCTCTTCCTTTTTAGCGAATTCCGAAGGAAGTAAGCTATTGCGGTTGTACCCAATACCCATGGAAGCATTTCTTAATAATGTTTCCAAATTTCCATCGATGGTACTTACTAGGCACCTACAATGAAAGAAAAAATAATAAAAAAATATTTATACATATATATGTATATATAAAATTATTTCACAACATATGTGTGTGTGTGTGCCCGTTAACACTGTAGTGGTCGCAATGTTTGTTTTTTCTCAACGAAATTCTGCATATAACCATCAATTAACAAACGATTTATTGAATTCGTTAACCAACAAAATTGCAGAATTGGGGGTGGAGATTAATTTAAACCGAAAATGTTTTAAAAAATTGAAAAATCGTTCTAGCGGCGGAAACATTTGATTTTTCTCAACGAAACACGGTATATTTCTTGAAAGTAAATTAAAAAAGAGTATTTTTCGAAAATCGGGGAAATCGAGCAATTAGGAGCGGGAGGTATATCTGAAAAACGAGAGGAGGATAAAAGCATAATTTAAAAATCACTCTAGCGGCATTAGTATATGTATATTTCTCGCAACCCATATATACCATTTAAAGAAAATAAAATATATAGTTTCTGAAAATCAGAGAAACCGAGCCTGAAGTTCAAAATTTAAAATTACTAGCGGCACCAATATTTGTTTCTTCACAAATAATTCGGTATATATCATTTAAATAAATAATAGTTCTGAAAATTAGGAAAATTGAACTATTAGGAACAAAACTAAACTTCAAAACTGAATTCTAGTGCTCTTGCGTTTAATTTTCTCTACATTGTTTTAAAATAAAATTATAAATTAACTGCATTTATAACGTTACATAAGCTTTATATTTAAAAAGGGATCGTCGCGAAGATAGCAAATGTGAAATATTAATCTAATATGTGTGTGAGAATTATATTTGTATGTAACAGCGCTCTGTAATAACCTTCAGAAAACGTTTACGTTATGCTTTTCATACAACAACATTTAAATTAAATTCCAAAGCCAATGAAAGTCGATGATTTTATGTTGTATATTGTTGAATCTGTATATTTGCTTAGTACATCGAAATTGTTTTTAAATAGTAACGTGTTTTTGTTTTATTGAAACACATAAACATCATCTTCTTGAATACACAATACAACTCGAAATGTTCTGTTATTTTTCTCTATTATAGAGAATCTGAAGATATTAAGGGTAAAAATATTTAAAAATATCCAAACAGTATAGCTTTGTATATCGGTGGTCATATATTTAATTGAATTAATATTATACCACGGGTTTTTGTGATTTATTTTCAACAACAACAACAACAATAATAATAATAATAATAATAATAATAATAATAATAATAATAATAATTATAAAAATGTGGTTTATTCGTGATACTTATAGATCGCAAGAATTCTAATTTTTTCCCCTAATACCACACATAGTAATGCCATAACTTTTCATTTCATTAATTAATAAGACCATAATTTGGATTTTATTTTTTAAAGTTACTCTAGATGGTGAGTAACGGACTTTTTCTATTTCGGTGTGGATTTTTAAAAGTACAGTATTTAGAAACATTATTCAAATTTGTATAAGGTTTCTTACTTTTGCCGTATATTGTAAGGCAGTGTCTTTCGAGAAAAAAACAAAAAAACTAATAAGAATGGTTTGTTAATCCTTTGTACCTAAAATTATTTCACAATGGTGATAAAAGACCATATTAATAATCATCTGTGTTAAACATTTCATTTGGCTAATAAAGGCAAATATACCAATTCAAAATGTACATGAGGATTTCATATAAAATTTAATACATCCAGTTTCTATAGACAAGGTGTTAAGTTTTCCTCTTCTCCATCCTTTAACCTTCTTTCTGTTTCATTTCTGAATGTCTTTTCGCTTTTATTGTTCTTCTTCATTTCTTCTCTCTCCTCTTATCATAGATGAGACATATATTGTAGTTTTAAAGGAAACCGACTTTTTCGCATATCTTACATAACCTTGAAACCTTTAAGAATTCCCTCATCGCGAAAAGTGGCCAAGTGTTGATTCAGTCAGTTCATGATAGCAACATTAAAGTCCTCATTATTTCCAGCAAGTGCTCTATCTTTGAAAACAGACGAAAATCCAAAGGTACCAAGTCCGGATTGTAGTGTGGATGATTAAATTATTATTATTCCGCAGTTCAGAGATTCTCTTCCCATGGGTCCAATGTCTCTTTTACCTTGAGGTTTATAATAGTAATTATCCATAGTATTTTTTCTTAGCTAATGTTTATATATTTATTCTAACTTAATTTTTTTTTTCTGCTATCTTCTCATTTAGTAAAAACATATATTTAATTCTTCATGAATACTGCATAAAGCCTCTTCTTATACAGACGTTTTAACCTATATCAGAATTCCATTTCAGTAGCCTTTATCTATACCCTTTTATTTTGGGATCCACATCTAACACTGAAATATCCATTGTTTTATGAATTTTCCTTTTTTTTTTTTTTTTTTCTTTCCATGATCTATAATGTAATATCCTAGATAATGTTCGACGATCTGTTGAATTATAGTTACTTTATTTTCTAGATAATTATCTACATTACACTTAAGTCAGTCTAAGTAGCCGAAGAGGGAATCTTATTCCAAACACTTCGTTTAAATATTTTCCAAGGTCATACCTTTCGAAGGGTTGCAAGAAATCAAGGTCTGCAGTTCGGACTAGGAGGGAACTGCTTTTCACTTTTCCTTATACACTGGCAGATCCAGTGCCTCCTCTCATGAACGGCAGCGGAGAAACCCGAACCCAATTCCAGATAGCGGAAAGACAGTGGGTTCAAACGCCCTAGGGGCTAACTTTTTGTTTTAATTTTTATAATTTGTCTAACTGTTCCAATATAATAAACATTGTTTTTTCATGTTTTATATTAAAACTTACAGTGTTAAAACAACGCACAGGTTGCACATTTAGGTTAGGTTAGGTTAGGTTAGATTTACTTAAGTTAAAAATAATAAGTATAGATGCAAAGCTTATACTGTTAAAAGCAAAAGCGTATGCCTTCTCTCCTTTGAATATTTATTTTACGTTTTATATTGCTATATTGAAATTTCCCTATTTTTCGCTGTATACTGAATATGATTAACTATTAACATGCTTCCGAAAAGGTTAATTTTGCGTACAATTGCTTGTTACAATTGGATTGTTCCACCCATGCATTTGTTGCAGTCACGCTACCACTTCTCTTAAAACGGGGCTCGGTTTTCTCCGCTGGCGTTCGCGAAAACAGATGCGACTCCAGCACGGGATATGTCTGCTCTTCAAGCTTTCGAGAAGTTTTATGCCTTTTGGTTTCCAAATTACTAAACTATATTCAATATTTATTAACATTTTAGGACAAAATAATTTTCTTTGTAAAGTTTTGGCAATAAAAGTATTTTGTGGCTCTGGTGGCGCCACAATGGATTTGGACCTCTTACAAGTACTTAAAAATTTTACAGGTTACACTTTAAACAGAATATTATACATTGTCCTTTTTTTGGCATGCATTTAGAATTTTGTAAACTTTAAAAAGACAAATGATGGCAATCTTTCGCCTGGATATTGAGAGATTTTAAGACTGGTTGGCCCCCAAAAAATACCATATAGATAAATCCAAAATAAGTCATACCTTACGTAAAAATACAAATTTGGAAAATGTTTGAGAAGCGTAGGACGAATTCAAAAAATGGAGCAGACTTGAAAGATTGAATTTTTTCACAATATGCATTTTCTCTTGTGATGTTACTGTACTAACATATACACGTGCGAACACATGTTCTATATAGCCAGCCAATTTAATCTTTAGGCAATTTCAGCGTAGTCATTAATTTTCCCTCACATTACACCGTATTAAAGTATTTTCCTACAGGTAAATAATTGTGAACTGTAAATTATACATCCTTTTAATTACATATTTAGTTAACTTTATTCATTTATAAATACAAAATTAAACTACTTTTCCTGTTTATTTATTTACTAATTTACTGACACTTTAATACCTCTAGCGGGCATACTTAATCCAGTAGTACTTCCATGTCAACAAGGCTCATTTTATATTTACATATCCACTGTTTAGTAAAACAATTTTGATCAGTATAAAAGCTAACTGGCGTTATCAATTATCATTGTTTCCAAATAATTTAAAACTTTTCATATTACCATTGACAGTAAACGACTGGCGTCATCTATAAGCATAAAATGAACTATGTAATCTTTACAAATAGGCTTAATAAGCCCACGAAAAAGACGTATGAAATAGTTTGAGCTATTTTATTGTCTAGATTATTAAACCTCACCAAGGGCATTAACAGTTATAAAAAGCTAACCTAATCCATCTATTCATCCATCCATCATTTCAAGAACTATAAAAAATATTTAAACTTTGAAATCCACAAAATTCCCTGTATCTTGTAGTACTTGTATTCTTAAAAAAAAAAATCTAACACGGAATGACATCTATAGTTACTAGTGTTAATATGGAATTACTGAAAATTTATAATAGATCGTTTTATGACCCTGAAACTTATTAACCATTCATATATATTAAAGTAATACAAATTATAACAACTCTTCGATTTTCAAACTGACACAATTTTCTCTCGAACCCCAATATATCATGACTCATTGGTCGTCAACATGAATTAGCGCCCCTTAAGCAGTTTCCTTTTCTTTCTCATCTTTTATAATCCCTTTCGCCGTACTTTTCCCAAATATTCACCCAGAAGTCTATTATTTCCCCTCCCCCTTCTAACTGTCTGTGTTTTTATATTTACAATATTCCTTTACATTTTATCCAATTAGGTAAATATAAGTATTTGTAAGCTGGATAATATCCGTAACTGACGCTGTTTGAGAACGAAAATATGCATAATGTGCAAATTGTTTACACTGTTTCCTTGCAAATATTCTGCATCTATTTGCTACAAAGTATGTACAAAATGATTCGTGTGCCGTTCTCACGTCTACTGAATCAATTTATAAGCGTTACATATATGACCAAGTTTACATAGAGAGGGAAAGAGGACGCTTATCATTAACCACTCTATCGCAGTTCATTTTATGCTAATAGATGACGCTGGCCGTATACTTTAGTAGTAAAAGAGAAAGTTCCAAATTATTTGGGCCTAATGATAATTGATAACGGCGGTTAGCTTTTATATCGTTATAAAATTGCTGTCAGGTACGATGGATAAGGAAATAGGAAAGAAACCTTGTCGGTGCGAAAGTACTACTGCATGCAAAGTGCTCTCTTGAGGTATTAAAGTATCAGTAAACTGGATAAATATACAGAAAGAGTTGAAAGTTGCATAATTATTTGGCTTCATTTCGTTATACAATGTTTCAAATTCAGTATACCTAATCATAAGTTAATAATTAGTGTTACGTTATTGTTTGTACTTTCAATAGTTGGTAATAGTAAGGTTTTAGATTAATTCTATAATGTGAATTAATTGTGTTACATTTACTTAAAAAATATTTAGTGTGAGAATAACCTTACGTTATAGTTTGTACTTTCAATAGTTGGTAATAGTAAGGTTTTAGATTTATTCTATAATGTGAATTAATTGTGTTACATTTACTTAAAAAATATTTAGTGTGAGAATAACCTTACGTTATAGTTTGTACTTTCAATAGTTGGTAATAGTAAGGTTTTAGATTTATTCTATAATGTGAATTAATTGTGTTACATATAATTAAAAAGGTGTAGTTATCGTTTTTATTAGCCTGTAGAATAGTATAGTAGATTTGATGTTACACTCAGGGCTAAAAGGTGTATATGCTCTTGTGGCCGAGTAGTTAACCACACACGCACTTTACTTTGTAAATATAAATGGATAGGGACAGCTAAATAACAGTAATTGGGGCATTTTTAGGCGAATGAAACATTGTAACGGTGGTAAAATGAGCTTTATTCCAATTCCCAACCAATTCATATATATACACACATTAACCTAGTCGGTCCTGGTGGTGTAGTGGAAACCATACTTGCCTTCAAAGGTCGCGGGTTCAAACCTGGCCAGGATCGATGAATTTTTTCGGGCTAAAAATCATAAGTATGGCTTCCTTCGGAAGGGCAGTAAAGCCGAGGGTCCCGTGTCGTAGATTTATGGCACGATGAAGAACCTCAATAATGAAAGAAGAGGCCTCTGAGCCTCACGCCCTGAATAGAATGGGATGCTGATGACCTGTGATGTTAAAGAGCATCCTCAAATAAGCAAATAAAAAAAAACACTAACCTATCTACTGCACCACGGGTAGCCGACATCGTTAAGTCGCGAACTCGTGAGCGGAAGGTCTGGGGTTCGAATCCCATCAAGATCGTCCTCCCTGATTGAGACTTCGCGGGACCGCTTAACGCGTAACAGCTGACCGGTCGATTCAAGTTGGTATCGAAGTCTGCAGCTATGATTCTATTATTAACACAAATATTTCCTCGCTGTTATCAAGCATGAAGATGCTGGAAACGGCGGAAAGGCGGACTATGTGGCGTGATATACAATGCCAACACCTTTGGTCTACCACCTACTCTGTTGTTCTACTTTCACTACCTTCTTCTACCACTGCTTCGTGTCCTTTTTTCATTCAATTTTATATTCTTCTTTCACTGTTGCTTTTAAACGTCTCCCTTATTATTCTATTCCTCCAATATATTCTGTTCTAAATGTTTAATTTTTTTAAATATCCTACCACTTATATCATTTCATTTTAAGTTTTTTCTTTTATTCCTCCATTATACACGTTCTCATCGGATTATTCTTTCTACAACTGCTCATTTCTTATTATTATTTTATTTTTACTTCTTTTCCTTCCTATGGTGTTCCTTCATCTACTTTTCGGACTTCTGCTCTCCTCTTCCCATTTTTCCCTCCCTCCTTCAAATATTCTTTCTCGTCCACTTCTTCCAAAACGTCCACCACCTCTATCTTTATTTATAATTTGCATTATTTATCTTTCAACTATATTTCAGTCTTATTCAACAATTTATCTCCCATTATTCCTTCATCTCCATTAATTTATTCTGTTTCTTCGCGTGTTCTTTGATTCTTGTTGATTCTTCTGCTATATTTTATTCACTTTTTCATGTTGCTTATGCTTTTTATCTAATATTGTTTTTCTGTTTCCTCTTTTCCTAATTGTTTCTCTTTTAGCTTCAGCCCTTTCATGTCCCCCTTCTCTACTTTCTATTTCTTTTTCTTCTCATTCGTAGAGCGAGCACATAAAAATATGATTATTGTTTGTATAAGATATGAACAGTGGGAGCTCAAAAATTATCTTACTAGCCTCTATGAAATAATTTCATCATGGGGATGGGGAAACCTTCAACGTTTAAGGAAACTAGGACGAGAAATGCTGCTTTTTACGAAAACTGCAAAGAAAATAATAAATTACAGCCAGTATGCCGATGATGAAAAAGATAAACGTCCTACGTATAACGAAAGAATACAAAGAGCATAGATAACGAATTTCCTTCATTTCCAGCCTTTTTCTTCCAAATGCTTTACAACCAAAAGAGTTTTCTGAAACTTCTCTGTTTAAAATCGTACTTTTATGCATCTTTGGAGCAACTTTAATATACATACATGTATAATTATGCATTTTATTTATTCTAATGTTGTCCATTGTTGCAAACTTGCATTAGATACGGCTACAAACTCCTAACATGCTTACATTAGAGCAGAGGGCCTGGCTCGTAAGCTTAAGCTTGCTTTTACCCACTTAAAAATCGCAGCGCATAATCTTATTATAACTCAAGAGATCTCAACTAAGTGGCTAAAGTGAGTATAACCAGCTTTCAGAACTTGTGACCCCTCTATGCCACTGCACGTTATGCTAAATTAATCTCCTTTCACTTCACGAAGAAGGGTGAAAGAAATTCTAACTCGGGAAAAGTGCTAAAATTCGTAGCATGTAAGTGAGAACTATAAACACCTCAAAGTGCGGAGGGTCGGGTCAGCGTTTAGTGAAACGGACATTAAATTATATCTACTCTGCTTTTATATACAAGTGCACCAGCTTAAGTTTCGCAATGTCAAATGAAGGATAAAACGATGACGTGAGGTTATTTGCAGTAGAGCAGAGACATGGAAATATGCGTTAAGAACTTTGTGTATCTAGCTGTAACATTTACGATGAACGGGCGGTGAGCAAAGCACATTGGCGTGACGAAGCATCAATCAGGAATTTAAATATCCGGACACGAAGCTCGTGGGTTTATTGGAAACCATGTTGGGGCATTAATTCGATGCATTCGGTAGTGAGTTATGATGCGAAAGTTTTGAGATGGAAATAAATGGGCAATTGTTTTAGTTTATTTGGTTTTTAAAATGCTAAGAAAGTACAAGGTGGCCTCTTGCTTAGCTGTGTCTCACTACCATCAAAATTTAATTAAATAGTATAAACTAGTACGCTTTGCTAACCTACATTTTCTGATCGTCAAGAGCCTCCTACTAGAATATCCAAAAGAGAAAAGGCTCTGCTACCACTTTTTTCTGTCAAAACACCAGAGGATTTTTTCCTCGATATCTTTTCTTTTTTTGAGTGAATTTTTTAATTGGAATTGCTAAGAACGCGTTTTATATATGGAATCCAACAAGACCTCGCATTCTGGAGGTCCAGAATTCAAATCCCCTGAAACCCGCCATCCTAACTTTCGATTTTTGAAGTTTCCCTCGCTAAGATGAGTGCTGGAATTATTTTTACGCTCTCCCGTTTAACATTGCATTCCGTTTGAAGTACCAGGATGAAGTGAACTGATGCGGTGTGACGGTGGCTTGCTCTTTGGAAAAGTTTCTGTTTCCGGCACCTGATATGGAAACGGTTTTTTTGAAGGTTTGGAATTCCTTGAAGGGGTGTTCTATCTGGAAACAACGTTATGGCCCCTCTAAGCCCATAAATCTTGGCCACTCGGTGTCTCCTCAAGTCATCCCTTACTCCCGGAAATGTCCCCGTTGCGAGCATACGACCAACTCTTGAACTGGGCTTAAGTATCCGCTTTCCTACCAATCGAATCCAAGGAAATTCCGGCTTATAAGAGACAGCATTGAAAGTGAAATTATTGAAGAGAGTGGTGAAGTTTTGATTGCGAATTGTTAATGGGGGGTCAATCTTTAATTATGCCAATGATGGTATGGAATTAGACATGAGCTAAAGGGACTGCTAAAGATAGAGATGGGCTAGGGGCTCATAGATAAAGGAGAGCCAGAGAGGTATGAACATACAATACATACAGCCATAATGCACGGAAAAGATTTAGAGGTAAAACCGGGAATTGAAGAAACAGATCAAACATAGGCTGATGTGGCGATGCTTGGCGGGTCATCAATATCAATGACCAACACAAGATGAAAATATGTCCAAAATATGAGGGCCAAAAGTGGATACATCATGGCAAGTTCTTTGAGAAAAGTATATACTGCAATTCTTTGTCCCACCTAACACAGACAAATGGGTATTAAGGCTAAGATGCTTCATCAAAAAGGAAGTATTAATTTTTAATTTGACAGCCTCCCAATTGCTCTTCCGCCTTAAAATATTTCATTCGAACTATTTTCTGATTTTGATACTCTTACTTACATTTCTGAAAATTACAAAGAAACACCGGGCATATTACATAGTACAATTTCCCCCTTTTCTGGCATTTAGTGACTTTATCGAAAGTATTTAATTATTTAACCTTTAGTCGGCATATACGAGAATAAGTCCATAAGTTTCCAGCCGAACCATTTTCTAGATATGATAAAGACAAAAACTATATTTCACATTTCAATATAGTTGCCCTTTATTGCAATATACTTCTCACATCTTTGAATGAACATTTCAATCCCCTCAAAAAAATAGTCAGATATCTTGTCTGCAAAATGGGCATAAACAGCATCCATCACTTCTTTGTTACACTTAAATTTCCTTCCTTGAAGGTCCTTCTTAAGTTTTGAGAAGAGTAAAAGTCACTGGGAGCTAGATCCGGGCTGTAGGGTGGATGGTCGATCTCCTTGAAGTCACATTTCTTCACAGCTTCCTTTGTTACAAGAACTGTGTACACAGGCGCGTTGTCGTGAAGAAGGCGCACACTACCACTCAGCTTTCCTCGCCTTTTCTCTTTGATGGAAGCACGTAGTCTGTGCAGTAGGCCAGCATTGTACTCCCCATTTACTGTGGTGTTCCCAAAATAGTGTGGCCATTAACTGAGTGACCTTGGCCTTTAGAGGCGGTGCTTCGCCAGGTTTACGCCACTCCATTGATTCTCTTTTGGATAAGGTATTATAATAGAGGACCATAGTTTCATCTTCTGTAACAATGGTTTGCAGAACTTTTCTCTCGTTGCTACGGCAGAGCTCCAAAAATGCCTGACAACAGGTGACTCTTTGCTTCTTTTGGACTGAAGAAAGAAGTCTAGGCACCCATCTTGCACTAACCTTATTCATGTTTAAATGATCATGAATAATTCGAAGGACTGTTATTTTAGAAAGGCCCAACCTTGTTGCTATTTCTGTAACTTTGAGCCGCCGGTCTTCCATAATTTCTTCTTCCACAAGGGCGATGTTTTCAGGAGTGAGCACTTCCAAGGGCCGACCTGCACGCTCTTCCTCTTCAATGTTTTCTCGATCCATTCGAAAAAGTTCAGCCCATTCTTTTACAGTAGAAAATGAGGGGGATGCTTCCCCATGTACACCGTCCAATCGCTGTTTAACTTCATTTGGAGTAAGTCCTTCTTTTGTGAAGAACTTAATAACAGCTCGAAACTCCATTCAGAACATGTCACAATCTTCTACACATAGCCTTCTTTATACAACTCTGAACAACTGAACAGAGCTACAGCTACAATTATTTACTTAACAGATAAGGTATGGCTTTTGTGAAAGCGATAATCCTTTTTGGAGAGGTCAAAAACTTATGAACCTACCCTCGTATGCTGGAGCATGGAAAGCCTGATGTTTATATATTGTTATTTTACCTGCACTCTAGATTCAAGAATGTCAGTGACAATGGGAGGCGAGGAGCGGTGTGTTCATAATATACCCCCTGAAACATTGCACTAAGTTCAGGATGTTCAGGAAGTCGCAAGACGGAAACGGAGACGCAGAACGCAGCGGTCGTGTGAGCATCACATTTGAACTTCTTCTTTAGTACCTGCAGAAATTCTTGGAGTACCAAAACTCCCGTCAGGAATTGATCAAGGTACATTACAGCAGCGTTCTGAGTACAGCTGGTGACAGATAGTATAATTTCTTGCCAGAAACATAGAGAAAATATTGTAATTTACTTTGGAAAAAAAAATTAAATCTTACTACTATTCTTTTAATTTATGTATGTTAATATTATTTTCAAAAATGTTTCATGTATTTTTTTCATATTTATTGATGGGGATTTCATATTTCGTCAACATTTTTGTCATATTTTTCCACTCTTTACACATTAAGGCTAAAAAATGAAGAACGAAACGTGTAATAAAGGGGATGTATTGAAATGGACAAAAACGAGAAGAAAAAATTAAGAAAAACAGTTTAATGAAAACCACCACTGAACATATCAAAACACCTGAAAATTTAGAAGAAGAAATGGTTATTTGAATCTAGGTAAAAAATTAAATGCAGAGGAACAGAAAATGTATCCTACCACCAGATAATTTTTTTCTTTGTCTTGTGTAATACTTTTCACGGACATTACAACATATGAATAAATAATCCATCAAATTATGATTTGTTCAGACATTCTAAAACCCCGTCAGGTGTCTATCACGTCGGGATGCCCTGAAATGTACGAACAGAATGAACGTAATTTACGGATGGGTACGTGTGTTTCTGACTTTTTGCTGTCTGACAGTACAGTTTATTTTTCGCATTTTCAGTGCTACGATGTCAGATCACCGTTCCGATGATTGATGGTCGATAGGAATGTGACGGATGTGGAATCCGCAAGGGAAAGATTGAACTGCAATGCTAAATTTAGCTCAATCTAAATATACGCTGCAGCGAGCAAGCAGTTTCAGATCATGCTAGATTGTCTTGGAAAATGGGTCACCCTCTGCCAGAAATAGAGACCGGAGGAATCACTGCATTGATATAACTGCACTAACGCTCATTAATTTCAATAAATCTACTGATTTACTTTAAATGGGTATTTAACTCAATTTAGATTAGTTGGTTATATTTTATTACTAAATATAAAGTATATTACATACTATATGTCGTACGACGCCGCTGTTTTTATGAAAGAAGGGTGTTTTTAAGTTATAGAAACCTGGAAACCTGTATGTTTCACTGGCTGGGTCAAATGTACATATTAAATAATGTGATATAGGCATTGTTGTTCTTTGTTCAACCACAAATCTGCTGTGCTCAGTTCAGTCTGTTGTTGATAGCAAAAGTGACTCCTTTTTCTTCCAAGGGTATAATTATATAACTCGATAAACGTGCGAAAATTGTGACTAGCTATTAGGGTAGAGCAATATACCCTTGTCCACACTAGTACGGAGAGTTCGAGTCAAGCTTGATCCGAGAAAACGGGCGGGAGGAAACCCGCAGAAGGAGAGATAAACAGTGGCATTCTAAACGCGTAATTTTTCTTCAGTGCTACGCGAGCCTGTATATTGACAGTGAATTCTTAGTATAGGTTGAAGTGTTGGCAATAGAGCATGTATTTGTGCGGGCTCTAGGTTATTAATCGTTGCTTTGTCCAGTTTGAAGTGTTAGAAGACGAGATTGCTTGTGTACTTTTTGAATTGCGCTTAAAGTGTATGTGCTGTGTATGTGTTAAATTAGTTATTTAGATGACTGAAAAAATGTACTGTACAAAAAGAACATTTATGTACGATACTTACATCGAAACAGATTATACCGATAAGTGTGTAGGACTTTGTAGACAGATTCTCTGGCATTCGACCCTAAAAAATGTAGCTGGATAATATTAGGGCATCACTTGAACGTTCTCTTAATAAATCTTTACGTCGTTAGCAGAAGAATTTCGATTCCCGTCCTTCCTGACTGAGGCTTTTTCCCAGGTTATCCTCAGTTCTCATAAATGGCAAATGTCGGGAAGATACCCTAAACTTGTGTTTGGAACGTTTCCTTCCTTTAAAAATTTTTCCCAGTTTAAAAATTTATCTCTTGTATCATCAGTGATCACCATCTGTGGTGCCTCAGCAGTAAAAATAGGCGTTAAACACTATTAAAAATGTTCACATCTACTCTCCCTCCATACACCGCTCACTCGTCACATACCTGAGTGTTTTAGTTCCCATTTTACTAATATCTTAGAGGGTGGTCAATAAGGTCTCTATCTGTAAAAAGTTTTAGTTTCATTGTATGCATCTTTTTAACATACCGGGTTTCCAGAATATGTCCTCACCGCTCGCATAGGGTTTTGCGTCTCGGCAAGACCAGCTCTTCTCCCCGCTCACAGCCTACTGCTTGTTCTTGAACCTCCGAGCAGTCACCAGACCAGTCACATTTGTTAGCGAATATGACAAGACAGCTGACGTTAGAGCACGTATTTGTGTATGTAAATGTTATTATAAATGTGAATCATTTGAGCATGTGAGCAATTGTCTCCTTTTAGAACTGTAATTCACGCTTTTGTGAGTAAATTTATTTAAATAAAATCCAAAGCATTGTTTTGCTAAATCTATATGTTTTCAGAGTTGTGCAAGAAAAGAAAATATAACTAAAATATTCCCGGGACTAAGCTCAATAGCGTGCTTCGGTTCCTAAAAAACACAGGCAAGACAATGGCGCCATGTATTTGCACCTTACGCTTTTCATTTTACATTCTGCATTGTAAAGAGCTATTTATTGTTGCCGATAAAGATAGTCTATTGTGTCCCTTTAAAGGCAAAGACCTGCTAACAAGTAGGGAAAGCTCGCTTTTTCCTAACATGGTAAGATATTCCACGCTAGTTGTTCGTATGCTGTTTAAGACTCTCTGATTCGTTCTTTGGTTACTCCATTTCTCACTGCTCTAGTTGCTTCTTGAGAGATTTCCATTGTTCTCTTCCTCTTGCTACTCTTGACCTGCATGTCCCTTGAAGAGGTCTGTCTTGTATCTTTTTTCCTATCCGGGGGTTCCACACGGAGATCTTGTAGATCCATTTATTTCCTACATTCTTGCGACGTGACCGCCCCATTGCCATTTGCTTCTGGTAGCTATTTGTGCGATGTCTGTTATCTGAGATAGCTAGTCTATTAATACTATATGTATTTTGTCCTTCAAAGTAATTCCCAGGCCAGATCTTGCGTTGCATTTTTCTTTGGTACATCTGAATTTTGTTCCTTTGTTTTTCTCTTACTGGTTATATCTGACACCCATATTACGGTAATATGGGGTGTACACAGCTTTCGAGCATCTGGAATCTGATTGCCTTAGTGTTTGGTCTAACAATATAAACTTGGGCTCAAAATGCTCTCCAGGTTAATGAAATCCTTCTTTGTACTTCTTTTTGCATTTTATCATGGAAGGAAATCTGTTTTCCTGGGTATGTATATTCTCTCACATATGTGAGGACTCTTCCATCTATTTTTATTGGGGCTTTAGGTCCGTTTGAAATTAACTGCGTATTCAGTTTGTTTAGTGACAGCCCTGCATTTTTGCTATGCTCACATAATTGTTACGGCAGTTTATAGTGCTTTCAGTTGTTGCCAACACAGCCCTTTTAAAACTCCCATATTTTAAGCATAAAGTTAGCATCATAAAAGCTCTCTTATTATCATAATGGTTCTTATAATACTAATTTTTATCCATACTTACGTATCTATCTATATTTGCCGTCACTCCTTTCCTTCCACATTATCTACAACCTGCAGGTTTGTCATCGAAAAAAATCCGTCCATTTCCTTCAGTTTCGGAAAAATAAAACGTGTCAGTGGGTATGGTGGATGCAGTAATGTTTTGATACCTTCTTTTTTCTCCGCAGACGAAAAAGTTGTTGCCGGGCAACATGAGATTCCTCATTTCTGATTTTCGTATCTATTCTTTCCAAAGCCTCTGGTAGTCAACTTTTCTATTTCCGCACTGACAGTGTGTTGGTTCTCAAATGCAATGATTGCTATGTTATTTATTTTTCTTCTCAGTATATTTCGTGCTTCACATTCAAAGCATTGGACCCAAGACTGCTTTTTTGTTTCCAGATCATATGGTAAACCTTGCTTCGTTACACAGTTACAAGTTACTGTTATCTACGCTTTCACCTCCATTGAATTTTTTCACATGAATTGACAACAAACAACAAGGACTTCATTTTTTTATTCATTTTTGTCAGTAAGAGGTTGTGAACACCTTTCCTCCCTTTTTTGGTATCAGATAAGGTTAGCTATTCTGCTATTAAATTAAGGTGCTTTTCTGTTTCGTCCAGAATATATAAAACAGTGCATATTTTATCTTTCCACGCTCGCTTGCAGGGCCCTGTATCGGCAATAACTGGTTGGTTCAAGAAAGCGTGTAGTAACTGATAGAACAGTTGCCTGTTTTTGAGAGCAGAATATCGTTGAGTTTCAGAATAGTACATAGTTATTTTATGAGGTAATTAAAGGACATGGTCTGTAAATCCAAAACGCGAAAATGAATGAATTGCAAAACAACCCAAGAAAAGAACTATTCAATTTCTGAAGCTGAGTTTTAAAATGTGAATGGAAGTTATTTAGGCGTTAGAATGCTTGCCTCGCAGCAAACAGGAAACTTTGCCGGTCACGCCGAAGACGAAATATGTACAGTTGCGCTGTATAATGCCAGCTTTACTCTACCCCCACAGATATAGAAAGATAAAACGCGCGCACTACACTTAAAACACTACTACGATTTAGGAAATGTGCAACCAATGACTCCAGAAAACAAGAAAGAATCTTGTAATTGAACATATGAATGCCGCCAAAAAGCTGAGACAGTGTTTATAAGCTGCTATTCCCATATTTAATTAGAGTAATTATAGCAAATAATTTTATATAACTTCCTTATTATATTCATGAGTGTAATGTATTTTATTTCCTGTACACGTGTTGAATTATTGAGTGTAAAATGATATTTTCTCACAAGAGAGCAGAAAGCTACCCTAGCCATAAAATCTGACCTGGAAATTTCTGTTGCCTATTGTAACAATATTTGTAAAAGATGACCCAGGTAAACCGATATTTTCTGGAGAGAATTCTAAAGCATGGTCCTTGAAAAGTCGCTTATTTCATTTACCGTTAGGGACCTGTGTTTTTGTCATGTTAGGTAAGGGAGAAAGCCATAAACATACAGGGGTGAAAGACACGGGAAAGACCTCGAAGGGAGATTCTAATGGCTCCATTTAATACGTAAGAGATGTAGGCTACATGTAGGAAGTCACGTAAGCCTTCTGACAAATAATATAGCAGAGGAAAAATGAAGTAAACAGATTACCCAATACAGACGTGAGGATGGGTGAAAACATTCTAGATTTTTCCTAAAACCAAATTTCAAAGAAGAATAGCTTCGTGAGACCGGCAGACTGTCATATTTATTTAGTCTTGCAACTTTGCGGTCCAGGGGCAGTCGATCCAGATTCTATCAGTTCAGTTGATTGGAAATAGACAGTCAATCCGCATTAATTCTCAGTTCAGTTCAGTTCAGTTCAGGTAGTGGAAAGCTGTAGTCAGTTTTGGAAGAGTGTTCAGTGTGGAAGGTAGGCATGTCAGTTCAGTTCCGTTCAGTGGAAGAGCTTTAGTAGTTAAGTTCAATTGCGTCTCAGGAATATTTGATTTCAGAATAAGTCCTTATCAAATTAAGAAACGTCAGAGTAATCGTCATAATTAGTGCGAAAGTGGCACATATTCTCCAGAAAATGATGGCAGTTAATTTTATGTGCAATAGTTTATCAACAATAAATTGTGTTTCATAACAAGAAATCTTATCAATTTCCATATGCTCCTTCCCGTATGGTCACAGGACCATAAAAGTATCCAGCAGTAGAGTCTCAACAGCCGTGGCAAAATATAAGTCAGCGGAAACCAATCGTCAGAGAGGAAGAAATTATCATTTACCCTCGAGATTCCATATAATATAAACAATCTATCAAATCCTTCAAAATTTTTCCCTCCACTTTACATACATAATTTACCCCATTTCTTTATTTAAACTCCGCTGCAATTTATTTAAACTACTGTCCAAATGTTGCCCCTGCCGTTTTTTTTTTTTCCTTTCCTTTGCTCTTTTCCATAAGCGAATAATTAATTCTAGCTTACAGAAATGCACAGAATTCAATGTTCAATATCGACATTAAATCATAACATTATTTGGTATAACATTGTCAATGTGTTTGAATTCTGAAATTGAGAACTATGTCAACGTTTTTAGAATGCTCCTTCTTAAAGAACAAAACCCAATTAAAAAAAAACTCAACATGCACACCCTGCTAAAATTGGTGAAAATAACTAATTCAATAATAAAGCAAAGGAACCATTACATACGAAATTAGTTAATTAATGACATCACACCACCTACTTGTAACGTCACTACCATGAACGAAACAACTATGATGGAGAAACTGTAAAAGCAATATTACGGGTTTGTCGTTACCTACATTTTGATGTAAATATAGTGCTAGTAATTTGACCATTTTTTTATTAGTGTTTAACGTCCGTTTTTACTACTGAGGCACCACAGGCGGTGGACACTGATGATACATGAAATGAAATGATAAATTGGGAAAGGATTTTTTTTTTAAGGAAGGAAGCGTTCCTGGCCTAAGCTTAGGGTACCTCCCCGGCATTTGCCATTTATGAGGACTGAGTAAAACCTGAAAAAACCCCAGTCAGGGAGGACGGTCCTGGTGGGATTCGAACCCCAGAACTCCCGTTCACAAGTCCGCAATTTAACGACCTCGGCCACCCGTGGCAGTAATTTAATAGTAAAATCAAAATTTATGTTATACTTAATCTGACCAATGGGTTACATTTTTTAACAGCCTAATCTTATCTTCTGTTCAGCACTGCAGCAATAATCTTTTCTGAAAGAAAAGTTCAAAAATTAGAGTTCTTTCCTTTTAGGAAGGATAGAAGTTGTCGAATTGGTGAACACAGGACAATGGACTATGTGGAAAAATAATTAAATAAAGTTCTGATAAAACAAAATCAACTTTTAGAGTCATTCTTAACTATTTCACATTAATTAATTTTTTATTGATTTATTTATGGACGCTCTTTAACATCTCAGGTCATCAGCGTCCCATTCAACTCAGGGCGTGAAACGGCCGACAAATTTTGCTCAGAGGCCTCTCTTTCAGACTTGAGGTTCTTTTTCGTGCTGTAAATGTACGACACGGGACCCACGGCTTTACTTCCCTTCCGAAGGAAGCAATACTTAGGATTTTTACGCCTGAACGCGCGTTCTTGGGTGTAGGAGGAAAGTATGGTAACCACTACACAACCAGGACCGACATTTTTTACATTAAAATTACACACACTGACAAACGAACCAACTTTTTATTCCAGCACAAAGCTCTAAAGTTTTATTTTTGCGGTTACAGGAAATCTAGAACATTAATGCCTTGGCTATGCCCATCTTTCCTTGGGAAAGAAATATAAAATCCTATTCCATTAGCTGTCGGTGGAAGTAAATATATTGCTTGCCTTCTGGAAGCCGGGATTTATCAGCCCTCGCCCTTGTAATGGGAAAAAGAATGAGTTTGGTAGAAAAATATGCACACACAGCAGCCAAACAAAGCAAACTTGGTGAGGCTGTAAGAGGAAGGATGTAGTTTTGAATGTTAATGCTTTATTACGAGGTCTTGGTACATATAAAACCGGTCACGTCTTCGCTGGCAACTTAACACTAGAAACTTCAGAAGGAAAAGGCAATTTACACAGTTTCACTCTCTCAGATAGTGCACTACTACCATTCTGCTGTTGTTGGAAAACTGGGATAATCTGAAAATATTATCACAAGAGCAGGGATTAGCCATCAGAATGTTCTCAATGGGGCTTTCATTTCATTTTCTTTCTTCTTATACAGCATTCCTTTTGTGTCGCTGTCTTGATTTTATTCGATGAATACGTAATGTATGGCGAGAAGTTACAGTGGGTCCTGGTGGTGTACTTGCCTCCTATACCCAAAACACGGGTTCGAACCCGGCCAGGACCGATGGATTTTTTCGGGCGTAAAAATGCTAAGTATGGCTTCCTTCGGAAGGGAAGTAAAGCCGTGGGTCCCGTGTCGTACGTTTACGGCACGAAAAAGAACCTCAAGCCTGAAAGAGAGGAGCAAAATTTGTCAGCCGTCTCACGCCCTGAGTTGAATGGGACGCTGATGACCTGAGCTGTTAAAGAGCGTCCTTAAATAAATCAATCAATCAAGAGAGAGAGAGAGAGAGAGAGAGAGAGAGAGAAGTTAGAAAGTAACACCTCTTACTTTCATCTCCTTAAATTACTTAGAAATATGAGAAATTAGAATTTGATACTGAAACCTTTTATTACATTCGTTGACCCAAACTGCTTGTTTAACCATCAAGTGGCAGCGTTTATAATTGAAATTGGCTTATATTGAGTTTCTAATTGCAGAATACAGGGGTTCTCAACCTGGTGGGCGCACCTCCCTGGGGAGGCATAGGAGAATTTCAGCGGAGGCATGGTGAGCAATGAAAAATATTAATGAATTTTTTGTTACTAAAAAAAATGTGACAAAAATTTTGTAGCAACGTTGCCTTCAGAGTTCAGAATCTAATTTGACGTTCCTCCCACGTCTTAACGAACTTCCTGATGACATGCAAAATCTTCCACTTAATTTTAAAAGTAAACTGAATAACTTTGTTTCAGGTGATTTAGCATTCTTGAAAACCGAAATCCTACACTACTTCCAGATATTTCTTCAGATAGTTGGCAATATTAGTTGACACAAGATCCGTTCAAAATAGAAGTACCGCCAAGGGTGGTCGAGGTCGTTAAGAAGCGGACTCGTGAGTGGGAGGTCTGGAGTTCGAATTCCGCCAGGACTGTCCTCCCTGACTGAGGTTTTTTACAGGATTTCCTCAGTCTCATAACTGGCCAATGCCGGGGAGGTATCCTGAATTTAGGCCTGGAACGCTTCCTTCCTTAAAAAAAATGCTCTCTCAATACAGAATTTCATCTCATGTATCATCAATGTCCACCGCCTGTAGTGCCTCAGTAATAAAAACGGGCGTTAAACACCATTCAAAAAAAAAAACGGGTGACCGAGGTCGTTAAGCCACGGACTCGTGAGCGGGAGGTCTGGGGTTCGAATTCCGCCAGGACTGTCCTCCCTGACTGAGGTTTTTTCCAGGATTTCCTCAATCTTCATAACTGGCAAATGCCGGGGAGGTACCCTAAAACTTAGGCCTGAAACGTTTCTATCCTTAAAAAATTCTTTGCAAATATATCATTTCATTTCATGTGCCACCAGTGTTCACTGTCTGTGGTGCCTCAGTAGTAAAAACGGCTTTAAACGCTAATAAAAAAAATAGAAGTGGATTTGTTTCCTGATTCCCTTCAAGTTCAGGCAATAAGATTGTCAAACAAAAGACGAGTTTGACTGTTGAAATATTTGGGTTAAACTATTTTCCTGGGTACCCACAAGTTGCTACAGAAGCTGCAAGGTTGATGGTGCAGTTTGCATGTCTATGGAGTCTGGGTTTTCTACGCTGGCCTACATCGAAATACCGAGCAGGCTGGTTGTTGAGTGTGATCTGAGGTATGCATTATCGCAGTTGGAGCCAAACATTAAAAAACTTGTGAAACAAAAACAATACCCTCTCGTTAATTGTATGCTTAAGAAATAAAAGCAAATGTTATAGCTTGACACTGTAACTACAATGAGGGGTAGAATCCTTTGTAATGTAGGCATATTAAGCAGTTAAACAAAATTAAAATGTTCTATCAACAAAACAAACATTTTATTCTTCTTCTCATTTGGCCCTACAGCCCGAGGTGAGCCTTTGCCTGCCGCGGCGACCTGCGCATCCGTCAGAATACCAGCACCCAGACGGTCGCAGCTTTCGTGATCAAAGAACGCCACCTCTCTATCAGGCAGTTTCCCAACTGTCCTCACAGGGCTGAGTGGACCTCTTTCCAGACCTTCCTAACTTAAAAAAATCTTAAATATCTACCGGGAATTGAACCCGGATCTCCCAAACAGCAGTCAGTAACGCTAACCACTACACTAAGGAAGTAGTCGCAAAACAAATGTTAATATTTTTAATATCTGTAATAATTAAAACATTCTAAAATATTCTTCGAGTTAAATTTATTAACCCTAATAGTACATTAGAACGTTTGTGCATCATTAAACCCAGATTGAGAGGGCGTGGAGTGATTTGTAAATGAAAAGGGGGGGCGCAGGCACAAAGAAGGTTGAGGACCCCTGGTCTAAGAGCATTTATAAATGGCTGAAGAATGCTTACGTAAGGTGAAACAAAGAGTGGTTGTATCGACGATGAAAGTTCTTTCCATTGGTTAATGAAAGGCAGACCGGTTGCCCATTCGCTGTATTCACTTTGCACAATATCCAAGAGTCAAAGAGATCACCCGTGCTGAACCTCGGGTACCAACCGATGAATTCTGTTTGATGCTTTTCAATGTGACTGCCGTTATTGAAAGGCTGAGCTTTTACAAACTCCGTGTTGGGGAAAAGTACAATATATTTATAACAGCACAGGGTTAGATGTCCTTGTAGATAGGCAAAACATTCTTTACCTTTCACTAGTTTTTCTTGTAAAACGCAAGGTAATCAAAGACAGGTTGTTGGTTTCAGGCCAGACATTTCAAAGAGTCATGTTCTGAACAAAAGAATATTTTAGTATTAAATATCTTCTGCAACCTGATGGAAGGCTATGAACTCCATTGTGATAGGGCTCCTTAGGGCGAGAAACAAATACCCATCCAGTACAGTTTCCAGACTGACAGAAGTTCAGGGTTGCTGTCCTTAGTCCTGTTTAAAGGAAGGAAAATATTATAATCTGAAGGTGCAATATATGGAGAATATGTCACGTGCACTAGAGTTTCCTAACCAAGACGGAGTCAACTTTAGCTATTTTCTGTTCTGTCCTCATACCGCCCTATCTTGTTCTTGGTTTTCCTACTTAGGGATATCCTCTAGGATTATAATTTAGTAGCATTTTTAGTATTCGTTCCTCAATCATTCTTATTATATGCTGGTACCAATTATTTTCATTTTCATTATTTTTCTCATTTAGATTATATATATTTAACTGTTTTCAAATTTCATTTCTTTATATGTCTATGAGAGCAAATCAAGCTACTGCTCTTAAAAATTTCTTCTTTACAGTTTCTATTCTTTTCCTGTCTGTCCTAATCATGGTTCAGTTTTCACTTTCATATGTTGGCATTGGCACTGCAATTACTTTACAGAATTTCATTTTTATTGCTTTTGGCTTCTTGTTCTTAAAATATTCTCCTTATTGTTCCATTCATTTGTCTGAATTTATTTAGTTTTATATTTAGATCTTCATTAATAACTATCTTTCATTTTATGTGACTGTTACCTATAAAAACTCATTGACTTTGTCTTGGTTGTTGAAATCTTTAAATTATATGTCTCCATAATATCTTTCAGGTTAACACGTCTCTGTTGACCATCTTCCGTTCCCTCAAAAATAACCTGATCGTCAACAAATGAAATTGTTTTCAACCCATGTCTGTTAATTTCAATACCTCCACTCTTTAAGTGTTTCGTCTGTATATATGAAATAATGGTGTCTATAGACACTCTGGGTTATTTCTTCTGTTTTGTTTCCAATTCTAATGCCACTGTCAATCTTAATTGTTTTATATACACTCTTAATTACTTTGATCAGATATCGAATATTGACTCGAATATCCTTTCTCCTGCATTGCATTCCATAATTTATTTCGGAAAATCCTATCAAAGGCTTCTTCATAATTTACAAATAATATGAAAATTGACAAGTTAAAATCCCTTCTCTTCTGTATTAATTGTTCCGCCGTAAATATGACAATATAACATACAATAATATCTTTAATATTTACGAGTGCAAGTTTTCAGCGTTTCGTAGACATCAGAGCTCACAATGGCGTTGGTTGTTTGGCCGGTTGGCAGCAGTTCACAATGTACAACTTCCTGCTTGAAACACAGAGCATAATCTTCTTTTAGTGCAGTGGTAGTTTCGGTTGTTTGGGATTAGATTCATGGGCTGCCAATCAGTGATGGCGGCGTCTTGGAGTGTCGCATATCACCAACCTTTCAAGAAAATATGCTTCTGCTGATGTGACAACAATGCAAATTAGGTGTCAGATGAAATAAGCTGGAAAATTATTTTTTTTAAAGGAAGCGATTCAAGCCTAAATGTGTCTACGGTATTTGTCATTTATGAGGACCGAGGAAAATCCGGAAGAAATTTCAGTCATGGAAGATGGTGAGAATTCAATTCTAAACTTCCCGTTCAACAGTTCGCGCCTTAACAACCTCGGCCACCATGGCAGTCTCGCCTGCGTACTGAGAGAAGTCAATTATCAGCGTGTACAGGTAGCAGATTGTAATTAATATGAGGCTAGCTTTGTCAGCAAGTGGTTTTGCGCACCTGCGCTTTCACCACGTGTACCTTGTGTGCTAAATTTAGTTTTTAAAATCTTGAAGAACGTATTTTTATGTACGATATACATTTAAACCGATTCTTTCAGAGAAGCGGCAAGACGTTTCGAAAGACCTGTAAATCGCGTTTCAGATAGGCAAAGTTATTCGAAACAGAATCTCTCAATGACAAGAAACATTCTCCGAATCGCCTTGTTCTTACGAAAGATGTATAAGTATTTCCTATCAGAGGCAGGCAATATATTGTTGCTAATAGGCATTATTTTCAACAGACAATAGTGCTTATTATCATTAATGTTAAATACATTATTATTTAATGCTTTCAGTAAAAATATAAATATTAAAATAAAAATAATTTTACGGGCGGTGACTCCATCTCCCTCTTTTCCGATTGTAGTAGTTCAACTTCCCCAGCAAGCAGACGAGTTCAAGCGGCCCGCAACTCAAATAATTTCACTGCATAGGGACTGGTGGATATTAAAATTAAAATATGTTATTCTGTTTGTATCCAGTGTTTCAGGTTGAATCTTATAATATATAGATAACTGAAATACTAAAAGATTTGCTGGCCGACCAACCCAAATGGCTCGATAAAATACCGTAACTGATTAATACTTTTTTAATGAACAAGTGAACACCGCTACATAGAAAAAGTTTTAAATTTCCATTCTAATCTAGGTTTTCCCGAACAAGAATTTGTTCGAAACCCACAAATGGCTCCATACATCTTGGGAAGACAAATTTATACCCGTAATGGGGAACTGAGACCCCGAATGCTTTCCGCAGTAAAGATAAGGAGGGATGCGGTCTAGAGAAAGCTGGGTGCCGTATCGCTATTGTGGACTTGTTTGTTTTTATGTGTGACGTCGGATAAAAGAAAGGGAAGGGTGGAGAGAGTAATGACGGAATAAGAGGCGCACTGGCTGGGCAACTGAAGGATTACCCCTTGACGTTGTCATAACGACGACCAAAGTAATAACCTCTTCAACAACAGAGGCGTGAATTCAGTGGCGGCCTTTCTTAACGACTCTACCTAGCAGTCTTTAAACGCAAACACACAGAAACTGCGACAGCCCACTAATACTGTCTAATGCTGAAGACAATATTTCTTTAAAAGGAAGTAACGGCAGAATATTACCTGAAAAATTAAAATTGTATAATCCACTGGATAAGGAGAAACTATTTCTACATAACTACAATTACTATAAAATTAAAGAAGCTCGCTATTAATTGTTTTAATGTTGTAATTTCCAAACGGAACAGAAATGCTTTTGCTTTATATGTCTGAAAATGTCTATGTTGTTGTTCTCTATTTTACAAGGATTTAATGATTTATTTTCCAAATATGAGGAGTGGTATACCTGAAAAAACATTTTTACAATTTTTTTTCAAATATTAACATACCCAAATTGAAAGAAAACCCGTATTATTTAACCATCTAATTTTTATACAGTATAAAGTTACAAAGTATTTCGAATTACACAATACAATAATACAAGTACCGCCACGGATGGCCGAGGTCGTTAAGGCGCGGTCTCGTGAGCGGGAGGTTTGGGGTTCGATTCCCACCAGGACCGTCCTCCCTGATGGGGTATTTTCCAGGTTTTCCTCAGTCCTCATAAACGACAACTGCCGGGGAGGTACCCCAAACACAGTCTGAACATTTCTTTCCTTAAAAACAAATATTCTTTCCCAATTTACATTTCATTTCATGTATCATCAGTGTCCACCACACCGCCACGGGTGGCCGAGGTCGTTAGGGCACGGACTCGTGAGCGGGAGGTCTGCGGTTCGAATCGCGCCAGGACCGTCCTCCCTGACTGGGGTTTTTTCCAGGTTTTCCTCAGTCTTCATAACTGGCAAATGCCGGGGAGGTACCTAAACTTAGGCCTGGAACGCTTCCTTCCTTAAAAAAAAATATTCTTTCCCAATTTATCATTTTATCTCATATATCATTAGTGTCCACCGCCTGTGGTGCCTCAGTAGTAAAAACGGGCGTTAAACACTACTCAAAAAAAAAAAGTGTCCACCACCTGTGATGCGGTAAGGGCTCTTTAACATCTCAGGTCATCAGCGTTCCACTCAATTCAGGTATAAAATCACCGATAAATTTTGAAGACGTCTTCCTCTTTCAAGCTTGAAATAATTTTACGTGTGTGCCCTCTGTCAATGAGAATGTCTTGTACAGTGAAAATCTGCGCTGTGTAGACAGAAGCGGACATTTTGTAGCTTTCTGTTCACTGGAATAGTATTTGCCTTACCTTCTAGTAAGTAGATTTCTATTTACAACGAATTTCAAACATCCGATATCATTCTAACACCAGATAATTTAATCCCAAGCATGTTTCTACTAAAGCAATTATTTTTATTATTTACGAATTATTCAAAGCTATTTTTTGGAAAGTTTACTACTCATGGTGACGTCATTATAAAATCGACCAATAAAATTAAACAAATTTTGAATTTTGACTAATCACAGCCCCATATCGCAGTAAAATTGCCGCAAGAAGTACATTTGTCTTTTTATCAGTGCAGTGAACTCCACATCCCTACTATTATAAATCCTGAGCACGCATCACTGACCATTTTTACTCCCTCATGTGACAGCTTCATCTACTAATTATCAATAAAACTGCAGCCCATTCATTCAAATTTGATAATTGTGTTTTCAATAATTGTACATTTAACTACCTTAATGTGTATTCACTCAACAATTGTTTTTGTGTATTCAGTCAAACTGTGTGAAATAATTTAGTAAAGTATGTAACAATATTTGCCCAAACAACCATACACTTTAATAAACACGTTGTTCAGAATGGTAAAATGTTTTTCTCGTTTCGTATTAGTAAATCGAATGGTAGTGATTGCCCTATTTTAGTCTCACATTTTCGGAATATTTGAAATATATATATATAACTTTTATTTCTATACTATTCATAAAATATTCCTAAACTCGTGATTGGCTCTTCTCATTGGTATTACTGACAATCGACATTCGGCTGATACAAGATGGCTTGAAAAGTTAAGTAAATACATGATTATTACAATTTTGTAAGTAAAGTTAACGGGAAATGTATTTAAACTCTTATTTTATTCATGAAATAGCCCTAATAAATATCACTTCGAATGTCTGAGCTTTCCATTTATCGGCAATCTCAGACCCTCTTGTGATATTACTTGTGAATATTTCATTTATGTGATGCCAGTATAAAGTCGACCAATAAAATGAAACAAAAATTGTAATTTTGACCAATAACAGCCCGATGTCGCAATTAAATTATCGTAAATTTTTACCAAATTCTTTTACCGTGCATTTGTCTTGTGGTCAGTGTAGGCAACTCTATACCTCCACTATATAATTCCTGAGCACGCATCACTAACACTTATCTGTGGTTTCAGTAATTGTACAGTTAACTGACTTAATGTGTATTTATTCCAGAAAAAGTATTTTTGCGTACTAAATAAAATAGTCTGAAATCATTTTATAAATTAAGTAACAACATCTGCCTAAGCAACCATACATTTTAATAAACACGTTCTTCAGAATGGTAAAATGTTATCTGTTATGTTTTTCTCAGTTAGTATTGGTAAATCTAATGGTAGTGATTGTAAGGTCAACTTTCATCTATTTCATTTTCATGGCTTCTGAATAGGTCGATCGGTATTCATAAGTAAGTATAATATTTTATACAATTATTAATATTCTGGGCGCGAATTTTAAATATGCAATGCTTTTATTCTTATTATGTTCACGAAATATCCTAAACCAGTATTTTGCTCTTCTCTATTGGCGTTACTAACAATCGACATTGTCTATTATAAGATGGCTTGAAAAGGTTAAGTAAGTCAACTTTACGGGATTTATATTTAAATTCTCATTTTATTTGTGAAATAGTCCTAATAAATATCACTCGAGGGCCTGAACTTTCCAGATAAATTCACTTACTACGTTCGGAATATTATTTATTCCGTGATGCGTATATTATCCATTTGAATCACTTCTATTCACCTACACATAATATGTAGGTGCAGGAAAGGACCGTAAATAAAATAACTTCGGAAGCACGATGCGAAGTAAACATCTGTACTATATACCGTTTCTGATTTACCAGTTACCAGAATGTATTACAGCATTGTTGTAGGATAGCTGTGATGGAGGCTATATTCCGTCCTACCACACTATTTATGGATTTATCTGAAAATTTTCTTTCTAGGCATAACTAGATTTTTCCCACATCATTAAAAAAATTCATTTAAAGAAAACGAAAGACATTATCTTTATTTTATTAAACATTCGATTAGATTTTGAAAGGCAAAAATTAAAAAAGAACGCCTAAAAAATGTTTGAATATAAACTTAAATGCTTGATTTCTCTTACATTTTCGGAGTAAATCAAGCGTCACTACGAAAAATCACATTCTAATCAATCAATCACATTAGATGAATAATAATTATAATAATAGCAGAAAAAAGCAGAACTTTTATAATCTAGACTGTCAAATTGTGCAATGTATCAAGTAATCAAAACACAATAGTGTTTTAACGGAACCATAGAGATGTCGGTCCTGGTGGTGTAGTGGTAACCATATTTGCCTTCTAGACCCAAGATCGCGGGTTCAAACCTGCCCAGAACCGATGGATTTTTTCGGGTGTAAAAATCCTAAGTATGGCTTCCTTCGGAAGGGAAGCAAAGCCGTGGGTCCCGTGTCGTACATTACGGCACGAAAAAGAACCTCAAGCCTGAAAGAGAGGCCTCTGAGCAAAATTTGTCGGCCGTTTCACGCCCTGAGTTGAATGGGATGCTAATGACCTGAGATGTTAAAGAGCGTCCGTAAATAAATCAATTCAACAACAGGAACCGTAGATTCAGTGTCAATAGTGATATTTAGTATAATAAAATATGATGCACCGTATAAGAGACGTGTGTGCATTTGAAACGATTAAAATTGTATCATCAACATTTCAATTACATTCAAACAAAGAATAAATTTCTGCTTTATGTAATTTTCATAAGACTGACAGATATATTGTAAATTGTGCGTGTGCGATAGCCTTACTGTTTGTGTACAAACATCAGTAAAGCATTTTTACAAACATATGGGAACGGTATGTACAACACACAGTTTATATATCTTTGAATGAAACAATTTTGGCCTAAACACTTTTAAATTCAGATAAATTTAATTGATTTAAGCATTTAATTGAAAATAAACATCGGTTGGGCTAAACTTTTGTCAAGAAGATTTAATGATAGCCTGTGTTCGTTTCTAAAAGCATAATTTATTGGACGGCCTTGAAAGCTTCAAAGTTACATATAGAAATATCTTAGGAGCAGTTAGAATCTACTCCTTTTGCCCCATTCTATAATCTATTGGCGAAGTCATACGTAAAGATTACATCTAGATTACTTTTTGTACGGAGTGCAAATATATTCTATTTTGTATTTATATACTGTGAATAGTATATGCTACAGCAAATAATATTTATTTACGATTGTTATGTGCAAAATAAATACACCAATATTGTAGGAGAGAATTTCGTGCTAGATTTCCAGGAGTAATATCTCATCAGGAAGTACAATTTTTAGATCAGTGAACAAAGTTTGAACCTAAAGTGTTTGAAGCCGACCAAAAAATTGGGTTAGGGAGGAGTAGCTTGAGAAATAGGCTATCGATTAGAAACTTCTCCTTAAGTCTTTAACATGATTGGCCCCGCAAATTGGTGTATCTGTCGTCAGTGCGTTCAAGCTATTCAGCTGCTGCGTCTTCATCTATATAAAATTACGGCTGTATCTGAAATTAAATCCGTGGAGGCTCTTAAACGAAAATCCAGAATACAGTTTACAATATATTCAATTTCGAAAGGATTTAGGCTTGTCTCACAGCGGAGGGCAGGAATTTAGAGCATTTACTGCCATATTAATTATTGACTACTAATAAATAACAAAAGAAACAAAATTTGCAATGAGTTCTGACCAGGTGACGTAATATCCTGTGGCGCAAGTGGGGAAACCGTTACACAGTATCAATTTTTTTAATGGTGTTTAACGCCCGTTTTTACTACTGTGGCACCATAGGCGGTGAACACTGATGATAAATGAGATGAAATGATAAATTGGGAATTTTTTTTAAGGAAGGAAGCGTTCTAGGCCTAAGTTTTAAGGTACCTTCCCGACATTTGTCATTTATGAGGAATGTGGAAAACCTGGAAATAACTCAGTCAGGAAGGACGGTCCTGGCGGGATTCGAACCTCAGTCCTCCCGCTCACGAGTCCGCACCTTAACGATCTCGGCCACCCGTGGCGGTACAGTATCAATCAATTTCCGATTGCGTAGGGGAATAAGAACCCTGTAGAACAGCTGCAAATGTTTACAAGCGACACCAAGAGCTCTTGGGGATTGTAAAGTACATTAGTTTTCTGTCTATAAACATACATGCGAAACAAATTTTGAGAGAGTGTGCTTGAACCGGATTATATATTAAATATATTTTTGCACCACGTTTATTCATTATTTCTTTGGAAATAATATTCAATTATTGAGAAATATGTGCTCATATTATGTAAAATTCAATATAAATACTACCCCTTACGTTGAAAGCCTGTACAATTCTCTGCCAGAAAAATCGCATTCAGGGCTTTTAAAAGAATACGAAGACACTGCTGATAATTTTATTAAGCATTTCAGCAAAGACCAGCATAAGAGAACTTGATTTATAAACACTGAAATAAAATTTGCGGTAACTTCTACGTAAGAAATAATTTAGATTTTTATTTCTTCGCCTCATGTGGGATAGAGCTCAGCTGGTCGGTGTTAAGTTATACTGTATATAAGCCCTCCTTTAAAAGGTAAATATAAATGTATTAACTGTGGTTTGCGATGTGATGGGCACCGGATTATTGACGGATAAGTGCTTCTAGTAGTTTGACCATTGCCAATCTATCTGTCAGCTCCATACGCTAATAATTATTCGCTTTACTGCAACCACAGGTGTAGACCTAACCAAACTGTTGCGGTATTTCAATGCGACTTCGAATTTCAATGTGGTGACATTTCCCAAGGATTCACTTGTTATCTGTTCAACCCATCATTCAGCTGTAAGCGCCGGGCAACATGACGCTGAGTTTAACCTGCATGTTTAATAAAGAGGGATATCCAAAAAACGACATATATACACACATGAACTGTTCATACAAGTTAACCAAATGATATTAAGTTGTACCTTTAATTATAAATCATATTTATAACATATAAGAAATTATTTTGTAATATATCAAGGTATTACGTGTTTCTTCTGATAAAATATTCAAAATATAAATAAATAAAATTCCTGTAAAATTTAGAACGAATGCACGGCATTTCTCAAAATTGGTCCAAACATTTTGTCAATTATACATCGGTTTTCATAAAATATTCTTTTAAAATATAAAAGCGATTTTTTTTTGATTGATTTATTTATGGACGCTCTTTAACATCGCAGGTCATCAGCGTCCCATTCAACTCAGGGCATGAAACGGCCGACAAATTTTGCTCAGAGGCCTCTCTTTCAGGCTTGAGGTTCTTTTTCGTGCCGCAAATGTACGACACGGGACCCACGGCTTTACTTGCCTTCTGAAGGAAGCCATACTTAGGATTTTTACGCCCTAAAAATCCATCGGTCCTGGCCGGGTTCGAACCCACGATCTTGGGTTTAGGAGGCGAGTATGGTATACACCACCAGGACCGACTAAAAAAAAAAAAAAAAAAAAAAAAGCGAATTGTGAAAATGTATATGACTAAATGAGAGCCGCCGCTGAAGCCAACACTGCATGCTCTCCAGTTGATCTCTACTTCCAACTTTTATCTCCATCATTATTCTTGTTTTCTTACCCACCATGCCGACTCCCAAAGCAGCTTTGTTTGTCCTGACAAACTTCAATCACTGTTTGTGTGAAAGGTTGCTCTCTTTTAGACCGCCTGCTGCTTTAAAATAATGAAACATCCATGTTAAACATATGAAGGCGCACCCGTTCACCTCTCTTAAGAATCGTGCTATTTCTTTCCAATCAAATTTGCCAATACAAATCTTTCTTGATCTTTAAAATCTTTGGTCCTATCTTTTAGATGCCGCCGTCGTTAACCACATTTTCTCTTTCCGTGAACATCCCACAGAAAATTACTGGAACCCATTTTCCTATCTTCGTTTAAAGCATTCTATCCATTAAATTTCCCAAGACAGTTGCAGTGAAACATCTGCCACCATATTTAACTAACCCAATACCATAAATTTATTGGAACGCATAGTAAATTAATCCAATAATATCAAAAGACACAGTATACGTCAATGGAATGTCGCCTGCAGTATTGACTAAGATTTACTTAAGTCCAGTCGTCATTTGTTGATTGTTGATTTGTTTTATTTACGGACGCTCTTTAACATCTCAGGTCATTAGCGTCCCATTCAAATTAGGGCGTGAAACGGCCGACAAATTTTGCTCAGAGACCTCTTCTTTCAGAATTGAGGTTCTTTTTCGTGCCGTAAATGTACCAGACGGGACCCACGGCTTTACTTCCCTTCCGAAGGAATCCATACTTAGGATTTTTACGCCCCGAAAAAATCCATCGATCCTGGCCGGGTTGGAACCCGCGATCTTGGGTGTAGAAAGCAAGTATGTTACCACTACACCACCAGGACCGACGTCGTCAGTTTAGACCAGCCCATTACCGAGGCAAACCTAAGGAGTATATAATATAAATGATAATTTGATATTCCAAAGAAGACGTGGTTTTGTAATCGGCACATTACTGCCCTGATGATAAGCGAGAATCCGTCTCCGAAAGCTCACCCATTCAGAGGAAACTAATCTCGCTGGAATTGTGAGAAAATCTGTGTATTGTTAAATGCCCGTGTTCTCCATAAAATAAACGTGCTTTTGTATCATAATACATTAAATAATATAATAAAAAGTCAAAAAATGAATTTCAAGCATATATTTCTATCTGCAAGAAAGCACATTTTGTGCACTTGAAAATAATTTATCAATTAATTTTCTATCTCAAATTTAGCAAAAGGTATGACTTAAACAAACTTTCTTCGTGAAAATCGGAAATATTGTTCTGGTTACGCCTAGACTCCATATATTTATTCTTATTAAGAAATGAAAATAATATTACAGTAAAGCATATATTTTACATGAAAATGAATTAATGCATGCAGTAAATATTTTTAAGAAAGCATGAAAGTTCTGGAATGTGTTCCTTTTCCATGGAATGGCCCAGAAACAATTCACAAATAGTCACCAATGATAAACATGGTCAACTTCGTTTGCATGTAATCAAATTTCACTTACATTACCGGCCACACTGTAAAACGGATGGATGGTCTGTGAGGGTGGAGAATACTACGCCCCACTGATTGGCGGCACCTCCGGGAGGAAAATGTTGACGTGAGGGGATTACCGGCCGGCGGGGTCCCTAAAACGTTTCCAGATAGAACTTCCCGAGGCCGGTGAAGCCCCCTGCGGAGTGTACCAGTCTAGAAATCTTTCCAAAACACAATTTACCATGACAGTGCGCTAGCTCACCTTTCACTGGCATTTTGAACGCTGTAACAGAACGGAATAATATGAAAAGGATGGGCAGAAAATTCGTGGAATGTAAATATCCATCTAAGTGAAATTGAACCCGGATCCTTCAGAATGCGAGTCTCAAGCTTTACCTCTTGAGCCATCCTTTTGGTTAAAGATTAACCTCGATTGAAATATAATTTTGATATTTCTTTATTAAATATGACAATATTTATAGGAGGTTCGACAAGTTCAAACATATACTTGGATTATTGTATATAATAATTGTTTAACTAAGTATGGCAGAAAGAGAATACTCAGAGAATTAGTAGGTGACTACTTATAGTAATTAATAGGTATGCAGTCAAAAAAAACAGTAACACTATTAACAATGTAACAAATTAACAGTAATTATAATAGTCGAAAAGGATAAAACACTAAGAAAAAGATCTCAAGTGTGACTTTTTCTTAGTGTTTTATCCATTTCTACTATTATAAATACTGTTAATTTAATATGTATGTGTGTGTGTATTCACCAATGTTATAAAAAATAATTGTATATAGTATTATATTTTCTGCCAATATTGTAAAATTTATGTGACTGACCGGAGCAAAAACTTATGTAACTCAAGCAATCGGCGAAGAAGTCAAGCGGTAATGACTTTTTAATGGGCTTTATGAGAGATGGCTCGGCTCTGGACGGTTCCAGTTGCCGGAACTTGAGATTTGAACATACGAAACAAATTCAAAGTAACCAATGGCATTCATAGATTTTAAAATGTTTAGGAAACATGAACCCCAAGTGCTTGCGAGAACCCCTATAGGCGTGGGTTGAGCACATGTATATAAAGGGATAACCTAGGCAGTTCAAGGCATTCGTTTATCCTTTCGTATCATAACTAGGCATGCAGTCGTATCTAATCAAGACATTTTCATTTGTAATCAGTTCGGAGACAATTTCTGTTCATTTGGTTTATTTACGGACGCTCTTTAACATCTCAGATCATCAGCGTCCCATTTAATTCAGGGCGTGAAACGGCCCATAAGATTTACTCAGAGGCCTCTTCTTTCATGCTTGAGGTTCTTATACATGCCGTAAATCTACGACATGGCTTAAATTTCAATCCGAAGGAAGCCCAGCTTTGGATTTTTTCTCCCAAAAATTCATCGATCCTGGCCGGCATTGAATTCGCCATCTTAGATTTAGGAGGAAAGTGTGGTTATCACTATATCACCGGAAACCGACGTTCATAGACAAAATAAATGACGGTGTGAATTAGTGAAAGTAAGTGAAGTGCATTAATTCGAATGAATTTTTAAGAGGTAGTGTATGAAGTTCGATCACTGGGACAGTTTCGTTTCATGATTCTTTATCTTCGCAACATAATAACTTAGTTTGACCTCCTCGCTTCAATTTAAGAGAAACGAAAAAATCTATTCCGCGAAAGGTTTTCCCCAGTGTGAACGAAAGGGGAAGTGTGAAAGCGGATTTTTCGTTGGTGAAGGTTGAGTCGCGCCCAAACCTACTTTAAACAGGCCAGTATCAAGTACGAGGCCGGCAATTAATCGGTTCCTGACAGCCAACAGTATTTCCGCTGGATGAAAACAATAGACATGCTAATTATAAATTCCAAATAGTGCGTTATAATTCCAAGTATCTTCCGATTGTAGATCCTTGATTCCATAGTCAGTAGAAAACAGCGAAAGTGCCCTGAGACAGATAATTGATGAAGGTAGGACAAAGACTGAACTTAGCCGAGGCAAAATGGTGTTCATATCAGTTACCTGACTGCCAAATCCAGCTCAAACAAAATAACGTTTCAAATTTTGTTCTCCAAATGTGTGGCTGCATCAACACTACCGCAAAACAAACACTTTAAGCATTTACTAAACTGGTTTATTAACGTTTTTTGCAATTTTGAAAAGTTGCCTGTAAAGAGTTTGTTAGAAATGCAGAGCACTTATACACAGATGGAAATTAAAAGTTAACAAGAAAGAAATTAGAACTCAAACGGAAGGAACTGAAATAGAGCAAAATAGTATTTTGGATAGTAATGAGACAATAAGAAAAATTATTCGCATAGATTACGGCACACTAATATCAGATAGTGGATTGGAAGATAATGGCAGTATTCAAACTCTTTCAGATAATGAAGAGGATATTGCAATACATTTAAACAAAATGCAAATAACAACTTAGAAAAACAAGTAATAAAGCAGAAAAGAAATTCAGTGTTCTAAAAAAGATGTTTATAATAAGAAAGAAGAAGAAGAAGAAGAAGAAGAAGAAGAAGAATAGAAAGAAGAGGAAGAGTAAAAATACGTATAGAATTATAAAAGCTAAAATAAATAAGAAGAACAGGAAGACAATAAGAACTCAAATTACAAGTAAAATATTGTGGAGGTCAATAAAACCGCTTTCTTGAAGATGGAAGATAAACAGAGTTGTTATAGTCATCGCTATGGAAAGCAGAAAACTATACAGAAAAGGCAGGAAGAAAAATCGGAAGAAATGGTGGATGACAGGTATTTCACACAGCTATCCAACAAAGTGATTCGACAATACGCGTTATACATGTTACTTATATTCTATTTAGTTCGATTTATAGTTTAACTTTTTGTTCAACAATATATAACATAACTTTTATATCTTGGAAGTAATTTATCTGTATTAAAGTTAAAAATAACGGATTATTTTAGCAAACTTTTTCTCTAAAATATGACATTTTAAATCTCTCTTACATAAATCTCACATATTCATTAATTACTGTTACTCTTAATTTAAACAATTTCAGAAAAATGCAAAATGGATTTAAAGGTGTGATATATATAAATGCATTAAACTATTCTCATAGATTATAGGGTCGGTCCTGGTGGTGTAGTGGTAACCATACTTTGCTTTAAACACAAGATCGCGGGTTCAAACCCGGCCAGGACCGATGGATTTTTTCGAGCGTAAAAATTCTAAGTATGGCTTCCTTCGGAAGGGAAGTAAAGCCGTGGGTCCCTTGTCGTACATTCACGGCACCATAAAGAACCTCAAGCCTGAAAGAAGAGGCCTCTGAGCAAAATTTGTCGGCCGTTTCAAGCCCTGAATTGAATGGAACGTTGATGACCTGAAATGTTAAAGAGCGTCCGTAAATAAACCAAATAGATTAAAGGTAGGATCGTTCAAATAGCTATCGATTACTTCATAGCTTTCACATCAATAATAGTAAAATTCTATTAAAATTAATTATTTTAAAATTTACGAGCTCAAGTGTCTGGTATTTTTCTTAAAAAAGCTTTTTGTTTAATTTTAATTGCAAATTGTTACTTTTGAAACAACGATAACATACGGGAAAGTTAGCAAGACAAACAGAAACACATGAAAAACCCAACAAACACAAAAATTAGCGTTTTTCATCCATTCTGATTGCCGAAGCCCCTATGGTGGAGTTCGCTTAGGTATGAAAACAGATATACAACTATTGACTGTTAAATAGCGAAAGGGAAAGAAAACATCGAGCGCTGACGTCATTCTCACAGTGATGACGCATGCAAAAGTTATCCGCGTTGAATCTGTCCATGCAGCTTATTTCTAATTTTGTACGAAACCCACTTCGAATTGATTCGAATATAGAAGTGTCTATGACAGAGGATTAACGTATTGAAAAACTTTCATAGCCACAAAGCTTCTTCATAAACAATCCTTTTGTCGCTGATTCCTTTAAGAAGTGTTATAAATTAAACATTTTCTGAGCCTAATTCTAAAATTGGATGTTATTATATGCTATTGTAAACAAATATTATAACAAATGCAAAATAGGTTACTCATTATTTTTTTAAGAGGAACCGGTTATGCTGTTGATTTTGAAATTGAAAGTTATTGAAATGCTAAGAAAAGTACAACATACAAAAGGGCCTTCAAGTGTCTGGCCAAGGCCATTTTTAGATGTAACCCATCACATTTACAAAAAATAAAAATTAATACAATACTTTTTAATCTCTAAATATTGCCCCACACTTCTTCTCGCATTTAAATCTATAATATTCATGTTTATAATCGTTTTGTTCTAAATGTTGCATATTTAACAATCAATTTTAGCCCTAATCGCCACTACTAGTGGAAAGTGGTCACTACTTGAACACAAGTTTAAACTTTAACGTCATTTACTATAATTGATACGTTAGTCATAAAATGTAATCTATTACACTTTATTCAATTTTCTTTACAAATGTAAATTTACCACACTCATCCTCTCTATAATATATTTATATAACGAGACGTTTGTAACCTTTAGTTCATTATTTTAGCAAATGTGGCTTCTATCAAGTTTGCAGTTTACATTATAGATTCGACCTGTGTTTATTTATATTTTTATTGATTTACTCACATTATCAATTTAGGTTATTATTGTACTGAGAAGATAAATTACGTCCGGATTCAGGGATGGTTACAATATGGCAACTGCCTTGCTTAACGTTGCTGAGGACATCCGTGTGAGTGAACTGACTGCCCCAACTCTCATTGACTTCTGTAGAACGTTTGACCGAGTTAATTAGCTCTGTCTAGTGGTTAGCGTTGCTGACAACTGAACTGGAGGCCCGGGTTAGATTCCCGGTACCTACTTAGGAATTTTTCTAAGTTAGGGGGATATGAAACGGCGTCCATCTAGCCTAGTGAGGACAATTGGGAAGCTGCCTGATAGAGAGGTGTTCTTCTTCGATCACGAAAGTCGCATGCGCGTGCCGGCATTGATCATATGCCCGCCTACAATACTGTTCTCTGTTAATGAAGTCGCAAGACGGAGACAGATCACGTAGAGGTCGCTGCGGTAGACCAAGATTCATTCCGGGCTGTAGCGCTAAATGAGAAGCAGATGAAGAATATAAATGAACTACTTTTAAAACTCGGTGTGAGATCGCTTTTCGTCTTGGATGTCAGTGAAGTGTGGAGTGCCACAAGGATCGGTACTTGGACCAATATTATTTTATATACATTTAAATGACATCACTAACACATTAAACATTGCAGATACCAATTTCTGACGACCTACAAGTGTATACGCAATCACGACCATACTTACTCATTAAACTCTATATCCGAACTGAACGAATACCTAGATTCAGTATTAACATAGACTAAATAAAACACTTTATCATAAATCCGGGCAAATCGCGGGCAATCATAATGGGATCGATAATAAAACAAAATTAATTAAACAATTCTCATTCCCGTGAAACCTAATTAAACAAACGAGCAAATAAAACCACCTGTAAAAAAATCTCGATGTTTAATTTGATGGTAATCAAATGGTAATCTTAATTGGCACATTCAAACAAAAGAAACGTCTAAAAAAAATATTTTCAGCATTCCATTCCTTGAAATGCTTAAGAATTTTCTCGTATAAAATATGGGAGGAAAAAAAGAAAACGCTCGTATCAACACTGATTAGGCGACATTTCGATTACTGTGAACTTTCTGTTAACTGGCATCGCGATAAATCTTGGACAAAGACTAAAACAACATGCTCGTCATTTTGTGACCATGGACGAAGCGTGGATTCGTTGCTGTACAGCGTAAACGAAACAGCAGTTTGAACACTGAAGCGCATTAGCTCAACCAGCTCCAAAAAGGGCCAAATGAGTTCCATTCACTGGAAAAGCGATGGCTTAAATTATTTTGAATATATATATATATAATAAAAATAAAGTAACACTATTAACAATGTAACAAATTAACAGTAATTATAAAAATAGAAAAAGACAAAATCCATTGGTCCTAGCCTGGATAAAACCCGCGATCTTGGGAGTAGGAGTCAAGTGTGGTAACCACTACTTCACCAGGACAGACTGGCTGACCCCGAACTCCACATAGCGGTTCAATATAAACAACAGCTTCCTCCCTCCCTCAGACGTCATATACCGTAGATCGATGATATGTATATACATTATCTCAAAACAGTCATCAATGATTCATTTCAGTGCTTTAGCCCGTTAAGAAACAGTTCATAACAGCTAACCACATATAACACCATACCCCTTTGTCTTGCGTTTAAGAGGGGTTCGCTGTCTCATAAACTTTTGAACTGTGCACTTTTCAGCAGATCAGGTTTTAACTCTCTTTTTAATATTTACGACGCTGCAACGTTGTTAGCGCCTCAAACGAGAGAACAGAGTGAAAGCTGACAGCTTTGTGAATTAGTAAAGTTACAAGCACCAAGTTACGCAGTGAAAATTCAATACCTCTAGCGTCAGAAGCTACATTAAACAACGAGAGTCAAGTTTTAAATGATAAATTAAAATGAAATTAAACTTCTGGCACGACAACCTGCTAGAGGCTTAGGTTGTCACCTCAAAGGATGCCACAAAGGGTCTATGTGGCCAGCGCAACAACATCTTACCAGCCTTTATTTCGACTTTCCAGAGCGGGACTCGTCAACACGCCATCAGACAGTTTTCACTTGCCTTCATGAATTTCAATGTACTCCATTTCAAACCCATACTTTATATATATATATATATATATATATATATATATATATATATATAATATTAATGAAACATAAAAATAAAGAAACACTATTAACAATGTAACAAATTAACACTAATAATAAATACTTTTATTATTAGTGTTAATTTATATATATATATATATATATATATATATATATATATATAACCACATTCTCAGGTCAATGATTGCAACACTATGATCTGAGAGTTAAATACGCAGGGTGCCAAAAATGTACACACACTTCAAGCAAAGAAAATACTGCGTTAACATGACAAGACTGAATTTTCACAAACAGAAAATGATAAGCACTAATCATCTTAGACTTTTACAGTTACAACAGTTAAAAATGCCCACCATCGGCGTCTATACGCTTCCGAGTATGTTGAACTACTGATTGAGCAACGTTTACGAAAGTGTCCTCAGCGATTGCAGCACATGCCGTTTCAATTTCTTCCCGAAGTGTTGTCAGTGTAGCTGGTTTTCTACGGTATACAACATCCTTAAGAGTTCCCCATAGGAAGAAGTTCAACAGAGTTACATCCGGAGAACGCGATGGAAACTCAATCGAACCTCTTCGTCCTATCCTGTGCCTTGGAAGATTGTCATCAAGGTACGCACGTACACCTCAGTGATAATGTTGGATGCACCATCCTCGTTTCTATAGAATGGCGGGTAAGGTGGATGGGCGTATCATGTTCACGTACACTGGGCCAGTTACTGTTCCTTCAAAAAAGAATGGTCCAATTAGACGCCTGGATGACAACTTACATCAAACATTACGCTCTTTAACATCTCAGGTCATCAGCGTCCCATTCAATTCAGGAGTGAAACGGGCAACAATTTTTTCTCAGAGGTCTCTTCTTTCAGGCTTGAGGTTCTTTATCGTGCCGTAAATGTATGACATGGGACCCACAGCTTTACTTCCCTTTCGCAGGAAGTCACACTTAGGATTTTTAAGCCCGAAAACAATCCATCGATCTTGGGCGGATTTGAGCCCGCGATGGGTTGGGCCCAACTTATCCTTATTATCGGTCCATCCCTGCCCCAGAGTATGAATTTATATTGCTGATATGCTCTTCCTCACAAAGATTTTAATTATTGTACTGCACTGCAACAAAGAGAGGCCTAAAGTAGGCGAGATTTTACGTTATGATTGACGCTTCTACTGCCACTTGGCGGCGCCAACACGCTGTTGCCACATCTCTTAACTCGCTGTCCAACTCCACTGGTTGCACTCCAGGATCATAATCAATAACAGTAAAGTTTAATATATCTAACACTTTAAATTGCTGTTTATCGGAACCCTACAGAATCACTTTTGTTTGATACAAAGCACAATCACTAAACTTTATAAAATTCTTGCATACGAAAAGTTAATCCATTGTATTTGAAAACGCATTGCTACTGCGTATTTTCCGTTAACTGTTCACTGTGGCAACGCTGATGATGTCATGTCTGACGATATAGTGTTCTTATTATCTGACTGGTCAATGATAAGACGAGCCTCTCGCCAGCTGAGTAGCCGGTATAAACCCCGTCCAAGTGTCAATTACGAACCAATTTCTTGCTTACTGGTGATACTGCGGTTCTTTGCTGAGCGAAGCATATTCGCACAGCTATTTATATGGAAAATAAATAATTTTCATAAGGGAATTTGTTGGAATTACTAAATATTTAAAATAACCCTTGTACTACTCCGCTCGCTTCAATCCATATAAGAAACTAGGGTGGTCTCTATTCTGCAAAAGGCAGTTCAGTAATAAAACTTGAATATGATTAAAAAGCAAGACCCCAGCAACTGCTCCGTTGCTGCATTTGATTTATGAGATAAACTTTGCTGTATTCAATAACCGTAACTTCCCTGACCTGAATTACTGCCAAGAGCAGTATACATAATCCATGTAGTATTAAACAGTGTATGTTCCTCAAATGTATCGATTTCCTTTTATTGTTGCGTACATTAAGACAGGTAACATGGTTTTCCAATATTCAGCCATTTTTCTCTTAGAAGATTCACAAGACTCATGTCGCACCAAGTTTTCCTTTATCCAGTTTTCTTTTTAAATGTAGTGCATAATCTCAGATAGATACACCTCACTATCTCATCCAGCTATTGGAGATTTCTTACATCAAACTTGACATTAATTTTTCAATTATTGATGTAAAAAACAAAAAAACAAAAAACATTTATGCCATTAGAATGTTAAATGTGGCGGTTACTATGATTTTATTTTATTTTTTTTTTTTTCATTTGTTTCATTTAAAATAGTGATTTCCACCGGTTCGTAGTTCAGTAACACAGTTTTAAAAAAAATGTTAGGTAGTCCGTTCTTCTAATAATATTGGTTTACATATTTTTTGCTGAATGAAAACGGTTCATATTTTCTGATTCTATCGTGGAATCTCTCAAACCAGCCTTAGTTTTGTTTCATTTGGTTGCAGTTTTTCAGAAATCGGTATTATAGAAAATAGAGTTTTTGTTTGCTCATTAAGGGGATACATAGAATAAATATTCTGAGAGATTTAAACAAGACAGTAAGTGGTTCACTTTGTGAATGAAACAGAAGGGCTAAATCAGAGCTTTGGACCAGAAAAAATTAGCTACAAAGGAACAATTTAGTTGCTGGAGAACCAAATTTGAAGTATGAACAATTGGTTTCTCCTTCTAATGCCCTTCTTCCACCACCCCATATTAAGTTAGGCCTGATGAAGCAATTTGTTACTGCTCTCAATAAGGATAGTGATTGTTTCAACTTCCTTGTTACAAAGTTCCCACAGAAAACTGAAGCTAAGATAGCAGCAGGTATTTTCGATGTACCCCAGATTCGTGAGCTTATGCAGGATGAGGTCTTTCCTCAGTCGAAGTCCGAGTTAGAGAAGTCAGCATGGATGAAATACAAACAAGTGACAGAAAACTTTCTTGACAACAAGAAATCTGAGAACTATAAAGAAATTGTGAAGGAAATGCTACAACATTTTAGAACTCTAGGATGTAGAAAGAGTGTTAAAGTGAATTTTCTCAACAGCCGTATTGATTACTTCCCTGCGAATATTGGTGCAATAAGTGAAGAACAAGGTGAAAGACATTAAAACAATGGGCACCACTGCCGAGGCCAATGGGATGTGTCAATGATAGCTGATTACTATTGGTGTTTAAAAAGAAACACAAATATAGAACATATCACAACTTTAAAAAAAAAATTAAGTTTTTTCTCCCTAATAGTGAAAAAAGTTTCTAATTCAAAATTATTGACACATAACTATCTTTTTAACACATTCATTAATATTTAAATTATAAGGATCCTTCAAGGACAGTTTTGTCTATCTGTATGTCTTAAAGCTTATAATATTTCATAAACAATATAAGTACATTATTACATGTGATGTTATTTTGTTAGAAACCTAACCCGATAGAGCAAAACTGAAAATTTATTTGAATCCAGGACATTCATATTACACATATCCAATTGAAAAAATAAAAAGAGCAAGGATTTTTTTAAAGTATTAAAATTTTGCAAAATGTGATGTTATAATATACTAGATCTGGCGTATTATAATGCATGGTTACTTAATACTCGTTTCTATGACGATGTTATTTTGTTTTTGTTGTGAAGAATTCACATGGAAATGGATGCTAATTCCGTAACGTTTAATATTGCAAATATGAATATCATTCCAGAAGAGTAAAGAAAAATAAGATAGCTGAGAGTTTGTTAAATCTTTCAAAAATCTGAAAGCGTGTACGAAAAGTTATTTTACATGGAGAAAAGAGAAACATGTTAGTTCAACTAATGAAAAAATCTTGTCTTCATATTATTCAGAGCTGGTAAATATACAATGCAACGTTTATTGATTATTATTATTATTGTAAGTAATTTAAAATTTATGTTCTTAGATTTGTTTATTTATTTAATTCGAAGATCTGCATGCCTTCGACTCTCTGGTGTGTGTATTGGAATGAAAAAAATCGAAGGTTAAGGAAGTTTTCTGTTAGTATAACCGAGATTGCTAATGATTCAAAATTAACGTTTTGAAAGAAATAAATTGCAATGTGATTAATTAATTAATTGAATTTTGATTGCAGTTTCAAAATATTTATTTAATAAAATGATTCTCGTGTTTGAATGTTAGTATGCTTGTCAGGGCGTCGATTTTTAGCTTTTTTTTTTACAGGTACGTTGTTTGAAATGTAGGCGGTGGTGACTTCATGGAATACTGGTTGCTAGGTAACCAGTGTCATTATTGGGCTAATTGTGTAGGATTTATAGCGTGTTTTAATGCTAGGATTTCTTAAACAAATTAACGGTGTCACTTTTCATTGTATTATACTTTTCTCACCTTGAATTAACAACAAAAATTTTTGTTTTCCAGAAGATTTTTATCAGTTTAGAATATGGAGATCTAGATATCCAATGCTTGTATGCATGGAGAGCCATATAGAGCCGCTGAAACTTTGTACTTAAAAATACTTTTTAATTGACAATATTACAGAGCAACTAATGAGCAATGCTACCCAGTGCATTTTCTTAACCAATCATAAAATAGGATTATCGGTCGTACAGCCAGTTTGTAGTAGTTAGAAAATGTCCCAAATAGGGCATTTTCAGAATAATATCAAATCCTTTACATTGAGGTGTTACATGGACATAAAATGCTCTTTGAGATGACTCGAGCGTTTTCATATTTAAAACGTCGGTCCTGGTGGTGTAGTGGTTACCATACTTGCCTCCTAAACTCAAGATCGCGGGTTCAAACCCGACCAGGCCGATGGATTTTTTCGGGCGTAAAAATCCTAAGTATGGCTTCCTTCAGGAGGGAAGTAAAGCCGTGGGTCCCGTGTCGCACATTTACGGCACGAAAAACAACCTCAAGCCTGAAAGAGAGGCCTCTGAGCAAAATTTGTCGGCCGTTTCACGCCCTGAGTTAAATGGGACGCTGATGACCTCAGATGTTAAAGAGCGTCCATAAATAAATCAACAAAAAAAAAAAACTGTCGAAAATTTCACCGCCACGGGTGGCCGAGGTCATTAAGGAGCGGATTCGTGAGCGGAGGTCTGGGACTCGAATCCCGCCAGGACCGTCCTCCCTGACTGAGGTTCTTTCCAGGTTTCCCTCAGTCCTCATAACTGGCAAATGCCGGGGAGGTCCCTAAACTTAGGCTTGGAACGCTTCCTTCCTTAAAAAATATCCTTTCCCAATTTATCATTTCATCTCATGTATCATCAGTGTCCACGCCTGTGGTGCCTCAGTGGCAAAAAGCGGGCGTTAAACACTATTAAACAAAAAAAACTGTCGAAAATTTGTTCTTATTAAGCTTACAATACTATGCAGCAATTAATCTACGGCTATAAATAATTCTAGAGCAAAGTAATCCATTATTACGTACACATGATATACATTCACTAGGAGAAATTGAAAATTCTACAAGGCTTTTAAAGAAAGGTGCAACGCTACAAGCGCAGCATACCCAACTTTATTTGAACAGAAGTGTCAAGTGTAATGTTTCGGTGGCCCTGAAGCGTACTGGATTACTAATTTGCATTCTTATGGGGCTCTGGAACGTCATGTGTTACAAAATGAATTTTAACTAGGATATCAATGATATTAAACAGTTAAAGTCTGTAAATTTCCTCAAAATAAATATAATATTCCAGAAGTGAAATGAATGAAGGAACAAGCTATTAAAACTATTAGTGAGACAAATATAAATGCATTAACAACATGAAAACTGGAGTGCAACATAAAACAAACTGAAAATAAAAGTATTTAAGGGAAAAGGAAAATTTATAATACATGGAAAGTGATAGTAACCCATGTTGCATATTTCACAGTTATGTCGCCCGTTTCACGGCAACTGGCTAATCGACATTTAGAGCGGTAACTCCCGGCGAAGCGGTTGTAATATCCTCGCAACTGATTAAGCTTCTGCAATTAGAGCTGAAATAAGAACGCAATTTATGGCAGCAGCATACGGTTCGTTGAATGTCACCTTCATTTTGCCATAGGTGGAACTGTACATGCCTCAACTTGCGCACCTCTCATAAGCTGGAACCGGAAGTGATAAAAATTACTTGTATATTTGCAGTAAGCTAACAATATATTATAAAGATAAGTTTTAGCGCGAGAAGTTATGCCTAGAAAAGAAATGTAACTATTCTTTATAGGACAGTTCTAGTGTACACCTGTAAAATATTTTTGTGGGTAAAACGTTTTTCCGGGATTATTTAGAAAGTAAATTAGCAATTCCAGGTATAGCTTCGTTTAAGCAGAAGGATTAAAAACAAGTGACCGCTCCGACCTCACAAATCGATAGTAATTGAAATCGAGTCCTCGATTTAGATATTTAGATTTCCAATCTCATATACTGTAATATTACTTGTATCATATTAATTCATTTAGGATTATTTTTTTAAATTATAATCTGGTTGTCCCGAATTCTCTTAATGTTAAGAACGTTAATACTGTTCCCTGTTTAATTCCTAGCACACTTAAAATTTTATGGCGGCAAATTAGGGATAATATATGCATCCAATGCTATACATGTCGCTGAATTTATTGGAATTATATTAAAAAATGACATACTTGCTCTATTTATTTTAACCAAATGTATGACCTAATATTTTTAAATACGTAATATATCCTTTTTAATTATTGTCAACTTACTACCCAACCCGTTCACCTTGTTCCATTTCTCCAATACACTGCAGCAGCACTATTTCGGTTTGGATCTATTTAACGAAACAACTAGCCTACTGGTTTACTAGTTGCTAGCCGTAATTCCACTGTTTTATTTAGAATCATAAAAGTTTGTCATTAGTCACTTGTCAAAATATTAGAGTAGCGACTGTATCCGAGTGTCGAGAAGGCTGTTTAGGGAATATTTATTACTGTTTGTTGATGCGATTTTGTTTATGCGGCATGTATTTTAATATTTAATTTTAAATCGTGTATTCAAGCCAAAAAATATTAGTATGTCTACCACATCGAAAAAAATCTCTAGTATTATTCAAAATAAAGTAACGGTGCTACATTTAATTAAGGAGAATAAAGAAACACTATTTGGGCAATTTTCCGACAAAATTACGAAGAAAGACAAAGCCGAAATTTGGAACATAATAACGAAAACTGTGAAAGCGTTGGGGTTAATAATACTGGAGAAAGATTATGCAAATGTGAGAGACAAATTCTGGCTAAACATCAAGAAAACTACAATGATAAGTGATTTTATTTAACATTCACAATATTATTTACAAATAATGAATAAATAGCTCCGTTTCTGTAGTATGTTCAAGTGAATATAGATAATTCAACAAGTACTGAATTGGGTGAGCAATTTGAGTCGACAAATTGCATAAATAACTCTTAATGAGCTTTATAATTAAAATGCGTTGAGCATAATTCATAGAATCAATATCTAACCTAAAATATGTACACCAATTTGTAAACTCACCATTCGAGATTCACGGGTAGAATTCCACTAGTTAACAATACGCAATACCAAATGTCCAAATGTTTCGTGAAACAGAAGGCTTATAAAACAAAATTGCACGCTGATAATATCAGTCTGCCAACTAGTAACTAGCAGTTTACATTCATAAGTCCTAGAAACACACACTCGTAAAATAAACAAGAAATACTAGAATGGAGAATAATTTTACTTCATCATGAGCTTCCTGAAACAGGGCACTGTGGTCTAGTACTTGCTTTGTAGACCCAAGATAGCGAGTTCAATTCATGGATCTCATGTCGTAGATTTACGGCACGTAAAAGAATCTCAAGTCTGAAAGAGGAGGCTTATCGGCTGTTTCACGCTCTATATTGAATGGAGCGCTGATGACCTGAGATGTTAAAGAGCGTCACAAATAAACCAAATAATAATACGCAGCAATATTCATTCTTGGAGTAAAGATGGTGTTTAAAGTCCGGACTCTATTGATAACAAATACAGTATTTCTTATTGCTCCAATGTTAAACATAATCTTTACATTTGTTTGCGGAAGTCGATACCTTTCTTCTTCTTTTTCCTCCAACGAAGACAAAATAATGACGTTCAAGATGCTATGGAACTGAATTTTGTTAGTAGGGGAACAGAAATACCTGGTGCTGTTACATTTGCAATTTTATATAAATCTGGGAATAAAATTTCCCGATACACAAGAAATATCTCTCGGAGATAATACAATATACAAAATTCTGGGTACAACGACACATGCCAAGAGCTAAACGTTATTTCTAAGCATTTCTAGTTGTGTTCTCGTAATGGCTGCAATTCCTGCTATATAGCTATTTATATAAAAATTGTATAGTGCTGCAGATTATGGGGTGAATGTTCGGCGCAAGAGCGAATAGCGAGCCTCACAACTAGTGATGAAAAATACAAGCAAATGCATATCTATATCCGAGCGGTATATCAGGGACGGCTTTCCAGGTGCGCGAATCTTTTATCGAGCATATTCTTAATTATTAATTTCGTGGCTTTTAGTTTTAAACTATTTCTGAGTGCTAATTTATTGGTAACAGCGCTTCTTACACCTGTATCCTCTGGTACAACCCATCCCGTCAGAACAAATTTTATTTCATTGCACTTGCGACCTGTTGCATAGCGGCAGACGCTTTTTTTATGCTCCTAGAGAGCAAGTACAGTTTAAACTGATAATCTGACAGTGGGCAGCATCTAGGGTAGAGAGAGAAATGCGTGTCGTTGATTAGCTGCGTCGCTTCATTTTAACTCAGAATGCGCGAGTATTGTCAGCTTTATAAATATAAATTTTCGAGACTTCGTTTATCTACAACAGTTTTTTAACTTTTACATTTACTGGTAGAGTGATTTTCTATGGTGTCATTCCGGTGCATAACACGCATTATTGCATTTACATAAACTGACACACAAACACTGTTGTTGTTTTTTTTCGTCCGTTTTTACTTCTGAGGCACCACAGGCGTTAGACACTGATGATGAAATGAAACGATATATTAGGAAAGAATTATTTTTTTAAGGAAGGTTCCAGGTCTAAGTTTAGGGTACCTCCCACACATTTACGATATGGGGTTTACTGTACACTAACAGTGTGCCTCCCAGACATTTGCAATTTATGGGTAGCAGCCTAGTGGCGCTGGAATAAAACAGTTGAAGATCAGTGTCGCAACGTAACTTTTCACTACTTCGTGATAATACTTTGCACCATTGTCATAAATTACAAATGAAAGTAGAAATTTGGCTATATTAGATTGGGAATGCTGTGCATGGCGAAAAAAGGCGGAAGCTTATACCCAGGTGTCCTTGTTTTGTCCATAATAAGTTGGAGATACCTACATGAAAAAATTCGCAATGCCAAAAGAAATATGCAGGAACTTTTCTTGGCTGAAGAATGTATCAAAGGATATCCATTTTGAACCTGCCATGGAAATGTACTCTATGTCAACTATGCAAAAAAGAGGCATTTATATTTATTTGTATATTTAATTTTAATATTTATGGAATTTTAATTTGACTAGCTCATTTTTCTATTTCAGTTTTTAAGAACTATTTGGCAACTACCGAGGCATCACAGGCGGTGAACACTGATGGTACAAGAGAGATGGAATTATATATTGGGAAAGGATTTTTTTTAAGGAAAGAAGCCTTTCAGGACTAAGTTTAGGGTACCTCCCCGGCATTTTCCATTTATGAGTGAGGAAAACCTGAAAACCTGTCAGGGAGGACGGTCCTGATGGGATTCGAACCCCAGACCTCCTGCTCACGAGTCCGCGCCTTAACGACCTCGGCCACCCGTGGCGATATTTGGCAACTTGAACCGTACCATAAGAGCCTCTTAAAAACAGTTCTTGTGTTAATTCCTGCGTTCTAGGTTGGATGCCACAATGTTTTCAATGTGCTCAAAATATAGACAAAAATGCCAACTATTTAGAAGCCCAGATAAATTTGGCAAAGAATTTTTTACCAGGAGCTTAGTGAAGTGTTTATTGTAAAAGCGATATTAAAGAAGAAATTATAAACAACAAATGAAATAAAATGTGTTTATGCATCAGATGTTACACAAGGGAAGTTGTAGCACACTAATTGGTGAACGTCGTCACAAAGAATGATAGGAGCAGAGCTGAGCTGAGCTGAGCTGAGCTGAGCTGAGCTGAGCTGAGCTGAGCTGAGGGAAATTAGCAAAGTACATTAAGGATATGATAGGGGTGTGGACATTAATCATAGCTTGTTACCAAGTTACAAGTTTTGTCCCAACTTCAGGTAATGAGAAAGGACATTTTCTATGCATACATTTAATTTTACGCCAGGAGAACGAAGGAATTAATTTATCTCTTCCAATTTTCAACTTACATGCAGATATAATATTTTTAACATATAAATAGAACAAATTTCATGCAGTTTTCAGAAACAAGTAAACATGCTAAAATCAAAGTTAACAATTTTCATTTCCATATTCTCGATACATGTAAACGTACTGCTGTTAAAATATTTAAATTTCCCACTTAATCACCCTGACTACATGAAGTTGCATTCTTTCCGTACCCCATTACAATTAACACTGGGCTGAGTATGTAATGGGGATATTTATTCACTCCTAGGTAGTGTATTTTGTTCCCATTTATGTTGCCACCTTCCAAAACATTTTTGTTTCATCTTTCGGATGTATTTTCTAAGTTTGTTTTTTATATTTTCGTCTTATTTTAAATTTAAAATTCTTCTGCCTTTTATTTCATTTCATAAATTTTCCCAATTTCATAATAAGAAGTGTTCCCTCCAAAACTTGGTTTGTTTACATTCTAAAATACAATGCCAAGTACTATTTGCTTCTTCACACATAGGACATACACCTTTAATATACCAAATTCTTATTCCACTTAATATATTACTCCTGTTCTAAACCATGCCAGTCCTTCCATTCCTGTCTTATCACAGACGTCAATGTATCTTTCTTTATTCCTGTTATTTTTAGTGTGCTATATAGTTGCAGAGATTTTTAAAATTAAGGCTATCCCATGTTTCTTATTTTTCAACACCCTCAATACTTGCTTTTATCTCTTTCAAAAATCCTTTACCTATTCTTTACCCCTCTCATACCATATTGATCCCTGGCCCACATCTTGTAGAATGTTTTGGATTTTAGATATCCAAGTTTCTCCCCCATTAATTTTTCCTTGTGCTACCAAACACTGTTTGATGATATTCTCCTCTTCTAGTCTTCCTATTCTATACCAATATTACAGTACTCTTTCTATTACGTTGCTTTTACAGACCAATCTTCCTAGTTCCATTAGAGCAACCTCGTTAGTCACAGGTGAAATATATAACGTTATGAAGGGGAATTTTGTTGTGACAAAGTTTCATATACTAGGTTACTGGGAATAACTAAGAAATTACAGTGGTTATTGTTAAACGTAATACTTTGCATATGTACGTTTTTAAATGTAATGTTCAGCACTAGGCATAACCAAGATTATACACGAACTGTATACAAGAAGGAAACTTAGCAGAGTACTTCAATGCCGCAAGAAAGTTTTCTGTACCGTGGTTGTTATTTAAGTTTCGAGATATAAAGAAACTATGCAAAATATAAACGTTTCCCATACACCGCACAGGAAAGGGCGTGTCCTAATTAGTAACCATAGCGGAAGTTAGCTCACGGCACTATTGATGCAGCTGCTGTAAAACATTAATTCTGGCCGTGTGCTCGCTGCCAACAACAATGGTGAAAAAATTACATAGAGCTTTTTAAGACTCTGCTCTTTCACTACATAAGTCTAATTTGCATATTTTAGACGAGGAAGAATTCCTTGAAAGAGGAGCACACGGGGCGTGTAGTGTCTCACATTGATCGTGTAGAAGCCACAGTGAAGAACGATCCATGATTAACTTAAAGAAAGGTAAAGGAGTATTGAAATATTATTCGCCGTGGGTATCATAAGTTCTGCATAAATATCTTTGTATGAGGAATTTATGTTATCGTTGGATGCACCAAAACCTCACAGAAGGACAAAAGTCCGTCACGCAGGAGCTGCGTAAACTAAGCAAATCCCTCACCTAGTAGAGTAACTTTAAAAAACAATGTAACATCCAAAATATGCCCTTCTTAACTAATGAAATGAAATGCGTTATGTCACTACTGTGTGGTATTAGGGGAACAAAATTAGAATTCTTGCAATATATAACTATCACCAAAAGAGAAACCACATTCTTAGAATTATCATAATTACTGAGATTAAACCACAAAAATAACGGTACACTATTAATTAAATTAAATATATAACAACTGATAAACAAATTTATACTTTGTGGGTATTTTTAAACATTTTTAAATGTAACCATGTTTATGAACTGAGCCTTTGGTATGATCTTTACATTCAGTCAAATAGACAGAAATAATTGAAAGTTTCGAGTTACATTGTGTATTTAAGATGATGTTCATATGTTTCAACAAAACGGGACATGTTACTATTGAAAAACAATTACAATGTTCAAATCAAATGAAAACAATAAAAATTACATCGATTTTCATTGTCTTTGAAATTGAATTTAAATGTTATTGTAGTAAAAACATGTAACGAAAACTTTTCTGAAGGTTATTACAGAGCGTTCTTACATACAAATATAATTATCAAACGCATATTAGATTACTTTCGGTTTTTAAGATATCCCTACTCCTATGGCCCATTTTTCCTAATTTTTATAAATTATTTTTATTTACATTAAAATTTGTATATACCGAATTTTGTTATGAAAAAACAAATAATGGTACCGCTAGAGCGATTTTTAAATGTTGGGTTTCCTAATGAATGGATTTCCATGATTTTCAGAAACTATTTTTCTTGTATTATTTAAGTGCATATATAGAATGTTCCTTCTTTTTTTTTTAATTATGGCCGCGATTTTTAAATTTCGCTTTAAACCCAGCTCGCCCTTCGGTATATCCCCACTCCTAATGGCCCGATTATCTTGATTTTGGGAAACTGTTTTTATGGGTTTATTTAAAAAAAATATACCGAATTTCGTTGATAAAACCTAAAAATTGTTACCGCTAAACCCATTTTTTCAGTATTTTTTTTAAAAAAAATGTTGCTTTGGGTTAACCTCCCTCCCAATGGTTCAATTTTGCTGGTTAACGAATTCGGAATTTGTAAATTGATGGTTATATGCCAAGTTTCTTTGAGAAAAAAACAAAAATTAACGCACAATCATATAGTTTTTTTTTTTTTCGTTGAAACTTTTAGAGCATATTAAGTAGAATCGATAGAGATTTGAAGAATTTTTCCAAAGATCGTTTCATGGATACAACCAGAATAGTTACATTCCTTCGGAATTCGCTAAAAGGCAGTAAGAGTGTAATAGTGCCAGAAAATGGCTCATCGTTTCGGTAACAGCAGCTCCCCACCTGCGCCCGATACTTTCAAAAGTGACAAACACTGAATTTGCCGATACGACCAAGAATCAAAAAGAGAGTCGCGATCTGGGTTTTCCCAAATTAAGACCCCCAGTGTAAAATGTGTCAGCTGGAAGATAGTTGAAAGTTTCTTCTCAGCAAGTATTCATATTGCAACTACTCCAACTCAATAATTAAACAGAAATCACTGCCAACCGGATTTTACATAGTTCGCCTTGCCAGTATCTCGGAACAGTAGTAGAAAGAGACCAAAATCTGGTTTGTGAGGTTTATTGCTTCACCACGACAATGCCTGGGTTTTGAAAAGGACGTAATTTCTGCAAGAATCGGGAAGAAGCTGGTAAAACACCAACCGTATAGTTCAAATCTGCTTCCCCGCGAATTTTCTTATCAAGGAGAAACCAAGGGACTATCAGGTTGCGTCCTTAGAAGAGAAGTCCGGTGTAATTTCTAAAGAAGCATGACATCTACTTGCATGATTAGTTACAACTGGTGAACTGTGGCCCTCTAATTATTAATATGTTGATCTGCCGAAATTTATACATTCCGATTATAAGTAGTAAAATAATATCATTTGCTATGTTTTCATAGTTTTGAAGTGAACTTGCCTGAAAAGTTTTATGTGAATTATTTGAGTTCGAAAAATTAGATTTGGCATTGAGCTTAATATTGTTGCCATAGTGTTGATGTTAACAAAGATTAAGTAGGTGATACTTTTTTACTATTATTTACGGACGCTCTTTAACATCTCAGGTCATCAGCGTCCCATTCAAATCAGAGCGTGAAACGGCCGACAAGTTTTGCTCAGAGGCCTCTTCTTTCAGGTTTGAGGTTCTTTATCGTGCCGTAAATGTACGACATGGGACCCAGGGCTTTACTTCCCTTCCGAAGGAAGCCGTACTTAGGAAAAATCTATTGGTCCTGGCCGGGTTTGAACCCGCGATCTTGGGTTTAGGAGACAAGTATGGTAACCACTACACCACCAGGACGACTTTAAGAAGGTGAGCAAGGTAGCTTAAAATTGCTTTCGCAGTGAAGCATACAAACAAATAATGAGTATCTGCAACTAACGTACTCTAAATTGATAAGTTAACAGTGCAAAGCATTAACTAGCGTGTCAGTGTTTTCAGATAAAACATTTCTTCACTTGAAATCTCTGAGAGGTAGAGAAAAACGTTTCTAGTTTTTTTTTTTTTTTTTTTTTTTTCCTCCAATCAATAAACTCTATTGCCAGTTTTTAATGCACCTGAGTTCTTTTCCAGCCTGTATTAGCTTTTTATAAAAGTATAATGGATTACATTAAATTCAAAGTGTTATGTTCATGTAATGATATACTAGAGACTTTTCGACATCTTCATATCATCTCATCTTCATATTTTGATGATATTGCAAGATAGACCCCGTTGGGTGCAATGAATCAGTCCCAGAATTTTTGCTAGACTTCAAAGACATGCTGGAAATGATTTTTGACGTTCCTTCAGGATCGCTTCAGCAGCCTTCACCACTGTTTTTATTTACGGAAAAGGCCTCTTATGAAGATGTTTCTGCAATTTGGGGATAATGGAAATTTCAGGCGGGGCTATCTGTACTATAGCGAGAGTGGAGGACATGTTTCACGTTGATCTTTGAGAGACGTTCAACACATCAGAATCATGAACAACATATACAGCCAAAGCAAAGCAAATGTGAGAACGGAAAGAGTGGATCAAGCTTTCAATTTAAATAGGAGAGTAAGACAAGGCGACTCAATCTCTCCATAACTCTTCACCTGCGTTCTGGAAGAAGTCTTCAGACAACTACAATGGGACAGCAAATTTGGCATCAGCATACCAGACTAACCTACCTAAGATTAGCTGATGATGAAAATGGTGAAAAAGACGTACAACAGATGCTTCTAGAACTAAACAAGTATAGCAATCCCATCGGCCTTATAATGAATCACACTACAAAAAAATAATGACCAACGCTCCAAATAGAACAATAGAAATAAATGGTGAAGAGATTCAGTATGTAGATGATTACATAAATATCTTGACCAGAGGAGAGTAGCACAAGCTTGGAAAGTGTTCTGGTCTCTAAATTTCATATTGGAAGACACATCTCTAAACAAGAAACTGAGACTCGAGGTACTCAACTCGTGTGTCTTCCCGGTGCTGACATATGAATGTCAAACCTGGTTTCTTACCGACAGACATAGCAATATGCCAAAGGAAAATGGAGAGGAAGGGCGTAGGTATAACATTGAGAGACAACACTAGACTACAGGAAATCACAGAATCAGAAAGCATCATGAGCAGAGCTGCAGTGATAAAATGGAAATGGGGCGGGCACGTGGCGTGGTAACAGTACCACAGATGGGAGCAGATAACCACAATTTGGGACCCCTATGCAGGACAGAGGACTATAGGACGACCGAAAAGAAGATGGTCAGACACATTCAAGGAGCATCTCGGCGTTCATTGGTCAAGCATCGCCCGCAATAGAAGTGAGTGAAAAGTGGAGAGGACTCAAAAAGGGCATATCATTTTTTTTCAGTACAATACCTAACTCACGTGGAATAGTTTGTGATTTGGTCTTACAGAGTTATCAAGTTATCTCTGTAGTATTGCCTAGTTACTGTTATGTGTACAGGTACAACATTCTAGTAAACATTTCCTTGCATGTCGATTGGTAACCGTACAAATCTTTGTTGTTTGCTCTCAGTATCGAAATGAAATAGTCAAGTTTCATCAGCAGTGATTACTTTTGAAAGACATTCCATATCTTCCTGTAAGACATTCTTCAACGGCATGCGAATGTTCGGGCATTAATCATTCTTGGAACCCACCGCTCACAAACACATCTCATATGCAACTTTTAGTTACCAAATGACACCCAGTGAATATGTCAGAATTTCTGGAAGTGCTTTTAATGTTATTTTAATGTTAGTCCACCTTCCTTTGAAACTGATTGCCTGCCCTCTTTAAACATTTTAAATCATCTTAGAGCTGTGCTATAGCGAAGAACAAACTCTCCATAGGGCCATGTAATTGAAGATTTGTTAAGACGAGAGCAAAATTTCAGAGCAGCATATTGTTCGTTCCTTTTTGCTCTAGGTGGAACTGAAAATGTCTAAACTTGCACACCTCTAACACGCGCGATCCAAGTGACAACAATGAAATTAGTGCTCACAAAATAGCGCAAATTTAACATAAAATATGCCTGTAAAAATAAACAATTATGATCGTTCATTATTGAACAACAATATCTGCTTCCTTTATAAGCTTGTTGTTGCATACAACAGTTGCGTCGAGCTCTGGAGAAGAGACACGAGAGAATGACGTAACTACTGAATTCTAGGCACTAACAAAACTCTTTTCCAGCTCTATTAGCGCTAGAGAAGAGGCAGTGGTCGGTCTGTCAATGTGAATACAACGCCTACGTCTCCTATAATGAAAAACTGGGGTATTGGTCAGCGCTGCTCTAAAGCAAGGCTGAGTTAACGAAGTTAGCCTTCCAAACCAACTTATACCTTATCGGACCGACCGGCCCTGGATACAAAGCGGCAAAACAAAGGCATGCGTGGCTCACTTAAAAGTTTTAGAGGGAAAAAAAAACGCGAACTACTTAATGAAATCGAGAGAGAAGTGCCCCTGAAAGGACAACCTCCTCTTGTGTCTCTGAGTGCCATTAGCCAACGGTGCTTTTTCTGCCATTAACGTTCGAACTACAAAATAAATAGGAACATCCACGTAGCTTTTATAATCTAATGAACACACCCAGAATGCATTTAAAACAAAAACAGCAGGGTAGATGAGTCTATTCATTAAGCCAAGCACACGGCAAGAGTAGCATTTGTAACGAATTTGTTGTATAAAAATCCTTTACTCCTCTGTCTATATCAAAAACAGGTATACTAATATCGGTAAGTGCATAAGAATGAGTATAAAAGTCCGTTCATGCAGGAACCGCGTAAACTAAGCGAATTCCTCAGCAACTTGAATAGCTTCCACATTTTTAGAATTATTAATATTATTATTACGCAATTAAACCACAAAAATTGTGTACAATTAATTAAATGAAACATATGAAAAATCGTTTTACATTCACTAAAATAGAGAAATAACAGAAATTTTCGAATTGAATTGTGTATTTAAGCAGATGTTCATATGTTTCAATAAAACAATCACTTGTTTCTATGCACAAACAAATTTCAATGTGCAAAGAAAATAAAAACAATCGAAAGTTGCTTTGCTTTTGCTTTTCATTTTCATTTGCTTTGAAATTTAATTTAAATGTTACTGTAATAAAAACAGCAACGCAAACGTTTCCTGAAGATTGTTACAAAGCGTTCTTATACACAACATGATTCTCACACACATTAGATTAATATTTCACAGCTGCTATCTTCACGACGATGCTTTTGTTAAATATAAAATAATGGAACATTATAAATAAAGTACATTAATTAATTTGTACTTTTATTTTAAAACATTACATGTTAATTAAATGTAAGAACGCTTTTAAAATTTCAGTTTTCAAGTATACCGTTACTCTTAAAGGTCTGATTACCCCAATTTTCAGAAACTATTTTTCTTATTTTATTTAAACGGTATATTCTTTGTTTCGTTGCGAAAAAAAAATATTGTTGCCACTAGAATAATTTTTAAATGTGGGATTTCAGGTAAACCCCAACTTCTAATAATTTGATTGTACCTATTTTAAGAGACTGTTATTCTTAGTTTATTTCAATGGTCTATACCGAGTTTCGTTGAGAAAAACAAATATTGGTGTCGCTAAATATTGGGTTTCAGATAAACTCCCATTCCTAATAATCTGATTTCAGTGACTTTCAGAAACTATATTTCTTATTTTATTTCAATAGTACATGCCGAGTTTCCTTTAAAAAATGTTTTTAAAAAAATAAAAAAGCGACCGCTAGAGCGTTAAATATATTAATATATAAAAAATATTTCCATTGTTATTTTCGGTGCCTAGTAAGTAGGATGAACATTGGAGAAATTTTTCAAAAAGGTAACAGCAGCAATTCTTTCGGAATTGGCTAGTACTTGAGCTATGAAAAAATTTTAAGATGATGTTATACAAAAATTCTGCAATCTTAACAACTTCCAGTAACTGTAGAGAGTTCCAATGTTTTACCATATTCTGTTTTAAGAATTTTTTCTAATTAACTAATCATTTCAATCGATAAATAATTTATATCAAACACAACAATGAAATGTCCTTTTACCTGCATTTTTTGTTAACATTCAACAATCGCAGCACCCATTGGACACACAGTCCAATTTCCGCTTTCAATTCCTGCAGGGTCTCGTTCAAACTACCTTGCGCATTTTCACTCATAAGCATCCTTGGGTATTATAATATCATTTCTTCGTGACGCCACTTGGGAGTCGGGTGCGCGCTTCTTTTCGGTGCAGGTATGACCACCCTTAAACTAATTTTTACAGATATAGCCTTCAAAGTTGGTGCAAAGTACTTATAACTCGTGTTTTTTTTTTTTTTCCTCTGTTCTCATAAATGTCAAATGCCGGGGAGGTATCCTAAACTTAGACCTGAAGTTCTTCCTTCCTTAATAAAAATACTCCTTTCCCAACTTATCACTTCATCTCATGTATCATCAGTGCCCACCGCCTATGGTGCCTCAGTAGTAAAAGTGGGCGTTAACACTATTAAAAAAGTACTTATGACCTTCAAAATAGCTTTGAACTATGCCACTATCCAGTTCTTGGAATAAAAAAGTTTGATCACTGCATAGAACGCGATTTTTTCCTCATTTTAATGGCAAACACGATAACGTACATTCAGTTGGCTGTCAAATTTTTAACTTGCGTAACACCTGGGTAATGCATCATTCCCCGGAGTTTTGCTGAAATTTTCAAACGATCCTCGTAAAAAAAATCTAGATTTATTACTAAACATCAGGGTCAAAAAGCAATGAAAAAATGTCTCATTTATGGCTTATATTTTATGATATTTTATTATGATATTGCTGATTACCGGTCCTTTAAAATATGTAAAAATTACACGGCTACTATGAAGGAAACATGGACTCAAACAAAATCTATTCCTGAGAAAATATTCAATTTGTCCAAGAGCAGGGAATAAAAAACTCAGGATAGTGCACAATATATATATATATATATATATATATATATATATTTAATATATTGAAAATTAAAAAACAAAAATACAAATTACTGCGCCATCTACCCACTAAAGTTTGCTTATCTGTATCCGAAGATGACAAAAAGTTTTCCAGTAAAATTTAATTTTAATGACCCTTAAGAAAACGATTGCAGGGATAGCGCAAAAGTATTCAATATTTAAGAAATTATTTGAGGGTTGTTCATATGAAACATAGACCGGTGTTTTGAAACTAACACACATTGTACAATATACAGGATGTCCATTAATGGTTACACTGATTTCAGCACCTTATAAAATTTAACCCATAATAGTAACTGAAATTTTCCTGTTGCAGGTAAACTTGGGTGTTCTGTAGCCACTTTCACCGCTAATAGCGGTGACAATATTTTTAGCAATAGGATCAGTGGTTAAGGGTTGAAAGCAGCGAAGACCATCAGATTCTCAAGAAATTGTTGAGGGGATTCAAACCTTGTTCACTAGGTCATCACAAAACATCAATTTGACAAGTTTCAAGCGAACTTCAAGTACATTCCAATGTAAAAGAAACCCAGATAAAAAAATATAGTCATAGTTTAACTCAACAGTTGACATGCATTTAATTCGGTTGAAATGCATTTAACCAGAGTAAAATGCATTTAAATATACTGAAATGTATTTAATTACGTAGATATGTATTTAATTATATTGACATTTATTTAATAAGATGGATATGTAATTAATTAGAATAAATTGTGTTAAATTGTGTTATCACATATTTATTATATTGAAATGAATTTAATTAGATTGAAGGATATTTAATTATATTAAAAGTTGATCTAATTAAATTGAAATGCATTTAATGCATTTAAATATGCTGAAAAGTATTTAATTAGGTGGATATACATTTAATTACATTGACATTTATTTAATTAATTTGATATGTATTCAATTCGATTGAAATATATTAAATTGCGTTGACATAAATTTAATTATTTTTAAATGTAATTAATTATATTGAAAGACACTTGAATACCTTTAAATGAGTTCAAGAATTAATAAATTTTAAAAATAATATATTTTGATGATATTTAACATTCAAAATAATAATTACATCCTTCCTTTTTCACACAATATAACAAAAAACAGCAATAAAATGATATCGTCTGTAAGTGATCTTTTTGTTGTGCATCAAGTTCTACAAAATTCTTGAACAGTGCGTATATAATCAACCTAGCTGAGACCAATGTGCAAGGCTAGCCTACACGCTAATGAAAATTCCATGCAAGATTCCTATATTTATCCCTGATAGTGGCTTGGGAAGACACTAAAATGATATCAACAAAGTATGACTAAATAGTACAGCAAGATACTAATCCCTAATTATTAACTACCCATTTCTATGAGGTAAAATGTTCCTATTAGTCATCCAATAATGGAGCATGGATCACACAATGTTAATGAAGTGAATTTAACTTCTAGTAAATTTTTAATTTATTTATTTACGGACGCTCTTTAACATCTCAGGTCATCAGCGTCCAATTCAATTCAGGGCGAGATATGGTCGATAAATTTTGCTCAGAGGCCTCTTCTTTCAGGCTTGAGGTTCTTTATCGTGTCGTAAATGTACGATGGTTACCACTACATCACCAGGACAGACTCTTCTAGTAAAAGACATACAGTAAATGCTAAGAGTCAACGGCCAGCCAAAACTACATGAATACTTCCATCACTCAACCATGAATATTGTGGAACATTATTCACGGAATAATAAAAAACTTCTTAAAAGCATAAAATTCATAAAAAAAACACTCAGAATGCAATATAAAAAGTTCCCATAAAAGTGCCTCATCGCTGTCAGAAAGTACTGGTCCTAATCAAGTAGTAACCAAATTAAAAACACTCTGGACATTTTAGGTATTATCTTTAAAAGTGTATATTAAATTTTTGAAAAAAAAATTAATGTAACTGAAAAAAACGCAATACTTTATACATCCATACAATTTTTAGCGAATTCCCAAAGAATACAGTTATTACGGATGTACCCATGAAACGATTTTTTAAAATTTTCCTAAATTATTCAATAATTCTACCTACTAGTCAATGAAAATGCCTATGTAAATATATATGTGTGTGGGGGGAGGGGTGCATGTCTATCTTAAGGCTCTAGCGGTCGCAATTTTTGTTCTAATTCAACGAAGCTCGGTATAGGCCATTGAAATAAAAAAGGTATAATATTTCGTGAAAATCAGTGAAATCAAATTATTAGAAGTAGGGATTTACCTGATATCCGAAATTTAAAATTTTCTCTATGGGCACCAATATTTGTTTTTTCTCGACACTTGTTATACTAATTAAATAAAATAAGAAAATTGGTTATTGAAATGAGGGAAATCGGGTAATTAAGAGTGGGTGAATTACTTGAAACAAAAAATTTAAAAGCCCTCTAGCGACACTAATATTTGTTTCTTCACTACAAAATTAGGCATATACCTTTTATATAAAATAAAAAAAAATAGTTTCTGAAAATTAGGAAATCTAACCTTTAAGAATACGGTTATACTTGAAAACTGAAATTTTAAAAAATATCTTGCGTTTAATTTTCTATTGTTTTAAAATAAAAGTATAAATTAAATCAGCACATAAGCTGTATTTATAACAATGCATATCTTTTATATTTAACAAAAATATCGTCATAAAGAAGCAAATCCGAAATATATTTGCATGTAAGACCGCTTTGTAATACTATTCAGAAAACGGTTTCGTTATATGTTTTTGCTACAATAGAAATTTAAATCGAATTTCAAAATCAATGAAAATCTATGGAAATTTCGATTGTATACATTTCATTCTGTATATTTGCTTAGTTTATTGTACTTTTTTAAACATTAAAATGTATTTGTTTTATTGGAACATATGAACATCTTAAAAGCACAATGTAACACGAAACTTTGTTATTTCTCTATATTTTAAAGAATGTAAAGATATCAAGGGCTCAGTTCATATACATTTAAAAATGTTAAAAAATACTCACACAGTATAACTTTGTCTATCAGTGGTCATATATTTCATTTAATTAATAGTATACCATTATTTTTGTTTAATTCCAATAATAATAATAATAATAATAATAATAATAGTAATAATAATAAATGTTTCGTTTATGATACAGATTGCAAAAAGTATAATTTTGTTCCCTAATACCACTCAGTAGTGCCATTGCTTAATTCATTTCATTAATTAATAAGGTCATAATTTGGATTTTATATTCATTTTCAAAGTGAGGTATTTGCTTAGTTTATGCAGCTCCTGCGTGACAGACTTTTGTTGGTTTTATTTTAAGTACATTCCACACAGGTTTTTCACTAATTTATTAACCTAAAATACGCGTATTAAACCAGCAGATGTGTTCACAAGGACACCATGGCTTGCTTATAATATATGCTAACATATTACCAGCATTAACGTTTTAAAACAACCAATGTAATCAATATTTATTCGCACACATCCACTGTAGCATATTTCGTGTTCTAGTTAGTTTCGAAATGTACATTCAAGACACGTTTCAATTACACGGTCGCGTGAGCATGGGGCGCTTTAAAAAAGTACGCAAAAAAAAAAAAAGAGGGGGAACTTGTGCTGCAACCTAGCGACAAGTAGTGACAGCATCACGATCTCGCGGAGCAAAGGACGACTAAGAGGAAACTAACCTCTCCCCTTTCTCCACTACATGTCCTGAATTTTTAATTACACTGTTACTCTTTCCTGTTTCTCTTTTGTTTTTACCTTTGTCCCTAAGGATCTGAAATAATGCACTACCCCCATGTTTCCACTGTGAGGTGCGAAACACTTCTCTTACGACACGCAGTCATTGCGTTAATATGCTACCAAAAGTATCTGTAAGTGAGATAAATAGATGAGAGTACGTGAAAGGCAAATGTACCTCTGTGATATTCTTTATTAACATTTGTATTGGTTTTATATTATCTTACATAGGTACAACATTTGCATAGTTTCGGGTTATTGCATTTTTACTTGACACGTCTTAAGTGTTTGTTGTCAAAGCTGACTACACACTGGAACAAACTGTTGGCAAATCACAAACCGTAACAAGTAGAAGAGAAAGTACCAACACTTTTCTACTAAAGATAAGGGAGGGTGTCGTGGTAAAACTGCCAGCTAGTAGCAACACAGTCGTTAATTTGATCGGTTTGTGTGAAATGTTACACCTATTAGCATATCTCGGACAAATGCGAAACTAATACTAGGAGTGTTTAGTTAAAATAAAGTTCATTTACTGGATATGTACGGGAGAGAAGCAGAAATAGAAGAAAATGCTTCTTTACTTCGTTCGTAGTGCAAGTCCGGTTGAAAAACGGGTAAACATTTAAGGCATCTAAAGATCGAAGAACTTTCATCCAAGTAGTGATTCGCATTTTTCTGGCGAACGCATTGTTAGCACATAAACAGACTCAATTGCAGTGCAAGGCAAACAGATCGAAATTACAAAACAACAATGGAGATTAACGCAGGCGCTGTTGAGAAATGCAGAGAGTAAAAAAAAAAAAAAAAAAAAAAAACGTTACGCAGGAGTTGCGTAAACTAAGCGAATGCCTCCCCAAAATCCAAATTAATGAAATAAAAAAACTGAACAATAACAGATTACTTAATTAGGTTTGTCTGCTTCACCTCCATCAACCCACGATCTTGGGTGTAAGAGACAAAGATGGCCACCACTAGGACCGACTCCGGTGATATGATTCACCTTGGCAGGTGACGAAGCTGATACGCAGTAACTTGCAGTCGACAAAATCAATTTTTGATTGCGTAGCGGAATGGGACCTTGTAGAGTGTTGATTAAGCGAGTTACTATTAAAGCAATTTGTTGCCTTTGTTTGGTCTAAACAGTTGTTCTAACTTGTAGTTCAAGCAGAATAAAATTTGAGTTGACGAGAATTTTTTAATTGTATTTAACGCTCGTTTTTTACTGCTAGGGCATCACAGGAGATGGACGCTGATGATGAAGCATGAAATGAAATGATTGATAAATGAGGAAAATATATATATTAAGGAAGGAAAGTTCCAGTCCTAGGTTTAGGGTATACCTTCTCAGCACTTGCAATTTATGAGGATTGAGGAAAACTTGGGAGAAAAAAAACTCAATCAGGGAGGACGCTCCTGGTGGGATCGAACACCAGATCTCCTGCTCAGAGTCCGTACCTTAATGACCTCGGCCACTCATGGCGGAACTGAGTTACTAATATGTTTGTCCAATTTCATGGTGATTAACTTGATTACACAATAAGTACTACCTTTAACACTTTGCCAGCACACGAGTTATTTCGATGTAATCTGTTTACCTTATTAAAATTTGCGTAGATATATTTGTAACTAATGTCAAAAGTAAAATCTCGCGAAGCCAGATAACTTTCACAGCCAGTTTCCTTTGCGTGATTAAAATCACAGTCTTTAACTGTGGCGACTTGAAGTGCAAGATAACACGAAAAAAAGCGTGTAATTTAAAAGTATTTTCGCAAACAATTTATATCATTTTTATAATAGAAAATACTTCAAAATATTAGATTTAACGTGCCTGAGTGCTTTTTCTAAAACTTCTCCTTTAATTCTAATTGAAACTGTGTGGTACTTGAAAAAAAAACGGCATCAATTATATATTTAGATGAGAACAAACAGCGCCTGCTGCTGTCAAATATGCATCCAGAGGATATTGCACAAATTTTGCCAAATGCCTTCTAATCAGCGTCCCATTTAATTTAGGGCGTGAAATGACAGATAAATTTTGCTCTGAGGCCTCTTCTGTCGGGTTCTTTTGTGTACCGTAAATTTACATCGGACCACGGCTTTACTTCCCTTCCGACAAAACTTGACGGTTGATTTAACTACACTCTGTGTATAAGCCTAAAATGCTTTATACTCGAGTATAAAGGAATTCAGCCAGTAACCTAAACCTATGCAAGCCGCTTCGAGAACGTTTCTGGAAGTGGTAACATGAATGAGTACGTCATAACGTCCCGCCACTTTGAACGATATCTGCAGTTCGGATTTCACAAGACCTGCAGTTCACAAGAAGATGCAACAGGTTAAAAATACTAAGCACTACGTTCATTTTTCCCCTTGTTAATCACGGAAAATCAACAGAGGAATATTCCTAAAATAAAAAAAATAAAAAAATTAAAAGGTTATGTGTCAAATGTTCAGTGGACACAAAAAACTTCTACGTCTTGAAATTACCTATAAAATTACCACGGAATTTTATACAGGTACTCTTTAGCTATTACTTAAATACTTTCATCCACTCTGAAATATAAAAAAATTAATTTATGCTTAGAGTGCTAACTCAATTTGGACAAAACTGCATAAATGTTTTTTTTTAAATTTAGTGTAAAATCTAGCATTATGATAGATATACTCTGCTATCGCCAATTTCATCCCATAAGGCGGTGAAGGAGTATCAAAAGCAGTATGAAATGCCATATCCTCATATTTTACCCCCCCCCTTTTTACTTAATTGCCACACCATGACCAGATAGTGCCGCGGAGAATCCTATATGCGATTTTTGTGTAATTATTATATTTTAACGATGTTTGTTTACATATGAAAGAAAACAGTAAAAGTAATGCAGTGCCATCGTTTTCCAAGGCTCGTTCGCGGCTGCGTTAATTAACCTGGCTGCCCACATTTGACCCCGGGAGCAGGCGGCAAAACAATATACATGTCTCCTTAAGAATAAAAATAAATCAGATGAACGAATTGGGGTAAATTAACAGTATATATATATAAATTTAAAATTGTGAGCGTGTCTTTATGTATGCACATTCTTTTTCAAAGAATATGACAAATTTTGACTGTCAATTCTACCATATAAGTGAAACCACGCCTTGGCACCGAAATGTCTGAGTTAGAAACACGGTCATGGATTGCAAGGTTTGCACTTCTCTAATCTTGTCTGTATGAAATTGCAATAATTTTATACCTGTTATGCTGCTCCATAGACTCATTTATTTAACTTACTGAGAAAGTATTGCAACACAATAAATGGTTTTCTGTTTTTCTCCGTACTGAATTTCTGAACCAAAGGTCAAACAGTGCACAATATGAATAAGGCGCGACACAGAATAATCCAGCTAGTGTCATAAAAAACTGTACTCTAACCTATGCTGTTTTAAATAACAAAATCATTAAAATGAAAATAACAGTGAAATTAAACATAATCACATCTCCTTGAAATGCAACAAAATAATTTTATATCCTGTAACAGGAAGCATCGTAAGCGCTTTTAATATTAGTAAACAATAATGATCTCTTAATAAAGTAATCTAAGAACCCTAATTTTGCTGTACGTTTTAACCCCCTCTGGCAAAGGAATTAAAAACAGCTAACTATTAACAAAGTATACAATTAAAATTACTTCATTTACAGGCTGTTGGAAATCTAAACATTTAGAACGGTTCTCAAAACGGTCTTCATTTAATAGATCGTGTAATAAAACACACGCACATGCCTAATTTTAAACTTTTGGCAATAATAGATTGTTTAAGTTTACTGACACGTAATAATGTGGTAAGAATATATTTGTTTCGAAATTTGCCAAATTACATACCATTTCCTTAGTTCGTTCTATATAATGTTATTCTCGAGGTAATTAACCTCTGTAGAAAATAGGTTAGAAGGGAAGGAAACACTGCTCTGCAAAGGCTAAAGGTTTTGCTTCCTAGAAGCAGCAAACTCTTGAAATGCGAACTATCATAAATCACATTAACTTACCTCCTCAATTTATTATAGTCTCGTAGGCGAAACATTTTAAAGCCAAGAAAATAAACGTAAATAACAAAGATGGACTGCGAACACAACATAGAACTCAAGCTTAACTGCCACTCTTATGTGACGTGCTGCTGACGGCAGCAGTCAGGAATACCACAACGTTCGCAATAAAACAGAGCAGCTGAGCAGAACTACTTCCGTTAATCTCATGTAACGTACTAGCCACTATCTAAGTACTCATTTTTTGTTTTCACATTATTTATAAACTTTTTGCATAACAATCTATAACTAAAATAATAAAAAATAGTACATTTAATGGCGACAGTTGATGGATGCGTAGAACTGGCAGCAATGAATGCTTAGTATATGTTTTGAATATCACGTTCTCGGAAGTGTAAGAAGTGTGTGCGATGTTATTCTTGTGAAATTTTCGCGTGTTGTTAAAATAAGTGACTTTAAAGGTAGCAGAAGCAGCATATAGGTGCCTTGTTTCTTTTACTGTTGAAGAAAATTGTAAAATATATGACAAAGGTGAGTTGCAGCCGTTCTTCATTGTTAACTCTTAACCTAACATGTTACTTTGGTTTTGTTAACGGACTTGTGAAGTGCACGAATGTGGTTCGCGCCATGCAGTTTCAATAGTAAATAAGCAAAACATTGTGTATACGTTTCTCCATCTATTTGTGAGCGAGAAATGACCATAAAGCGATTGGCAAAGAAACGTCAGACCGTTGCTCATTTTCCCTGATACATATTCTAGTCCTAGGTCAGTTTATTCGCTCTGCTAGCTTTCTTTCGGTGTGTTTATTTTAGCTTAGGTAAAAAGTTTTCAGATTGTCCCGGGAAACATTTCTACAATCACTGTCTTAAATATGATTATACGATTAACGAGTACCTTGAATATCTAAAATATTCATTGGTGGTATCAACAACAAATATGGCACAATGTATTGTTCATGATAAAGATAGCAAACAGCTGTTGTGGCTTATAATAATTTATCCTATGTTGCCTTATTTATTCTTTTCCTTTTTTCTATTACTGAGATAATTTTTTATGAAAAGCTGTCATTTAATTGGTTAATTTCTTCCCTACTTTTGGTTTTCTTTTCGTTCCATTTTTTTTCCTGCTTATTTATGCTAAATTCCGTTTCACGTTGATTTTATGGATTAAGCACTACTAAATCGTTTATATATATTAAATAAATATTTATATATTTTGTGTTTATATTTTAGAAAAGATATTTAGACTACAAAAAGCGTATCTTTAGACCCTCAATATAGGTAGTTTAATACTTATAGATTGTCAAGATAAATGTTTTTTGACTTATGCCGGGTGAAACATAATCACCCAATGTTTATAGATAAAGTATTTTGAAGAAGGACACCGCTTACTTTAGAAAAAAAAATATTGAGGTTGTTGTACTAAATTGGCTTAATCAAGGAATGCCTAGTTTATCTTTCGGCGATTGTAATTTACAATGAGAAACTGAATTTTCCACATGTTAATTTTCGACATTTCAGTTTAGTTCCTAGAGCATTTCGTCAGTTTGCGAAACATTCAAAAATACTTACGAACGTGAATTTGTCATTTATAATTACTGTAGTAGCGCATACTTTTCTCATTTACAAAAAAATAAAACATACATCGGTATAAATGGTTACAATAAAAATTAATTTCTTGCTTATATGTTAGTCATAGCTGGATGTCCAGGGTTTTGTGATTGGTGTTTGGTTTAATCGTAGCCTGCAAGGTAATAGGGAAACCCACAATTCTTTTCTGGATGGCGATTTACTAGCAGATTTTATTTTTGGTGTCCCTAGTTTTTTCTTTTTTGTCAGTTGGCAGCGATTTCCTTTAAAGTAAATATATGTGTATGTGGTTCAGATTGTGTACGTATGTCAGCCTTGGCCTATTATGCTTTCACTATGAATTTTGCAGGAAGAATTGCTAGTTAGTTCAAAAATCCTTGTGGACTGTTATTCCATTTTGAGAGAAGCTGTTGTGGACATATGTACGATGATGACAGTACGAATATTGCTGGAAACTATGTCTCATAAATAATGAGGTAATTTATTACATTTTTTGCATTGTGTAATACATTTAAGATGAGTTTCTTAGATTAGTTTTAGATTAGCTCTCTTTGTATTAATAGTTTTCCAAGAACAGTAGTGTTAATATTCCATTTCAAAAACATATACATTTGTTGATTTCGAATATTAAGTGAATTTCGAAATTCGCTTAATTGTAAAGGGGTATACCTTCACAAGAAAACACTTCAAAAAATTAAATGACATAAAGTTAATTTAAACGATATGATTACGTATATATCCAATTTTTTGCGTCAGATTAAAATCCCAGACTGAAATATTGTATACTTTAATGTGTATATAGAACAAATATTTAAAATATTTCAGCCTTACATGTGCGTAATAACAAACACATTGATAAAATGTAATCTTTATCACGTGTTATAATTTAGTGAAGTGAACAATTGAAAGCCGATAACATTTTTCTGTATTTCATCCGGCATTAAACCTTCTTTGACATTCGTCAATAATAATCTGTTCACGATGTTAATGAATGGCACATTAATTTAAATACAAACATGTATTTTGAAAAACTAACACTTTTATTTGTATTGTTTGTTGCAATACATTATTTTTAAATATATAGCATTTTCAAAAATAAGGTAATTGTAGAAGACGACATGTTCATATGTTTGCCACTGTGTGATATATTAATAATATTTGTGTTTTGTTTTAAACTTTAAATTCCGTTTCGGCGACTGTAATTTATAATTAGAAGATGTTTTTATAACAACTGGAGTGTTGAAGGTTTTGCGATTGATGATTTGCTTTCTAATTGGTGTTAGGTTAAATGGTGATGCCCATTATTATTTCCTGGGTGGTGATTGGTTGTGCTAGTTTTTATTCATGACTCTTTCCTTCTTATGTCGGTTGCGTGTTCCTGTGGAGGTGAGGTTGGTTGTGTTGTGTTCCATTTTGTCATTTTAGTTTTTTGTCCCTATTACGATCTCACAGGAACGTTTATAGCAAGAATTTCTAATTATCAACAACTCTTGTAGGCAGTTATTGCTTTTTGAGGGAGATTATTGCGGAACATTTGTACAACGATAACAGTGTGGAGTTGTGAGACAGCCATGTTGTTAAGGTGGATGAGTGCTTTGCCCATTGCTCAGGAATATTAAGGTAATTGACTACGTTTCTTCATATATTTAAAAAGTGTTTTATGTAGGTTAATTATGGATTAGCTCTTTCTATATAAGCAATTAAACTAAAACGGTGGTGTAATCTCTAACTCAAAAACAAATTTGTTGATTTCCAATAGTTTTTTTTCTCGAATTCCACGGATACAAAATATTAACAAAACTAACAAAACTAAATTAAAATAAGATATTAAAAATTACATACAGCAGACATTCATAAAGACACCTATTTAGGTAATGTGAATTTTTAGCTCTTCCATGTGAATATATAGTATTCCTCATGAACTTTTATATAAGAAATAAAGAAAACTGTGTACAAAATTAAAATATATGTAACAATAATGCTAGGCAAGTCTACACAGGCCGGTTTCAACTTTCAACTTTCCTGCTATCAAAAAAGAGTTCATTTCGAATGCATCTTTGTACAAAATGTTCTTCCCTATAGCCTAAAAGCCTTAATAAACAACCGTAAATCCTTTAAATCTGGACTTAGAAATTACCTATTTAAAAACGGCTATTATTCATAAAGTAATATACGAGTGACAAAATTGTAATCAACCAATGCATATGTAAACGTGTATATAATAAACGTTGCAAGATTAAGTGATTTGTCTGTTTCTGCTTCTCTAGTATTTGTTGTTTTGACTGAGTTGTTCTAGGTATTGCTTTTTCATTTTAAGTTGTAACTATTTATGCATATGTACATGATATTTTTTGTAAATGTAGAATATGTACTACTGTGATAATTGTAAATGAGAAATTCTATGTTCTTAAGTCTTTGCCGCTGTTTCGCGAACTCACTGAATGCTCCAGGAACTGAACTGAACATTAGTAATTATTAGTGTGAAATGTATGACTTAAACATACGCGGCCAAATAATATCAAATGTATTTTTGGGAAACAGTAAAGCTCTTAAAGCATCAATTTGATGATTTACAGCTAACAGCTTTTACTCTAGACATTTAAGCATCAAAAAAACTTTTAACATGTTATAGCAAAAGACGATATTTTTAGAATTTTTTTATTATTAGAAAGATTTGACATGCATGGGGAGCATAAGCTTGTACTATTAATAAGAAATTAAAGTAACGATAGCTTTATGCAGCTATTAATTAGCTAATATTGTGTGTTGGATCTTTTCAGTGAAAACTGATAATTCTTACCATAATATTCCATTAATGTTAGATTCACAATATACGATTTGTGGCAAGTATTCTATCATAACTTGAAAATGAAGCTCTCAAAATAATCATGCTTAATAAAACCTAAAATCCCTTTATATTTCTAATAAAATTTACTTGCCGAAAAAGTAATACTATTGATTATTTAATTTAACTTTTAATATTATCGTTTTACTATTTTGAGTATTTTGCTTTAAATAAATTTCGTTATAGGATTATTTGTTCCTCAGCATATTTTTATTTTGCATAGCATTTCAACAACCCAGGTCTTAATCCTTTTGTTTCTTCTGTCATGTCGAACGATTTTATGCATTTGCGCTTGCAGATAGTGCTTTCGGATAAATATTAGATATATTTGCAATGAAAAGTCTATTTGTAAATATATACATCATATTGAAGATTTTAAATATAATTTTCTTAAAGTAAACATAAACGCAAAAGGCTAACTGAAAGTCTGCATGACCCAAAATTTTTACGAATATCTTTACCTTCGTTAGAAACATAACCCAGTTCATTTTAATTGATGAACATAAAATAAACTGCATTATGAATGTAATACAAACTGTTACGTACTTATTACAGGAAGTTCTTCCGCGGTGCCAATTACTTGGAATTAAGCTCTTAACGTTTTGAGAATGTTTGTAAAATCCTGTTCGCTTGTTTGGTAACCCCCATTACGATACATTTCATCATTAATTAACAACATTTCAAGATACTTTGAATTGTTAAACCGTGCCATCTTACAACTGATGTTCTTTTGTTTAAAAAATAAACAAACAGTTGAAGTTAGTTGTTAAGTTCACAGTACATAAAATAAGAACGGCACCTTTGATGTTGTTGCTTCTAAATCCGGTTCCGAGTTGGAAGTAACTCAATGAATCCATTAGATATCGTTTTATCATTGCAACTAAATTGTTTAGCAATCATCTGTAAGGTGGAAGTTGCGGATTCTTTAATTTAAACTTTGACCTTAATGAAAATGTACTTTTTCTTTCCAAAAAATATGAAATTCCCGTATTTTATGTTGTAACAAAAGATAATTGTGTAGAATAAATTAATTTAGGTGGGTTAATCGCGTTTCTTTTCTTTGGTCTTCGGTTTTGGTTGTTCATTGGTGGTTTCTAAATGACGGTAAGGCATTTTAAGCATTAATATTAGTCTGTACTTATGTTTAACCGAGAAACTATAATGATGTTTTAATTATTTTACTGAATTAGGTTAAGAAGCTGGTGAGCGAATCTTAGTTTTATAATTATTGAAAATGACAGATCCCTGAAAAGAGTGTATTGTTTTTACCATGCTTAACTGCAGCTTTAACAATGATACTGCTTATTCAATAATCAAGCAAAATTACTATGCAAAATTAATCATTATACAAGGGCAAATTTCACTGTACAGATACCATCTCCATTTGTACAGTTTTCTGCATCCATTTTCTTGGCAGAATTTTACCACATAAGAATAGTCTAACATCACTTGAAATATACCGATGGATCCCGTATACTCCAAGAAACAACTTTAGTATAAGCCTTGGCAAATACTGCACAGTTTTTCAGGCAGAAGTGTTTGCCATTAGAGGTCATGAGAAGGGTTATCACGGTAAATGAATTCTGATCCTCTCAGATAATACAAGGCTTTAAAAACACTTTTCTCCTACCTGGTAAAATCTAAACTGGTTAGGGAGGTCATAAATGCCCTGCCTGCCCTTGCGTCTCGCAACAGGTTTGAACTGCGATGGGTGCCGGGGCACCATGGCATTTATGGAAATGAAAAAGCAGATCAGCTGGCAAAAAAAGCTGTTGATACATCCTTCTTTGGTCCTGAACCCGTGGTTGGAATCAGTACATGTGCTGCTAAGACCGCGATTATAACATAGATTGGGGACAAGCACCAACTAAGGTAGCAAGCCTATCTTAGACAATGGCAATCTAGGAAATTGGTCCTAGGTCCTAGCATTTCCACTTCTCTTCCAAAATTGGACAGAAGAGGAATAAGCAAAGTAATTTTGTTAATTACTAAACAATGGCACTTCAGGAAACACCTATGAAAAGTTGCACTCTATAGATAAACACATTTGAAATATGGGTTAACAGAATGAGGAATCTGCCACGCACATCCTGTTTCAGTGTCCAATCTTTCTATAACCAGGGAGTACCTAGGAACGGACGCTAGCATTAGAATCAAAATACTGCAACTTGTTCAAGGAAACAATGAAGGCATCTCTTACTGTGTGATAGCACAATAAGCCTTATAGACTGATATATCGGATATCATTTAAACTCTATTAAACCTCCTTATCTAATCTTATCTACAGAAATAATAATATAATGAAAGAATCACGCAATTTCATTCAGATGAACACTTTTCAGTGCTTATAAAATTTTTCGGTAGTAAATAAGCATGCACTTGGAATTTCTAGGGACATTTGACCAGAATAATTCATAGGAATTCGATTCAGCCTCAAAATTTGTATTATTATCGTAACCTGTGTGTCGGTCCTGGTGGTGTAGTGGTTACCATACTTGCCTCCTAAATCCAAGATCGCGGGTTCGAACCCGGCCAGGATCGATGGATTTTTTCGGGCGTAAATATCCTAAGTATGGCTTCCTTCGGAAGGGAAGTAAAGCCGTGGGTCCCGTGTCGTACATTTACGGCGCGAACCTCAAGCCTGAAAGAGAGGCCTCTGAGCAAAATTTGTCGGCCGTTTCACGCCCTGAGTTGAATGGGACGCTGATGACCTGAGATGTTAAAGAGCGTCCATAAATAAATCAATCAAAAAAAAAAGTAACCTGTGCAACCATAACAATATGGTAGGCTTTAATGGATCACTGCAGGTAGTGTCAACATAATTTCCAAAAACCACCTATCCGGTGACTTAAACTTTACCTTCAACAACAAATATTTCGAAAAGCTGATATTCGGCATTAACTTCTGACATGCACATTCCCGCAAAATGCCCAAGCCATTCCTCTGGTTAAGACAGACAATGATTCTCTCTTGCAAACCATATAATTATAGTACTGCAAAGTTTTTGGTGTAAAATTTTGTTTTATCACACCGATAATAAAATAGTTTCATTCTGTGCAATTCAAATGTTTGTCAAAATTAAGTAAATTCCGTATAAAATGCAATTTATAATTAACCATAGTCTATATGTCGCAAACTACTTCAAAAAGTTCAAAAATGTTTATGAAACAACTCTAGTTTTTATTCTACGTCACAAAGATATGTAATTTGCGCCACGAGCTTATCTAATGCATTATGACGAAGACCCGAGTTTCTCCCTTCTGGTAGCCGAAAGGAAGGGGAAACGTTCATAGTAACAATTGAAATTCATTAATTGTGTTGTCATTTAAGAACTTTGTATTCGTCTATTTGAAATGTAGCCAGGGTCTATATTTAATTTATTTTGCGTTTTGCTTGGTACGCAAATAAATAAATAAATAAAATTATCTAAGATACTGTAACCTGTTTCATAAATAATAAGCTTTTCCTTCCCACTTTACCACACTTTCACTTGGCTACGAAATTACATAGATGTGGTTAAAAATGATCAAGTACTTTTTCACGGTTCAAATTGTGCAGTATTAAATCTTCTTAATAAAATCAAACAGGTTAATTTCGTTATGGAAATGTTTATATCCGCCTGAAGAAGCTCAAAGGATGCTGAGCGAAACGTCGGTAGCCTACCACGGCCTTCTTCGGAAGTTAAAGATACATGTGACACACACCGTAGAAGCCTAGGCACCCGTATCCATTGTCTTGTGCTCCTCCGTAACTGAGTGAGGAGATATTTACTTTTCTTATTGCTATTGATTCTACCGGACACACCTAAACAGACCACCATTCCTATTTATTTTCCTATTTATAATTTTTCACAGTAAGTTTTGCAACAATTACTTATGATATCTGTAATACTGTTAGAAAAATAGCCAAACATGAAATTGAACCCGGGCCTGCCATTAGGAAGCGCACAAGCTACTGTTAGACTAACTAGGTGGTCATATGACACCCTTAAAATAAAATAATCTAAATATCGAAAGCCATTCTACATTTTCAAGCAGGTCCGCACCTTAAAATAAAATAATCCAGTTTGTAAATATTGAAAGCCTTTCTCCATTTTCAAGAAGGTCCGCACCTCAAAATAAAATAATCCAATTTGTAAATATTGAAAGCCATTCTCCAATTTTTTGAAGCTGCATATAAACAGGTCCGCACCTTTGTATTAACAGTGACTAGTAACATAAATATATACCAAAATTAATTATTCATTTTTGACCTTTTGATTTGTAAACATATAAATATTTTAATCATTACACAGTACAACTGCTCAATTTTACGGCCCATTTTCAGTACTGATGCAACAATGTGAGACCTCGTAAGTTCGTAATGGGCACCATTTTCGCTCATGCAGAAGCCATTTTCAGTTGTCATTCGTACCCGAAAAAAACAGAGAGACCAATAATATTGATTTAGCTGTTCATTGCTGCAAGAGCCTCGAGATAAAAAAAAATGTTACCATGGGACGCGACGGAGCGATTTTTACGTGTGTTTTAAAGCGAGACACGTAACACTAGAAGCGCCAACGCTGTCGTTTTGACCGCTTTTAAAATTTAAATGCATTATTACTGTAACGATTTTCACTGCATGTCATATTGAGCTTATGACTTTTGTAAATCTTGTAAATACTGCAATATTTATTTGTATAGACATTATATACATAAAGCCTACAGAGAGAGATAAAGACACACTTAACATTTTTCATGTATGCTAGTGTAGTTATACAGTAACAATTGAAATAAAATATGTCAACTATCTTTTATTGCCTCACTTCTTATCATTTCATTACAAATAATAAATGAATGTGAACTGAAATATTAACCACTACATTGAGTATTATGAGTCAAAATTTGTGCTTTAGATATCCTCAAAACAGTGAAGAAACGAACTCAAATTGTAAAGTTACTTTAATGAGAGAAAGATGCACGCATATTAAAGTTTATTACCTTGAACTGTTTTCATTTTATTACCAAATATGTTTATGCATTGTAGCATCATTGTGTTGATTATTTTGTCCATATTCTGTGTGTATTAATATCAAATTGATTGCATCGATGTTTTCAAGTACATAACTCTGGATGTTCTAATGTTAAAATGGCAACTGTTGTTCGATTACAGGCGCTGAGTTGCATAACACGCTTTATTTATTTATTTTTTAAATTATTTTTATTACAGTTTAACGTCTCTCGTAGCAAAGAATGCCTAAAACTCTAAATAAATGTTCCATGAAATGGGTGCGTAAATGAGTCCACAACCTGCACGCTTAAAGTTACCCGAAATCTCCGGATTGGCAGCCAGACAGGCTGACCACAAAACCACGGAGGCGGTTGGCGCATTATGAAGAGATAGTAAAACTACCTTCGAGCTGAAGACGTAATAGTTCTATGTAGACTCGCTGGCGGTGCCGATGTAGGGAAGGAAAATTAAACCTCCCGCTTCAATTTGTGAGCACAAAATTTTGAGCGTTTTGATTGATTAGAAATATTCTAATTGTTTTAATAAAAATTAAGTTAGGAGTAACTTTAATTATATCCCGTAAATATAATTCGTTTCTCTGAACAGCTCGGAAGACAATTTACAAAGATCAATTTATACGTTGATATACGTACGAATTAAAAATAATTATTTAATATAATTATTTTTATAAATTATAAATATAATTATTTAGACTGCAGTTTATCCTCTATTCAAAACTAAGACATTTGAGATTGAAACGTCTCTACCCCTTGCCAAGATAGCGAAGAGTTTTAGTTCCAAGCCTGTAACTAGCGGCATACGTCTTCGTGAAACGTTTGTAAGTCACCGCCTTCCACCTTTCATTAACATTCACCAGCTTCCTCAAAACGTGTTGGTGACGTGGGAGGGAAGTGTTGGTAAAGGTTCGATCTCATGGTATTCTGGGTGACGGAGAAGTAGCTCTTATCACATGCAATTTAGCTTAACGTTGTTTATTAAATTCTAATTTTTTCTACCAAGCGAAGCGACTGCTAACCACATTGTGTTACAGCCGGAAATGAAATATTTTTAATGCCAGGAAATACAGAGCCTTCGTTTGAACGTGTGGTCTCCTTAACGGGTATTTGCCTGTCCTGCACTGTTTCAAACCTCTCCAATTTACCACCTCATCCTTGTGTTGACGCGAAGTCTTTTGCTGTTCAGTAGATGAACGTTGTAAGAACACATGTTTCAGTGTTATAGTATGTTACTGCTGTTATAATGTCAAAAAGCCCATGTAATTTAGCACACAGAATTTCATGTGTCATTTCTATGTGACAGCAAACTCATGTAGAGAAGTGAGACGGCATTAATTTTGGAAATGCAGAGGCCATTAGAACCAGAATATCTTTGGAGGCAATGCCCAATATTTATTTTTTAATTTGGACAAGTACACGAATAGATATTATTTGGTATTACTGCCATGAAAGCTAATGTTTTCTTTACAGCATAAGGTGGGCGTTTTGCCTGACCCATTTCCGTGTGTTTGCAGGTTGGCTATGTCGTAATTATTTACGCTGTTCATAAAACATTAAGGACAACTTCTTATGAAAGTTTCCAAGTTAATATCAACGAACTAGCGTCTAATTTTTTTTTTTTTTTTTTTTTTTTTTTCATGGAAGATTGTTATGAAGTTGGTGTGAGGTAAGAAATTATGCCGGACTAAAACTGAGTTTTGATCTCGCATACAGAACTGAGAAATTACATCCATTAAGAACCTCGATTTGTATATCCAGCTGACGTGAATCCTCCATTTCGTTGCTCATCTTTTTTCATTTTGCATTTGAATATGCAAATAGGTAGGATTACAAACTCTTACAGTGTTCCTCATATTTCATCCAAATTCATTCGTCGAAATTCCTTAATGCACAGAAGAAACTTCGCTTATAACAATTTTTAGAAGTAAAAATTCTATTTCCATAATCTAACCATGTAGCTCTTGCAATCTTTTCAACGTTCTCTGCATAAGGTTTTGGTCTTAGTAATGCTAAGAGATTAAGAACAGAATGGCGCCTTCTTGATTAATTCTACTATTATTTCTCCAGTCCTGTGTGAAATGTAAGCGATTAGCGTTTAATGTATGCCGGTTTTGATCCTCATAAATGGGCTTCGGCTATTAAAACACTTGTATCTGCAGCCAACCAGAAATTCTCACGAAGTGTAGTACTTTTTACCGAATTCCGAAGGAATGAAGCTATTGCAGCCGTGCCCGTAAAACATCTATTTTATTTATTTGTTTTTTAGTCAATTCCGAAGGAATGTAAGCTATTACGGTTGTACCTGAAAATATATATTTTTTAATTATCTATCCAAATCTGTATCAATCTACAAGGCAACTACAATGAAATAAAAAATAATAATAAATTATACATGCATATATATGTTCATTAACGCTCTAACGGTCGCAATTTTTGTTTTTTCTTAACGAAACTTTGCATGTAACCATAAATTAACAAACGATGCATCGAGTTCATTAACCAGAAAAATTGAACCTTTGGGGGCAGGGGTTAAACTAAAGAAAATTTTTATTTTAAAAAAAAATTAAAAATCGCTATACCGGCCGCAATTTATTTTTTAAGGGAACTCTAAAAACAGTGAAACCGGACTCTTAGGAGGGAAGCTTCACCTAAAACCCAAAATTTAAAAATTGCTCTAGCGGCATTAATGTTTGTTTTTTCGCAAAGAAACTAGTATATAACATTTAAATACAGTAAAAAAAAATAGTTTCTGAAAATCAGGAAAATCGGAGTGCAGTAATACCTGAAACCCAAAATTTAAAAATCACTCTAGAGGCACCAATATTTCTTCCTTCACAGCAAAATTCGGTTACTAATTAAATAACATAAAAATAATTTACGAAAATCACGGAAATTGAATCATTAGGAGTAGGGCTATTCTTGAAAACCGAAATTTAAAAAGCTCTCCTGCGTTTAATTTTCTCTATCTTGTATCAAAATAAAAGAAAAAATTAATTCAGCATATAAACTGAATTTATAATGATGCATATGCGCCGTCATGAAGATAGCAAATGTGAAATATTAATCTAATATATACTTGTATGTAAGAGCGCTCTGTAATAACCTTCAGAAAACGTTTGCGTTACATGTTTTTACTATAATAACATTTAAATTAAATTTCAAAGCCAATGAATATCAATGAAACTTTTGATTGTTTATGGTTAACTGTGTATATTTGCTTAATATATTGTAACTGTTTTTAAATAGTAGCATGTTTTTGTTTTATTCAAACATATAAGCATGTTCTTCTTAAATACACAATAAAACTCGAAACTTTCTGTTATTTCTCTCTATTTTAGTGAATGTAAAGACGATATCAAGGGTTCAGTTCATAAACATGGTTACATTTAAAAATGTTTAAAAATACTCACAAAGTTTGTCTATCAGTGGTCATATATTTAATTTGATTAATAGTCTATCATTGATTTTTTGTTGCTTAATCAAAATAATAATAATAATAATAATAATAATAATAATAATAATAATAATAATAATAATTCTAAAACTGCGGTTTCTATTTTGTAATACTTATATTTGCAAGAATTCTAATTTTGTTCCTCTAATACCACACAGTTGTGCCATAACGTATTTCATTTCATTAATTAATAAGACAATAATTTGGATGTTATATTAAACTTTCAATTTATTCAAGTTGCTGAGGAATTCGCTTATTTTATGTAGCTCCTGTGTGTCGGGCCTTTCTTTAATGCATAACTCATGAAATGATTTAACAAAACAAAGTTTACGTTTTGTTTTTAAACCAGCTCAGCGCGGATATAATAAAACTAACAGTTTGGTTTATAACAATTAGATATATTTTCAGTATGTCGGTCCTGGTGATGTAGTGGTAACCATACTTGCCTCTAAACCCAAGATCCCGGCCAGGATCGATGGATTTTTTTCGGACGTAAAGATCCTAAGTATGGCTTCCTTCGGAATGGAAGTAAAGCCGTGGGTCCCGTGTCGTACATTTACGGCACGAAAAAGAACCCCTAGCCTGAAAGAAGAGGCCTCTGAGCAAAATTTGTCTGCCGTTTCACGCTCTGATTTAAATGGAACGCTTATGACCTGAGATGTTAAAGAGCGTGCTTAAATAAACTAATGGACGACGATATTTTTAGTATCGTAAAATACTGACCTGTGCTGGTGTAATTAATACGAAAGGTGATAATTTCAATAAACTGATGTTAGAAAATCTAGCTGTGTAACATTAACTGTAGAATATATTGAAATATCGGAGAGTCAAGTTGCATGCGCACGAAAATAATTATTTATTCCTTCTCATACAATATAAAACTGTTAATATTCACATTCTTTTAATGTGTTTTTAATATCGATATTCAAATTCCACAATGAGGCAGGTAAGGCGCACCCAATTAAGCCGTTTGCATTTTCACAGCTGATTTTAGATGCGCGGTTAGTGATTCAAATGTTTTGTTTAAGTTAAGTTTGCTTCTTACTTAGCTACTGTTATGTTGGGGACACCAAACAATTCCTGACAGTTTAATAGATCTAGCAAGTAAGGCTCTTCTTCAAGCGCAGTGTGCAGAACCTCATTTTCTGTTGCTGAAGTTCGTCCAGAGCGTGGCTTATCTTTAAGGCTGTATCTCCATCAATGAATCAATTCGATGCTGTTTCCACTACACATTTCTTCCCTCGCTGACTTAGCAATCAAATATTTTCTCCAAAAGAATCAAGAAGGCAAGTTGTTATTTTATCGTCGCACATTCTTTGTTAGTTTTCGATGCACTGAGTGCACAGTATAATAATACAATAAGTAGTTTAGACTAGTTTATAAAATAATACGTTCAGCAAGTGTAAACAAATCACCCATTGCCTAGTAACTCAGAGAAAAATGAATAGACCGTATATAGGAAACAAAATTTATAGCCAACTTAATAATATTAACCTACTCTAGAAAACTGGAAATACTAAAAAAGAGATGGATGGAGAAATTTCAGGCACAAGACCAGAAGGCTTCAGTACTGATGCAACTGCTTTTGGTGAGAATTATTTCCTGTTTCCAAGTGGGCTCCGTTTATATGAAAGCGAATATTTTACGGAAGTAGAGCCGTCGACTTTGTAATGCACCCAACTTCGAAACAGTAGCACAAAGGGAATGCTCATAATGGCGTAGCTAAAACGTGTTTTAGGACCTCTATACAGGATGTTTCAAAATATATAGAGCATAGCTCCAGCAAGAGTTCCTCATGTTATAACTACAACTACCCGGCAACTCTCACCAATATGTCACGTCTCTTGATTCCTTTGTCTACAAATATTACATCAGTGACATTGCCAAAACGCAGTGCTATAAAGTTTCATCTCATAGAAAATTAGCAAGGAAATTTATAGGAATTGTCTTGTCTGGTTTTTTCATTAAATTTCATTGTCTTCCAGGTTATTAAAAAGAGGGTGTTACATTTTTTACGTGCCTTATTTTACAGTATTGAATTTAGGTTTACACTTTGGATGATGTGACATAAGATAGGTCCTGCTTGTTTGGTGGTCTATCCCCAACTAATTCTTTCCTAGAGTTCCCTACGACTTGCTATAAAGATGGAAGAAGTCCCATTTACCAATCAGCTTCTAGAGATTTCTAGCAACCGATCGCCACCAACGAGCATTGGATAACAGACTTCCTCCCTCAACAATAAACGAACACGCCATAACAATCCAAACGCTGCGTATTCCCGCAATATAGCCAATCGATACGAGGTCAAACACTAACCTTAAAAATTAGCAAATGCCTTGAGAAAATCGTGTGTAAAGATAGAGGGGTTGAATATTTGCAAGCCGTTTTTAAATAAATCCATTAGTTTCCTTGTTTTAATGCATTATATTGTTTGTATAAATATTTTTGAAAATCATTTCGAAGGACAGATTAATGCTTTGCATTTCAAAATAATTTGATAATATAGGTAAAAAATTATAACCCACAAATGTATATGTTATATTTAATGTACAATTTCTACTGGGGCTTAGGTCAAGTAATTTTTTTTATTAATTTCCGCGTTTAAAACAATGAAAATAAAAATATATACTATTTATTGTTTCTGTAACAAAAATGTTTAAATCATTTTTATGTTAGAAGAATGATAATAAAGTAATTTCATTAAAATATGTTTGGAACACGTAGATCCACATATGACCGTACGCAGCCAAGCGAGAAGTCAGCTGTACTACTTTGACTTGAGAGTGCTGATTGGCATGCAAGATAGCTATAAGTTTCCAATTATTTTTTTTTCTGATCTCTTTTATCTTACAGCACTAATTTGAAAACTATATTTATTTGTCTTGATACTTTGCAATTTTGTTGTATTTTTTTACTTTTCAGTGCCTTTTTGAGGAGGCGCGTGTGTTTTCCTGCTGTCTTTTCAACTTCACTTTCCTGGAAGTAACCACAATAATAGATATTTCCACACTTATTCATAATGATTGCATAATACAGCTTTCATCCTTCAGTATGATAATCGATCTCGTTGCTCTGACTACAAAGGAACCGAAACGTGACCTGCTTTTATATACTCTACGGCAAAAAGAAAGCATCTTTGGTTTAGTATCCTAGTGGGCAAGGGTTCATTCTCAAAGAAGTGTCAAGAAACTTTGACTGCCTGGCGAGAATAACTGGGTATTAAGATTATCCGAATCTGGCTCTGGTGCTATAGAGAAACTCTAACCGAGGCAGTAATTCGTTGGTCATGCCAGCAGCGGCAGCTGGCTGCAGCATTAACCTGCAGTTCACAACTTTATTACCGCTACTACCCGATGTAGATCGCAAGCTTCCGGAATATCGATGACTTTTAAGTTAAATTCTGGAGCCTGCAGAGTGAAATCTGTCTTTGCAGAAAGCGTTATAAACTTCCTATGTTTTGAAATCAATTTTGACTCAAATTGATGCTTGGAGTTGGTATACCCAGTCTCACCAAAAAGTAAGAATTGGCACTGGCCGAAAGTTGACTCAAGATCATAGAATTTAATGATTTTTATTTCGAAGATTAATAATATTTTTGTAAAAGTTCTATAAATCTGTCAATACATTGTTTATAAGACAATAGTTCCGTCCTGCAAAGAACAGTCTACAAGTTGCCTAAATTGGGCTTCGGTTTTCAATTACCTACTAATCAGGGGAAAAAAGTATAGATGCTTGTTACTTTGGACTGAATTCTGGGATTGGTGGATAATCTGTCGATACAAAATGCGGGATAGAAAACTTTCCAAAGGGCAAGCCGCCGTCACACCGCACAAACCCACCTCTCCTTTGCACTTTCGATCCTGTAACAGAAGATAAGCGATCACAAGGGATTTGAAACCGTAAACTCCTGAATACAAACTTTACACTCTGACCCCCCTCTCGGTGATTATTAAGTAATTCTAATTTTAATGGTAGGTACATTGCGGTTAAAGTTAGAAAATACACCACTATTATAGGGGCAATGTTTTATGGCAGATATACAATAGTTTTTTAAACGATAAGGACCATAAATAATTGAAAATATATTTTAGGAATTTTTCCTACCGATTTTTATTACCATAATTTCAATTAAGTGCAGTAACAGTTAATTTCGGAATTATTATTTTTGGGGTCACAGTAGGGGCCAGGAATGTTCGGCAAGAGATTTATATATGCGCACTACACTTGTTGCAAAAACACTAAGCCGCAAGTTTAACGTGTTAGCTCTCATGAGTGCCGAAAGGTTTACAGCAGGTATGAACTATGTTCATTCCTAACATATTTGAGCGCAATAGGTATTTAATTGATTTCTACTGTTCATCCCTTCTATCTTTGAATTTCTGCATCATGCACTTTCATATTAATGTTAGGGAATGCTTAGTTATTCCACAGAGGTTCAAAGAGAAAGAAACTTTGGCCCCCATGCTCGGCAGATTGTAAACGAAACTTAGTTTTTATGTTTTGGAAAAAGAGAGAAACTAAGTTGTAATGTTGAAGATAATAGAACAAGAAATCTTTAGTACTCTAAGAGATTATGCCAAGATTTTAAAAGTGACTGGTGTAAAGAAAAATTTATTAAAGGGATAAGCAATATGACAATGAATTTAAAAGAGGGTGCATAGAGATATTTCTTCATATGGAAGAATATATATATATATATATATAGTAATGGACGTTTTATTGTACGTTTTAGGATGCACTCAAATAAATACAACTGTCGCATGGGCCTTACGGCCGTACATGCTGATGTCGTCCTTATGGCAATCAAAAGGGTCATACTCATACATACGTACGTACATATATACATACACACATACCTACTTACATACAAATCTACATGCATATATACAAATATACAAATACTTCCATATATTTAAGATTTTATTAATAATTTTGTATACAAATACATAAACATTAATGGAACCTTTACTCTTGAGCCACCCTTCCATTTACTCACACCCTTTTTCCATCTCCCCCTCTTCATTATGGCCATTAACCTCTTTTGTTGGGTCTTCGGCAGAAATATTCCCAAATTGTGTATCTCGCATGCACCAACACTTTCCGGCATATGTTCAAATTTCTATTGGAATTCAGAAATTTCGGTGATAAATGCTCATTTCTTGAAATCTCCGTTCCCTGCATTCTGCCAAAATATGCCTCCAGGTACCGATTTCTGCGCACAATGGGCAAATTCGTTCCCTGAAAGCATTAACTGTTTTGTTTCCTTTCCAAGCCCCTAATCTGAACCATTCGAGACCACTTCTTTCTTCACTACAACAGATATCTAGATAATCCCCTCACCCCCACACCGGATGTATTTGAGCCTGCAGGTTCAGCGATACTTTTTCTGCGCATTGAGACTCAATATTTTGTCTATCTATATCTCGCAAACGTATGTTAGCTATTTTGCAACTATTTTGTGTAATGTCCTCTCTCCTTAACGAAATATACTCAAATCCAATTTTGCCTAAGCCTTTCCTTATGTATACTAGAATATGAAGAAACTAAGGCATGAAACAGATTTCCTTTGGAAATAACAACAAAGAGAATTTGAATATTTTTCTGTTAACGCGCCGAACGGAAGATGCACTCATAAAAATCTGTTACTATCAGTATTTTTATATAATATTATCCCAAATATATGTATATAAATATTACCAGTGTACTGTAGTCATTCATCAGAGCAAGTTAATACTGCACTGATATATTGTGACTTTTTCTTGTGTAATTGTGTAAAATCAGAGAAAATAGAAATCCTGCTGATCTAGGGAGAATATAAGTTGGTTGTTGTATGTTTAGTAAACAAATTCATTGTGGTATTAATAATAAAAGAAGTTATGCATTTATCATTTCCATGCCCACGTTTCTTTGAGCTAAAATGGTACAGTGTGATACTTTTATGAATAGCGCTTGAAGGGTTTAAGTGTATTTTAGAATAAAATGTAGACATTTCCATTAAAACGAAAATCTATCCAGCATCTCCTACATTAATGGAGATACAAAACATAGGCCGTCAGCAATAATTTATCCATTATATTAAAAAACTTTTGTTTGAAACAAATTTTCCATTTGGCGCACCAGAAAAAAGTTATTTTGGTCGAACAAAATAAATGGGGACACCCCGTGCTCCTTTGAAAGTAGATACTCTGTAACCAACATTTTATATTTTCCACGTTTTTTTCGAAGTACTTGACTTATCAAACAGCTATCAGGGGTCCATGATGTTTTAGATTTACTTAATATTACTCATTAAACCCAATAACTGACAGAGATGCTAATAGATCAAGTTTGCTGCAACGTTCAGTGGATTTGCTGGAAGCTCTTCAATTATTGAAGGTTCGGCATCATTATCGGGAAGCAGTGATGTAATTTTTGTTTTGCGTGCACCGTGAAATTGATCCCTAAATTTGCTCATCGTCCGGGAATACACACTAGCCGCCCATGCCTCGCGCCGTTCTGTAATGAAACGCTGCCTCTATAATGTGGACTGTTGATTGATATTTGATTACGCCTAGTATTTACATTGAGCACGGAGGGCTGGTATATGAAGGGGATAAAAAAGCACCAGAACCTTATCCTGCAAAAGTACATACTAAATATTTTCCTTTTTGGTTTTTTTTTACTGGTGCAGTGTTTTTAGAAAGAGAAATGACAAAAAATGCAAAATTATTGTTATTATTTTGTCAGAACACTTTAGAAGCACCTGTAAGTTCAAAGTGTACGGGAGGACCAGCTAAGAATTTAATATTTTTTACTGGCAAAGTGACGAGCCCACTAACGGAGAATGTACCGAATGTCTCCCATCCCATTTCGTTACCTTTCTGGGAAAGTAGCACATTGGGAATAGTTAAATTAAGGGAAGTGTTAAAAAGGGAGGGTGATAAAAATTCACATTTTCGTATTTTGTACCATTATAATATTTTATATACTTATAATTAATGTTCCTTAGTTATAAATAGTTTAATACATTTTTAATTTTGTTATTACACAAACCAAGTTTTATTTCCTAAGCACTTGTTCATCTCAGGAGCTATTTGCTCTAGAAGGCTGTGGTTTGTCTGAATGATAGAAAAAGTTATATTTAATAAATAGGCAGGGTTTGTTTCCTTGATATCCTTTACATTGTTGGAGAGTTTTAGCTGGTGTTTCTCTCAAAAAGTTACTTTTTCTGTACAAATATTTTGGCGTTAATTATTGAAAGAAAAAATTGTATAAGTTTCCCATTTTTTAGGATCTGTATAAACTATCACTTTAAACTTTATCATTTATTCGTGATATTATTGTCATTATGTGGATCTATTATGGTAGAGTTGGGACAAAATGTGACAACGTAAAATAATTAAATGTTTGGGAAAAAATTAGAAATAAAAAAATTGAAAATAATATAATTTGCTTCACAGTCATGGTATAGTAGTAAAAATATATCAGCAAATTTTAATTATATGCATCTGTGTGTTGTAAAATGTACATTTCATTAGCTTGAAATAGTCCTTGAAAAAATGGGAACTGAAGTAAATTTAACATTACAAGGATAGCCTTTCATGCTCTCCTTAAATATTTAGACAATGTCTAATTGACAATTTCTTATTTTCTTTCTTTCTTTTCATAGAAAATGATGAAAGTGATATCCGTTTTCTTCAAGCGTTTCGTCATGTATGCATGTATGACTTTAGCTTCTGTTTTTTCACAACTATTCCTCTTCTTTTTTTTTTTTTTTTTTAAATAGCGTTCGCCCATTTTTCTACTGAGACACCACAGGCAGTGGACACTGATGATACATGAAATTAAACGATAATCTGGGAAAGGATTTTTTTTTAAAGAAGGAAATATTCCAGGCCTAAGTTTAGGGCACCTCCTCGGCATTTGCCAGTTATGAGGACTGAAACCTGGAAAAAATCTCAGTCAGGGATGACGGTCCTAATGGGATTCGAGCCGCAGACCTGCCGCTCACGAGTCCTCGCCTTAACGACCTCGGCCACCCATGGCGGTGCTATTCCTCCTGATTTCATTTTTCAAGGTCCCAGAAGTTTGAGAATTACCCCTTTAGGCTTACTGATTATACTTCTCCTCAGTTAAAAATAACACATGCTCAATTATTTTTTTAAAGATTATAGCAACGCTCGTTTATACTGTTGAGGCATCACATACTTAGATCTGAAGACAACTTGACCATAGTTCTCTGATCACTCTCTCTCTCTCTCTCTCTCTCTCTCTCTCTCTCTCTCTCTCTCTCTCTTCAATAAACATTCTCCTTTTTAGAACTCTCTATACTAGTGAAATGGAAAAGTAATAGCTTCTGTTTCACACTAAATATATTGGTTTACCATAGTTTGCCATAACCAGAGCCCCGAAGTTATTTGCGTTAAAATAGACAGACAAAAAGACACTTAAAATATTGAAAATAGGCAGTAATATAATTAAAACAGGCATTTATTAAAAGTGAAAACAGAGAATAATATCACTCATGAATTAAAATAGATATTTAGTATACTTCATAATTCCTTTTTACGTAATTAAGGTACTTAGCTTACTTTGCTTGGTTACAAGCAACAAGAAAATGTTTTTCAAGTTATCAACTGTCATGTTCCAGCCACTTGCCACAGAAAACATTTTCTATCATGAAAAAATAACGTTCTACTTCCACTGAAGTAACTGGAGCATATTCAAAACAAGCATTTCAGAAGGACTCATACCAGTTACAAGAGAACATTCACCTTTCAGGACATAGTGGAAATGTTTATCAAGACAAAGTAAAGTAGTTTTGAGTTAATCTGGCTAATGAGGGATAGATGTGCAGTAGTTTGTGGTTGAGTTCTTTTTCTGCTTATGGCTTCAGGCAATTGTTTGCTACATTAATGCAGTCGATAAGTTGCCCTACAACATGTTTCCTTGACTACTCTCGCGCAGATCGATACAAGATCATTCGCCAGGACTATTCAAAACTACAGTACTTCCGCTTGCGGAGATCCTAGCCATGGGACATAAGTGACTACATTCATTCATTCATTCATTCATTCATTCATTCATTCATTCATATATTCAACTGCAATGTTTTCACTTGTGTATAGAGAACAGCTTTGAGACTTGTACCACTGACCTGGTTCATTAGTGATCTGTATATGTTCAAAAATATCATTTACATCGCTACAAAATATAGATTTTGGTACATATAAAAAGCACGAAAATGCTCGTATCTTATTCTATATCTTGTTATTTTGCATAATTTATCAAACGAGTTATATATCTTAAGACGGGATGTCAGAAGTTCATCCCTTTGATTTGGTTAGTTGAATCTTTCTTATATATCCTTCCAATTTTTGTCCAGTAAAAACTATAATTCCTTTGAAATTCTATGCTAAAAGCATTGCCATCACTTGAATTTTTTACTTCATCTGCAGAAATGGAATGATTTGGTGGTGATGGAATTTGCAGCTTGTCACTATGCGATACTGACGCAGGATGTGACGTATTTCTGTATAATGTGCACTATACAAAAGTATCACTTGCGATAGTTATCACACTCTATATTCGGAAAACTGCAAATGGCATATCATTTCTTGTTCCACATAGCCAACCGGTAGCTACTCAACAAACACTTCAGAGGCCTTACAATACTTTGGTCTCCAACCAACGAGCATAGGAGAACCTTCTCGAACATAATTTTATATTTTATTTGCTTAGATGCGATGTAATATCTACAATCGTAACACATTTAGAACCTCTGCATATTGATGTTAAAAAAATCAACCGTATTTGTAATCACAGAACTCCAACTAAATTCACAAACAATAAGATGATGTTTTGTGCGTTATATATTAATGGAGGGTGTCGAGGTATTGAAACCTTCAAACTTTATACAAATGCCATTGCAACCTTTCCTAACTGCCATCTACTCTAATCGCTTTGAGTTAACTACAATTGTCATGTAAAGCGGTAATTTTTAAATTATTGACAATCCATTTAATATAAAAAAGAATCCATATTTTCAAAATAACTAATAGTATATTGGAATTAAAGTAATTTGATTTTATCCAATAAGTACTAAGAAAGGAACATAAAAAAGTGTTACCTGGTGTTAATTTCTTAATCAAATATTTTTAGTAAATAGAAAAACTGCTAGTTTTCGGTATAACATTAAATATTATTTCTACAAGTAACCATTGTTTCGTTTACAGGTTTATTTTTCTTTGTTTTTCATTCTTTTAAAAGGTTAGCGGCGCTTAAAGGTGTATATACTCTTTGAGCAACTGTTTTTATAATTTACCTTGTATATTTTCAATAGAAATGTCAATTTTCGTGTATCTTTTAATATGTTTCCTGGGCTTGAAAAACAAAGGGTTTTAATTAAGTACATTTTCCAAAATAAATATCACTCCAGCATCTGCTTTCTACAACATAAAATACAAATATTAACGCAGTGAAATAAACTGAGCAAATGAAAAAAAAATCTTTTTATAGTCGATATTTATCAAAGTGTATGCGTTTAATTGCGCAGTAGTATTGAAAAAAAAATCAATTTTTTTAAAATGGAGTGAAATGCAAAAGTAACATTTAAACTGTGATGTTTAAATATTACTTCAGTGTAATAAACATGTACATTCATGAAATTTGCAGTAATCAAGTTTATTATGCATAGTATTCATATAAAATATCTGTCTAATAGATTTTAAATGTATTTAATGTACTTAGGGATTTGATATGGGTTCGTTTCATGAATTCCTTCCAAATCTTTTTTTAAATTTATGCTGTAATACTGTTAAAATTGTTCACATTTGTCTTATACTATTCCTATAGCAGCATAAAGAAACAACTATAGAGATTTCATAAGGAGTCTAGTTTAGAATTATTACTTATTTACACAAGAAAGATGACAGATCTATGTTTTTATCTGTTAATGGTATCTAAATTAACTTCATTCATAACAGACATTGGTATGGAAGGCGTAAAAGTAACAAAACTTATGCTTATTTTGTAACGCGATTGGGTGTCCACTAGGCGTTCTCTATCTGCAATTATTACACTTGTCTCTCCAGAGAATTTTAACCTCTTGCCCCGTTTTCTGAGCTGCACTGAAAAGAGTTCCTAGACTGCTTTCCTCATCACGGGCTCTCCTTTATGCTGTTGATATTTTCTCCTTTTGGTTCTTCCAAATCTACTCCGAAAATTTCCCCAGAGAAGCCACCGAAAGCCGACTGGGTCAAGGCCTACGTTGCTCTGCAGAAACAACTTGTGACACAGTAACCTCGCTCGCGGCCAGAAGTGTGGGTTGGAGATCATCCGTATATGTGCGGGCTTACCATAACGAGATACGAAGTATATTCCCTTGGGTTACATGTGCTCTACTTTATTACTCTCAAGCATTGCACGTTAGGTTTCGTATAAAAATAAACAAAGGTAACATATACCATGGTTTCCCGAGCGTGAGATGTTGTATTAGAATATTGTAGAACGTGTTATCTATGATCTACCGTTTTACCTACATGGAATCCAGCGATTCTATAAACCATTTGTAGCTTTTTCCCTCTCATTGTGTTGTGTAGGAAGTCCTTAAACACTGCAATTACAGGAACTTTGCCAAGTGAGTATGTAAGGATATCAGGTGAAAGGAATACAGGGTGTCTATAAAGAACTTAGGCGAAGAAAGAAAAAATTGTTCACTCCAGTTATATTGTACAATGGAAAGTAATACATTTGGATGTAGCCACCCATCATGTCAACACAGATTACTCAATGTTCTGTTGGTTCTGAAAACACCATTTATAACATTTCTGGCGAATTGTTGTCAACGGCTGTTCGAATTCGATACTTGGGATTTGAATAATTTTCAAGCGAAGAAATTCAGAGAGGTCAAATCGGGTGAGCGCGGTGGTCATAGTTTTTGCAAATCCCTGCCTATCCACCTGCCAGAATTTTTTTTTATTTGATTTATTTACAGACGCTCTTTAACATCTCAAGTCATCAGCATCCCATTCGAATCAGGACATGAAACGGTCGACAAGTTTTGCTCAGAGACCTCTTTTTTCAGGCTGAGGTTGTTTATCATGTCATAAATATTCGACACGGTGCCCACGGCCATACTTAGGATTTTGGGCCCGAAAAAATCCTAAATTCGATCCTGGCCGGGTTCAAATCCGCGAACTTGGGTTTAGGAGACAAGTATGGTAACCACTGCACCATCAGGACTGACCCATGCCAGAAAAGACTTAATATATTTATAAAATCAAATTGTTAATGGAACACATTCAAATTTTAGGAATTGTTTCTGTTTGAAAGTTGGGGAATCCAGATATTTAATCTATTATCAAGCCAGGTAAATGGTAAAGGAAATAGATCTGTGCTGCACAATTAGTGTGTAAGTTAACTTTCTTTCCTTGCAAACGTCCTCCTAAGGGGAAAGCCCCGAGCTAAGTAACTACTGGTTTCCTAATTTCACTAATTGCCTTTATTAATAGAAGTAGAGAGAGGAGAAAGCAGGTGCTTTGCTTCAGACACTCGGAAAATGTTGCAGAAAATAAAAAAACACCAATAAAAAGGATATACATGTTAATATATTCATGTATTACTTTAATTATCTATATTTTATTACATGATTAATAAATACTATAATGGGTCATAACTGTATAAATTTTATTTATTTATTTACGTACGATCTTTGACATCTCAGGTCATCAGCGTCCCATTCATTTCAAGGCGTGAAACGGCCGACAAATTTTGCTCAGAGGCCTCTTCTTTCAGGCTTGAGGTTCTTTAATTTTTTGATGGGTGTAACTAGTTTTGCTTTCACATTATTGCAGTTGAAGCGTTCTATGGGGTGTCCCATAATGAACGCAAATTTTAAAACGCCTCTGTCGGTTTGTTAGGTTGGCAGACCTGAAATTTAACAGGCTGTCATCTGTTTGCATTGAAATTAACGGTTTTCATTTGTGTGTATTGTTATCAACTAAAATGGGGCGATACACGAAGGATCAATGCATCCAGATTCTGACGGAACATTTTAATTACGGTGAATGCTGTGCAGAAACAGTTCGAAGACTTCGTGTAATTTTTGGCAGACTAAGTGCGCCCAACGTGTTAACAGTGTAGAGACTGGCAAGGAATTTGAAGATACAGGATCGACAGAGAACACTAAATCACCTGGACTTCCTCGTTTTTGACGATCGGTAGAGAACGTTGCCCACGTCAGACATAGCGTTGCTACGAGCCCAATGAAGTCGATTCGCCGCCGTTCTCAACAATTAACCTTTGTAATTACAGAGAATGTTAATATTGTGTTTATGTGGACATTTCACGAACCATCGCTCAATTCAAGGGTGAAATTAGACGGGTTATAGTGAATTCAGCTCAAACTCTGCTCTATGGTCGTAGAAAATTTTACTATCAGAGTGAAGGTGTGTCAACGAAGCCGTGAAGGGCATTTGCCTGACATTTTGTTTCATGTTTAATGACAATATTTGTGCTTCATATTGACTGAATAATATTAGCACATTTCAAATAAATGATGTGTTTTAATATTTAAAAAAATGCAGTATGGGATACCCTATATATTTAAATATTTGCAGCAGTCATTTCAGCATCATCTTTTCACGTGTTTAAATTTAAAAAAAAAAAATGGCTTTATGTACATTTCGCCGCAATTCGAAGGCAACTTCTTCAGCATAACTGTGTTGCGTACAGCCTTAAAAATTTCCCAAAGGGGTTGACTTGTAGATGAAATTTCATTTTGTTAAAGTGCCTGGTAGTTAGATAATTTCTCCGACAGATCTGCGTGGTGTGTAGCCTAAACTGGTGGGCTGTAGGTGTTCATTATCTACAACTCTGTTGTCGGTGGTTTTACTATAGCAATGTGCAGATGATTTTTTTATGTAAGATTATTTTCAAGCAAACGCTTCAGCTCTATAAGCCTTTTTAAGATATTTATCTGTTTAATTTTTCTGACACAAAGTATTGTATAAACAGCATAGAAATACAAAAGAAAATATGTAAATGTTAAAGTTTGTTAAAATTAATTTTAAGTGCAATTATTTTAACGCACATTTTTATGAACCTTTTAGAAATTCCTGGCATACTCTCGCAAGTCGGTCCTGGTAGTTTAGTGGTGATCATACTTGACTCGTAAACCAAAGATCGTACCTTCAATCCCGGCCAGGATCGATAGATTTTTTTCGGGTGTAAAAATCCTATTTATGGCTTCCTTCGGAAGGGAAGTAAAGCCCTGGATCCCGTGTCGTAGATTTGCGGCATGTAAAAGAACCTCAAGCATGAAAGAAGAGGCCTCTGAGGAAAATTTGTCGGCCATTTCACGCCCTGAATTGAATGGGACGCTGATGGTCTGAGATGTCAGAGTCCGTAAATAAAACAAATCAATAGCAATCCCTGCTTTAATGGGTCAGGTGGTAAGGGCGTCGGTACGGAAACTGGAAGATCCGTGGTTCTAATCTCGATCATGACCTCGAAATTTCCTCAGCAGACTGATTCGAAATGTTTTTTATGTTTATATATTCACAAAAAAATGCCACTTTGAACAATTGTATCATGATAACCAAATACGAAAATTACTTTCGTAAAACTTTTTGTACTTTTTGGTTCAAATATACAAATAGATTGATTGTATTTTTTTTCCCTCTCTTTTTCTACTGCAAAATTTAGTTCCCTTTTATTCGTTTGAAGCAGCTTTTTTATTATTCCGAATAAAGTAAGGAATTAGATTTACTAATCATTTCGATTCTGGAAATGTAGCTTCAAAATAGCCCAGTGTAACTTTAGTCATGGAAAAAAATAAAATTTTTGTGACAACAGCCGGTTCTATCGAAACTATATTACAAGTAATCATAATTCACGAGTAATTTTGTCCATCATTGCATTGCCCTACCCATCACCGTAAATTGCGGTCAGCTCTTTCCTTCTATAGCTTCCATCACCGTCTCATGTTTCCATTATTTTCCGTCTCAAGTTTTCCGTAAGAGACTCCCATCCCCTCTTCTCTTCTAGAGTTACTGAGCTAACAGCTGAGTTGAGATGAAGCAGCTCTCTTGCAATAGATGATCAATATAGCACTATATCATTGTTTGCTTTCTCTTATACACGTAGCAGTCATGCCCCTTTGGAACATGTAGGGAAGAATCTAGTGCTAGGTTGCAACAGTTAAAACCAATAATAATAGCGTTCCGGTGTTGAAAACATTACTTTACGCTTAATATATCAAAATATTGAGTTTCAAAATTAAGAAGGGGTTTGGAAAATATAGGAATGAGGACATTTGGATTGCAGAGCGGGGAAACAAGAGGGGAGTTTAAAGGAAAACCAAGAATCGCTTGAGGGACATTAATAGGCAGCTGACTATTTCGGAGTGTGCAGAAAAAGTTTCGCTGGAGAAAATCGAAGCTGAAAATTGGATGGGGGATGGAGCATTACATCCAATCAGGATCTAACTTGGTTTAGGTTAGCCATGTGGCGGATGACTAAAGTAACCTATATGTGCGCAGAAAGAATCTTACAACAGATTCGGGCGCACTGCAAAGTGGCGGAAGAATGGTGAAAGAGTTAACGAGGGAAGAGGGCATTGGCAATGCTGCACTTTGCTGGCAGATAGGAAGGAGGAGGAGGGAGTAGGTAAATTTTCAAATAAAGTGAGGTAACTCAGATTGAAAGAGGTAGACAACCGGGAATGGGGGTAGGGGAACATGATTTACTATATTTTTGGAATTATTTTTACATATGTGTGGGAGTATAAGTTATTTACTTTTACACTGTTATCTTTTCTGTTTATTTTATATTTAAATTTCGATTTTTTCTATTATATATATTTTTAATTTATTCGTTTCATTATTATATATAGTGATTTTCTCTTAAAGTTAAATATTGTTTATGTAATTTCAGCATTTCAGGGTGTATTGGTAAAGCACGCACAGTTGCAGGACCTGTGCGATATGGATGAGCTAGATTTGTAAAAATATATTTTGTATATAAATATACTACTACCACCACCACTACATTTGTACGTATGTAAAAAGTGCGATCATTCTTTATCGTATATTTACTAAAAATTTATCGTATACATTCGTTATTGATAGTATTTCTTCCAGGAACGCAGGAATGCGTTCTTCAGCTGTAATGAAGACATTTAACACAACAATGCAGTTTTCACAGCAGCAAGGCTAGAATCTTGTACAGGTCGAAGAGACCCTTCGTGACCTAATTGTTTCAATTAACTTCCCTCTTGTGAATGAATGTATGCAAAGTGCTTGTCTTCCTCTTCAGTCGAGTCACAAGGAGAAGCAATTAACTTCGCTGCGTCTTAAGAAAGGTCAAGAGAGACTTTGCATCACCGTCGAAATCAAACGAAAAAATGCTCTGCAGCAAATTGGACACAGCATTGTGAGAATCCCTACAACGGATCTAATTTATATTTCCTGTGTTAGTGAAACAAAAACAATAGCAACTAGCAGACAATGTACAATATTTGAAAGAAATCTTGTGAAATGTTTTAGGTTCGTGAGAAATTGGTGCTCTAGTTTTTGAGTGCAATGCCAAACGAACAGCGCAATAACTGCAAATTGTAAAAAAGTATTTGACAATATATTGTCTAATAATACATTTTATAACATGAACTGATAACTTGAAAAAAAAAAGTCCATCACGCAGGAGCCGCATAAACTAAATGAATTCCTCAGCAAGTCGAATTTATGAAGGGCGTTACAGAGCGCTAGAGCATATAGATTGGTGCCGCTAGAGAGCTTTTAAAATTTCGATTTTCATGCTCCTAATGGTTCTGATCTTCAGAAAATATTTTTATTATTTTTATTGCCATATACAGAGTTTCGTGAACAATATACAAACATTGTGACTGTTAGAGCGATTTTTAAATGTTCGCTTTAGGTTAACCTCCTAATTGTGCAATTTTGGTGATTAATTAATCCTTAAATGCCGAGTTTTGTTGAAAAAAAATTACGTTAACAGATACATAAATATACGAATCGCTTTAGGTTCCCGCCCACTGCCAAATGGTTCAATTTTGCTGGTTCTTTAACTGGAGGAATAATTTAATTTCGTTGAGAAAAAACATCTTTCCAGCATGAACTTTCAGAAATAATCCAAAAATCCAAATTTTACCCTTATTAATTAATGAAATAATTTATGGCATTAGATTATAGTATTAACATTTCAAACTTTAAAGTTAATTAAAGGTTAAACCATAAAAAGTAATGATATTCTATTAATTAAATGAAATATAAGATCACGGATAGATAGATAAAGATATACTGTGCTAATATTTCTATTTAAACATTTTTAAATATAACCATGTTTAACCCTTGGTATCATCTGCACATTCACTAAAACAGAGAGAAACAAGAGACGTTTTTACTTTTCTTGTGTATTTTAAAGAAAAAGTTATTATGTGTTCAATCAAACACAAACATGTCACTATTCAAAATCTATTGCAATTTATTAAGCAAATATTTCATGTGTCTATTTTCATAAAAATGCTTTTGTCAAAAATACAACATATGCATCGTTAGTTTATATTCTGAATTAATTTGCCCTTTTATTTTGAAACAATTGAGAAAAAAATTTAGCACAAGAGCGCTTTTTAAATTTCGTTTTTCGCTTTTCAAGTGTATTCCTACTCCTAATGGTGCGATTTCTCTAATTTTCAGCAACTATTTTTCTCATTAGTAATTTCCGAAGGAATGAAAGCTATTGCGGTGGTACCCATAAAACGATTTTTGAAAAGTTTCTTCAAATCCCCGTCGATCCTACCTACGCACTTATATGACAATGAAAAAATCATATTATACATACGATTATCTTCTTTGGGATAAATTAATACAAGAACTCAAAGATAATATTCATCAGGAAATATTGCTGGTTTCTCAAAATGAACTACACCGAGTGGTGAGTAACTTCGTAAAGAGATGTCAAAAATGTATGGAATGAAGGGAGAAGTTTTAACATCTCATTTGATAATTTGCTAAGTAACGAGGCTCTTAAATTGATTTGTGTATTGTTGTATGGTTGATTCGTTTTATTGCTTTACCATCCCGCTAATCGCCGAGACCCGGCTGGTCGGCTAACCGGCTAAGAAACTTACAGCATAACTTCGCCCAAAGGCAAAACTTAGGGGGGAGGGAAATAAGCCAGATCGCACCGTAGAAATGAATAAACACAAATATCGCTACTGAGCGTCCACTAGTACCCCTTAGAAAAGACTAATAGTATTAAAAATGTGTTTAGAGTTATTTAAATCTGTAATATTTATAAATTAATTTTGGGTTCTGTCACAGCTGGGATTGATGAACTTTTCAATACATAAACATCCAGAGCCCAGGTCCTCTGAAAAGTTAACGGTCCGGCGTCATAGATTTGCGGTCCATTAAATAACTTCAGATTAGGGTAAAGTTATGGTCGTTTTGTGTCCAAGAAAAGCACGGAACCTTGCATGCCGATACTGACCTTTAAATTTCAGTTACAAAAGCAATTTGTCATAAAACGGCAGTAAAAAATACCTGCTACTTTCAACTGCAGAATCTCGAAATCGTAGACAGAATCCTTCAACGACAACGGAGTATGCTACGATTGCTGGTAGACGTCGCTGTTTGAAGTGTAATGAAGGGTTTACTTCCCTTTCCTCGCCCCTCACTCATCTTTTGAGCAGGTATTTATGGATCGTTCAATTCAGTCAGTTAATACAAGTACCGTTTCCCTGTAGTTTAATTAGAGATTTGGTGCTGGATTTCGGAGTCTTGCAGTTAAAATTGGCAGCTAATTTTCTTCAGGCAACATTTTTATGATAAATCGCTTCTGCAAGCAAAAGTTCAAGGTAAATTTCGGCATGTCTGGTTGGCGTCTTCGCCATGATAATGCACGCCCTAATGTTTGCAGCGTCGTTGCCCAATATTTGACTAGAAAAAAACGTCGAACGTGTGCTCCACGCACCAAATAGCCCGGATCTAACTCAGAGTGCCGTTTTTCTGTTCTTTCCTCTCAAAAACTACCTGCAAATCCTGTGTTTTGGTTCATCAACTACTGTCATGAAGAAGACATTGTCAAAAAACGATTTCCAATCTGTCTTCTAGAACTAGCAGACACGTTGGATCAAGTACATACAACTCAATGGGGATTATTTCTAAAAAGACTACACCAATCTTGACAATGCACTTCGCAAATAAAAAAAAAAGAATTCTCAGTATTTATTAATTAGCCATCCTGTTCTGAAGAGAAGCGGAAGAATTATATTCTCAGCACTACAGGAGTATAATCCAAATGGCCAAGTGGGATTTTGAGCTTACAAAGAAGGATGTAAGATCTGTCACTTACATGTTCGCCTGAGAAAATGTAGTTAAAAATAATTTTTAGCTGAAAAATACTTGATATAAATGAAAGTTGTGAGGAATAATGAATAGATTCAGCGTCAACGAGAAAGAGAACGTTTGAGGCTAGAAACGTTTAGAAATGTGACCTTAGTATTAATATTATTTGATATTTCGTAAAAGTAATAAAATATATTTAGTTTTTTTATACCTTTCCACTCGTCAGCCATGAATTTTATTTAAATTGCTTAACAAATACTAATCATATAGTAGGAGCTGCTGCACACAATCTAAATTAGTATTAATTTTATTTGACATAAAAATATCAAGAATTTTGTTCTATGATACATTTTCAAAAAGTTGATCTGTTTCACCCGACTTTATTATAACAATGTAAATCGAACTAACTCATAGTTGCAACTGAATAGAATCAGAAATGATCGCTAGTTTTGAGCTCTAAATATTTAAGCCCTCTGTATACCGTAATTATGAAAACGACATTTGCTAAGCTAATTATTTAAATGTCATTCCTTAAGAGAAAGAGTGAGTGCCTGTACGTAATAGAATTAGCATTATAACTCGGTTAAGGCTTCACTGGATGTTATTAATTCAGATTCTAATAGAGATGGGTAGAACTGAATATTCACGCTAGTCTGTCAGAGGGAATATTTAAAATAAAATTTCTTCAACACTTAAAGACAAATTGGGGGGGGGGGGTTGTAGCAAAAATGTTCAAGTCGTTACTTCATTTCTGAGTGTACATTTGACAAGTTTTCTAATCTGCGCACATACTATAGTAGTCCACGCCCTTTTATTTACGATTGCTACGGATATTGTTTTCCGTGGTCACTTGCAGAGCCTGGAGAAGTAGAACTGGACCTACCTCCATTTTAAAGTTGGATATTCCAGAACTGAGAATGAGTCTGACCTAATTATCGCTCAATTCTGTACTTCCTCTTTATTTAAGGTAACTCTCAGATCTCGAGATGACTGAATGGAAGGAACTATAAACACTAAAGAATTTTTTTTTTTTTTTTTGAATAGTGTTTGAATGAGCACTGATTATACATGAGATGCAATGATATATTGGGAAAGGATTTTTTTAAGGTAAGAAACGTTCCAGGCCTAAGTTTAGGGTACCTCCCCGGCATTTGCCACTTATGAGGACTGAGGAAAACCTGGAAAAAAAAACCTCAGTCAGGGAGGACGGTCCTGGCGGGATTCGAACCCCAGACCACTGCACAGATCCAAAATTTCCCAGTGAGCAACAGATTCTTTTAGATCATACATAACACAAGTAGTAAAGGGATAATCACCCATAGAAACCCCCCCCTTTTTTTTTCCTGTCTCCTTGCAATTGGAAGAAAATGTCTCTATAGTCGCGTAAATGTTAGAAAAATACTCTAACCAAGATATGGGCCCTAAAAGTGCTCTAAGGTCCTGATGCTCTTTGAATTTTATGTTGTCATAAAGCTCCCTTTAAGGTCACACAGCAGAGATGGGCGAGCATCAACCTCTGGACGACAGTTCGATATTGGCAGACGTGGAAGTGTTGCAGACCGCCCAATGCAATCAAGAACTAGAGTAGGACGTGGAAACGTGGCTTCTGTATCAATCGCAAAATCTAGAACCAATTACTGAGCTTTGCCTCAATGGAAAAACTATCAGTGTGTGGCATTATAATTGCTTTAAAATTCTTACTGTCTTATAAAGCTGATATTGTTATTTATATTTTAATAATTTTATCAATTTTTACCAATTTTGGGTAAGTACTTTTCATCAATGTTCTATTTTATTTCTTTATTTCAGATTATTAAGTCAAAAGATTAGGAAAGGACGTTTACTTTTAGAAGCATAATCAAATTCCGGGTTGTAATTATAAAACCTCTCCCCTCAAGAGGATTATGATCCGTTACCGCAATATTTTGATTTAATTGCTAATGTTTTCCTTTATATTCCGAATTCTTCATTAATGGTAATTTCGAAAATTATTCTTGACAAATGTCTGACATTTTTTCTAGATTTTCTATTGTTAAAACTATACGTTTTTTGCTCGTATATTTTATGTTGCTCTGAATGAGTAGATAGTACCATGAATTACAATTCTAGGACGCAGCAATTTATTAGGAAATTTCAGATTCGTATTTAAAATTACGTTTAATACAAAAATGGATGCTCTTGAGTTAACTCTCTCACAATCTTTGAGAATAAATGTAGACTGCCGTGATACCGACAAGTTGTAGGTTCAGAAAATGAAATGTTCCATCTTTTCCGCGCATTAAACACCGCCATTTGGGCATGGCCATACACTCCATGAAGATATGAGATGGGTGTTAGAGCTGGTTCCGAAAATAGTGTGTGGTTTCGTCACAGCTCCACGCATGTTCATCGTTGGCAGAACTGTAAGCAGTTACCTATTGAGTATAGGTAAATAAATGACATATGCATTTATTTAAAGTTTCCCATTACATTTAGTGGTTCCACTTGACAGCTTTAGTCAAATTTCATATATAGAAAGAGAGATGCACAGTGTTAACTTGTAGGAGAACGCTGTCTGTTAAAACCGAGAAAGTCTTCAGGATGCAAACTCTTCCACAGATTGCTAATTTGAAGCCATATATACTTAGGACGAAGTTGTACTTTCTTACATAAATTCTAGATATTATTTAGCACTTGCCTATTATTGTTTGCGTATTACGAAACTGGTCAATGTTGACATTTGATATACTGACGTTCAAAAGTTATTTTATTTTATTATTGTGTTATGAAATGCTCAAGAATCCCTTACTCTTACTGAAAGAAGATATTTTTTTGGAATGATTATCTTACAGTACATTCTTGGATCTTTTATTCTTCCGTATACCCACCCACATACAGCAATAAGATGCTTCAGACGGGTGTAATAAATTTCTCAACCCTGGAGCCTGTCGCAGCGGAGATGGAACATATAATTTTATTTATGGTTACGGTTGTTGCGCTGAGAACATACTACATCAAATGAGCCTTTTCATTTACAGCTATAGTGGTAGAGCTTATCAACGGGCTTGAAAGCCTTAGAATAGTGATGTTTCATACACATTTTATAATCAGTTAAGTTTCTAATAACTGAATAGCTAAGCGCGTGATCAGTGTGGCCGCCTCCTATGTTTTTTGTCAGCATATGTACCTGCAAATCCAGAGGTTCCGGGTTCGAATTCTGTAAGGTAATTTGCCTGGGCAAGTTCTTTATGGAATTTTTCCCTCCGTGAAAAGATGAGTGCCAGGGAGCTTTAAGCACTGTAAACTGCGGGCTTGTTATGCACTCATTTCATAGCATAAAAAGTACAAGTATAGATATCTCTGATGTTGTTGCTGCTAAATCCGCCCCGAGTTGGGTTTACTTCTCGGTGAATCCATGTGATATCGCTGCTATCGCCGCAAATAATATATGTGCTTAAAGAACAGCTGTGTAACGTAGAACTTACTTATTCATTAATTAAAATATTAACTGTAATTAATTTTTTTTCATTTAAAACATATAAGAAATTCCAGTGTTTGTTACTAAAATAAAATAAAATTATGTAAAACGCTATATTAATTAATTAATCGTGTTTGTTTACTTTCGCTTTCGATGTTTGCTTGTTTATTAGTGGTTTCTGAATGGCGGTTAAGCATTTTTATGCATTATCGTTATTATATTATTTTTTCTCCTAAACTTCTACTTAATATTTACCTGAGAGAGTGTAAAGTTTCTGAATTTTACCGAGATACTAAACAAATTAAATTGTGGAGTCTGCGACCATCGTTTTACAATGACCATAAATACTAACTTCTGAAAACCGTATATTGTGTATTCCGGGCTCTACAAGAGTTTTGTCACATTATACTTATTACAATAATTCCTCCGATCTATCACCACTAAAATATAATGTATACTTATGTATGCTCAATCATAATATTTTATGTATTGTAATAAGCAATGTCAACATCATTTATGTATAAATGTGCAATACGATGTAACTGTTACGACTGAAATGTGTTAGGTCGACAAAAGAGAAAGCTCCTCGGTGTTTTGTACAGTAGTTTGGAGGCCATAAAAAGTCGATTGAAAAGGGGAAACCCGAGGGTCAAGTGTTTTGCTACCTTTAAATGACCTGATGTCGGAGTGTTAATAAATTGAAAGACTTTTAAATTAGTTAAGGTCTCTGAATCCAACAGGCATTTACTACCGTTCGCCCTTTAAATCTAGCTAATGTTGACAAATGTTTTAAAACTTTCAAAAAATGGCACGCTGAAATTAAACCAGCCAATGGAATGTATGTTTGAACTTTTAAAAATGGGCGCGAAGATTGTGTATGCCTATGTGACCCCGTGGTATCATTAAAATCAACCACTACTTGATTTGAATTTAATATATAAGGGCGTGTTTGCTCGGCTGGGATATTCAGTTCGACTCAGTTAAGCAAGTCGCAGAGGCAGCTGTAAGTTCGGCGTTGCTGAGGTAGGCAGTTATAAGCTCTACACTCAACTAGAGACAAGCAAGATTGAAGTTTTACATGTGGTGAGACAGAGCAGTCTAATTCCGGACGCAGATAACACGTTCTACCTCGGATGCGAGAACATAATTCTGATACATCCGTTAAGCAGTTTTTTAAGTTAATACTCAGCTGAGAAGCACTTGTTACGCATTTCCGATACATCAATAAAGTAGTTTTCAGTTTCACGCGCCGCGGGACTCATTTGTAAGTTTCACATGCGGCAACTAAGTTTGTATCGGCGTAGCTAAGTCTATCGTGTGTAAAACACCAGAGAGTCGTATAGTGGTCACCATACTTGTCTCATAAACCCAAGATCGCTGGTTCGAGCCCGGCCGGGATTGATGGATTTTTTCGGGCGTAAAAATCTTAAATATTGAAGGGAAGTAAAACCTGAAAGAAGATGCCTCTGAGCAAAATTTATCGGTTGTTTTACTCCTGATTTGAATGGGACGCTGATGACCTGAGATGTTAAAAGAGCATCCGTAAATAAACCAAAAGCATCATCTTCAATACACCAGAGGACGCGAAAGATTTTGGGCATAATAAAATACCGAGTGTGTGTGTATATATATGTATGTATATATATGTGTGTGTGGGTGTATGTGTGTGTACTATCGCACCACATGCTTATTTATACTATTGAACTCCTCTCCCAGTCCTGTTGAGAACGTGTCAACAAAATATCAGAATTCACCCTGAGAAATTTTTTGTCGTTAAAGCGTAGGCAACACCACCAAAGCACCGATAATCAAACTATTAAACCACTTTATAATTTGGCGCACAACTTAGGGCCAACAACAACAATAACCACAAAAACATCCACCACTATACCGCTCGAAACTTATGTAGAGATGCGGCTACACCAACCTCACTAGCCGCCACTGATACAGGAATGTGTATGCAGTGAAAGGAATTATTTACAGAACATTACATTCAAGTCGGGAATTCTATTATGTGGTTAATAAATGTCATGTATGAGCTTTTGATGGCCAGGAGTATAATTATACAAACAAACTTAATTTAAATTAGCATTACTGTCAGTAAATTCTCCTCTTCCCGCGGGCCTCTCTGTATGAGCAATTTCATGAACGGATTAAGCATAGTAGTCACTCGGGTCAGATGTCCCATCACTTTGGGAATCATGAAGAATGAAAATTTTGCTCAGAAACCACGTACTCTGAATCACTTGTAACATTTGTTCCAACAATTGTTTCCTCGGTGCCCAAACAATGTGATTTGTGTACCGAAAGCCATGGCCTTCATTTTGAGTAAAATTTTCAATACAATAAAATATAAAAAAAAGCTTTCTGCTTCTTAAATTTTGGAGGAAATTTACTTTTATTTCGCTCTTTAAATTTTTTTCTATAATATTCTAACATTTCGTTTGTAAACTATTCTCTCGTCCAGATCAGATTTGTATTCTGACTGTTATTTTCTCTGCAGTCCTTGAGTATAGCCCAAACAGAAACCTGTGCAGAGCACGTTTCACAATGCAATTTGTATACAAGAAAGGAAAAGGTACTTCGGACCGCTATTTCTGTCCAATTGGAAAGCACATAAAGCTATCGAAGTGTCCATCGGCTAGGTCGTTGTCCTCTCCTTTCCCTCGCTTCTGAAGATCTACTGCACAATTACTTACCTGCACAAACATCGCACAACATCTTGTACTCAAAGGCATTCTTTAGAAACACGTTATTTTCGTCTTATTTGCGTGCATTTCAACTAGTCAACGAGCGGTTTAAAAATAAAAAGAAACAAGCTTTTATCTGGTGGTCTGTAATTGCAGAAACATGTGTTAGAAAACGTATTTTCAATAAAAGATTAAAGTTTAAGTTTTCATATTATCCATTATGAATAAAACATCTTATTTAGTGCCTTTTGATAAATTATTCGAGCCTGAGGTACTGTAATATGGCCGAATAACATTTCAGGACCAGTAATTTCAGCTTGCAGTAATTTCAAAATCAGGTCCTTATTCCCGTGTTTTACTGACAAGATTTCAATTTAGCCCCCCAGAAATTTAGTTTTGTTTCCTACACGTATATGCTGATAAGTTACTATGCAAGCTTAATAGAGCGTAAAATTTTCTTTTAAAATATCTTTAGATCTTCTTTGTGAGTGGGGTACTCCCGGTTTCAGTACATCGTAATCGTTGTTTTGAAGATTTATTACTACAAAAAAAAATCTGTGAAATCTAGGATTAATCATATGAAAACAGGGCCGATTAGTTGATTTATTATGTTTTATTTATTTATGTACATTTCATTGAGTATAAGAAACTGCATAAACAGTATCATATACTATTTCACTCTATTTGATTTGGTTTATTTTAGGACGCTCTTTAAAGTCTCAGATCATCAGCGTCCCATTCAATTCAGGGCTGAAATTGCCGACAAATTTTACTCAGAGGTCTCTTCTTTCAGGCTTAAGGTTCTTTTTCGTGCTATAAATGTGCGTCACGGGACCCATGGCTTTACTTCCCGTTCAAAAGAAGCTATACTTAGGATTTTTACCCCCGAAAAAATCCATCGATCCTGGCCGGGTTCGAACCCGCGATCTTGGGCTTAGAAGGCAAGTATATGGTTACCACTACACCGCCAGGACCGACTGATATATACCTTAAGACAATTTACAGAAATAGTGGAAAATGGAGATAAATTAAAACTATATGTTAGAGGCAGTTAAAATGCAAAAATTGAAACTTGTCATATTTCAAAAGATAAATTTCAATAAATTTATGATTTTTCTAAATTAATTGATTTGATGTTTATTGTGGTGTGTATCCTGTAAGTATATTTTAAAATACACTTGCATAGATGAAAAAATGCCCTATTTTGATACTATCCAATCGTAATTATATAGCTTTTGGACCAATTGAACTAAAAGGCTCAAGTTTTTGCCATTCACTAGAGGAAATTTAGCTATTCTGATGTAAACTGACTATGGCTTGGGCATATATTTGGTTCCGGACTGGAGCCGTGAGTGAATTTTTAACAATTTATTCTTCAGTCGCAATTGTCTTAATGTTATTGTGTAGAAAAACTGCTTCAATTGGTGTTTCTGTAAATTAACAATAGAGCTACTGAAGTCAAAGTATTAAGAAAAAATGGCATAACTAGAAATTACTGAAATAGACTTCAAATAAAAAATATCGAATTTTAGATTCAACGCTTAAATTCTGTTAGTTTTGCTTCAGTATAAAGACAAAAAGGGTCGGTTTTTTTTATTAGTGTTTAACGCCCGTTTTCACTACTGAGGCACCACAGGCGGTGGACGCTGATGATACATGAGATGAAATGATATATTGGGAAAGGATTTTTTTTTTTAAGGAAGGAAGCGTTCCAGTCCTAAGTTTTTAGGTACCTCCCCGGCATTTGCCAGTTATGAAGACTGAGAAAAACCTGGAAAAAACCCCAGTCAGGGAGGACGGCCCTGGCGGGATTCGAACCGCAGACCTTCCGCTCACAAGTCCGTGCCTTAACGACCTCGGGCACCCGTGGCGGTACAAAATAATTTTGTTCAAAGTTCAATGCTGTAGCTCTAATCGCTTTGCCTTAGCTAATTTAACATTGGCAAGATAGGGCTCTTCGACTCCCCTTAAACAAGAGGATGTTAAAGTAGTAGACATATTAAGACCTAGAGCAGAACAGGAGGGCGGAGAGAAAGGGAGAAAAGGAAAGAGAGGCAGAAAATGAAAACTGGTAGTAATGGCATTAGTATAGAGAAAGAGAGAAACAGAGCTCTTGAAAAGAAGGGGAAGTAATAAAACGCGAATAATACATGAACGGGAAATGAAAGCACAAGAAAGGAAGAGAGATCTGGCAGTGGCAGTTACAGTAGTGACGTAGGAATAAAAGAAATGACAAGAAAATGAGCTGTAAATGATAGAAGAAAATAATAAGAAAGGTACAAGAAAGAAGGCTCGTAATGGTAAAGTTTGTGGTGCAAAAAACCGTAAGGAGATGAGATGCACAGGAAGGGAAAAAAAGTTTGTTGTGGAAGTGGAGACAGCAAAAATGAGCTGTAGAAAAACAAAAAAGCAGAAAGTGGAAAGTGGAAGGAAAAAAAAGTAGAAGCAAAACTGATCCTTACTTCCTTAAAGTTTTCCACTTTCAGAGAAAGTTATACTTAGTTGTTAAGACTTCTTAGCTAATGAGCTTCAAATACAATAGTTTTATTTTATGATTGGGTATCTCAAAAATAGAGTACGTAAGCTCATTTCACAACAGAAGGGTGAAATATAAATATATATGTTTATTAATACAGTATTTTATAAAATAAACCCAGTACTTGAAAAAAGTACACTGAATGACAAAATTGCTAAGTTATCAGACAATTTTGTTGCATTGTCATTGTCATTTCGTATCGTTTGCAATATTGCCAAGGAAAAAGCCAAATATCGCTTATATAATGTAATCAATTTAAGGCAACTGGAAATGATAAAATTCTTTAAAAAAGAATGCAGATTATTTATCTTCAAAATATTAGCTTTAAAAATATATATTACACTTATAGTAAATATGTCAACAATTTAGTTTAATAAAACATTTTAACATACTGATTTTAAGGGGGAAAAACATGAAAATATCGGGGAAAAATGCTCAGGTTTAATGTTGAACAACTTTTTTTAAAAAAAAATATATAACATTGGGACTTTCTTGAGTTAGGGAGACATTTCTCCCCTTTCTAAGTTGGTATTGGAAATCATTCTGGTACTGCAAATGCTTTTTTTACAGCAATTAAATTAACAGTTGTGTTCTGAGTAAATTTTATCAACTTGTATGTACATGAGTATAAATTACAACAGCTTTTTTATTGTTTAAATGACTAAAATTAATAAAATCGTTAAAAAGGGGGAGCGAATAAAGAATTATATAATTTATGTCCCAAGTTTTATTGTTCTAGGTTCAGTAGTTCATAAGAAAATAGGTCGTTTGCAGAGAAAAATGTACATAGTAAATAATACATATAGTATAGCTTAACTAACTTGAAAAATAGTGAAAGGCAGACAGAAGAAGAAGACACCAAAACGTAAGTTGGAGGATCTTATTGGCAACAAGAAGATCCAGAAGATCTTTTTATGGCGCTAGAATGTTTTAGAACTTTTGTGAACTATACTACATGTATTGTTTACCTCATATGCATTTTTTCTGAAACTTAAGAATTTTCTCTGCAAATGTCCCATTTTCTCAAGAACTACTTAACTTAGAACAATGAAACTTGGAACACAAATTGCGTATATAATTTTGCAACTTATGATTATTTTATACAGATTTTATCATGTGAAAGTTTAAATAATTTTGTGTTAAAATTAACAAAACTTTCAATTTTACAGTTTTAACTGAGCACAATAAACATCCCTATGTCCATTTTATTATAAAAATTTCATGAATTTGAGATAAATATTTCAACAAGCTGTGACCAAGATGATACTAAGAAAAAGGATAATTAAGATTCTATTTGAACAATTATTGAGATTGAGTATTTCCCGGTCCTCTTAATTAATATTAATAACAACACTTTAAAACAGTGTCTATGCTTCTGAATGCAAATGTCTGGATGATTGTATGTTCTAATTCTTTTTATTAACCCATTTTAACATTCATAAATGTAGCAGCATTAATTTTGGTTACACACACCCAATTTTACTGTTCTATTGGAGCCACTTGCTTTGAAAGATTTGGAAGACTTTGAGTAGACTTGGAATTTGGGGTGGTCTTGTAATCACATGATCACTAACATTTGTTTATTCAGTTCAAGTTATTTCCTTTTATCGAAATTTAAGGGCTATTTTTAGAAATTGCAAGGATTGTACCAAAGTTCATTTTGAGGTAAAATCAATAATAACTTTAGAAATAATTATTTAACAATAGTTGGCCGCTCGGGGTGCCACGGCACAATCAAGTATTGTGACGTTTTTTGCTTGTGTCAGTGGTACATGTATTGGCACCACATACACGGAAATATGTTACTGCGCAACATTTCTGGCGCCTAGACCAGCCCTATGATGTCATCGTTTCCATCATTCGCTGATGCTGGGAAGTGGGAGGTGCTGCTTGAATATTCGTGTTTCAGAAGTGCAGCGTATAATTAATTTGTTTATGGGCCTCTTTATATCATTCCTATCTTTATTCTTCGTTCTGAAGGTAAATAAATCCGTGGATCCCATGTCACACATTCATGGCACGTAAAAGAACCTCAGGCCTTAAGGAAGAGGCCTCTAAGCAATTTTTTTCGGGGCGCTAATGACCTTAGAAGTTAAAGTGCATCCGTAAATAAACCAAATAAGTACAAAAAATGTTTGCTCTGCTCATCCGCGATTATACCGGATCTACTATAACGTGTTTCTCAAGATCATATACCGTGAGAGGGTTATATCGCCATAAGTTCCATTATAATAGGTTTCTACAACTTATTAGGAGATCGGAGATTACAGGGGATATTCTACACGGTTCTTAGGAACAATTTGGCATTTGGTCCAGATAAACTGGCCATTGGAAGTCGAACTTTGACTTTTCGTGTATTAAGGGAATAGTAGTATGAAAGAGAGAGGACTGTTCTAATTTTAAACTGTGAGGGGTGTTCTAAAAGTTCTCGGCCTGACTCGGAGATATCTTGAAGATGGCCAAATTCTTATGGTAGTTAAATAATTCTTGAGATGGCGCGCTACAAAGTTTCAGACGCCTAGTGCACCTAGTTCCTTGTTTGTGATGATCGTGTAAACAAACAAATGTTAACAATTTCCACAAAATGAAATAAAAGCTGTGATAAAGTACTTCGCTTTGAAGGGTTTAACCCCAACGGAAATACACAGGGAGTTAGATTCCACATTAAAGGATTCTTCTTCTTCGTTTTCGACGGTTCAAAAGTGGGCTGCTGAATTTAAGTGTGGTCATACATCTATTCAAGAGCGCTCCCAGGGCGTCCCAAAACTGCTACAAAAATTCATGATGTCGCACTCAGTGATCGCCGATTAAAGATTCGCGAGTTGGTTGACAACGCAAATACCTTGATATGTCGTGTCCACTACATTCTACACGAAGTTTTGGGTGTGAGAAAGCTTTCCTTCCCATGGGACCAAGAACGCATTCGAATGAACATTTTGCTAGTGTTTAGACTTATTTGAACACAATTCTGGTGAGGTTCTCCACGTTTCATAACAGTAGATGAAACATGGATTCATCACTACACACCAAAGACGAAGGAGCAGTCCAAACAGTTGGTGGCAACAGATGAAATACCAAGGAAAGTAAAAACGGTTCTATCTGAGGAATAATCATAGCTACGGCTGCTTTCTGAGATCCTATTGGTGCGGTACTCGCAGACTACCTCCAGAAGAGCAGAATCATCACCGGGAAGCATTACGCTTCACTACTGAACCAATTGAAGAATGTTATTCAGGCTAAACGTTCACACCTTGCGAAAAAAATCTCTCTTTCATCACGATAATGCTCCTTCATACACGTAAGAGATTGTTGCTGCAAGACTGTATAATCAGGTGCTTCCACATCCGCCATATTCACTGGATTTGGCTCCCAGCAATTACTTATTGTTCCAAAACCTGAAGAAATGGCTGGGTGGACCAAGATTCACATCAAACGTTTGAAACTGTGACAGACGTTTATTTTTCATAGTCGGAAAAAGCTAATCTTACTAAGAGTATTAAAATGTTGGAAAGTCCTGGACTAAATGTATTTATTTACATTGATAACCGTGTTTGAAACAATAATAAAAAACATTCAATTACATCTTGTGTTTTCTTGTTCAGGCCGAGAACGTCCTATGTAGCCATTTGAAAATACGAACCAATATCATATATATTCAACATTTTTCAAATACTCCAGATGTCAAAATTGTTGGATATTGAACTTGAAGATTATTACATTTTAGCACCTCGCTAAGAAGATTTTTTTTAATTGTGTTTAACGTCCGTTTTTACTACTGAGGCACCACAGGCGGTGGAAACTGAAATGATATATTGGGAAATTATTTTTTAGGGAAGAAAACGTTCCAGGCCTAAGTTTAGGACACTTACCTGGCATTTGTTATTTATGAGGATTGAGGAAACCTGGAAAAAACCTCAGTTAATGAGAACGGTCCTGGAGGGATTCGAACCCCAGACTTCTCGCTCACGAGACCGTGCCATAATTACCTCGGCCACCCGTGGCGGTACACTTAAAAGATTAAATTTTGGACAGCAGGGTGTACCGTAAAGCTATATTTTCCAAGTATTTTGTCCATATTTGATTACACACCCGAGGCAGAACTTGAGCTATTCTGTATCTAAGGAACTTAAATAGGGACGGCTATCGTTTGTCCATAATTTCTGCCTGGCGCTGATGATTGCCTGTACAAAATGTTGTTCTGAGCTATCAAAGGGTTTAGGCACACAGAACGTGTCAATTTCCAAGTATTCGAACTAGTGCATTGCCATTCCATCTCTGCAGTTGTGAATTTGCATGAAAAAGATGCCCGCATCACCGGGACCACGTCTTGAAATGGCCTCCGTCACAGCTACAATTCGCGCGGGAATTCTTTTTGTTGCTAGTGGAGAGTGGATGATGGGAGGTCGTTGACACACCATCCGGCCAAGGTGGAACGGAAGCAAACCTGTCCTACAACAACATGGACTCCGCATCATTCCCTCCGACCGAGTTCTGCAAGAGTTCATCTTCTCTGCAGTTGTATTAAGTTAACTAAATTTTGTATTTCTTTTAGGCCTGCTCCATTTTTGATTATTTCCTATTTGCTGTCAAATCGTTTTGTTTTTTTATAAAAATGTAAATACGCGAACATAGCACATACTCAGATTCTCCAGATGGCCAGCTGTACCATATAAATTTACAAAAAGCGCTATAACTTATAAATTATTATTTTTAATATTCTTTCCTTTCTATACTGAAGACGATCTTGAACTCTAAGCAACTATTCTGCAAATTATTTTTTTTCTCAAAAGTCTTTTTGACAGGATCTCTCAATTTCTCAGCTGTTGTAGTTTCTGTAACATTTATACTCTCCCTTCAGTAACTTTTATACCAGATATAGGACGAATTTACAACCAGTTTATGTGGTAGGGTCTAATTTTAATGTATACAACCGTTAACAGATTTCAATGGGAACTAAACTGCTTGGAGGAGTATTCCGCCATGAGTGTCCGAGGTCGTTAAGGCACGGACTCGTGAGCTGGAGGTCTGGGGTTCGAATCCCGCCAGGACCGTCCTTCTTGGCTAAGGGTTTTTCCAGGTTTTCCTCAATTCTCATAAATGACAAATGCCGGGGAGGTACCCTAAACTTAGGCTTGGAGCGTTTTTCTTCCTTAAAAATAAATCCTTTTTCAATATATAATTTTATCTCATGTATCATCAGTGTTCATAGCCTGTGGTGCCTCTGTAGCAAAAACGGGCGTTAAACACCATTCATTTATTTTTTTGGAGGAGTATAGTGAACAATAGGAAAGAAATATGTGAAGAGATTCGTGTGTTTGGGAGAAACTTTAGCTGTAAAATAAATTTGGGCATTACAAAATAAAGTGCATATTAAAAACCATTGAAGTAAGAAACACCATTAAAAACAATGAATATGGTACATAGAGCCGTTGTTAGGTTTACCATGTTTAGGAGGCCGAAATTTGGATTTGGGAAAACACCGAAGTATTGAATCGGGCACAGACTCAGTTTCTTAAAACAGATGCCTTACTTAGGGAGGTGTACAACAAATTGTGGGGTTCTTAAAACGTGTAGTATCTATCGGAAGTGTAAATTTAAAAACGAGGACAATTAAATTGTATGGAGAGAGCAACTATATTTTGATCATCGTGTCTGAAAGAGAAAGGCAAAGGGTGTTTAAAGTAAAGATATTGGCCTAGGGTTTATTTGGTTAAAGGAATAAAAGTTTATGCATAGTAGGTGGAAGATAATAGAGAATTGCATGATTTCGATAGACAAAATATTGCGACACAATGCGTATATATATTTTCTTTTAATCTGAAGCCTCAAATAACCTAGATTTGGGAAAAGTAGAAAAATATGTTATCTCTCATGGCTCAGATAGGTATATGAAAAATAGTAAAATAACTAATGTTGTTGTTGTGAGGAGAAAGCGATATCTGGAGGAATATTCCAGCATCTTTTAAGGAATCAGAGCTTTTAATGAAAGTATATTGCCACTACCTTTTCAGAAGTTCAACAGGAGTTTCATTATCTGTCTGGAAGTGCTGGTGTAAGACGAATATACAGGATATAATAAAAAGGTATGCAAAAACTTTGGGGAAACATTTCTTGCCTGTAGATGTTTGCACATATGTGCATGTCATGGGTCCGGAAATGCTTTATTTCCGTGTTAGAGCTGTGTTTGTTTACAACTCCGCTTACACGATGTGATATGCAAGCTAGAACGCCAGCATAGTTATCACTCCACAACAGAAAAGTCGTTTAATACATGCAGTAGATAAAATTTCGCTTTTTCTCTGGTTAAATGCGGGTGGGGGGGTTGTAACTACATTTAGTTCTTAGGTTCATCGCTGTTGTGATCGTTGCGTACCACGTAGTCAACTAGTTACGGTACTCACTTCATTGCTTGACGTATCACCGAACACGTAGTGTCAGTTCTGTGTGTTTACAGGCCTCGTTCCACATGCAGTAAAATGATGTTTTCAAATAGCAGGTGTTAGTGAGATCTATGGATTAGCCGAAGGTGTGGAGAGTCTTTGTGTTTGTATTCTCCAGAGCTGCCAGACAATGCGAGATACTCTAGGAATACATCAGCGCATCAGGGAGCCCATGTAGGGTTAAGGATAATTCCGTGTTAACGGAGGACATTTTTAATATTTCATATGATTTTCTGTTTCCTACAGCTCTGTTTTTAAGTATTCTGCTATATGGTACAAATGTAGTAAAAGTACATCAAAGTACATGACCAGAAACTATTAATATTTCTTGTTTGTCTCACTAAGATAATTGAGGGAGCCTTGATAAATAATGCATACATGAATTAATTCTTTACTCTCACTGCCATACCTGATCTCTGTAAATACTAAACATGTATAATGAAAGAGATTGCAGAGACGGGACAACGTTGTTTTCCTGATAAACCTAATTCCTCAGGGTATCATATCAACAGAAGTAAATAAACAGCTGTATGATTGTAATCTAGGTTCCAAGCAGAAAGAACATAATCACTTGTCCGGTACTATATATACCATTTTCCAAAAACAATTGAGGCAGATGTATGAAACGTTTCGTTATATTTTGGAATCCTTAAGTTACTATTTCATAAACGGACAATCCCATAGCTTTAATCATAATTAAAATTTATATATATATATATATATAAAGTGCAGAATAGAAAAAGTTGACATTCCGTTATATTTAACATGTATTTTAGAGCTTAGCTTGATTATTTATAATTTTTAATGCATTAGAGTAAAAACGTGCTCAAAATTGGACTGCGAGTATAAATAGTCTTTGTTTGGAAGCTTCAACTTCTGTTGCCTGAGCCTTACTCCTGATTTATTTAACGTTTGCTTCTCAAACAGAAGACAAGGGGAGAAGCCGACTGGATATTAATAATTTACTTTTAAGCCATCGAGTCTGTGCGTGACCTGATATATGCCGGCCCTTTAAGCAAAGATAATTATATTGACTCCACGATAAATGTTCTGAGCAACTCTGCGAGAGGGCTGTTTATGTCATACAAAAAGTTGAAGCTCGAGTGTGTTATAGAGGAGGATCAGAAGTTACAAACATGCACGTGCATTAAAAGCAGAACTATAGCCTCGTGGGATTGCGGTATAACTTAGGAAGTAATTAACAAAGAAAATTAACTACATATTTTTTTCGCATTGCCCTTCCTAACTTCTATTCTTGGGTCTTCTGTAAGGTTTAACAGAGGAGATAATTGCATTGCAAAATTTCAAGAATTAGTAGTTGCACCTGGAAGCAATGCCCAGAGATTGAAGGACATATGTATATTGCTAGTTGAATGTAAGCATGTAAAGTAAGATTATTTGAGTTATGGGCATCTAAAAACGGTGGAACTACCGCGTAAATTTAGTATTTATATTATTACAAGACCCTGGAAGTTCAGGCATTTATTTTGGTTAAAACAGGCACTTAAAATACTGATAGGCATTTATTAAAAGTGAAAACAAAGAATAATATCAAACATTATTAATGATAATAGTATTTAATATACTTAAAATTTACATCATCTCATAATTAAAGTACTTAATCGCTTACTTTTTTCTTGGCTACAAGCAACAACAAGATACTTTTTCAAGATATCTGCTCTCATAGTCAGCCGTTTGTCAGGGAGAACATTTTTCATCATGGAAAAAGAACGTTCTGCTTGCATTGATGTGAATGCAGCATATTTGGAACATACTACTTCGGAAGGACTCATACCAGTTACAAGAGGACATCTTGGAAATGTTGATCGAGACAAAGTAAAATAGTTTTTAATAGTCCTGGCGAATGAACGAAAGATGCACAGTTATTGCTGGTCGAGTCATTTTCTGTTGGTGCGTTTATAGGGCAGTCAAGTTAATATCTCTCTTACTTCCGTACTGAACACATTGTAGGGATGGTTTATTGCACAGCTGTACCGCCCTCATTCTTCCTCGCTTACAATTGGTTGTTACAGTTATGCAACTGAGAACTACCCCCACGGTAAATTTCCTAGAATTGTCCCCCATAGGTCGATACAGAATCATTCGCCAATACTTCCATCGTCCTCTCTATTTTTTGGTATTCGTATCCCCGAGGTAGCCATACGTTCCTTTCACTAATGACGGTTTTGGTATTTAAAGAGCTTAAGTGAATGAGAGGAGGAAATTTTTGACTTCTTGAAAAGAAATAAATGTATAACAAGATTCACATAAAATATTTTTGTGAGGTAAACATACCACTTAATTTTTTATAAGTTTTTTCGCCTCGATATATTGAAATGTTTATATGCTTTTTAAAATGCGAAAATAATCGCAGAAAATTTTTATAACCATTCAATACAAGCAAAAAAGGGTTTTAAATCTTAATACATGCAAAGAAAGCCAAAATACCCCCACCAAAAAAAAGGAAAATAAAAACTGGCCCTACTGGTCCCAAATAAACGGAAACATGTTCATTTCTGCCTGACTCTTAAATATTCCACCCAGACAGAAAAGGCATTTTGTCTAACTTCCGAGTTCTGAATTTATTACTGAACGTATTTAATTATACTATATTTAAAACTAATAAAAACACAAATCTATGTTACGCACTTATAAAACTTACTTTTCCTTGCCGGCAATGATTTGCCGGCCTTTGCGGAGGAAATGTCTATATTCCATCTCAATTTTCTTCCGTAAGAACAGGTCGTGGTTTGAGCACGTTTCTTGTTATTTATAACAAGTTGAGTTGCAGTTTCTTTACCTGTAACATGATTACCAGGACAAAAACAAAAACCCGCTCTTCAACACTATGTTTATGCAGTGGCATAACTAACGAAGAATTGGCACACAATTTACACACAATAAAAATATTGAAGAACATACGACGTGCAACCACTCTCTGACAAAGCCTCCTTCAAACCAATTACAAGCTGCTACCTGCATATGCATTATAGGTCTTGATGAAGGCTTTACTTAGTACGCAGCTTGCCTCTGCCGGTGAGTAACTTAAATAGCCTCACTGTGTAATAAAAAATGCAGTAACTTATAGAGCAGTTTGGGAGATCAAGGAACAAATACAACAAAAAATAAAAAATGGAATTTTTGCAGCAATGTTGTGCAATACATTTACAGCATCTTATTGGCAATCATGGTATAAATAAACTTAGGGAAACGTTACAGAATTGATTATAAAATAGATGAAGGCATGCCTATAGAATGGAATTTGAGACATTCTACAGTATACAAAAAGGTTAAAAATAATTATAATAATAAGGGAATAAACGATAAAGTACTACTACCAGCTACATTATGGTCGAAAATGAAATATACTTCTGTTAGAGGAATAAAAGAACAGAGAAGCAGAAGAACAAGCAGAGATTAGACTATGATCAATAATAATTTTGTTTGAATTAGATACTTGAAAAACTTGTCACTTATAATTAAGAATTACTTACTTTTTGTAGATATGGGAAAGACCTATGATACACTTCTACATAGGAAACTTTTGGAAACCTTTAAATAATGTTCATTTTTGAAATTATTTTATTAAAGCAACACTACATTTATATAGGAATTATATGGCCAACATATAATATATATGTAACATCAGAATACCATAAAATATGATCAAAGATTTACAGCGGACGCTATGCCCAACATAGTTTAAAATGCATTTAGAGGAAGAAATGTAGATGTTATGGTTCACGATAGAACTAACTGGACTTTACAGTATGCAGATGACAATTTTTAAAATTGAAGAATATGATTTAGATTCCTGAGTAGACAACCAATGAAGAGTATGGAAAGTTGTGCCTAAAGGAAGGTGAAACCCTCCAGTTTGTGTTCTAACGGAAGAAAACATTAAAACCGCTGCTGTCACTGTGAGAGAGGATCGTCCAATAACATTAAAAATACCTTCTGAAATTCTAAAAATGTCTGGGTGTGACCCAAACGTTGAAGGAAATGATGCATATGAGACGTGTTTGTGCACGGTGGGTTCCACTGTTCATTACCGAAAAAACAGGATGTAACTTGGTTACATCATATCGATCCTGAAAACAAACAGCAAAGCTCTGTTTGGAAATTGCCACTATCGCCAACACTTCCCCCCAAGGGTAACTTTTGCTGGAAAACTGTGATCATCTCATCTTTTGATATTAAAAGAATGGTTAATTAGCATGTCGTGCCTGGACACTGTAATTGCGCAACACTACAGAATGTTCTGAAAACTCTACAAGGCAAGTGCATTATGCCACATTTCCAAGCAATAAGCTGGATGCTGCAATACTTTTTGCACGACCGCGCAATGTAAATATTGACGTTGAACATCTCACAAAAAGCAATGTGAAGTGTGTTCCTCATCCTCCATATAACCCATATTTAGTTCCTTTGAAGGCATTTTCCATAAACGGAAGCAACGGTGAAAGCTGCGGGGGAAATTCTGAAGGACACGTCTTAAAATGCTCCCAGAATGTCTTTGAATGACTGGCAGAAACCATGGGACGAATCTACTTTGATAAAGATCATCATAATTATGAGGACGAATAAAAGTATTTTGTAAAGAAAATTGTCATCATCATTTCTTGAACATCCCTTTTACATGATAGTAAAAGGAGAGAATTAGGATTTGGTTAATGAAAATAAAGTATCTATTAAATATTTGGATTTATTTAATTAATTATAGACTAAATTACTGATCATGAAAGAAAATATCACAAATTAAAGAACTCATAAAAAAGGAAAAGTGTAAAATCGAGTAGTAATTATGAAATAAATTAAAAAAGAAACCAAATGAAGTAACTGTTATATTTTATATAGTGCAGAAGTGTGGCATCTCAAGAATAATTTAAAAACCAACTTTTTGGTAATAAAAATGGATTACTGAAAAATTTCTGCACGAATATTACAAATAAATAGAGAGTAAAAAATGACAGGTTAAGAAAACAAATAAGAGTTAAAAAAAATCGTGGAGGATTTTTAAACAAAACATTATTAACATCTAATGCGTATGATTGAAAAGAGATTACCACATACTACTTGAATGCATTCCAAAAGTAGTTGAGAAGAATATGGAAACTGCAACGACTGTGTAAATCTCAGATGAAGGCAAATAGAGAATATTTAAGTATAAAAAAAAACTTTCGCTAATTTGACTCTTAATCACATATGAGCTCTACTTTTCTAGGGTTATTGCATCATTTTCATAGAAAAAGGACGGCAAATCCCCACCGAACTATGTCATTTTGTGTCAGTAGGAATATATATCGTATCTATTTTAAGGATGCTAAGTATTGTTCAATGACAGTCCTGAGCGAATCAATCAATTGGAAATTACAGCTTATGGAGATCAACTCAAACAAAATATTCTTGAAAAAAAGACCTGGTTTGTCATAGAAACACGATAAATAAAGTATTACAAGCGTTGTTTCCAGTACAATCAATACTGGTTGAATCAAGCGAGCATTGCTATCCAAATCATCTACTTTGCCAAATTCACCCGCTTCGGATAAAACACACTCTTGCAAATGGTGGTTTGCAAGCTCAATCCTTCCATTAAAATATTTAAATGTATCCTTGTGTTCAAGTAGTTACTGCTACCTTCAGGCCACCACTGAATGTAAACACACCTGGCCTTGTGAGCCTCTTCTGTTTTTTGTTTGTTTGTTTGTTTTTTTTTTTTCTTTGGACAACATTTTTGCTACTGTGTGTATCTTCCAAAGACAAAGCATGTCCGTGACATTGCAGAAGAATATTGGGCATCGGTAAACAGGAGATCTCGCCAAACTGTTGATGGGCGTTCGTCGGAGTGTTAATAATTTGGACAAACTGCTGAGAAGTGACGAAAGCTTCTCACGTGGGCTGGATGCTCATCGAGCTAATGGTTCGAGAGAAAAGAGAGGGCAGTACAAATGTATGCATGCGGCCATGCGTGGGCGAAGCGAGGCGCTTATGCTTGTGAATTAAATGGGGCCTGTTTAGAGGCTATGACCAGGTAGGTCCGCTTGCTTGTCGTGATACAAGAGCTGGAGTGGGAAAAGGTAGGAGAGGCAAAGATGGCTGCCCCCCCCCCCCAATAGCAGTGAATGACCATGGTCATGATGGAGCGGGCCTGTGTTCGAGACAGGCGTGATAGCCTTTGTTCTAACCACATGTAAACACAGCCATTAGTCCCATGTTTTACAGGTTGATTGTATGAGCAAATACGCACTTGTGTAACAGAAGTTACTTTTTCATTGGTGAGTTACGAGGACAACAGCCAAAATGTTAACACACCCTCAAAATATGTAACTTCCTCCATTAAGCATATATAGTAAATATTACAATATATAAAAAGAAGCGAAATAATTTCTTTAGCAATAATGCTGGTCGACATCATGTGGCCCCACGCTGTGATGTCAATTTTGAAGTTGTTTGTTATATTGATTATTGGTCGCTACGGTGTTGTTGCCCACGCTTCAGCAACAATTTCTCAGGGCGATTTCTGCTATTTTGTTGGCTTGTACTCAACAGGAATAGGAGAGGAATTCAATAGTGTAAATAAGCACGCGATGCTGCTTTATTATGTGCAAAATCTTTCGCGTCCTCTGGTGTTTTGCATACGATAGACTTAGCTACGCCGATACAAACTTAGTTTGCCGCGTGACGAGTCTTAGTTTGCCGCGTGACGAGTGGCGCGGATCGTGAAACTGAAATGAGTACTGCGAACTGCATTGAACTGAATGAGCAAATCCGAGTATCTTGCCAAGTGTATATTTTATAACAATGTACCTCATCAACGTCGAACTTACAAGTGCCTACTGCCTATAACTGACTCTCGCGGCGCGTAAAACTTAGAATGCATGTCCCAGCCAAGCAACCGCCTCCTTATGTATTAAATTCAGATCAAATAATCATTGACTTAATAATGGCAACATACATTTTCCATTAGGTGGTTCAAGTTTACCTGCCCCATGTGCCATTCGCTAATTTTGAAAATTTAAAATATTTTGTTGACTATTTTTAGGAATAACAATTAAAACGCCTGTCGATTTCAGAAACCTTAACGAGTTTAAAAGTCCTTCAGGTTTATTAACCTTGCTACAACGGGCGTTTTAAAAAAGAAAGGGGCTTCACACGCTATCCTCAGTTTACTTCCTCTTAAGAGGTCTTATGACCCTTTTGTTGGCTTTTCAAGTTTCCGTAACAAAGCACCAAGAAGCTCTGTCTCTTTATTGACATTCAACTCACGTGTTAGTATTATGTCGCATTATACATATGATATCTACATACATACCGCCACGGGTGGCCGAGGTCGTTAAGGCACGGACTTGTGAGCGGGAGGTCTGCGGTTCGAATCCCGCCAGGACCCTCCTCCATGACTGGGTTTTTTTTCAGGTTTTCCTCAGTCTTCATAACTGGCAAATGCCGGGGAGGTACCTAAACTTAGGCCTGGAACGCTTCCTTCCTTAAAAAAAAAAATCATTTCCCAATTTATCATTTCATTTCATGTATCATCGGTGTCCACCGCCTGTGGTGTCTCAGTAGTAAAAACGGGCGTTAAACACTACTCAAAAAAAATATCTACATTACTAATTACAATACATTAAATATGATTTGCTTACATAAATATACGTTGTAATTATAAATCAGTGGGGGGTGGAACAGAGGATCCGTTACAATCCTTAGTCTTTCATGGTTTTGTCGCCCGTTGCACGGCAGCTAGCGGGTCGGTAGTCAAGTGGTAACTCTCAGTGAAGCAGGTATTACTTATACACACAGCCGATTCAAATCCCTGCAGTTGCAACTGCAAGTACAATGAAAAAAGCACGTACTATGCCATTCATTAGTATTCCGAATGGAAGTTGTTACGACACGAAAGTATTATCGTCTTACGAGGACTTCGCTCAGGAAACAAAAGACAGCGATATACAGAAGGCATTTATATATTAGTTATTTAACCTTGGTAATGGCATGAGCGGAAGTGAACACGCTAATTTTCACGAGTGTTGCATACAACGTTTTATACATTAAACGTTTTTGCAATTATAGCATTGAAATATTTTAAAAATTATTGAAAACTCTTGTTCTCATAGGTGCCGCTCTTCCATCTTCTACCACTATTTCACTGAGAGATCGAGAGGTGGCAGCAATAGTTTTACATAAAGCTCGGACCCCGCCAGGTCTCAAACTCTTTCTCTAATTTCTCCAGGTAGGCCAAGCAACTTCGCTATGTTACATTTGGCGGCCCTGCCACCTGCCTTAGAACCCCCAGTGCCTCACCAGGTGTGATGTTATGACGTAGTAGATATGACGTATTACATTGCATGGTTACTTAGTACTCGATTCTATGACGATGTTATTTTAGTTCTTATTTTGAAGAATGCAAATGGAAACGGATGCTAATTCCGCAACGTTTGATATTGAAAATATGAATACCATTCCAGAAGAAATTATAAACGTAGCTGGGTAGCTGAGAGTTTGTTAATTCCTCAAAAATCGAAAAGTGTATACGATGACAAGTTCTCTAAATGGAATAAATAGAAATATGTGAAAAAATCCTTTTGGCATCTTTTCAGAGCAGGTAAACATATAGTATAACGTTTAGTGGTTATTAATATGGTAATTTTAATTTTACATTCTTATATTTGTTTATATTTTCTTATCGAAGGTTTGTATGCATTCGACTCTCTGGTATGTGTATTTGAAAGTAAAAGCAAAATAAATGTAGAAAGTTTAAGGAAGTTTTCTGGTAGTATAATATTTATGGCTAGGTTGGCGTTTTGAAATGAAAGAAATTATAACGCGATTAATTAATTCGTTGCGTTTTCAATGTTTCCAAGATAATGGAAGTTCATTTACGATTGATAACTTACATTGTTGTTGTAGTTTCAAAACATTTGTTTAATAAAATGATATTCGTGTTTGGATGTTGGTATGTTTGCTATGGCGACGATTTTAACTTTTTCTTACAGGCGCGTTGTTTGGAATTGTGTTGCGAAGGCGGTGATGACTTCATGGAATACTAGTTGCTAGGTAACGTGTTCCGACACCAGTGCCAGAATTAAGTTAATTGCGCACGATTTATAGCTTCATAAGAACGGTGTTTTAATGCTAGGATTGCGAAGTTCTAATATTGCTCTGTTATCGTAACACCATTCGGCTATTTTTGCGTGTTTCTAATAAAAATTATACATTTTAGAAAACAAAAACACGCTCTCAAAATGTAAATACGATTGTGTACACAAAAGAGGCTGCTACTGTTTTTTTTTTTTTTCCGTTGTGTTTTCTTGTATAAAGCATTATTACTTTAAAAATTTTACGAAAACAACAGTTTTTCCTTACTCGTTGCTTTAATAAGTGTTTACATTTATGTTTGACCAGTGTAACTACCCAAATGTTTGCCTGTTCAAATAATTCAATTCAAATAACATAATAAATGCAATTTTGTGATCAATGATTGTGCTACCGAAAGGAGTCTGGCCATGGCCTCCTGTAATGCATGATTGATTACTTTCCTGAAGTATTTAGTTAAAGTAGGCAATTTTAAGTTCTTGCTTTGCTCACTTAAGTAGTTAGTTTAAAACATACCAACAATGTCCATATCTGGCAATTTAGGAGTGCGTTTTCTAACTGTTGTTTTCAAAAGAATGTATTTCAGAATAAAGCTCTATGTAAATATATCTCGCTTTTCCTTAAGTCCCGGAAAACGATTTAGGAATCTTAATGAGCGGCAGTGTATCTTGCAACAGCAGATGTAGTAAATGTTGTCCACACATTTCTGACATCTTTCAGACGGCTGGAAACTGTGTAAGTAACTGTGAATGACGGGAATCGAACCGAGACAACGCTGGGAATGTTGTTAATGTTCATGCTGCTGTAGCTGTAAATCCACAGACGAGACAAAGTAAAAAGGGGCAGCGGAATCAGTTGTACAGCAGATACTAAAGCAGCAGAAATACCAAGCTAATTATATCTGCTTGCATCCGGAACTCACACAATGAGATTACCTACTCCGTGTCGTGTTCTTTAATGTGTTATGATGCTGTTGCAGAGAATTGCTCACTATTGAGCCATTTTATCCAACATGGGATTCATTAACAAACATAATATGCATTATTGGACATCTGAAAATCCCAAATGGATGAGAAATGTGTTTTTTAAAGGTCAAGGATTGTTGGCCATTAAAATGTGTAGTGTGTCATTGTTGGTGATTTATTAAAGGGTCTTACTTTTTAGAAATCACAGTTATAAGTGAAGATAACTGTCGTTTTTATAATAAATGAACTATCTACACATGTACACTTTTGAAATATTCCCTCTAAATGTTTTATGCAAACAAGATGGAGCACAGCCACACTTCGAAAGATGTGAATAATTTAAACAACAAATACTATGATAATGGGTTGAACGTGCTGGAACACTCAGCTGATTTTGGGATAATATTACTTTTATGGGTCAAGTTGTTTATTTGTTTTATTTACGGACCCTCTTTAACATCTCAGGTCATCAGCGTCCCATTCAATTCAGGGGGAGAAACGACCACCAAAATTTGCTCAGAGGCCTCTCCTTTCAGGCTTGAGGTTCTTTTTCGTGCCGTAAATATACGACACGGCACTAATCAAAAGTCTTGTCTACAATATATGATGATACGAATATCAGAAGCTTCTGGTACTATCACTCCATATTAGCAAATGTTAAGCAAAGCTCCGAAAAAGAATTACTAAATGTTCCGGTATTGACGGAGCTAATTTGAGCATTTAATATAAATATATAAAATAATGGCTTCACTTATATGTATCTTTTATCTGAAAGTGTCTTTTTAACGCTCTATAATTGATCAAAATTAATTTTAGAAAATCTATTTTCATCAAAAAGTACTTAATTTCTCTGTTTAAATATTAAAAAATTAAACCATCGTATTATTTAAAATTCTGAAGTTGCAGTCTCCGCGGTAGGTTGTACATCGCCCCTTCCTGCAATACATTTAAAAAAGTCAATATTTGATTTCTTTATTGAGTCATTTAATAAAGTTTATATGGTCATTGTTTATGTATAGCTCGTATAGTGCCAAAGTGAATTTGTGTTTGAGTAGAGCTCATGACAACAGTTATGTGAAAGTGTATCAGAGCGTTGTGAAGTATGTTTAGCTAAATACAGTCGTAATTATGAGCAGTTTCTGTAAGGATGAGCATTGTTGAAGAGTGTTCAATGAGTGTTCGGTGATCTAGTAAGTACGCGGGTGCAAACGCTGCCAACAGCGTTGGATATTTCAGGGTGTAAAAATCTTATGAAGCGGAAATAAAACCGTTGATTCTGTGTTGTAAATTTACGGCACGTAAAATCACCTCAAGTCTGAAAGAAGCGTCCTGAGAAAAACTTATTGGTCGTTTCACGCCTTGAATTGAATGGGACGCTAATGACCAAATATGTAAACAGAGTTCTTAAATAAACCTAATACTAACAATAATAAATGTTCAACAGCACAAACGCATCCCAGGCGGTAGTCAATGATGATCAGATCGAGCACATTACTGATAATGTCCACTGCAATTGTGGACGAAACGTTTGGAAATACTCATTTTGCATTGTTATAACAAAATTGTTACTTTTTATTACTCAAAGAAGAGCTAAGAACATATGCATAACAACTAAAAATGAATAAATACAATAAAGTATAACCCCTGCACAATCACGCTGAGCACATGAATCCACGTTAGATTGGAGCGATTTAGTTTCAACTGCCCTTTCTCTGTTTCAAGGAGTGGTTTAGGATTAAGTTTCTGAAATTACCACAAGCTTGAGCTTTGCAGTTATCTACATTCCCTAAGTAATTTGAAATGGAGGGAATCATCGATATTCATTACTTTACCTTACAGACAAAGTCGGTCTAGATGCTGGAGTTCCGAACGGCAGCGGAGAAAGCAGGCTGGTTGCGATTTTAGTAGGAAGGATTACTTTAGGCGGATAATTTCCTTAATATACATGTTGACCTGTTAACTTAGTTGGTAAGAGCATCGTGCTACTAATGCGAAGATCATGTGTTCAATTTCCTACAGGTAAACTTTATTCTTTTAAATGTAATCTTCTCTCTCTCTCTCTCTCTCTCTCTCTCTCTCTCTCTCTCTCTCTCTCCCTCTCCCCACTAATTTGTCTACACTGTTCTTAATAGACTTTATGTTACTTTTTCATATGTTAAGTTAGTTTAGGTTTAGCAAAATAATAATAATAATAATAATAATAATAATAATAATAACAATACAAATGTACTTAATAGAATTAATGTTATTTTTTCAAATGTTACATTATGTCGATTAGTTTAGTTTAGGCTAGCAATAAATAACCGAACGGTTCTTAATAGAATTAATGTTAATTTTTCATATATTAGGTTAGGTTAAGTACGGTTAGTTTAGTTTACTTTAGGCTTAACAAAAAATATTAAACATTAACAAAAAAGTAATATTACTTCATACTAGCACTTTCTATTAGCGCATTAATAGCACGATGCTCTTACCAACTACTCTAACAGACCAACATGCACATTAAAGAAATTATCCGCCTAAAGTGGTCCCTACTATTAAAGTCACAACCAGCCTGCTTTCTTCGCTGCCGTTCGGAACTCCAGCAACAGGACCGACTTTGTCTGTAAGGTACAGTAATGAATGTCGATGATTCCCTCCATTTCAAAGTACTTAGGAAATGTCGATAACTGAGGCCTTAAAAAGCTCAAGCTTTTGGTAATTTCAGAAACCTAATCCTAAACCACTCCTTGACACACAAAAAGAGCAGTTGAAACTATATATATAAAAAACATTCAGAGTGCAATATAAAAAGGTTCACATAAAATTTCACGCTAAAAACCGTAAAATTGAACACTAAAATCACACTATATTTCGAGCTTGGCCTCAACATCTCCCTGTAATACTGCCAGGTTTGCCAAACTACTTTGTTCAGCTAGAGTTGGCAGTTTTGCTGCCACGTCACATCTCTATGCCTCACAACGACAGACGCTGCCTGCCAGAGCTCAGTTCATTTTCATCACGTGACCAAGAGCCAAGCTCGAAATATAGTGTGATTTTAGTGTTCAATTTTACGGTTTTTAGTGTGAAATTTTATGTGAATCTTTTTATATTGCACTCTGAGTGTTTTTTATGAGTTTTTATGCTTTTTAGAAGTTTTTATTACTCTATTAATAGTATATATATATATAAATATATATATATATATATATATATATATATAGCTGGAACAGCATCATATTTGTCATCTATTTTAATGAAAAGGACGTGGTTTTTCTTGACAATTGGCAATAATTGCAAGAGAGAGAAAAAGAAAAACAAAGATTATATTTATAAGAATAACGGTTACCTGTAGAAAATTGAACATGACCTTCGAGTGGAATTCCGCTTTCTCCGCTGCGGTTCGGGGCTGCAGTAGTAGGACCGACTCTGTTTGTAAGGTCAAGTGTTTTCATTTGTGTTCTTTGTCTTGCAGAACACGGTGGAAACACAGACAAGTGTTACACGTGAGCAAATATTTGAGAATTGACTAGTAGGTGAAGAACAGTCGGGATTAAAGGTGCCAAATGTTTGAAGTAATTTTATTTAACGGTTATATAACTATTACACACGTAGATGAGTCAGAAACTCGACATTGAAGATATGTATGTTGTTCTTAATTAACTTGTATTAAAATTGGATATGAAATAGAAGTATGTCAAATTAAACGTACTACAGCACCTGCAGGCTGCTACGTTCAAGGTGACAAATTCGTCTTATTGATATGAACCCTCAAAATGTTCATTGCTGCTTATCAAAACCATGTGTTTTATTCGTTCGATTAAATGTGCTTCAGATGACAGCTTTCAGTCTATTTGATACTTTTGTTATCTTTATAGGGACATAAATATGATCTGGTAAAGGAAGAAATTTTGCAAATAGAAGAGTAAGAGAAGTGTGTGCAATATGGAATGAAGTCAACGTTTATAGTGAGTCAGAGTTCTGTTGAAACAGCCACTAAGACGTCCGAAACATTCTCCAGTAACATGGGTACACGAAAACCAAAGAAAGATTCAGAGGAGCTTCAATTTGTGCACCCTACAAAGAAAGAAAAATGAAAAGACAGTAGAAACAAATAAATTAGAAAACGACGATTTTGGAAAATAAAGCAGAAAGACAGAGGAAAAAGCACATAATAATAAGAGATGGGGGGGAAGAAATATAGAATTAAAGCAAAATTAAAGAGAAAATGGAAGAGAGTAAAGAAGAAGGAACAATATACATAAACAAAGATACAAAAGAAGAAAGATAGAAATAATAAAGGAGGAGAAAAAGATAAAAGGGGAAAGAAGTAGGGCAAAGAATGGAATGAATTAAAGAAGATGGTGGAAATGCACGAAATATTATTAGAAATAGAAAAGAAACAAAGCAAGAAAGTTAGAAAAATGAAAGGAAAAAGTAGGAATTAGTTAAAAGAGAAGGAAAAAGAAAAATGAAAGAAAGAATTAAAATAAGAGTATAGAAGGGTAGAAAGGGAAAGTAGGATAGAACGAAAGAGGAAAGAAAGAAATGAGGAATAAAGGAACGAAATAAAGTAAACGCGAAAATGAAAAAAGGAATAAAAAAGAAAGAAAGGAAGGGTATTGGGAAGGAAGGGAGAAAAGAAAAAGAAAGAAGGATAAATATAGAGGAAGAAGTAAGAAAAAGAAAAGAAGATTTAAACAAAGAAATAAAGGGGGAAGGGAGGAGAGACACCAAGGTATTGGCTACTTACTGTATCTAACTGGAGAGTGAAAAGATTTCTTCATATTAATATCATCCTTCTGGAATCCAGAGAAGTCGTGTAACGTATAGATAATGGCGACAATATGACAGTCCAGAAAACCAGGTCTGACTTGTCATTTTGTACAGCTTTGAATTAATTGTATTGTTTTTGGCAAAGAACCTGAGTTGTTTATCAAATGAGTGGCAATTCAATACGTGCCACATGTTTGTTTAGTAAATAGAATTGGTGTTTAATGTTATGTCAGTTACGTAAAAAAATCGCATATTTTGAAAAAAAGTTGGAAATGTAATGTTCAATTTTTTATTTTTTATAATTATTATTATTATTATTATTTTTAACGTTTTCTCTTTTCTATGTAAGTGCACTGTACGGTATAGTTGTTGCTAGGGATCTCTCTGACCCACGAAATATCTATCCATGCTGTTATTACACCCGTCCATGAAATCGCTCTCAAGTTGCGAATAGTCATACATACAACCGTTAAGTAACCATACACCAGGAACTAACTTGTAGCATGCAAGGAAAAGTTACTTTCTATTGCTGAGTCTCACCCAAGACATATCATTACGCGAAACTTCTACTGCTGATCAAGAGCAAAAAGTTCTTCTAAAAGAAAGCTCAGATGTAAAAGTAACGACATTCTTTGTAATACTAGCATGCCCGCAACATTGAGCAAATTTTTCAACTGTGATTATTTACATTTGCTGTAATTTCCCATACTTTTAACATTTAACATTTTGATTGGAAACTAATAAAATGAAAATATCCAATACTCTTAGTTGCCTAATCACTATTACAGTTGCATAGCTATTAACAATAGTATGCCATGGTTTTGACCTTGCTAGTTTAGTCAGTTTAAAACTAAGAAAATAGTGTACAAATTATTCACAATATTGTTTAATGAATGGAAAACTTTTTTGAGTTTTTACGCAAGCAGAGTAAACGATTTGGAATTATAGTCAGGTAGGAAAAAAAAAATTGATCTCAAGGCCGAGATTGGAACTAGGAACGTTCGGTTCCTATGCCCTGTCTGATCTCTACCTCGAACCTCCCCCTCTATCCTGGCGATCTCTAAGAGTGTTTCGTTACAGATATTTTATCTCGAAGAGGCAACTAGCAAGATCAACTCCACTACCCAGAGCCCAATTGCGGGTATCGATAGTACAGAAAATGGTGGCGATCTAGAATGAAGGTAAACCCGTTTATAATTATTGCCAAGGAAGACCATGCCCTTTTCATGACAAATATGATTCTGTGTTCCAGCTATATCGAATAGGTTTTAATATTCGGTCCTGGTAATCAAGTGGTAACCATTCTTTCCTCGTAGACCCAAAATCTCAGCTTCAATCCCAACTAGGTCGATGGCTTCTTTCGGAGTGGAAGCAAAGTCGTTGGTTCCGTGAGATTTCAGGCCTCAAACCTAAAATAAGAGGCCTCTGAGCAAAATTTATTGGCCATTTCAGCCCTGGTTAATGGCACGCTTATGACCTAAGATATTTAAAGAGTGTCCGTAAATAAACCAAATCAACTACATAGATTTAAGGTGTCTAGTAATTTGGAAGTTAGTGTATTTTTTAAATATTTATGCTTGCCTGTTAAGATAACAGATGAGCAAATTGGATAATTTCGTGGGTAATAATAATAATAATAATAATAATAATAATAATAATAATAATAATTGAAGCTTTTTTATTCAAATCAGATTACATGTTCAGTAGATCTCTTGATACGAGCTGCAACTTTTTTTTATTATATATATATATATATATATATATATATATATATGATAAACTGAATTTTGCATTACATTTTCTTTTCCAGTAGCTTAGTTAAAATTGCTTTTCTGCTTGCATAGAACATTGTAATTAGATATAAACGGCCAGCATTTTACAAAAGTCAAGTGAAATCTATAAATCTATATGTGCATATATATGAACATGTGTTTAAATGGTCCATTAATGTCTACTGCCGTAAATGTGCTTTAAATAATGTTTATGCTTGTAAAACTAATGAAAAAATTGTGTTATTCTTATTTATACACGTTGCTAGTGCTATAATAAATGTTTCTATATTATTATTATTATTATTATTATTATTATTATTATTATTATTATTATTACTATTACTATTACTATTTCTTTGGACTGGTCAAAAAGATTTAAATGACTTTTCCTCTAATTGTGAAATGAAAGGGTGATTATTGTTCTTCTAAAGCAATTTGTTTCATTCGAACGACTCAGGTACAAGTCTTTAGTTATAAATCTTTACCGCTTACGCAGTATTTTACGTCTGGACTACTAAGCGTACTGTAACCGGCGGCGCTCGTTCTTCAACTGCTCTTCCTAAACGTTATTACAATCTTATCTCATAGAATATGCTGGAATTGCCATCCTCCTTCAGGTAAAAAGGGACAGCATTGCAAATTTTTGATTGACAGTCAAGTCCAGCCACTGTTTCCAGTTTCATTGCTGAGCTTTGCCTTTATCCCTATTTGTGCTATTTTTGCTCTTGAGTCAGTTTTTAATCATCTGCGTTTATGAGGATATCCTGCCGTGAAGATTTTCGTCAGAAAGATCATGACATGGGAGAGAGAAACTGAATTTAAATATTAGTATTAGTAACTGTATTTATTACTCATTCTTTACAAACATTTTGTACATCTTTCGCATTGGTCTTTCGACCTATGTGCTATTCTTTACACAGACACTTAAAAAGAATATTCACTTAAAATCAAGTAAATTTACAGTTTTTGTCACCTAATCACAAAATTTATGTACGCGCGCACACACATACACTGACGGAAACACATTTATATATACGCATTCACTTGCTCACTCACGCCACGCACACATAGACATTCAGAATCAAAGAGTGCGCTCCTAAGTTCATGCACTTTGCATAGAAAAGAAGCAATTTTTGATCAGTTGTATTTCTGTGCAAACGGGTCCCAACATGCTAACCTATCCATATTCGACTTAGTAAACTTAGCTTCAAGCGCAGTCCATCTCCTGGACAGTCTTTAGAATGTGTTGTCAGTTTTCTCTGTCTCTACAAAAAGCACATAGTCTCTGCCTAGCCTCAATTATTATTTTAGTCGCCTTCTATGCCCCCAATGTAATGCACGCTTGACTCGATCTATTTTGAAAACTCGTGGAATATATGTACATCTATATGGTCCATCTGATTTTGAACTCGTTATACAAATTAAGTGATATTTTATATCTGCATTCTGCCTCTATATTCTTTTGGTTAATTTTCCTAAACCTTCCTGCAAATATATTAGTGGTTCCTTGCTCCCACGCCCAACCCCAATATTCTCTAAATTTTTTTTTATTTTCGCTGCCGAGTATATTTTGACCCATCTGCTATCTGATATTTGTAGGTTGTGTGATCGCTTTGTATTACGTGTAGCCAGTACTTAATTGTTCTAATATTAAGAGAAGAGTGTCTTCACAGCTCCCAAATTTTCACAAAACCCCGCAGGTTGCATTCCTGCCTACTCCTAAAATTCGCTTTTGGACTGAGTTTAAGTAAGCGAACCGCCTACCACGTGAGCCTATTATCAGGATTAAGACCTCTCCAGAGGAGAGGGACTTATAGTAAAGTCGTGTATTTTATGAATAGAACATATTGTGTTTATCATTTGGAGTCTGTCTAGTGCCTCTATTGATATTTGAGGTAAAGCGCTGTAATATGTTTATTGATAAGCCTATTCCGCTTTATGGTTTGCTGATCATCCAGTCTTGCGGTTCGGAGCTCCTTATGTATAGCTGCAGTCAGAACTTCTGAAGGCAGAGGTTGTTACTGCTTTGTATGGTACAGCGAAATCAACCCTCACTTAAAAGGATTACCTATTTGGTTTCTCTTCACTACAAGTATTGACGTTTAGCATTGGATAGTCCATTCTATGGCTTTTCTATTGAGGATTTTTTGAAGATGCTTTTATTTTCTTCTAGAACAGTTATTTCTCAAACGTCTTAAACCAATTTTCTCAAATCACCGCTAAAAATCCTTAAATCTGTTTTCCACAGTGCGTTCGGAAAGTATCGCATCTTATATATGTTCGCACAAAAGTACATTACACGTCATGTATGCAGTGTTTCAATCAGTAAATATTGTCAGTATAGCTTTTATATCCTCCAGCTGTTGAACTGTAAGCAGTGTGCTTTAGATATTCCAAGGAAGAGTTACATTCAAAATTCCGCTTGCAGTATACGCTGATATGTTGTGTTAAATATCTCCTGTCAATATCAATCTCAGACGACGTGGCCACATGTTCCAACATAGGAATGTAACATTTTAAGTTCGAAAAATGCTATACAATACTGGAAGTTTTTCCTTGGTCCACATCCAATAGTTCTGAGCATTAAGGAATGGCTTATCCTATCCATATCAATTCTTTCCTTCATGACTAGCATTTCTATAACCCGTAAACCGACGAAAAACTCCTCAGAACCAGAAATCTTTTAGCACTTGATTACATAGGTCGCTATTTAATTTTTGGGATTTGAAGCAACTGTTAGAGATATAAGTACCCTGCTGGCAGTATGAAAGAACATTAGTAACCATAGCAGAAGTCAGCCTGCCTCACCCATTGTTACAGCTGCAGCAAAATGTTAATAGTAATCGTGCGCTCCCTGTATAATGTTCTGACATGGAGGTGTTTCGAGAGCATTCGTGCGATGCAGTCTGAGCCAACATGGAAAAATTACAAAGAGCTTTTTCGCAAGCTACTTGCAGGAAGATAGAGAATCGTGTGAGGAAGCTTTGTTGTGTTTGTGTACCCTACAAACTGACAGAAAGCTCACACAAATATCAAAGTTATAGAAATATTGTGTCCAGTTTCTTCTCAGCAAGTGATCATATTGCAACCTTTCCGCTCCAGGAGAGAGAGAGAGGGGGGGGAGAAACATAATCACTGCCAACTGGTACGTTACATTTTGCCTCCCCAGGGTCTTCAGAAATCTTGCAGTAAAAAGACCGAAGTCTTGAGTTTAGAGGATTGTTAAGTGCCGCTGTACATACCACTTTGAAAACAATGGAATTTCTTCAAACATCCGGAGTGACACTGGTGAACTCTCTAGCATATATAGTGTACATATTTTCCAACTGTCAAGGAAAACTGAGAGAGCATCCTTTGTCTGTCCGGAAGAAGCTTCCGTTCTACGAAGAGCAGGTTGGTGTCTCTAAAGAAGCACAGTATGGCTACTTTCATGATTGGTTCTGGAGAATGCAACTTTGTATCGAGATTGGGAGAAATACTTCGAAAAATAATAAAACAAAAATAGACAGAGCTGGTGAGTTATGATATTATACTTGGGAGAATTCAAAAATTGAAATAGCTATTCTCATATTGTAAGGATATATTTTTATTGAGGCCTCAAAGATTTATGACCTCTTCCAGCAGACTAATCGTTATGACTGGTAAGCCTTCCGAATAGCTTTGGTAATCAAAACCATGATGCTGTAATGTCTATAAATTTGTCTGGTGTAACACTTTTGGTCATTCACTTTTGACACTTTCACTGCATTCAGTCATTATGTTGGTTTTTTATATAGAGCAAGTGGGCTGAGAGCATCCAATGTTGATGCTCAATAATGACAACACCCTCCTCTAGTGCGTAGACCATTGTTCTTATGTACTGTTTGTCAAATTTTCGCAGTCTGTATAAAAGTGTTATTGAAGAAAAGTAATGAAAAATAATTCTTGAAAACTGGATGATAAATATCTCAGAAAAAGCGGAAAATGTTATGGCAGACATTCGCGTAGACTTTCGGAAAACGTCGTCGAGGCAGAGAATATTCTCCTATCGATAGTATATTAGAAAAATGTTGGTGTATTTATTGTTCCATCAAATGTATCAAAAATATCTGCTGGGTCTATAAAAGTCCTTCACTCAGGAGCTGCGTAAACTAAGCAAATTCTCAGCAAATTCGTGAAGGTTATTACAGAGCGCCAGATTAGCTACATATTGCGTTTACAGAAATTGGGAGAAAGCAGTGGCTCTGTATCTACCACCAGGAAATAATTATAAATTGGTGTCCCTAAAGCTCTTTTTAATTTTCAGTTTTTAGATATACCGTTTCACGTCCTTGAATGGGACACTGATGACATGAGATGTTAAAGAGCGTCAGTAAATAAAACAAATAAAAAAAAAGATTGATCAATTCTTTCTGCTATTCAAAAATTTAAAAGTAAAGAGCTCAAACCCAATTTGCCATATTGCTTGGTGACCACATTCATAGGAAATCGCTTAAATTTCCAAATGTTGCTCTCCGAGGGGCAATTAAAACATATATCATGGAGAGCTTCTGGCGACTGTGGTTGTTGAATTCAGATTTCTGAGCTCAATCAATACAATTTCATTAGACGTAACGAATTCAGTGAAATTGTTAGCAGAACAAAACTGTCATCACAATTTTTAACACCGTTAATATGTCTATGTGCACAGCAAACTGAACTATTTTTATTGTTATTGAAGTTGTACAGAATACTACTATAATAACTACTGAGAATTTAGTATAATTATTGACTTTTGGTAATAAATTCTTTAAAAATCCAAGGGGGAAAAAAAAACTAACTGTAAGCGGAGTAATTAGAAGTTCTGAAATTGCATTATTCCAAAATTAATGTGTAATGTTATGCATAATAATTTCTTCATCCTACAACTAACAGACTTGTGTTGTATTCTGTCCAAGTGCAAATTGCAACAACTACAGTGCACGTTTCCAGGCAAGAGTAGAAAACAAAATAAGTGCTAACAATTTAATCTTCTTTAAAATGTAAGTGTCAAAAGTTATTGCCATTTGAAAATAAAGTAATAACGGACAGAATAAAAACATATTTATCAGTCATTGGATGAAAAAACATTTTTTAAATTGTTAATATTTCAATTTACACTATTTCAGAATTCCTAATTAATTTGTTTATATTCTGTTCATTCTTTTAGAGCATCATTAATTTTTTAAAATATGTATTATTTCTGAATGCTACAGAATTGGTTATATTTAAGCTACTGTTTATCTTTTGGTCTGACGCACCATGATACAATTACTGGTAGTTGGAAATTTGAAGAATTTGAAATGGATTAAAATATCAAAAGTATATAACACACAAATTTATTTTAAAGAAAACAAGGTCAATAAATGTAAAGGAAAGGATTTAAAATCAATTTAATTATATTTTGGTTACACTTCAATACATTTTTAAAAAATATTAACAATTTAAAAAAAATTGTTTATCGAACACTTTATGCCAAATTATTGAAAGTGTTGCTGTGTTATAATCGCACCAAGGGTAAGTGAATTATATAAATATTTCTCGCATTATGTGTTAGTACATTTTAAAATCTATTCATACTGTGTTTTATTTTGCATACATTGAACAGTGTATTGCATAAGAATTTGGAGAAATTGGATACCTACTTTTAAATGTTCTTGGCATAAGTCACTTGATGTATTCCTTTTTACTAAGAACTTTAAGAACTTCCTTGGCGCCTGAGATCCTCCATATGTGAGGAAATGCCATGCTCCATATGTGAGCTGTATCTGAAAAAGCTGTATCTGAATAAAAGGAATGTTATACATTAATTGACACTTGTTTATGTACGTCAGTATTTTTAACATATAAAGACCTTCCTAAGTATGGCTTCCTTCGGAAGGGAAGTAAAGCCGCGGGTCCCATGTCGTACATTTACGGCACGAAAAAGAACCTCACGGCTGAAAGAAGAGGCCTCTGAGCAAAATTTGTCGGCCGTTTCATGCCCTGAATAGAATGGGACGTGATGACCTGAGATGTTAAAGAGCGTCCGAAAATAAATCAAATCAATAACAATAATATAAAGACTCTTGACAATCTTGTGAATAGTTTTGAAAAGATACACGTTTTCCATGTCAATCTATCTTCCAAAGGAATAACCAATAATTTTACAGATTTCGCGCAGTATTTTAAACTTTATTCAAAGTAAAATAGCATCTCTTCAGCTTTACTATGGTTTACAATTAGTTCCATTAATTGAAATGTAGGAGTTTTTTTTTTTTTTTTTCCATCATTATTTTGCTATTGTTGTTCTTGCTGTCGTTTAAAGTTGACTTTTTCTAGAGTACGATTGTTTCTTCGTGGCCGCAATCATGTATGAGTTGAAAAGCGATGGGACGTTGAGCGGAAGGAGGGAGGAAAATATGCAGCGTTAGGGCGGCCGCACATGGGGAAGCGTCAAGTCATGCAACAGACATTATCGATCATGCAACATGACGCAAAGAAATGGAACTCAATGAAAAGCAATGCACATATGATACTCGCCGCACCGGTTTGCGTAAGTCGATCATGTTTTTGTACATGTTGCACACACCTTTCACGCTGCGTTCTTGCGTCAAATCTCACGGCAATTTGCAGATCACAACCGATGCCGGCAAGCATTTGTTGCCAATTTAGTTCTTTTCCAACTAAATCTTATCTTTTTGAAAGAATGTCAAGTTGGAAAATTAATATTTTAGTTGCTAGTGGGAAATCTAGTCTTTTTTAAATGTTGCCTAGTTTAAATCTGCTTTCTTTTTAGTATTTGGTCTAAAGTGGTGACTTTTACGAGTCGTTTAGGAATTCTGGCGTGTGTACCTTGATACTGTTGCTTATTCATCACAAAAAGGTAACTGTTTGGATTGCGTTATCACTAACTAACTGCGATTATTCACTTCGGTTATTCCCCATGTAATAATGGAGACATCGTTTGCAGAAGTTCAACGTAAGTTTCTGGGTATATCCGATAATGTGACTGGGACTTTGCAGGATATTTTAATAAATCACACCTAAACCATAGGCTAAGCACAAGACAAACTGAAATTATGAACCCATTTTCTTTTTCTCCTTTACGAAATTTCAGCCACTTGTACATTAAAACATCGCCTTCACCCACACAGGCTGTCTTCCACTGGATTTGAAACGTGTTGCAGGTAACGTGTTGCTCCAATGTGCGACCGCATGTCTTGAATCACTAAAGAGACAAGAAGGGATCAAATTTATCTGACTTGACGCTGACTTGATGCATGCCGGTGTGCGGCATCCATGACTTTGCAGTTGTTGTCTTACCTGCAGAGCCTATGAACAGCAAGTAACTCATATGCCCCTCCTTTTGCTTATCTGAATACGATGATTCATCGGGACACTGCGCAATTGTCGACACCGGCCACTATGGTAAACGTTAACTGATTTTCTGGCAGTAAACAATTTATAGCGCAACAATTAAAATTAGCAATGTTAGAAAATTAAGCATGCCTTGGAGAAAATAGTCAAAACTTGGGAATAAAAAATATTTCCTTTTTTGAAGTTTCTGAGTTGTGCTATTACATTTCAGAAATATAAAGAAAAATTATAGTACAGCACTAAGCTACGTATTCACAGGCGATGGTGTGGGGTGAATATTTATGAATGCAAAGTGTAGGAAAAGCGATAACTTAGCTAGAGCCCGGAAAGAATTTAAAGAGTGGCATTATTTTAGTATTTTGTTCTCTTGGGATCGGAAATCTGGAAGGGTCGAGGGTATAATAATGCAGGAACTTGTCGTGGGAGAGAGGTTTGAAATAATAATGTTTCATACGTGCTTTATGTGAGAATATTTAGACTGCCGTGTTACCAAGAGAGAAAGTATTTTCAAGATATTTATATCTTTCTCCTCCACCTTTACCTCTTCTTTTCTTATTCTACTGAACTCTACGGGTATCTCTACCCCCATCTCTTATTCCGAGTTGGGATGCATAGGTTAGTGATCAAGTTAGTTTTTTATCGGAAATATGTTGGAAATGGATCGCTTTTGATACTTTACGCCCTCTGTCAGGCAATAATGTCATTATGGCTAAGCTTTTTCAAGCATAAATAAGCTTTTATTTCCATAGTTTTATGACTATTATAATAGCTTGTGTAACTTATGCTATATATTGCAATTATAAAAATTGTATTTAATTATAACTTATGAAAAAAGAGATCTTTAGCAATGCCAAGAAAAAGTTTTGATTCTAATTATTGATTAAATACATAAATCTAAACCATAATGAAAGTTATCAAAGTTATATATGGAATATTTATCGTCAACAAATGCTATATAATAAATATGTTAGTCACTTTTTAACAACCCCTCTTCCTATGCATTCACTAGTTACTTTACTAAATTCTTATTCTATGCACGAGGCTAGCCAGACAGTTCGTGCTCCTATTTACAAATAAATAGAGAGAAAAAACACGGAAATACACCGATTTACATATATTCAAACACTAAGTCGTGTACTTATATATTTAGCAAATACCTCTCCCAGCCTTGACGGAAAAAATAATGCTACTAATAAGCGTATTAAAATGTATCATTACAGGGCATTAAACAAGAGATATACACAATTCAATACATACACATACAAAACACTAGAAAATAAAAAAACAACCGAAGAACATTTCAAATAGATAAGTTTATTATACGTTATGTCCTCTCTAGTCAGAGGTTTTCTCACTCATCTTATGTTTCTAATTAATTTACTTGGCTCCTGCCAATTATTCTTATCCAATACCAAATTTAGACATGCCGCCCTACCCCTTCTCGACCTCACAAAGTTTTCGGAGAGAATCTGCGACCTCCAGCACTCTGTAGCTTCACATTCTGCAAGCACATTCTTTCCCCTGCGTCATCCGTCATTTTCTGTCCTTTCCATTCGCGAGGCGCAGCCCGGCATTGCCGTTCTGTCTGCTATCACTGCATTTACATACGCTTCTCTTCCCCGTGCCCCTTTTAGTTCTGATTGCCGGTAATACTTTGTTGGAATGCTGAGCCATCACTGTCTGCTTATTAATGTCAATTACTCTCTCTAACTTCCCTCCAAACATTTCTTCTATTTCTAACTCCCATCTAATTCCTTCCAAACCCTTTACAGTTTTTTCAATTGTTCCTAATAATAATAATAATAATAATAATAATAATAATAATAATAATAATAATAATAATAATAATAATGACCTTAAAACGGACAAAAGCCTCCTATAAGAAGGTAGCTCTTATTAGCTAATGGGATGAACTAATTTGTAGGTGTCTTCCCATCTTCGACATATAAGTCTTGGTGGTGTAGTGGTAACCATATTTGCCTCCTAAACCCACGTTCGCGGGTTCAATCCCGGCCAGGATGGATGGATTTTTTTTCGGCCGTAAAAATCCTAAGTAAAGCCGTGGGTTCCGTATCGTACATTTACGGCACGAAAAAGAACCTCAAGCCTGAAAGAAGAGGCCTCTGAGCAAAATTTATCGGCCGTTTCACGCCCTGATTTGAATGGGACGCTGATGAGCTGAGATGTTAATGAGCGTCCGTAAATAAATCAAATCAACAACAAATGTGCGACTTGGCCTGGCTCTGTGTTGTTTGCCTAAGCGTTATGTTCCACATTGTCTATACGTCCATCTGTCGTCCTGCATCCTCGCTGTTCCTGATTTAACTTTGTTTCTGTCCCCCTTATTAAGTCTAACCAGTATTTAATTTACTTCTGTAGTAATTGCTTATTAATTATTCCTGTTTTTGGTATTCAATTTGGCGATGAAGTGCATATTATGAATTGCACTTATTACAACTTTAAGAGTACTAAGCCCTAAGCCACTCCAAATTACCTTAGAAAACAACTCACTGTCATTAATCCTCATTTCATTTAACACATCCTCGCAAAATTGAATTCTACGACCAGGGTCATCCTCCATATGCCACATACAAGACGAGGTATGTTAACACTTGAATTTGGCCGCATGTAACATTTTCCGAACAGAAGTTCTTGAAACAGCCTCTTCACTTGACAGCTTATGAGTAAACTTTTACAATTCTGGATTATCGTTTGTAAAAAGATGAGCTTACTTTCATCACTTAATGATACCGCCAAGAGTGGCCGAGGTCGCTAAGGCGCGGACGTGAGCGGGAGGTCTGGGGCTCGATTCCCACCAGGACCGTCCTCCCTGACTGAGGTTTTTTCCAGGTTTTCCTCATTCCTCATAAATGGCAAATGCCAGGGAGGTATCCTAAACTTAGGCATGGAATTTTTCCTTTCTTAAAAAGTGTCCACCGCTTTTAAATACCATTAAAAATCCCTTAATGATGGCCTACCTGACTTGGAGCAGTGCGATGCAAATCCAATATCCTCTAAACGTTTTCGTAAATTGTATACTGTCTTCCGTATTGGTTGAGCAATGTTGAAATGTGTATTCCACTCATTAATTATTAAACTATAACCACCTTTATAATTGGTTTTTAAAGCAAAAACCCTTTCTGCAGTTGTAAACATCTTAACAATCATGAATCAACAATATCATATGAACATCGGCTGTTTGACTGAATACCAACTATACTGATTACATAAAGTATCAGATAAAAACAAAAGACGGGTGATTTAAAACTTTACAAACAAAAGACGAGCAAATGGAATTAATGGAAAGATCACAACCAAAATTATCAATTTCTGTTCACAATGGATAGTAACTTTTGATTCATCCTGTATAATCATTGAACGCGTGCGAACCCAACAATATTAAGATTTAATCACTAAGTTAGGTTAATGTTTTACGAGCATCCCTGTAATAAAAAGTATCTGCTAATGTTAGTTATGTTATATTAGGTGTTTGCTATATTCGCTATAGCAAAACAGGCTTAAATAAATATCCGACACAACCAGTCTTTTCGCATCAGTTTAACTGCGCTGCAATCTAGTGCATTTCCTGGGCTGTGTTACACAAAAGTATGGTCTAATACATTACAAGTGTATGAACTTGTAACTTGTAGTTATTAGTAAAATTCTGTTCACAAAGGTTTCTGCTACACTCGTACTTTACAACTCCATACTGATCTTTCGTTGTCCTGTTCCACAGAATAGAACTAGTAATTCTATTAGTAATTAATAATAGTATTAGGCGTGTACTTGCAATTTGTATAAATTTCTCTACAAGAGTAGGAACATTGGTAACTTCATATATTGCAACAACATTTATTATCTTTTTAATGATTTTGGGAGTCAGTTGACCAAAATGTGCTAAGTATTAGCCAAATTGACGATAATGAATGGCAATATGTATAAAGCAAGAACAAATAAGTATTTGTGCATAAATATAAAGTTAGATTAAGTGCAATTAAAGTTTATGATTGATGTTGGTGTTTCCTGTTTCAAATGTATATTTCAGACCAGCATCTTAGTTGATGATTTTTAAGATTCTTGCTACATGCCACGAAAATAATTTATTTTCATTCTTCATTATAATAATCTCTTTTGGCACAATTTCCCCGGTTTTTGTTTTCCTTATGAAAACGTGATTGTCCAGCAATGTAAACAGATATAAAGAGAAAATGAACTAATAAAACAAATGACAGGGGAAGCTGGGTTCTTCTGCTATTTCTCGACGACTGAAATTTATGCTCTTAACTGTAGCAGCATGTGACCATCGTCCGAAGTGGATTATTTCGATTGATATCGATAAATGCACAATAAAGTATTTAAATTATCATCATGTCTGAGAACAAAAACATAACACCCATTTAACACGAATGAGAATAACCCACTATGTACGACGCGTGTCCGGAAAGTAAGTACCGCCACCGCAACGCATGCGCACTTGTCTCGCTGGTTCATTGTCTGTCCACTGACGCCATTACAGTCGAATCGTGTTGTGTTTACAGTTGTTTGTGATCGTTAGAAATGTTTAAGATAATTTCTGATCCTGCCGACTGTGAAGTGCGTTCTGTAGTACGGTTTTTGAACGCAAGGAATGTTAAGCGGCTGAAATTCGTCGTCAATTTGTAGAGATTTACAGTGAAAATGTAATGACAGATGGAATGGTGAGAAAGTGGGTTAGGCAATTCAATGATGTACAAAGCATGGAGAGGGCGGCCTTCTGTTGTCACTGGTCAAACAAGTGAATGAGGCAATTCGTGAAAACAACGGCTCACAATAAGAATGCTTTGTAATGTGTTTCCACAAATTTCAAAAACTGTTGAGCATGAGATTGTCACAAAGTGCCTAAATTATCGCAAACTGTGTTCCCGTTGGGTTCCGAAGATGCTTACGGATGTCCACAAAACCAGGTGACTTGACAGTGATTTGACATTTCTTACCCGATACTGTGATGAGGGAGATGAATTCTTAAGCAGAATAGTGACCGGTGATGAAACTTGGGTTTGTCATGTCACTCCAGAATCAAAACAACAGTCGATGGAGTGGAGGCACACAGGATCCCCCAAACGGCAGAAATTCAAAACAACATTGTCATGTGCACTGTGTTCTGGGACAGACGGGGCATTCTGCTTGTTGAGTTCTTTCTCAGAGATGCAACCATCAATGCGGTACGATACTGCGAAGTATTGAGAAAGCTTTGGCACGTAATTCAGGCGTGGAATGCTCAGTCAAAGCATTGTGTTGCTTCGCGACAATGCACGTCCCCATTCTGCTGGTGTCACACAAAAAATATTCAACAATTCCGTTGGAGAAGTTCAAACACCCGCCATACAGCCCCGATCTCGCACCTTCTAACTACCACTTGTTCTTGAACATAAAGTATGAGCTCGGAGGTAGGCGCTTTGACAGCGATAACGACGGAAAAAAAAAAAAAAAAAAAAACACGGTCTTCAGCAGTGGCTCTCTTCTCTGGCGGCATCTCTCTTTGAAGAGCACATACAAAAGTTGATTTCCCGCTGTGACAAATGCCTGAATAGTGGTGGCAACTATGTCCAAAAATAGGTTAAGGAATACTCTTTCATGTACAAATAAATGTTGTTGTGAAAACAAATATTTTATGCCTTTTTTTTTTTTACAAACCGGTACTTACTTTCGGGACATGTCCCGTACATTAAAAATCCCTAAGGGATGAACATAACCTAATTCAAAATATGGCAAACAGCTGTTCCTCCATTCTGCTCTTATATGACGTCATTTGTAACTTTTTTTACTAATATTTACAAGTGTTACATTTCTTTCGTAGAACAGAAAGTTTAAAGACCATACTTTACAAGGACTTGCACTAATACAGTTGTATGTATTAGACCATATTTTTGTGAAACAGGGCCCTGCTGTTGACGAGTGACGTCACGGCCATCTTCACCACTCCCGGTCGCCAAAGTCTGCTGTAATAAAATCGCTCTTTGAGGGGGTGGGATAGTTCCTTCCAATGAGCTGACATCTTTTTCTGAATACTTCTGCTCCATTTTATGCCATTTTCGTAATCTTCCGTTTACTTTTTAATAATATTGGGAGACTGCGGGTGTTTTACCAATACCTTCTCCTTTTTTTAAATTTATATTTGATAGATTTTTCGAAATAATTTATGGAAAACCTTATCAACTTTAGTAATTTATGTACAGGAAATGGTGAAAAAGCTTAAATGCCATAGGTTTTTATATTTCCTGAAATATGTATATATCATCCTGAATGTTTAGCTATCAATCTCATAAGCTGAACCTTCATCTAGGTTTTTCACTTTTTGGCAGGTATTCTTTTATTTGCTGGCTTGCTTTCTACACCGCACAAGTCATGTCACTCATTTCTTTTTCCTCACTCTGTCTAGCACCTCATAATCTTATTACGCTCCATTGCTGGTATGACTGCCGCATCAACTTTTTTCTTGCCTCCGAAGCTCCTTTGGAGCATTTTCTCTTTGTGTTAGCTTTCAATGACATTTATGGTTTATACTCTGGTACATTTCTCAGGACCTGACATACGTTTATGCTGAAAAAGGAAGAAATATAAAGGATTTTTCTGCTTTTTCTTTAATTATCCACTTCCATACGTTGAAAAGCTAATAAAAACGTATAGGACGCTGCCTTGGCCTCTTTTCTGAGAGGTTTAGGGCCCAGTGGAGCCATTTCTGAGGCGGGGTCACTCCAGATGATTTGATAAATATTTCGCTAACGTAATCGAACCGCGCGTTGCATTGTGGTACCCTGCCTGCTTGGGACGGATCTATCTATATAACTCCAACATAGTTATATTCCCCTTAACCCCTTCCACCTCGCGCGATGTCTGACTTCCCCCACCTCATTTCTGCCCCCCTCCACGGTAACACGTCATGCAAGGTGGTTTCAAAACTTGGTTTCCTCACTCGCGCCAGAAGAGTAGTTTGGAAGTCGGGACGGCTTTTGCATGTGCGGTGGAAAAATATCAGCCGAGTAGTCATTCACGATTAACCGTTAAAACGTCGTCAGATCGGGGACGGCAGTACGAAAATGAGGTCATGACATCAACCTACTGTGTCATCATTTACCGGCAGTACAGCCGGGTGCTAGGCACGTAACAGTTGCGAGCTACTATGTTCCGCTAGTGCAGATGGTGACGTAGTGGAAACATTTGAACTCAACACCTTCCAAAGGCAGTTGTTGCTGAAGAAGCAACATTTAATCCATTCCATTTCTAGCTCATAGACTTTCACCTGTGAGTTTCAACACCACCACAATCTAAATTTTATATTGGGGTGTTCCCGTGGGAAAGTAACTTAATCCTTTTCCACCGCAAGTAGGAATAGCGCCAAGTGTGAAGTGTCGAGACCAGCAAGTTATCACCGCCCACTCTGAGCAAATACAGAACTCGGAAATAAGTGCCGATCGATAGTACGAGTGCAGCGTTTGTGTTGATTTTTCACCGGTGCCCTTTGTTTGGGCACCGGCACGCGCGCCTCTCCCTCAAATTGGAGCTCCACCATTGGACAAGGCGACCTATGACGTCATCGCAACTGTAGAAAAGTTCACAAACAATAAATGAAAGTGTGATGCCGTGTCACTAAAACCAAGTTAAACTAGCATTTATATTTTTCTTTAATTTTACATTCCATCCACCAGGCACTAAATTAAGACGAACAAATTAATTAAACAAACAAACAAAACAGACAAAGTACAAAGGAAATGAGATAAATAAATCGCGATGCAAGATATTTCAAACGCAGTGCCCATCTATGACCGCCTCCTCCCCCCTGCACATATGCTGCATAATTAAAAGCTGACATTAAAAGCTATTTATTGTTAAAACTGAAAGTAAGCACGCAGGTCCTCACAGCTGTGCGCGTTTGAAAAGCCTGACGCTACGTGAATAGAAGAAAACAACTCAGGTGTTAATATCTCTTGTCTGAGACAGGCGCATTGTCACCTTGAATAGTGCACGCCTCTTTGGAGGAACCCATTAAGAAATTTTCACCTTGAAGCACCCGAAGAGCAAAGCATTCCATACCGCCTTCCTTTCTCACTCGGCCTTGTGTGTTTAACAGTGGGGTGTTCACGTGTTTATTAAGTGTTGGTTATGAAGAGCAGATAATGAGAAGCACGATGTGAAACACACATCTTTTCGTTGATAAGTGATCAGTGTTTGTGTTTTGGTTTACACTCGCTGTGATTGTGTGTAAATGTTTGTGCGTATGTGTGATATGAAAGAAGATCCGTGTTCGACGCCAGCATGCTGTTTCAATTATGGCTGATCAGCAGAATAACAAGAAGGCGTTGTACTCTTCTGCAGTTGCTTGTCTAGGGTTCATCTGCTTCGCTGTCGGAGCTACAGCAGTTGGTCTGCCCAAATGGGGATACTTCCAGAACCCAGAAGGTCAGTTCCAGGCGCTTTCACATCTCGTTAATGTGCAGCTAGAGAGGGGAATAGAGTTTAATATTCATTACTGAGCTCATAATTGATGGCAAATCATGCGAGCATAGATCCTCTTGTAGTCAATGCAAGAGAGCAATAATAAATTTAATTGGAAAATGGGCAGGAAATTTTTTCTATTTAAAGGAAAAATTAATCCGTTGCCCCATGGCCATTTAACTCCCCGCACTGACTGTTCCCGGATACCCAATAAACAGATATTGGCATTTAAAGCGAAAGGGAGTCAAAAATCATATTTTTGTTTTACATATTATTTTAATATTTGGAATTTTCCGATAGTAGAAGTCTTGTCAGCAAAATGGGCATAAACAGCATCCATCATTTCCTTGCCACACTTAATCTTCCTTCCTCAAAGGTCCTTCTTGAGTTTTGAGAAGAGTAAATAGTCACTGGGAGCTTTATCTGGGCTATAGATGGTCAATCTCCTTGAAGCCACACTTCTTCAAGAGCTGTGTGAACAGGCGCGTTGTCGTGAAGAAGGCACACCCACCACTCAGCTTTCCTCGCCTTTTCTCTTTGATAGAAGCACGTGGTCTGTGCAGTAGGCCAGCATTTACTGTGGTGTTCATCTCCTTGAAGTCAGTGAAGAGTATTCTTCACAGTCCCAAAAGATTGTGGCCACGATCGTCTTGGTTGACTGAGTGACCTCGAGTTTTAGAGGCGGTGCTTCGCCAGGTTTACACTACTCCATTGATTCTCTTTTGGACAAGGGATCGTAGTAGAGGACCGTAGTTTCATCTCCTGTAACAATGGTTTGCAGAACTTCTCTCTCATAGCCACGGCAGAGCTCCAAAAATGCCTGACATCACATGACTCGTGCTGCTTTTGGACTGAGGAAAGAATTCTAGGCACCCATCTTGCACTAACCTTATTCATGTTTAAATGTTCATGAATAATTCGAAGGACTGTTGTTTTAGAAAGGCCCAACATTGCTGCTATTTCTGTAACTTTGAACCGCCGGTCTCCCAAAATTTCTCGTTCCACAAGAGCGATGTTTTCAGGAGTGAGCACCTACAAGGGCCGACCTGCACACTCGTCGTCATCAATGCTTTTTCCACCCATTGGAAAAATTTTGGCCCAAGAATATGAGCAGGATGCTTCGCCATATACACCGTCCAATCGCTGTTTCATTTGGAGTAAATCCTTCTTTTGTGAAGAACTTGATACAGCATTTTGAACATGCACAATCTTCTACACATAGCCTTCGTTGAGCAACTACATCTGAACAACTGAACACAGCGAGCGGAAGTTACAGCTGCAGTTATTTACTTAACAGATAAGGTATGACACCAAGATAAAGCTTTTGTGAAGGCGATAATCCTTATTGGCGAGACTGGGAACTTATGGACCCTCGTTGTTCCTTGATTATAAGTATTTTAATAAAATTTTAATTATATCAATGCAGAAGTCATAATTTTTGGATTTCGCGAGCATTTGTTCAGTTAAAATTCCATGTCTCGGAGCTGTTTGCTCTAGAAGCCTGTGGTTTGTCTTAAATTATAAGGTTCCTTGCTTATAAATGTTTTAATAAAAGTTTAATTATGTCACTGCAGAAGTAATTATTTTTGGATTTCGCGAGCTCTTGTTCAGTTAAAATTCTATATCTCGGGAACTGCTTGCTCTACAAAGCTGTGGTTTGTCTTGAATTGAAAAAAGTTGTATTTCATAAATTGGCAGCATCTGTTTTCATGACATCAACCTTTGTGTTTTACATTGTTGGAGAGTTTTAGCTGTTTTTCCTTCAAAAAGTTAATTTTTCTGTAAAAACATTTTTGGCCGTAATTATTGAAAAAAAAAAAAAAAAAAAAAAACATTTGCATATGTTTTCCATTGTTACAGGAGCTGCATAAGCTATCACTTTGAAACTTTACCACTTATTCATGATATTATTGTGTTGATGTGGAGCTATTATGGTAGAGCTAGGACAAAATGTAGCAATGTAAAAAAATAATTTTGGGGGGGAAAAATAGGAAAAGGAAACAATTTAAAATAATTTATAATTTGTTTCAAAGTCATAGTAAAATAGTTAAAGTAGATCAGCAAATTTCACTTATATGCATCTATATGTTGCAAAAATTTCATTTCATTAGCTTTGAGAAAATGGGAACTGAAGTTGGTAAATTTAACATTACAAGGATATGCCTTTCATAATCAAAATCCGAGAAATCCTTAAAAAAAATTATAAATCTCAAATTAAAATTGTAATCTTTTAAGCACAAATTTAATCCCACTTTTTGTAAGAAATGGGGTTAATACTTCAAATTACATTGAAAAAGCTTACGCAGATAATTAATAGAATTAGACCAGTCCTGGCCCCCTTTTAATTGGGAGAAAAATATAAACTATGCTGAAATAATATAATGTACATTGTAATAGAAAACACTAAATAAACATAATCATTATTCCTTCATGTTTTTCCGCTAGCCATAAGCCCGTGTTGTTAACAACCATAATATTGAAATATCCCTTGAAACGATTCAAATATTTCTTTTATTTTTTTAAGTTTTCCTTTTCTTTGTACTAAAAATATCGGACAAGTTGTCGACCAATGAAATTTTATTTAAATTTAATAATATTGTCATATATTTAAAAATGAATTATTTGTGTCAGCTTACACGATTCTGGGCATGCCAATTAATATTATATAAGCATTACTCTATTAAAATAAAAATTAACTTAATTAATTACTTCGGTACTAACTGTATGAAACATATCAAAATGCTAACATTGGCATAATGTGATTATTGAGTAGATACACGCCTATCGGCTCTCGCTGAATATTTCTAACATTAACTTCATTAAATTTTCAATAACACATCAGAGCTCATAATAAAAATTAAATAGTTAATGATAAAGTTATAATGTACAGATGTAATTTCATTAGCTACGCCATGCCCTTCTTTGATTGTTTGAAATGCTTAAGTATTAACATTGACAAATGTTTAAGATGGAATATGCGCATACTCGTGTCTTACAGAATGCGAAAAACAATTCACAAATGCTACATTCTTATGTTTTTCTCATCTAATCATGTAGTTTGCATAGCTCTATTTCACTCGTTAATTCAATATGGAATATTACGTTGGGTAGCAACCGTTAGGTCAACGCTCTCTGCTGTAACATTGTTGCAGAGGCGTATTATTAAAAATTGTTTACGTTTGATTATCCAACGAATATTATTCATTTTTTCGTAGATTTTAACGTTCTAACTATTGAGCAATGTATAAACTTTCTGTGCTTATCTTTTTTGGTAAATACCGGGACAATTTCAAAGCTCATCATCGTGATTATCCCACCAGACAAAACAGCCGTTTCCTAATTACTGAACACATATATCTACTACTGCAGGATCTTTGCATAGCATATGTTTTGGGCCTGGAATATACAATGCGCTAATTAAAACGCATCCAGTTTTGGGGTAGCTTAACTGAAATAAGGAAATAATAATAATTTATCTAATTATTAATTATTATAAAGTTTCAAAATAATTTCCTACAATGTTTGTGCGACTCTGCATAAACACATACATTCACGCTTCAATAATTATATATATATTCCTGAAGATGTCTCATTAAATCTTATATTAAATATCTGTAAACTTGAAATATCCATTTTGCTAATCTAATATGTATGCTGAACTATTACTCCAAAATTTTAATTGATATTTCTTATCACATTATACATACCTTGTTGTTTTGCACTCATTTATTTAATATAATTGTTTTAAAGTTTTAACCACAAATTTTTAAGTTATTTTTATATCACATCGGTATGATATACTTTTTATATTATACTAATCTCTGAATCAACATTTTACCTAATATATAACCGTTTTATGTTTCATACTCCAACAATTCCTATAAATGTCAATCTATGTAAAGAACTAAATTTGCACCTGAGCACGAATTTTTGCTCTTTCGGGTTTACAACTCTCTTATTTTAATCTTTTGTTTTGCATACACTTAAATAAACAAACAAATGAAATTGATTTACAGAACATACACATTTTTGCAAGCAAATAGTTCTGTTTGACATGCTTTCATTTCAAAACTTACCGCCACGAGTAGCCGGTCGTTAAGGGACGGACTCGTGAGCGGGATGTCTGGGGTTCGAATCCCGCCATGACCGTCCTCCCTAATTCGAGATTTTTTCCTGTTTTTCTTAGTCATAAATTGCAAATACCGGGGAGGTATCCAAAACTTAGGCCTGGAACATTTCCTTCTTTAAAAAGTCCTTTCCCAATATACAATTTCATCACATATATCTCAGTGTTCACCGCCTGTGGTGACTCAGTAGTAAAAACAGGCGTTAAACAGCATTCGAAAAAAATAAATAAATCAAAACTTACCTTACGAATAACCACGTATATAAACAAAATACACGAATTTAAATGTTGAAGTATACTCTCAATGTTCATTACATGTTAGGTTTCCCCTCACCTCAACCCAGCCATGTGATACTTAAAAATATAAAACTATTCAAATGTTATCACATTTTTGGCACCACAGGCAGTGACACTGGTGATATTCATACATAAAATGAAATGGTAAATTGGGAAAGAATTTTTTTTTAATTAAAGGAAGCGTTACTACCTAAGTTTAGGGTACCTTCCCGGCATTTGCCATTTATGAGGACTGAGGAAAACCTGAAAAAATAAAAACGTCAATCAAGGAGGACTTCTGGTGGGATTCGAACCCCTGACTTCCCGCTCACGAGTCCACGCCTTAACGACCTCGGGCCACCCGTGGCGGTTTTAGAGGATTGGGGGAGGGAAACGTTAGTAAATGCCATCTATTAAGCGACATGGCTATTAAATCCCTTGTTACATCGCAAAGAGAATCTCTGAGCATTTACTGTGGATGATTGAAAATGTTTTTTTTGAAAACAAAATCGCCAACGTTAACACTCTGAGATATTTGCCAGGAGTGAATATTACTAACCAACTTGCTGCATTGGAGACATGTTTTGAATTTGTTGTTGTAGATCGCAAATACCCTCCCCATAACACTTCGAATAAACTAAGTTCCTAAAAGTTTCACTAAGATAAACTGAAAAATAACTCCCATAATGGCGATTCCAATAGTCTACTGGTATCATTCATCGGAAGAAATGGAGGAGATAAATTGGGGTTTCTCTTTTCCGTTTCACCAAGCGTAAAATAATTCAGATTATTCTGGCAGATAAACCCATGAACTAACCCAGACTGCAGCAACTGCCGGCAAAGTTAACCAGTGAGACCGGAAAAGCACAATGTGGTTTGCCAACCCAGTGAAGTGGTTACAGGAAGCAGGAAGTCGAGACAACTGGTAGACATACACTGTAGGCGAACATCCCATCGTGTCCATCACAGAGGACAATGTTGCCAAACCAGATTATTGGTGAAGTAACTTAATTAGCCTAATTTATTTACCGCATATTTTCTCCTAGAATATTGCTGTACTTTTGAAGTTTCGACTTAAAGGTAATTAAGAAATCAGTGTTCATCAAATTTAATATTTATTAGCACCAAGTAATTAACATTTGACTACTATAAGGCAATAAGTACAAGAGGGTTTTCTATAGCGTTGAATATATCCAGCCTCTAGATATCTATTTCTTTAGATGCGAGAAATATGGTTGATAAGCTCAAATTTGAATTGAGAAATCAAGTGTTAATAATGAACGTGTAATAATCAGTTTCTCGCCCCATGCTTCAACATTCCTGGCAGTGAATCCTATACAAGCTCCCTACGTAATTCAGATGGTTTTGAGTTTTAATTTGTGGGACGTGATTCAGAATATTGTCAGATGCTTTTACGTGTAGTGCTCCACGTTGGTTAAGGCATTTCATAGAAAATCTTCAGTACATTTTTGACGAAATGTTGCACAGAATACTGTTTTTATGGACTTCATCATCAATGCGAGGCAAGTTTCTGTACAAATTTTAACTAAAATTCTTATTCAAGCCAAAACTCTTCGCTTGTAAGACATTCTCTTGACAATGATTGAGGTCTGGTTAACCCTTTTGACAGAATGTAGGGATATTATCCACTGGTGCAACACTCTCCACCAAACCAGGGCTCTGTTCCATAAAAGTAATATATTATTAACTTATCGGCTTATAACTTGTAGTTATTAATGAGAGTTGTCCTACAAAGGTTTCTGATACACTTGTACTTTACAAGTGTACAAGTGATTTTTCGTTGTTCTGCTCCACAGATGTATTAATATTAATCAGGCAGTGATAATTTGTATACATTTTCTACAAGAATAGGTTATTGGTAGCTTCAAAAACTGGCGCAAAATTTAATATCTTTTTAATAATTTTGGAAGTCAATCTACCTAAATATGCGAAGTATTAGCGAAAGTGATGATAAGGTGAGAGGAGGAATATGTATAAAGAAAGAATAAATCTTTTGTACAATGATACAATTAAAGTATGGCTTGATTGATATTGGCATTTCCTGTTTCAAATGCATATTTCAGTCCAGTTAGTTTATGTTTTTTTCAAGGTTCTTGCTACATGCTACAATAATAATAATAATAATAATAATAATAATAATAATAATAATAATAATAATAATAATAATAATAATAATAATAATAATAATACTTGTCCTGGCACCTAGATGCCTATACCAGGACATATATTACACTTTTTTTTCTTTTCTCTTACCTTATTATTATTATTATTATTATTATTATTATTATTATTATTATTATTATGCCACGGAAATATTTTCTTTTCATTTTTCATTCTCTTTTAAAATAATCTCTTTTCATACAAGTTTCACAACTTTTGCTTATAATGAGAACATGATGTCAAGCAATATAAACAAATATATAATTATCAAATGGGCAAATAAAATAAATGCCCGAGAGCACGAAAAGCCCAATTCTCCTGCTATTTCTCGACGACAGTAATTAATGCTCTTAAATTTAGGCGTATGCAACCTTCGTCTTAAAAATGGTTTATTACGCTTAAATATCGATAAATGCACGATAAAGTGTTTAAATTATCATTATATATGAGAGGAAAAAACAGACCCATTGAGACAATATGATAATAATCCGCAGTGTGGCGGATTCAAGGTGTGGCGACTTGTAGCAACAGCTGTTCCTCCATCTTGCTTTTATATGGCGTCACTTGTAACTTTTTGGCTAATACTTTACAAGTGTTGTACATTCTTTCATGGATCAGAAAGTTACAAGACCCTACTTTACAGGAACTTGTACTAATACACTTGTATTGATCATTAGACCATCCAAACACTGATGCTGGAAGATGTTTTCTCTGAATCTGGGAAATTATTCTCTTAGACTTTCATCGGTATTCCATGTATAGATATATTTTATCATGTTGTATCATGCTCCTAGTTCTTTCGAGTTATTTTATTGTCTCTTTTTTTTTCAATTTATGTGTTTAAAATATTTGATCGATCCGCAATGAGCTTTCACGTGCATGTCCTCTTACTACAAATCTGCTCATGCACTGTTTTGACCGCCCTGATTTCTTAAACTTTTTCAGAATAAAGTTCCATGGTTTATTTAACGATTGGTAAATTAATTTCACTGAAATGTTATATTATTTCAGTTCATTTTCTTACTACTTGTAAAGACCAATTATTTTGCACTTTAAATCATATTTATCAATTAATGTAGCAGACGAAGTAAATTTGTACATAAAATGTTCAAATTGTCATGGCTACCGAAAATTTTACCTTCATCTGTTTTTATTTCAGTATTAGGATTTCCAACATGGACTGTTTTTGTGCATAATCAAATGGACATGTTTTTCACAAAAATGAAGGAATACTAAGGTTTATGGAAGCGAATTCAGTCATATTAACCCATGTATTTCCTTGTTGATGTCGATGACGTCATGTAGTCATCTGGCGAGGAAAATCGTGTCTGACCTTCACAATGATTTGGTAAAAACCGGTAATAAACATGTTCTTCGTCATACCTGTTATGCAGGGCCGTGGCGCCTTCCTCATGCATATAGGAGAAAAGTCTTCAGGCAGTGAAACAGTGTACAAGCAATATGTGTAGTGGCCAGTAAGGTTCAAAGATTATATCTTTCTAGTTCCTTGCTATTAAACATGGATAATAACCTATCGTTTCACAGCAAATATTGGGAAATAATGTGTGTTTTGTTGCAGGTATTAAATGTTGAAATTAGATATTTGAATGACTTGTGTGACAGAATTCATTATTGGTACAAAATATTATATTGCAGAAACAGTTTTATCGGCTCTCATGGCACTCATAAAGTATTCAGTAAATGTTTCTCCGAAAAAGGACATCAGATTGATATTATAGTGTCAAAAAATAAATGTTGCTGATGTTGTAGACTTGAAATTCTAATGCCTTGACTCTCAGAGGATATTTTTTTTTGGGGGGGGGATGCTCTCCCAGCCTGGAGAGAGTGTAGCCAACTTCAGAGTTTGGGATGTCTGGAAGGAGCGGCATGGGCAGCTGATGGGGAGTTTTTTTTTTTTTTGAGTAGTATTTAACGCCATTTTTACTACTGAGCCACCATAGGTGGTGGACACTGAAGATGAAATGACAAATGAGATGAAATGACAAATTGGAAAAGGATTTTTTTTAAAGGAAGAAAGCGTTCTAGGCCTAAGTTTAAGGCACCTCCCCGGCATTTGTCATTTATGAGGACCGAGGAAAACCTGGGAAAACCCTCAGTCAGGGAGGACGGTCCTGGTGGGATTCGAATCCCATACCTCCCGCTCACGAGCCCGCGAATTAACGATCTCGGCCACTCGTGGCGGTGGGATAATAGATGGTTCGGCTGAATGGGTTCAGGGAACTTGTAACCTATCGGAAATTGAACCCGCTGATTCAGATGACAAAGTTGTATATGCGGTTTAGCATCAGCTTTTTATTACGTTTTATTTCAGATTTTTCGACTGAAATTGCATATTATTTTATAAAAGGGAAATATTTAATCTGCCAAGTTGTACATTTGTGTACAAATTTAATCATTAATAACCCAGCTAACAAATTATTATTGAGGAATTTGTAAACAAGGTAATCGTAATTTCTAAGCACTGAAAGCAGAATAAAATGGAATGACACCGAATAGCTATAAGGCGCCAAGAACTCCGAGCTAATGTGCATCATAATTAAATAATTTCATTCATCCCTATCGATTTACACCTATAGCATGCAGTTCATAATCAACATACGTTGCGAGAAAACAATGCAAGCAACAATAAATAAAATATTAAAAACAGGACGAAATTAAAGGGCATATAAACACATGTCTGGAAATGCCTGGTTTGTATGTGATTATTGAAAGATGTTTTGAAGTAAGATCTAACAGTTTTTGCTAAAATAATTCATTTTTTCGGACAATCGAGTAGGTTATCAATACAAGTCAATCTGCCACCCTAGATAGCGATGTGTTATCATGGAAACTGGTTTACATTTAACATTTTGTACTTTTTTTATGGAATTAAATTTTGTCGTATTAAAGTCTAGTTAAGGCATCTGTTATGTAATCGATAGCTCACATTTAGTTTTCTTGTATATGGGTGTTTGGAATATATTGTTACGTTGTTTTCTTAAAATATAATTATATAAGAATTCAAGTTAAGGTGCAGTAATGAACCATCGGCAACTGTCTTCCCATGTTGGGTGATCTGCACGTACAAGATCCTGAACACATCGCTGATAAGGGTGCATGGAGTATCTTCCAAGTGGTCGAATGAAATGTACCAAATGCTAAGGCCAATTATCTTGTTCTTATACCTGCAACCTGTAGAAGGAATTCTTCTGCATCAAGCGTACAAGCTAAGCTACTCTTGCTATTCCTCGATCCGTAGTTTGTACCGAGCAACACGACGATAAACATTATGACTCACGTGCATTCACTTTCATGCAGCGTGCTGTTCGCGTCTATATAAAAATCATATCTGCAGTGTTGTGCGAATTAATATGAACAAGCAGGCAAATTAGTTTTATAAGTTATTCAGCGTTAATAACTGTTTCCCTCCAATTCTACACTGTATTATTGCTATACACTGTTGAGATAGTTAATTGTAGTTATTGCTTTTATTGCTTGTGCTAGAAGTTAAGCAATTTGCTTGTGTTTCGAGCTGTTTTACCATTTTAATTACAGAGCATATTTTTATTCATGATGGATATCACACCAAGGAAGAGAAATAAAGTCATAACCGTCCATGAATTTAATATTATGACTGAGAGACAGATAACAGCTGAATGAAATGTAAATTTTAATGCTGTGAATAATATAATTAGAAGAAAAAATAGCTTCGATCAATTTCACCTCAAAGAAAAGAACAATGTGACCGAAAACGTCCAGGAAAGATTACGTTTATCTAATCAGAACAAGCAACATTAATCCTGAAAAGAACAGTTTTAATTTACAAAATGATTTGGAGGTTGCATGCATAGCTATGAAGAAAAAGAGAATGGCCTAGGCTAGAAAATATTAGAACTGGACGCAGGAAGAGTGGAAAAGGGTCCTATTTTCTGATTAATGTCATTTTAAAGTGTGAGGGTTGGACGTCTTGCATGTAAGGAGACGCGATGGAGAGGAAATCTCGCTTAGGCACATCAAATAGATGGTGAAGTTTCCACAAAAGATGTTTTGGGGCTGTTTTGCATTGACATGCACTAAATGTTTGATTCCTATTGACGGAATGATGAACAGCGACAAGTATATCCCAATTTTATAAAAAATTGATTTTCATTGTTTGGATTGGCATGGAAATTCACCCGATCTCAATTCTTTAGGCGATTGTCAAGAAACGGATGAGGAAAATGGACTGCACTATCAAAGAAAAGAAGATTTGTGCTGTGGGGTGTGGTTTCATGACCTAGAAATAAGTGAAGTATGTAAGAAACTCATTGACTCTATACCCAAAAAGTGAAAATGGTAATGAAGCCCAAGTTTTAATGGTACATTAAAAACTAAAAGTAACATTGCAATTTTGTGAAAATAAAAAAATAGAATAACATTTTTGTTCACATTAATTTGAACAAGGGAAGGGTGTACCTGTTCACGATATGCATAACCTACCATGGTTAGCCGCTCAAATATAACTGAACTTCAGCACAAGTCAAACGTACTTAAAAAATAAAGGCAGCGCATATTTACTTTATCGATAATAACACCCGGTTGTCAGTAAAAGTTGATTTTAATTTAAACAAATTTAAGTTGTTGGGTTCGTATCTCGATATCCGTTGAATGTTATCTTTCAATAATTCACAGACAAGGCATTTCGGTCCTCCCTAATATTTACCCCAGTATTTTTCCTTCACCCTTTATAGAAAAGGTTTCTGAACTATTATTATTATTATTATTATTATTATTATTATTATTATTATTATTATTATTATTATTTATCAACATCATAGTATAATTTCTGTGATAGTAAATTCCAGTTCAGTATATGCACTTTTCTCCACTTAACTCTAAAATGTATACAAGGTACGTTCATCTTTCAGTTTCGATTTAATGTTTTTAGGAGGACATTGTACAACTGGATTCATTATTATAATTTTGCCTTTCTTATATACATCTAATTACGAGCCGTCCTCGTCACTATTAGCCTTCATTTTACGCTTCAGATCTTTTAATTAATCTGTTTTTCACAAAACAATTACAATCCTTCCCACATATCGTATAGTTTTTCTGCATTTGACAGGTAAAGGCCAGCCTAACCGCCTCGCTTTTCTTAACCGCTTTATTAGTTGATGAATAAACAAGTATAATGTACGTACATTGATTGACAGCAATTGTATATAACTCAATACAAAGTAATTTTTTTAATATTCACACTTATGCAGCGTAAACAGGGGAAATCCTGCTCAAAACACGTGGTACATTTATTCCCTTGCATTATGTATGTGCAATAAAAATAAATGACAGTTTATTACAAGCTATTATTTACTGAAATATGCAAATATATGATACTACTTTACAACCAGTTAAATGGGAAATTAGTAGGAACTTGGCGACCAACTGACCTTGGATAAACTATAGCCACTGTATTTTTTGGTAAATTTTCCTGCATTCTAGCGGAAATGTAGTTGACAGATAATATCGTAATATTGACAGTTTTGCATGCACACGCAGGGACGCACAACTAAAATAGCAATAGCTAAAGAAGGAGAAAAAGGACAAAACACTTAGACACAGATTATATCTCGCTATATTTCGAACTTTTGGCAAGAAGAGAATTTCTTATTAGAAGAACTCTTGTGTAGAAGAGAAAGACATATGGCAACCTGTGATAAGGCAGGAAGGGCATGGTTTAGAACAAAGTAATATATTTAAGTGGGATAAGAAAAGGGTATATTATGGGAATGTCTTATGTGTGAGGAACCACATAGTACTTGGCATTGTATTTTAGAATGTAAGTGTCCATCCTGGTGGTGTAGTGGTTACCATACTTGCCTCCTAAACCCAGGTTTGATCCCGGCCAGGATCGATGGATTTTTTCGGGTGTAAAAATTCTAAGTGTGGCTTCCTTCGGAAGGGAAGTAAAGCCGTGGGTCCTGTGTCGTACATTTGCGGTACGAAAAAGAACCTCAAGCCTGAAAGAGAGGCTTCTGAGCAAAATTTGTCGGCCGTTTCACGCCCTGAGTTGAATGGGAGGCTAATGACCTGAGATGTTAAAGATTGTCCATAAATAAAAGCAAAAAAAAAAAAAAAGAATAAGTAAACCAAGTTTTGGAGAGAACAGTTTCTTTTGCGAGAGTGGGGCAATTTACCAAATGAAATAAGAGGCAGAAGAATTTTAAATTTAAAATCAGCTGGAAATATTAAGGAAGTGGGAAAGTACATGGGCAAGGTGAGACAAAAATGGTCATGGAAGGTGGGTAAGATAAATGGAAACAAAAATGTTAGCAATATCACTATTTAGGAGTGAATGTAGATCCCCGTTACATACTCAACCTGGGGCTAATTGTAATGAGATATGGAGGAAATGCAACTCCATAAAGTTAGGGTGAGCTAGTGGGGGTATTTAAATGTTTATTAAGTAAGTTTACATGTACTGACAATATGAAAAGATAAATTAATTACTTTGATTTTAATATGTTTACTTGTTTGTGAAATTGTATCATATTTATATATTATTATACTTTACTGCAAATTAGAAGTTACAAGAAATAAAATAATAATAATAATAATAATAATAATAATAATAATAATAATTTTGTTTACGTGTATTTACGAGAGCTTCATACTTATACAATTATGATGACATTTTTGTTTATTACATGCACAATTTGTAATAAACTTCAATAGAATTGTTTAACCCAAGTCTTCCAGATATTCCAGAGGAAACTGCTGATGAGCTGAAGACAAAAGGTTCAGTAATCAGTTAAATTAACAGAACTAAATGACATTCTATTGAAAATAAAACTAGTTATAAAGGCAGCGGGAAATGTAAAATGTTATTTGTTGAAATACAATTCGTTCCTTCATAGATCTCCAGAAACTCGAAATATATAATATATTTGAGATATAATCTGTGTCTGTCTAAGAGTTTTATCATTTTCTGCCTCTTTAGCTATCGTTAGTTTAGTTACATTGTTCATAGTGTTATTTTATTTTTCATATATATTATAAAATGCACTTAAAAATAAGAATTCGTTGTTTTGAAAGGAAAAAAAAAATCCCACTAATTTTAATACACAAAGCAAATCTTGTCTGTGACCAATGTCTCAAAAATAAATAGCAATAACGAGAGAAAATATGAATTAAAGAAAGCTATCTACTTTGACAATCATGTTGGACTAATGATGATGCTAAAAGCATCTGTGATCGCTACAGCCTGTCGTTTGTCGTTGTCTGGCGGTGAATGCTGAACATAAAATGTCATCCAGAATGGAGCCAAAATGTAATTTATTTTCTGCACGCTTTCGTGTGGTCTCATCGTAACCATATTTTCCCACCATAACCGTCGCAGTAAAGTAAATTCTTCAACGGGAAAAGAAAAAGAAAACTGTCGCCTGTGCTCTAAAATTAAAATACTCGCTCTTGGAAAGTATTCAGCAAGGCCGTTATGCGGCTTTGTTTTGTCTTTGATGTAAGAACATTTCTAATGTATGATAATTTCCTACCTTATACTATTACTATCATTGTCATGTTCTCACATCTTATCTGCCCTGCTATGAGCGTTATGTTTTCATCCCGTTGATCATATAGTTGAGTACAAGTTCATCATCATGGTATAGTAAATTATTAAATTGTCATGAATTGGGAAATAGCTGAAGTTTACAGGAGAATCTTATCTAGCCACTCAAAATAAAGAAGGAAAATTTGCCTGAAATCTTATAAATTAATTTGAACTCGCAGATGTTTCATCCACGACTGCAATGGACATCATCAGTGGTACAATCGACGTAATATTCTTGGAGAAGAGGCAGTTACTAATTACTCCTAGCAAACTATTGAAGATGTCCCACCGCATATGTGGGACACGCTGTTCTTATTACTTGTTCCCATGTATGTTAAGTTAATTCTGGGCAGAACTAAAAGTCAGCTATACTACTCATGCTCACGTGGTGTCGCACCGTCTTGTAAGAAGGCAGCTTCACGATTGATTGACCCCGATTTTTGCTTTAGGGGGTTTTGGCTGTCGATGTTCAGCTGGAACTACACGAAACCGTCATAAACCACTGCAAGGATCATATAATCAAAATTTACTGCCATTTATTTTTATGTGGCAATAATCTTTGCAACATGAAACTATATTTACAGCATAATTTATTCCAGAATTAGAATAAGTGTACTAATTTAGTAATGCACACAGATTTAATATTACTGCAGTCTTTCCAAAGTTAAAGTAAAGTGATTAACAATTCCTAAAACGCAAATACTTGTATAAAATAAATTTTTGGAACAGAGTCAGAAAAATGTCACACTATACCTTAATCATTTCTTTAGTCTCTTTTATCATTAAATGTTTGTAGGAGCGCACATAGTATTTCATTTTTAGTTTAACAAGTGGCGAGAAATGTGTCTATATGAAGCAATTAAGCACGTAAAATAAACCATATTGGTCTTTTGAGATAAATGTATCAGTCAGCAATTGGCTTTAATATTGTGCTAATCTGATTAAAGTGCCAAAAAGGATGCAGAATTAATTCATAAACCACAATTTCCATTCTCACAATAAGCTTGATAACATTTTGTTTCCCCCTTTCCTCCAGTCTATTCCTTCACCGTCGGAAGAGAATTGGCACCCACTCAGCTTTTCATCAGCTTTGGCGATAGGATGGATGAGCTGGCACTCGGGCACATTCGACGAAAACTTCTCTATTATTCCAGTAGTGCAGGAAGAAGCGTTGTTGAAAGCAACATAAAATGTCCCATCTTTGATCTGGGTCCTGCTGCTGTGATGGAAGATCTCTGCGAGGCAAATGTTTTTTCAAGTGGAGCATATACGACCATTTGTTTTTCTCCCAATACATGAAACCTTCTTTATTGCTGGAGCTGTCATCTTCAAAGCACCATACTGACATCTGTTGTTTATAGTGGAAATATTCATGTACTTTTGTTTCTATTTAATTTTTCTATCACCAATGAACATGCACTGCTCTTTGATGGTTAGTGAGAGAATTTATGGAACCTACAGGAAATATCGTTGTATGAGACGCAGACGTTTGATTAACAGTGCAGCCGTTGAACATGCGTGAAGATCATGTGATTTTAAGAATATGATAATCTTCTTTCTCTGTCAACTTTCATACCCCGGGTGTCTAAGAGTGAATGAGTAATTTAATGGTGATAATTATTAAATATTTTATAGTAGTGATTAAGGAATTTTTTTGTGTCAGGAAAATGTATGCAAGCTACCTAGTCGCGTATTTTGGCCATGAGCGAAAGGTTACCTATTGTCACAAAGCTAAGCGTATGCAGGTGTGCGGTATGAGTCGGGGCAACAGGTATTTTGTATTCTCACTTGCTGAAGATGTTCTCAAGTTCGTTAAAAGGTACCATAGTAGTAGAAAAACAATTAAATTCTCCCGGGCTGTTTTGCCGTGGTCCATGGTTTAAATTTGGTAGTAATTTAAACCATGGACCACGGCAAAACAGCCCGGGAGAATTTAATTGTTTTAATGACAACACCGGCCGTGAAAGCCTAAGAAGTATCATAGTAGTAGAAGTTGGTGAGAATGATTTCCTTTCACTTTCACATCGGATGACCACGAACTCGCCAATCAGAGACCAAAGAGTTGAAAAGCTTAAAGTGAGTGCGTATGGGAGAATGAGAGCTCACCAATAATATTTTAATATTTTTAAGGCTCAGTCAGCCGTCAGCCCCCATCTGCGAACCCCGTGAGCTCTCAGGAACCAAGTGGGAACACTTTGAAATTAGTATAAAAAGGAAAACTTTTTTGTAAAGGCGTACAGTTTATGCAGTTTTTGGGCAACGAGGCACACAACTTTATTTGGGCAATGGAGTTCAAGTCAGGCTGTATATGCAGTGATGAGATGCAGAGAAGGCATGCTTTTTAAGTTTTTCAAGTCAGCGGTGTTGGAAGTCCAGTGGTGTCAGTTTGCACAGCTAGATGCAGTTTCGATTTCAGTTTAGACAGCATCGTGGTTATGGAGTTTTAGTTCAATTCAGCGGAGTTCGCTAATCTCGTCGTCAAAGAAGTAAGGAACCAGGTGGCAGTCAACATAAGGTCGTACGAATAAATACTTCTTGGTATTGAACGAGGCACTGTCGTGTGATTTACGCCATTTCTTTTTCCCTCCCTTTCACTTCCTACTGTTCATATAAACCACTGTAATAAACCAGAAAACTGCAAATTAATAACGTGATAAAATTAACACACGAACCACATAATCCACAATTTTGTCTACTATCGATACCTACCTTGGTACTGCTAAATATAGTCGGTCGTGGTTCCGCTAGGTAGCTAAAGATGACTGTGATGTATGTTGCATTTTTTACCTAAGTCCAGAAAAAAAAAACAGTGTTCGTAACAAAAACAATTATAAACATGAAGGAAATATGCCCATAGAATCGAAATATGCTCTAACATCCAAGATATGCACATATATCAAAATATCCATCAGTCACCTTAATTAAACATGAAAAAGGTAATTATTAAGTTATATTAAAATATGCAATTCCAATACAAAATGCATTTGCACATATTTATCATCAATACTTATCAATAAATACACTATAGAACACCTAAAACCGTAGGGCATAAACTTCAAAAGGGCATCAAAACTAAAAATATAGTACACTAATTTGATTTTACATTTTCGAAGCATCATCTAAGTAAATTGGCGCCCATTTTGAAAATACAATATTTTACTTTTCTTTTAATTTTATTTTTTGCCAATTGTAAAGAGCTAAAAACTGTCGTAGTCACGCAAACAAAACGTTAAATGCAAAAATCTGAGTACAGATTGCAATTACGTTCTCCTGTAATGCATTTGTTGATCCTTTGTGCCGTTTATATTTCGCTCCAATGAGCAGAGTGTTGGGGAATGAGTAAAGAATTAATTTGCATTACGTTCGATTGATGTTAACTTTAGATTAAAAGAAGATGTGATTAAACTGTAGAGTGTTCTCTCGAGTTAAAATTAAAGGCTGGAAAACACTACATTTGGATAAGCAAGGACAGAACTAACGAATTTTCTTAAAAGGAATGTAAATATTTTACTTTGTTACAGGGTATACGTTTATTTCCAAATTTACACATTTAATGCGGGCCCATTTTCAATAATGTAATTATAATGTATTAAGTTTTTATTTGTGTATACTTGTAGAAACTTTGCGCTTGACAGTTGGCAATGCTACGTGTTAACAAACGAGGAATGCGATCCGTTACACCTTCTGAACCAATCACGAAGTAGCACTATTGGTCTGTCAGTCGTGACGTGAAAGTTACTCTGTTGCCAGTTTTTTTATTGTGTGCAGCTGATTTGCGTACTAACGTAGATATAATTATGTGGTAGCTCTTCTCATTGGCTTCATGACCCGTTTGAAGGCCTCTGTTCGCTTGTCACTGTTTGATAGGACACGCACGCTTGCCCAGTGCTTCCCATACATCTGTGTGACTTCTCGTGTATTCTTTCCGCGGAGAAATAATATTTTCTCATACACATGATGTTCATTCTTCGTGACCACTGACGCTCACCATCTGAAGTTCGGGGCGTGCTGAGATACACAGCTCTGCTCACATACACCATCTGGTGACTTCATTCGAAAGTACATTCCGTACACTTTCAATTGTATATCTTAGATTTTTAATTTTGTTTTTTTCGCAAGTAAAAAAAATAGTTGCCATTACTGAAATTTATCCCTCAGCCAAGTACATTATTAGTACATAACACCATTTTCAGGTAATAAGAAACGATACAAGAAAACTTTGAAACAAATTTACGTGACATGCACAGTCATTGTTGACTTAAAAACTGTAAAGCTTTGTTGTTGAACTTGATATAGAAGTAGAAAGTAAAGCAATGAAACTTAAACAGATACTTATAAAACGTGAACAAACTCCAAACCCCAGGAACGTCAGTACAAATAACGCTGAAGGTACTTTTGGGAGCAGAACACCTGCAATGTTTTGACCTCTGCGTGGAGAAAGGTTGCCGTTAGGAATAGTCTGTAAAGGTAGAGAGGTATCGTTAGAAAGTTAATGCAAAACTCAATCTGACTACACTCCAAACGGCATCCAAGATTTATTAGATCAAATGGGGAAGAAAGTGCGTATCCTACCTGTAGGCTGACAATGCCAACTATTGATTTATATTGCAGTAAATATTTGAGACCATCCCATTCTCTTCTAGCTGAATCCGATTCCATATAGCCATTACTGACAATAATACGCCTCCTGGACTGTCAGAGTGTTTGTTTGGTAGTCGCTTTTTCTGGCTATTGAGCTACTCAACTGCGGGGCTAAGTTTGATTCTCAGTGGCATTTGTTAGACGCCTTTATTTTATCTCACAAGGGAAAAGTGTCGAACCCTAAATGCCGAAACCTGTCTTATTTGTCATAAAAAGGCTGCATGCAAAAAAATTATTTGCCAGTTTTAATTGCAAGGCTTCGAAACACATCGCCAAATCAATCATTTAAACTACAGAGAAACAACACTTGTACTAATTGACTTAACTGGACGGTACTGACTGCTTGCTTGAAGGTCACGAGGAAAGCGAGGAGAGGGAAAGGAGCTTTCCACTTCAAAAAAGGATGTTCTGCATTACCGTTGCAGGGTTCAGACTTTGATCTCGACATCTTTCAGTTGAAATTGGCAGCTAATTTTTTGCATGTAACCTTTTTATGACAGATCGCCTCTGAGAGCAAAATGTCATGATAGGTTTCGGCATGCAAGATTCTATACTTTTCTAGTTAGTAAATGCCTACCATCTTTCGGCCACAGTGGATGTTCCTCATTCAGTTGTGCAATCCTAAGTTTGTTTAGACTCCCCCGAGTCCACAGTTCTTAAACCGTCATAGGAAATTAAAATGTTTCAAATGATTAAATAAAGTTGCTCTCTCTCAACATGCTAATCCTTGGGATGTGTGTGTTTGACTGACAAAAGGAGCTTGTAGCGCCATAAAGTTAAGCCCCCAGAAGGCTACCGACATGCCACATTGGGAGTTGTCAGCGGTCTGTATGAGCTTTCACAATATCCGTCTACCGGAGTGTTCTTCACCACACTTCTGCAGTCTTTGCCTAGCGAAGTAACGCCATATTTCGTTCAATATGAACTTGTTGTTAAGAAACACTTTATTCTATAAAAAAATGATATCTTGTTTTTATGTAAAACTATTGCATTGTTTCATCCTTTTCTTAAGCATTTAACTTTAAAGTAGCGATATTAGAAGTAGAATTAGTGGTGGTAGTGAGTTTATTTATTCCAGAAGTACTGATATAAATAAACTTCAACAGACATAATAAAATAAACATATGTACGTAACTGTAAAATAAGAATAAACATGAAAACAAAATTAAAGTTAAAAACAAATTAGGAATGTCCAAATACAACTGAATTCACTCAATTTGTTTCCTCTGTTTTCATCAGAACTGTACATATTCTCTCATTCTTTTTTTACCGGCCAGCAAATCCCAGCATGAACGTCTCCCTCTATGCGATCCGGTAAAGGGTCGTGGTAAATACTTATCCACCCGTTCTTCCGTACCTTTACATTCAGCCAGTGTATGTATCGATGATTTTTCTTCCTCACAGATGAGGCAAATTCCCAATCCATTTTCTTTGGTGATCCTAGTCATCCGCCATGCCTCTAGTCTAAGCCACCGAACCTGTGACTACTGTTTTGTTGTACTGATCTATCTTCCATTGAGATTTTAGTCTCGACTTTACTTCTAGCTAAATAATCTCCTTGCATTGAGTAACTGTCTGCTGCCTATCCATATCCCTCAAACTGTTCTGGACCTTCCTCCTTGCACTCTTTTTATTCACTTGAAATCGTAGATTCGAGAACACTAAACTCACCTCATTAATCAATCGACTGTAGTATTATAGATAAACCTTTACGTCCCGAGTGTGTGTGTCGTGCACCACATTAACGGGAAACATAGCGAATGAAAACAAATTTCTTACTTTGAATCCAGCTTTACGAGCGAGTCCCTCTAACATTACCCAATTTTAACTCTGGAAATGGAACAATTTATTTTTTATTAATTTTTTTTATATACATGGTACTCACAAGCTTTATTTTAAGGTGGATTGTTTATTGCCATAGTTTAAATCATATACATTTACAGCAATTATAGACAATAATGGTTAAAAATGAAAGTGATGTATGCATAGAAACCATTATTTCAGATGCCATGACCAGAGGAGAATTATTAATGCATAAAATGATTTTAACTATTAAAGTTAAGACCAGTTCTCGATCGAAATGGCAGTAAATTTGAATTCTGTAGACATCTTAATCAAGCCACTGGATGAAAATAGAATTCAGATCAACGAGTGAATATAATTTTGTGCACAGGACTGGCAGAAAAGGGAAACAGTTGGCCTGAGATATTAAATTATTAGCTGTGAAATATCTACTAGAGTAATGTTTTCACAGCCTGTAACTAAATAACATCTCATATTGTTGACCTAGGATTTTTTAAAAAACATTTCAGGAAGTGTTTACTTTTATTTTATTTGCGTTTTAGTATCCGTGTTTTTAGACAGCTATTGCTTGACGTACACGATGTGCATTTGTTTAAACAATTGGCAAACAGTGTAACATAAATAACTGATAAACGATGCTTGTAGTTTCATTTAAAGAAAACGGAAGGTTTCACGCAAAATTACTCAAAGTATTACATGTTTATTAAAACGGAACATGAGTGTAAAACATTTACAATGTGAGTATTAGCATTGGAATTAAGCAAGGCCCATTTCTATGTAAAACTATGTTTTCCTAAATTAAACACAGCTAATGTCATTTGTCACTTTATTGATTTTTTAAAGTCTTTACTTTCCTCACAAAGATGTTTAACATCTTTGAGTGCCTTGATACTCAATTTGATAATATAGAAAAAATACCGTACTTAAGGGAATATAATACGCATCGTTTCGTGCAAACCTAGCATTCAAAATTGTGGTGCACATCGATGGCGTATTAGTTTCGAGTGCAAATCCATTCCATCGTTTGCCGGCAACTTCATTCAAATTTGTCGTTTATTACGTCATTATGCATTGCTGCAATTCTCGACTTCGTTACATTGTTGGTCTATTATTGATAAAGCGTTTGAATAGTATGTAATCAGGAAATGGAGGAAAACAGAGAATAACGTCTTATGGTGCTACTTTCAAGCGTAAAGTAATTCTTTATGTTGAAAAAATGTTAACAGAAGGACAGGAAGAGAGTTCAATGTAGCTGAGAGCAACGTTCACTTGTGGCGGTAACAGAAATTGGCATTATTTGTAACTAAAAGTGGTAGGAAGAAATTCGCTGGTCGTCGCAAAGGAAAATATCCTATCATTGAAGAAAAAGGTTTGGGATTCGTACATGAAAGGAGGAAGAACGGGCAACCTATGACTAGTGACACCATAAGACATAACTTTTTCTTATTTGATCTACGTCAACTGTCCTGGCAACAACACGAGTGATGGATTTTGTCCTACGTGCTCCAAGATGTAACAATAGTCCACTTATAAATTCTGTTCTGATCGTTTTATGAAGCAAGTGGTCTTATCTCTAACACGCCGCACAACAATATGCCAAAATCTTTTTTACCATTTTAAATTTCAAATTTGGGGTGGACATTAAATTCGCGTAAATACGATAGTCTGTATTTTGATGCCATAGTTTACATCACTTTCTTATTTTCCTTCATAAGCACACCATACTTCTTGAGTTTGATTTGGAATTATAGTGTTTACATTTGTGTCAGAATTCCTTCAAAGACTGTTATTTTGTACACCACACAGGAGTCTGTTATTTATTTTCTTCGCAAAGAGAAGCAACTCCCTCTGCATAGGGCAGACGAACATAATGACCAGATATGCGCATTCGAATGACCTCATCAGACTTCTACTCACAGACTGCTAAATGACACACATCTGAAATATCTACGTGTCTTGAATGTGAAGGAGACAATTTGCCAAGGCTTCTTATTTGCTTACGTGTAGAATGTACTTATCCTGAGCAAGAAATGCACACATGTAACGGAAATAGATTTCTAACCTCAAACTACCAATTCTCTATTAAATAATTCATGCTAAAGTAGGTTTAAAATTCAATGTTTAGAACCTACAAGATAGGTTCCATTATATTCTGGCCAAACTTATTTTTGGAGGTAAAAGAAAGAAAACGTTCATATTACTTTTCAACATAGTTTTCATTTATTTCAACAAGTTTTCCAGATGTTTGAATTAGCATTCCAAACCCTTGAAAACATTGTCTCAACTATGTCCTGTAAATTTAGCTGAAACGACTTTCTTCATCTCATTGTTATCACTACATTTTCTTTCTCGTAGGTCTGTCTTCAATTCTGAGAAAAGATAATCGCTGGGAGATACGAGGGGCATCCAAAAAGCTTTGCAAGTGTCACCTTAAAATCCAAGCTAAGGACTGAAGTCGAAAATTTGTCCTTTCGATCCTTCAAAATACTCATCTCTCTCTAAACACACAACTGTAGACAGTGCAGCCACCTGTCACACGGTACTGGGACTGAGATATGTCAACAGAGCTGAATTTATAGCTTTAGCAAGGTACTGCATTCGTTTAAAAGGTTTTCCAGCAATGCAACATATCACTCGAGGAAACAACCAGAAGCCGCACGGCGCAAGGTCAGGGCTGTAGGGTGGATAGGTAAGCAACTGGACTTCGCCGACTTCCAGTTTCCTCAAAGGAGACACATTGTCGTATTCTGTCTTTAGAGCTGTCTCAGTTCTTCAAATAAAAGATCCAGAATTTAAGTATTCTTCATTCATTGTCATTCCTTCTGGCATACAGTCAACCACTAATGGTCCTTCATAGTTGAAGAAAACAATGAACATTCTCTTCCAAGAATGAAAATCTTGTCGAAGAACAGTCGGAGTTTTATTTGGGGTTATACATTAATAAAACCAACTTTAATCACCAGTGCATATATGTGTCAAACGTTTAGGCCATTTAGTGGAAACATGCTCAGCAATTTCCTTGCACATTCTTTGCTCCTCTTCTTCTCTTCATTGGTTAGGGAATATGGAACCCATTTTACACAGATTTTTCTCAACTTTAAAAATTCATGGAGTATACTGTTAGCATTTAACAGTAATATTCGTATATGTCGGTTTTCTCCACCAAGTTCCTCACAATTTGATTGATCTCTCGTTCAATGCTTCCTCAGACCGGCCAGATTAAGGATTATCTTTCAAAGTCTCTCGCTCTTCTTCAAATAATCGATTCCACTTTGCAATGGTATCAAGAGGAAGATATATCGTGTAAAAATGTAGAATCTAAAGTTTTCTTTAGAAATATTTATGATATTTCACTTTTCAATATAGTTACCTTTTATTGCAATACACTTCTCACACCTTTGAATTAATATTTTAAATAATCAGAAGTCTTGTCTGCAAAATGGGCATAAACAGCTTCCATCACTTCTTGATCACACTTAAATGTCCTTTCTGGAAGGCCATTCTTGAGTTCTGAGAAGGGGAAATAGTCACTGGGAGGTAGATATGGGTTGTAGGGTAGATGGTCAATCTCCTTGAAGTCACATTTCTTCGCAGCTTCCTTTGAAACAAGAGCTATGTGCATAGGCGCGTTGTCGTGAAGAAGATTCACACCTCCACTGAGCTTTCCTCGCCTTTTCTCTTTGATGGAAGCACGTGGTCTGTGCAGTAGACCAGCACAGTTCTCCCCATTTACTGTGGTGTTCCTCTCCTTGAATCAATGAAGAATGTTCCTTCACAGTTCCAAAAGATTGTGGCCATGATCATCTTGGTTGACTAAGTGACCTTGGCCTTTAGAGGCGGTGCTTCGCCAGATTTACGCCACTCCATTGATTCGATCTCTTTTGGTCAAGGAATCATTGTAGAGGATGATAATTTCATCTCTTGTAACAATGGTTTGCAGAACTTCTCTCTCGTTGCCACGGCAGAGCTCAAAAAATGCCTGACAACAGATGACTCGTTGTTGCTTTTGGACTGAGTAAAGAAGTCTAGGCACCCATCTTGCACTAACCTTATTCATGCTTAAATGTTCATGAATAATTCGAAGTACTTTTGTTTTAGAAAGGCCCAGCCTTGCTGCTATTTCTGTAACTTTGAGCCGCCGGTCTTCCATAATTTCTCCTTCCACAAGAGCGATGTTTTCAGGAGTGAGCACCCCCAAGGGCCGACCTGCAGCTCTTCGTCTTCAATGCTTTCTCGATCCATTCGAAAAAGTTTGGCCCATTCTTTTTCGGTCGAATATGAGGGAGATACTTCCCCATATATACCACCCAATCACTGTTTAATTTCATTTGGAGTAAATCCTTCTTTTGTGAAGAACTTAATAACGTTCTAAACTCCATTTTTAACATGTCACTATCTTCTACACATAGCCTTCTTTATGCAACTATATCTGAACAACTGAACACAGTGGAGCGGAAGTTAAAGCTGCAATTGTTTACTTAACAGATAAGGTATAACACAGATAAGGGTTTTGTGAAGGCGATAATCCTTATCGGCGAGGCCAGAAACTTATGGCCCTACCCTCATATCACAATTGTCCAAAACTTAATTTGCTTATGAGAATGTGAAATGAAAATCTTTATTGTACAAAATGTAGTTATAAAACACATCTTACTTTATGTCGATATGTCACACTGTTTGTTTTACAGGAGAGCTTGTTACTACGACAAAAATTGCTTTTCTGGTGAGTTTAATTACCGTTTGTGCATTTCTGTTTTTAAAATCAACATAAAGTAAAGATATAGTAGAATTCTTAGATTCTGGTGGTAAGATAAGGTGGCAGAAAGTAAATGAATTGTAAATAAATGTCACCAAAGCAATTGAAATTCTAGAGAATTTCACTTTCTTAGTTTCTTGGAAGAATTCCCAATGCATTTATTTCCTCAATGTTGGAACGCGTTTCATGTAGTTAATGGATTTTTCTTGGAAGCCAATGTAAACTATTCAGTTTCAGTGAAAGCAATTGTAGCAAATATATAGTTATATGGAAACAATTCGTAGATAATGCAGTGAAGCGAAAACGGAGGTGGATTAAAGTTAAGTGTAAGAGACCCAACGAATCTCATACCAGACAAATAGAAAATAAAGAATATATATTGGAATAATTAAACCCCTTTGTGCACCTCTTATTTATGGCCAATTATTTTAAGTCTCCGTAAATTTAATACACGTTTATACCAAAGAAACTTTTACTTTGTTCAAAAGTAATTGAATATACAGTGTGTTTATTCGCTATGTTAGAATATCTCTGTGCTAGTGGTAAACTAAGTAATCTAAGAAATCATTTTAATTTTAATAAAATACAAATTCGAAAACATACACAGTTATTGTTACAATGTATGACATATCCGGTGCCTCCACCAAACAGATGTCACGAACTTATGGCATACGAGTTTTCAGTTTTTAGCTATTCTACTTAAGTCTTATATTCGCTTGACTGAAAGGATGTTTGTTGAATTAGGCACCAGTAATTCACTAAATCGCGTTATAAGAATGATGATACCATTCTTATTTATCTAAAAAGACACTGACTCATGTGCCTGGTTGTTGTTTCTATAATTCTTACTTGCTACTGTAGCTGGTAGTGCAAAGATCCACTCAAATTAAATCTTCCAAGCAACTTTTTTTTTTGAATGATTTATTTATGGACGCTCTTTAACATTTCAGGTCATCAGCGTCCCATTCAACTCAGGGCGTGAAACGGCCGACAAATTTTGCTCAGAGGCCTCTCTTTCAGGCTTGAGGTTCTTTATCGTGCCGTAAATGTACTACACGGGACCCACGACTTTACTTCCCTTCCGAAGGAAGCCATACTTAGGATTTTTACGCCCGAAAAAATCCATCGGTCCTGGCCGGGTTCGAACCCGCGATCTTGGGTTTAGAAGGCAAGCATGGTAACCACTACACCACTAGGACCGACTTGCAAGCAACGGATTTCCAACCTTCACTTTCAAGTAACAGACTTAACGGATGCCCCCCTTCGCCCAACAATAACAAATCAACGGACATTTCAACAATGTGTGTGTCACAAAAAGTACATATTTTTTGGAAATGGGACCCTTTTCCGAAAGCTTACATTTTGTTATGATGAGTGGTAAATAGAAAATGACGTGTTTTTGCACTGACAATTATATAAAACTTGTTTATATAATACTTCACTTTGAGCTTGTATCTGTAATTTTCAAGTTTGTAAGTCGTTAATAGTACACTAAGGAAATATAACGTTGGGGATTCTGCAAGCGTGTTGAATTGGTGATCTTGATCACGTTCTGTGGGAGACACCTGTGGACAGATATAAAACGCGCCCAAGTTCAAGGTAATAGCACTGCCCAGATTACGGCTTACATAATCGGAAGCACAGGTGTCCTAACCATTCAGTGGAACGAATTAACCCCGAACTTGTATGCGAACTAGTGATGTAAATAATAAACATGACGTGAGTTGTGTTTGCTTCTTCAGTAAACTAAATCGCATCCTCTTCCAGTCTTTGAGCGGGGCTCACAAATTCATGGGATTGTTACCAACCAAAAATCCGCTTTAAAATTGGCATCACATTATGGAAACCGCTTCAAAATTTACATTTAGCATGATAACACAAATCTACCCACAGATAAGGTGACTTGTGAAACCATTAACACTAGTCTATAACATTTTTATGGATGAAAACTGTTCATATTTTCTTATTCCTTACCACATGGAATCTCTCAAACCAGCCTTTGTTTTGTTTCATCTGGCTACATTTTTTTCAGAAATCTGCATTATAGAAAATATAAACTTTTATTATTTGTTCAATGACCAGGAACATAATCGTCTGAGAGATTTAAACAAAATAATAAATGCTTCACTTTGTAAATGAATCAGAGCATTGGACTAGAAAAAAATTGGCCACAAATGAGCAATTTAATTCCTGGAGAAAAAATGTGAACTATTGGTTTCTCCTTCTAATGTCCTTCTTCCACCACTCTATATTACGTTAGGCCAGATTAAGCAATTTGTTAACGCTCTAAATAAGGACAGTGATTGTTTCAACTTTCTTGTTACAAAGTTCCCACAGTAAACTGAAGCTAAGATAGCAGCAGGTATTTTCGATGTACTCCAGATTCGTGAGCTTATGCAGGATGAGATCTTTCCTCAGTCGATGTCCGAGTTAGAGAAGTTAGCATGGTTGGCATACAAACAAGTGACGAAAATTTTGTCAACAAAAAATTTAAGAACTATAAATAATTTGTGGAGGAAATGTAACAATATTTTAGAAATCTGGGGTGTAAAATGAATTTTGAAGTGCATTTTCTAAACAGTCATATTGATCCCTTCCCTGCGAATCTTGCGGCATGAGTGAAGAACAAGGTGAGCGATTTCATAAAGACATTAAAACATTGGAATGTTTCAATAATGGCTGATTACTGTTGGACACTAGTGACGAACATATCACAGCTTCGAAAAAATAAAGTTTTCTTCTCCCTAATAATGATAATAGTTTGGAAATACGTACTTCTATTCATTAATTCATTAAATATTCATTAATATTTAAGTTAAACTAAAACCTACAAGAACAGTTTTGTCTTAGCTATATAATGTCTTAGAACTCACTAATATTTTACATTATTACATTTGATGTGATTTTGTTCCAAAACCTATCCTGATAAAGTAAAAGTGAAAACATATTTGAATTCAGGGTGTTCATATTACATATATCTTTGGAAAAATAAATAATCAAGGGAAAAAATTGTAGACCAGTAATTATTTATTTTGGTTGGCAGCCAGATATTCTCCAGATATTACGCCATTAGATTGTCACCCCCCCCCCCCTATTTCTTTGGGTGATCACCTCCAAGGAAAGCAATTCATACAGCAATCTCAAGAGACAGTGACTATATTTAATGCCAAAGATATTTTGTTTAGAACATGATTGAACCTTTTTGATCATCTTATAGTAAATTTTCATTTGAACACTGTGCATGGACGAGAAGATATTTTAAGACTATGTCAATTTCAGGTGTTTTGTGAATGGGAGTATAGATATATATTGGCTCCAGCGGATAAAAACACGGTTTAGAGGCTACCTGTTAATAATCCTTATAGTTCAAAGCGTGGTCAAAATTAATGCAGCTTTAACTCGTGATGACTTGCTAATCTCTTTGAAAGTATGAGCTATGTATCGGGAAAGTGGCGCAACCTAAGTAAATTAGGGCATCCCGGTATCACAAGCTTAATCATAAACCTAATTTTGTAAGTGAGCAAGAATCCAGAGTTAGGATTTCAGTTCACGATGCATTTCACGTTCACAAAAAAATTTGTTTCATTTTATTAATTCTCTGTTCTTAACAACCAGCATTATTGTCATCGATAGTATTAAAATTTCCTTTAGTTAAATGTAGCTTTTATTAAATAAATAATTATTATAATTTTAAAATATATATTAATATAAAATCAAGTACATCAATAAATAAATGTAAAAGAAAGTACAAAAGTAAATAACTTACTCTCCATATATATAAATAATTCCAAAAATATTGTGACCCATGTTTTCCTATTCCCCCTTCCCGGCTGTCTGCCTCTACGATCTGAGCTGCCTCACTTTGTTTAAAAATGTACCTACTCCCTCCTCCTCCTTCCTATCTTCCAGCAAAGTCCACCACTGCCACTGCCCCTTAGCAAACGGGGCCGATAGATATCTCTTTCTCCACTCTTCCGTCCCCTTACAGTACGCCAGAATATGATCCTCCGCGCGCGCGCACACACACACACACACACACACACACACACACACATATATATCGGTCCTGGTGGTGTAGTGGTAACCATACTTGCCTTCTAAACCCAAGATTGCGGGTCGAACCCGGCCAGGACCGATGGATTTTTTCGGGCGTAAAAATCCTAAGTATGGCCTCCTTCGGAAGGAAAGTAAATCCGTGGGTCTCATGTCGTACATTTATGGCACGAAAAAGAACCTCAAGCCTGAAAGAAGAGGCCTCTGAGCAAAATTTGTCGGCCGTTTCACGCCCTGAATAGAATGGGACGCTGATGACCTGAGATGTTAAAGAGCGTCCGTAAATAAATAAATAAAAAAATCCGCACATATAATGCAGGTTCTCATACTCTCTCTGTTTGTTACTTTAGTCATCCGCCACGCGCCTACCTAAACCAAGCGAGCCCCTGATTGCAGTTTATTTCCTCTTTGGATATAACGCTCCATCCCCCATCCAATTTTCAGCTCCGATTCTATCTCCAACGAAACTTTTTCTGCACACTCAGAAAGAGTCAAGTAAGTAGGTTTTCAGGTGGGGATTACGGGGCAATTTAAATTATTATTTTCGGTCGAGCTGAGTTAACAATGACCCTTGTTGGCTTCCAGTTGCACATTCATTTTCTAGTCCTTGTCCTGAAATCATCACATTGTATGACTCACAGTGAATAGCTACGTATTGATCTAACAAAAACATATCGAGATAACCTCAGGCTGACACCAGCTCAAATAAAGCAAGGCTTCGAGGGATGTAAAACGATTTGTACTTCAGTGAAAGTGAACCCTAGCAAATTCAGTATATTCGTAATTTGGTAATTTTATACTTTTATCCTTTTGGTCATATATGGACCGACAAAGCGCGGATGCATTCTGGGAGAAACCAGTTAAGCTCACATAGTGCATGTGCAGGTAGCAGACTGTAGTAACTTGAGGGGGATTTTGTCACTGTGGTTGTGCTTTCGTATGCCATTTGGTGCTTTTATTATTGTAAATTGTGTGCCAATCACAGCTGGCAATCGTGTTCCAGTAGAGAAACTGTTCGCTAACTTGTTAAAACGTTACGAGTGATAGGGTAACTCAATGACGAAAACTACAGGAAATTCCTGTCCAATGTATTGCCGCCGAAGGGTATCATTTTCATTGTTTTTATTATTATCAGTATTAAATATAGAATTTTATGCTTTCAGTAAATTTTTTTTGAGCAGTGTTTAACGCCCGTTTTTACTACTGAGGCACCACAGGCGGTGGACACTGATGATACATGAGATGAAATGATAAATTGGGAAAGGATTTTTTTTTTTTAAGGAAGGAAGCGTTCCAGGCCTATGTTTAGGTACCTCCCCGGCATTTGCCAGTTATGAAGACTGAGGAAAACCTGGAAAAAACCCCAGTCAGGGAGGACGGTCCTGGCGGGATTCGAACCGCAGACCTCCCGCTCACGAGCCCGTGCCTTAACGACCTCGGCCACCCGTGGCGGTTCAGTAAATATATAATTACCAAAATAAAAATACCAACTTTATCTGCGGCTTATGTCCATCTTTTTCGGATTGCTGCGGCTGTACCTCCTACTTGACAGCCGCGCCAGGTTGCCCGCAACTAAAATTATTTCACTGTTTCAATCTATATTAGATACATAGCGGGCCCAAAATTGAATCCTTTGGCACTCTATGATTGACTTCGTCTCATTCTGAATATGGCAATTACTTCCATGGTATCTTTGTTAACCACCGGCAGTTCAAATAAAGGCTCAATGCAATAGTGATATAAACTCTCCTGCAGCTGTAAGTAAACTGCCATTCAACAGCGAAGCTTATGTACTGTTAAACCCTAGACTGCTATTGGCTGAAGCTAAAATAACAGGTCATCGACAAGTTACTCCGCACTCGGATGATATGCACCGCGCAGAGGAAAGTTGGCACTGGTGCATTTCTCACATTCTTTCCTTCGAAACCGGTTGCTGTACATAATCCATTGCTAAGGTTTCGACTTTGGAGTGTGTGCTTTCCTTTGTGATTAAATGAGCACAATAACTATAACCTTGACGCACGGTCAGTGCTGCCATTCGAATCCGCTTCCCTAGTAAAATTTCGGCTACACAATGACTGCGGAGCGACTTTTCGATGATCGTTTATTATTGCTGTGTCAGACAGAGTCTCTTATCGCTAGGCAAGTAAAAATTTGTTAACACTCAAAGGCTTCCCGGTTATTATCGAGGGACACCAATGTAGCTAATATTTTGTACATATTTTATTTACTAATCTTTTATTTTTCTTTCTTTACAGGTAAGCTGCAAAACCATGGAAAGCATCTGATCCATAAGTAATGCACATCATTTCAGTAATGGCAGTAAGAGGTAAGAGTGCTTTTGTTGCAGGAACGGCACATAGCCTAATAACCGCTAAACATTTTAACACATAGAGAGGAAGGTCGTGAAATTCATCATTAATGACGCGCTGTTGGAGAAGATTAGCGCTCATGGTTTATGCATTTGCCTCGTCCGCGGCTGCGAAGTGAACAGCCAAGGGGGCTTAGAGAGTTTTTCATACTTTCTGGCTTAATGCGCATTATGCGGTTGCTGCGCAGTTTCTGAAAGAATCTTCCGGAGAAATGAGTCTGGAAACAAGAGGATTCTGTACCGGCTGATATCCGCATTGATCTGGCTTAAAGAACTTGCCCACAGCTCCCGACATAGATTATAATAGTATCTAGTGTTGCATTCCTAATGCGCTACGTTTTGTCGCAGCAGCAGTTTTTTTTTTTTTTTTTAAATGTCCCCACACTGCGGTGACTCAAATTCCAACAGAATTACTGCCATTGATCGTAAAACCTAGCGGCGAAATACCGAATAATGCCTCCAGCAGCCCCGCAAACAGATTTTCAACAATTACATCCACACCGCCATCGTTACTCCTTAATTGACTGCGTACAGAAATGAAACCACGTTAAACCAACTCAAATCAAAGCTAATTAGTGAAGTTAGGGCGTATTTATGATTAAAGATTATTATTTTCAGTACGCAAGCAAGGTCAAACAGGAAATATTGGAGGTTAAGGGCGGGAGTCAAAATTAAGGATCTAAGGCTTACTGTGCCGATGCTCTTGCATCTGAGCTACACATCCTCTTAGGAAATTATCGTTGACACACACTATTCCCCATCACTAATAAACCTAACTTCGTTTCGAAGGTTTAAATACCTCCCTTGTGTGAAGGTTAGTTGAACACTTCTGGTATCAAATATACAGCGCAATTGCATTAAGGATTGATAAGTATTTTTGATGCTTCCGTTCAGTGATAAAACCTGTTTTATTAAACTTGTGTTCTGCCACCCAATTTTCTGTACCTGGTGTATACCTTGGAAAAGAATATACGGCGACGCAGCGAATACTTCACCATTGCAAAACGATACTGTACTATATTATGAAATCCCACTCTCAACAGCACAACACAACTGCCCGACTGTGTCGAAATCTCACTCGTAACTGACATTAAGAAAGAATGGGGAATCTCGGCTACTGAAGGGAGTGTAGGTCGATATAAATTGCGCTACTTTTTAACTACTCTCACTGCAGTTTCTGTATTTCGATCATTAGAAGAGACATTTTAAATTAAAAATCTGGGCAGAGTAATTCAAGTATTAATCTGAGTCTGTTCCCCAAAGATTTCTGCTATTACAACTCCATATAACCGATTTTTGTTGCTCTGTTCCAAGTATTGATTGGGCGCTGGTAATTTGTGTAAGTTTCTGTACAAGTGTAGAAATATTAGTAACTTAAAATACAAGCGCATAATGTAATATTCTTTTAATAGCTTTAGGACTTATTTTATCTAAATATGCAAAGTATTAATGAATATGATGATAGTAGAAATATGTATAAAAGATAAAGATAGCCTACTGTGTTCCTTAAGAGCAAAGGCCTCCGGACAAGTAAGGAAAGCTCGTTTTTTCTAACGTGGTGAGTTATTCCACGCTAGTTGAACGTATGCTGTTTAAGACACTGACTGATTTATTCTTTGGTTACTCCATTTCTCACTGCAGTAGTTGCTTCTAGAGAGATTTTCATTTTTCTCTTCCTCTTGCTACTCTTGACCAATCTGGACCTGCATGTTCCTTGAAGAAGTCTGTCTTGTATCCTTTTTCATATCCGCGGGTCCCACATGGAGATCTTGTAGGTCCTGCATTCTTGCGATGTGACCGCCCCATTGCCATTTGTTTCTGGTAGCTATTTGTGTGATGTCTATTGTCTGAGAAAACTGTATTAATACTGTAGGTATTTTGTCCTTCAAAATTATTCCCAGGATCTTGCGTTGCATTATAAATACTCGTAAGTATAAATAAGGAATAATTCAGTTTTTGTGTACTGTTAGCTAATTTGCAATAAGTATTGCTTGTGTTTGATATTGGCGTTTCGTTTCAATTACATAAATCAGATCAGCATCTTAGTAACGTATTTTTAAGGTTCTTGCTACATGCCAATAAAGTAATTTCTTTTCATTCTTTCTTCTCTTTTAAAATAATCTCTTTTGACACAATTTTTTGCTTATAATTAAAACGTGATTGCCAAGAACTGTAAATAAATATATAAATACAAATGATCAAATGGACTAATAAAATAAATGACCGGGAACAATTGGAAATCCCAATTCTCCTACCATCTCTGGACGACTGTTTTCGTAGGCGACCCTCGCCTCAAAGTGGATTATTACGCTTGAATATCGATAAATACATAATAAAGTATTTAAATTATCATTAGGTCTGAGAAAAAATACAAGACCATTTAGCAGGCGTGACAATAATCTTCTCTGTACGTTAAAAAATACGAATTTGTTACTAAAGAGTGGACATAACCTAATTCGTGGTATGACGTCGTATGGCAGACAGATGATCCTCTATTTTGCTCTTATATGACGTCACTTGTAATTTGCAAGACCATACTTTACAGGGACTTGTACTAATTGTGCAGATCCAGACTTTAATCAAACGTTATTTGATAATTTTGCTGTTCTAGAACGACGATGTATTTTTATTAAATTTTCTGCCACTTTCTGTCGCGTGTGCTAAGCTACATACTTAAGAATAATAATTCTATTGATTCAGATTCTATAAGTTTGCAATCTACATTCAGCAGTAGCATTAGTAATGCTATGCACCTTGTGGTTGCACTGCCACGAGACGCTGCTTGACAACTATTAAGTCTGGGCCACATGTATTTGAAAGATTTGAGTCGCCCCTTAGGGATATAATTAATCTTAGAGGTGTGGGAGATTGGCGGTTGTGGCTAGACAGGGACGGACTTCAGGTGGAAGAGCATCGACCGGTAACCAAAAGATATACGGTTTGTTTTCTCGGCCGTGAGCTCGATTTTCTTCTGTCAGACTCTGATATTTCACCTAACACATGGCTTGTGTGAAAAACAAAACACGCACGCGTTTAATAAACTTCTTTTCGTAGGTAGCATATTTTTAAATGAAATAGTAATTTTTGATTTCTTTTACCCGGTTACTGACAAACAAGCCAGTACATACTTTTTATGTTACGAAATTTGATGGCAAGTAAAAGATTCAATACAATCTTATGAAATAGAACCTTAAATTGCTTTACAGACAACTAGAAGCCACAATAGTGGCACGGTAAAAAGGCTTCAATAAGGAAAGGGTACGCGAAAAGTTTTGAACATGGTTAAATCTTATTGTGAGTAATGCAAATTAGACGCAAGCGGAATTTTTAAAGTGGATTTTCCGCAGTACAAAAGAAACCCGCAAAATGGTCACTCGAAAGATGGTATCATGCGAAGAGCGGGTTGTCAGTACAATGGTGTGCGGTGCAGGGCTTCTGTTTGGAATGTTCCACCAATAATAACATCCAAATGTACACAATTGAACAAAATGATGAAATTACAGTATGTGGGTAATTTAAGAATTACCAAATTGAAAGTCTAGTTTCCTTGTTTACAGATATTTTCAATAACCCTCAGTTCTACCCTCTGCTAGCTAAGCCAGATGCCTTTGTAAAGTTGGGGTACTTCGGCAATACTCAGGAAATGGCATTGAATAAGATAGCGATTATTTTTGTCCAGTATTAACCTATAGTCTTATGAACAAGTGGGCATTCCCCTATGGTATGTATGTATTGTAGCTAACTTCTGAGGCGGGGATGTCTATAAGGCGCCGCTACATTGCCACAATGGAGATGATTATAGCGAATGCTTACTGCAACAATGACCATTGCCACAGTATTAGGCTCAAAGTGTTTTACACCTAAACAGATCCACCCCTATTTTACTTTGGTCTGCTAATATTTTTCCATTCAGATATATTATATATAATTATACATTTGTGTATATGAATCTATGTCAAATATTTTAGGAATGTGTATTTAACGGGTGTATATAAGCAATTATTTCACGGTTGTATGACTTAATTAATTTATTCCAGTGGTACCATGGCAATAAAACTTCAATAGCCGAACGAGTGCAGTGAACCTCATGTGCTTTTATAATTTTTATTTAATATATATTAGGTAAGATAAAAGATGTCCCATACTAAAATATGACATAAAATATCTTTAATAATACAATAAAAATTTTAAAAAAACCAGTAGAAATACCATTCACAGCGCTGTGTTTATTCAATTTGTTCCCCCACTCCACTTTTAAACGTCTTATAGACCTAGGCGGTTTCACTTTCATGAGAAAATTATTATTCTCTTCTCCTCTTTTTTTCTTGCCAGCAGAATCCAAGTACATCTTCCTCTCTTGACGTTTTTGCGCGCATCCCGTTTTCCCATCGTATTTCTGCCAATGTTTGTCCTGTCGTACTTGATTAGGATTTTCATAGGCCTTATTAATTAAAGGGCTAAATGCTACAAAATGCATGTAGAAAGCGTTCGTAGAGATTTCTTCGTAGGCGAGGAGGACTTTCTAAAAAAAAAAATAAAAAAATCCAAATAGTCATGTGAACAATTTCTTTGTTTAATGCAATTTTTCTTGTACTATCTGACGTGTTTCTGTTCACGTTACTAAGAACCCAATTTTCAAGCTTACAAATTTGTGTAACAGTACCCAAAGTTTCTTCTCAAATGAGCCTGTCTGTCACAAGCGTTGTTGAATTCATGAAATATTCTTGCACAAGGTCTATCGAGTTTATGGTTCACATCTGTTTCCTTAGAAAAACAGCCCAGCAAATAATTTTCCATGTTAAGACGATACAAAGTTAAAGATTTGATAGGACATTATACTGAAAAACACACTATTCAGGGTTTAACAATAATGTATGTAAAACTTCGGGGAAACATTCATTGCACATAGAGGGCGCAAATATGTTATATAAACATGGATCCGAAAATGCTTTATTTCCTTGTTAGAACCGTTTGTCTACAACTCCGCTTACACGGGGTGATATGCAAGCTGTCACCCCATAACAGAAAAGTCATTTAATACGAACAGTAGATAAATATTCGCTTTTTGTCTGGTTGAATGGGGAGAGGGAGTTGTAACTACTCCTTGTTCCTAGGTTCACCGTTGTTGTGATCGTTCTGTATCACACATTCCACTTGTTATGGCACTCACTTCATTGCTTGACGTAGCACCGAGCACGTAGTGTCAGTTCTGTGTGTTTATGGACCTCGTTCCAGATACAGTACAATGAAGCATTCAAATGCGGAATTGGCAGATGTTCATATAGTCTATAGATTAGCCGAAGGTGTAGAGAGTCTTCATGCTTGTATCTGCAAGGCTGCCAGACAACACGAGATACTCCAGGTTCATCAGGGAATCCTTGCGATGACGGTTTGATGATGCATCCATGCCAAAGAGGACACTTTGAACATTTCATATATGCTTTTTTCTGTTTCCCGCATTTCTGTTGTTATTTTTTTTCTATGTGGTACAGGTGTATAAAAAGGGCTGTGAAAGGAAAATAAAGTAATTCCTGACTATGTTCATATTATATATATTTTTATTATGTATATGTTAGAAATGTTCTACCAAAGTTTTGAGATACCTTTTTCTACAATAAAAATGTAAAAAGCAAAATTATGGTGCATTACTTATTGAGCGCCCCTAGTATTACAGATAGATAGCTTCGTCTCATGACAGTTAGAAACTTTCTACAGCTGTTTACCTCATGTGTTGCTCAACTCACTGCTGCAATTGAAGGGTCCTGGGCGTATGTTCTAGTAACAATACGACTCCGGAAACTGTGTTTCCAAACAATAAGCTCTTGTTAGTACACGTTCATTGTTTATACATCATATGTAATGTACGCCTTGCCGTTTTTCAGCTATCTTGTTTACGTAATGCTTGGAAGCAGCAAGTTACGCGGCTCATCCGCTATTTGATGCTCATCTATTCCTATTATCTCTTGTTAAAAATACTACATAATCACTGGTAGAAACTTTGTGATTAACCGCTCTAGAATACTCTATTGAGTTCTTGGAAAGGAAATTAACTATACAAGGTCTAAATGGTGTTTTAAAATGCCCTCGCCTGTCATTGAATGGCTTTTGTGAAGGGAGGTACATTACACTAGCGTTTGTAATAAGAGGCGGTTCGCTATACACAGTCGCTAGAACATCCTCTATTGCTCTCAATACCTAACAGCCGATTCAAGCACCTTTTTTGCTTAGTTTTGTGGATATTGCTTAAGTTTTTCCATTTCATAGTAATTAGTTTGAATTATTAAATGCTTTTTAAAGATGCAGGGGTTTGAAAAATAATATTTCGGCACAAAAATACAAAACTTTTCTCCTTAAAATATTCTTTGCTTAGCTGGACCGCGAATCAATAGTGTGTATGCTAGCGTTTGTGATCTATTAGCATTTCAAGACCAGTGGTGTTTTTTTACAATAATTGTACAGTTTTTTTACTGTATAACAAAGCCATTATCAATCAGTTTCTCAGTGAAATGTACAAGGGTAAATCAAAAAGTAAGTTTCCCAGCACGTAACTTACTGTAACTTGTGTATTGCGTACAGAAATATTGCAACGGAACGCAGACGCAGCCACAGTTGCAAAATGTCAAGGTAACTGAACAAGTGATTAAGAGTGAGATTATTCATTTCTGAAAATACTGCAAGAGTTGCAGAAGGTCGAACGATTACTGGAATTGGCATTGTGTTTTTCGCTCAGAACTGACTTTAATTTGTTTGGGAAACCGGAAAAAGAAAGAAAAGTCTGGACGATTCTAAATCTGTCGAAGATTAATGTTGAAATAACAGTTTCTTTTGCATCCGCACGACACAAATCAATTTGTGCATTGTCAAATGATGCGAGGGTGGAAAAAAATCAACTGGAACTACCATGGTAGAATTATTACTTTGTTCTTGACCAAGTAAGGCGTTTAGTGTGCATAAAACGTTTCTATTAGATAATATCCTGGGGGCAATGTGAACTTGACACTCCACGCCATAGAAGAATTTAGATACTTGACAATTTAAGCTGCCATATGCAAAATATTCATCTGCACTTCGTAGGTATGGACTGGTATTTCACACAAGGAAAACTGCATCAAAAGAGCTAAATATCATTTTAACAAATTTAGAAATCTCACATATGTACATTTTCGCCCATATTTATGATGACTTAATTGGCTTATAATAGATTCTTTATCTTGCTCCAATCATATCCAAATCTATTTTTCATCTCATAAGTCCTTGTGCAATAGAACATAAGGCACTTGCAACAACTAAGTTGCCTCTAACTGAGGTGACTTTGTTAAACAATCAGCCAGCACGTGTCTGGCGAGACGAAGATGGTAGTTACCAAACTTGGACAGCCCGTTCAGTATGTTGCACGGCTACTCCGAAATTTTAGACGCCTAGCGTTGTGTTTAACTACTTTTTTAAGTTTTTTTTTTTTTGAGAAAAAATATTGCTGATAAGTTTGAAAAATATTTGAAATAATGTATGTTTTTTTAGTATTAAAACAAATGTAGAGAAAGAAAACTATATAGTTTATAAAGACTTATTGTGACACTCCAGAAACACCAGGTCAAGAAGGACAAAACTGCAATAGCACAGCTGTTGAATTTTTTATTCGTTTTTTCATTAATTACCGAGTAACCTACAAGAAGATTTTTAGCCTTCATTTTCAGTTGTACACATTTCTATTCGTTCAATCTTAATCAATAATATCATGCACACAATATCAGTTTTAATTTCATAATGATTTGTATTAATAGAAGTTGTCCGAAGCGATGTCCGTGTGCAGTCACGCATTTACAACATCTTTTAATGAAATTTGTATTTACTGCCTCCGTTATACTGCCAATTATTGCTTAAATATTTTCTTTAAGTTCCTGTTCCATTCTTGAATTATAAATATCTCTTCAATCTCAAATTGAACAAACCACAAACACTCTGCGTGCAGTCATCGCAGGGGTAACAGTCTGCTACGACTGCACTGCGCTCAGGTATATCGTCAATTATTCATTTTACGTTACTATTCCAGTATGCATTGAAGTAAATAGCTTAAAGTGTTATTAAATATAAACAAATTAAAAAATAAAATTAAATGAAGTAAACATATATTAAAAGATCGAAAAAGCAAAATGAAGTAAACACATATTAAAAGATCGAAAAAGCAAAATCTTCTGCAGGCAACATCCTCGGTTAAGCTTAAACCGACAGAAGCTCATCGTAATATAAATTAATGCAGGTAACAACAAATGCAAGATTCTAGGACAGCCCCCTCACAGCCCAGATCTCATGCCCAACCTGTTCAGACTTCTGGATAGTAAATTAAATTACAGCATTTTTAAAATTGTTGTTTGTTGAGATGCAAATGTCAAAGTTTGAGTACAACTGTTGAAACACGCCTTAAGAGCAGCTGCATACATTTCAAGTTCTCTCTTTGCATAAACAAGGGTTAGCTAATTGGCGCACAGAACCTTCCATTTGCCTACCGTTTCTTGGCTAAGTTCGAGTACTTATTTGCATACGGTCGATAGACTTGGGGTTCATTGCTCACGCACAGGCTTGCGTGATGTAGGTATCAGATAAAGTTTAGTATAATTACTGGAGCTGATTCTCCCATTAACTGAGGCAGTGTTTTAAGATGAGTGTAAAACGTATAGGTATACCTTCCTTTGTTTTCATTTCTAGCTCTTGAGAGAGTACGTGATTTCTCAGGTGTTGCTTGATTTACTTCAATGTGTAGATACTGTCTCATAAGTAGGAACAGGCAGGCATTTTATGCTGTAATAATTCCGTTAAATTGTATACATTTATGCATTGTAAACCGCCGTAATATGCACATAAATACGCAAATATAAAAGGTACTAAGACATTATATTAATGTAAAATAAACATTTAACGCAATTTTATGTGACTCACAGGAACTTAGGTGTGCGTATACAAAAGATGTAATTTGATTTCCTTTTAGTGGTATTTCACTAGGCAGTTTGGAACATTTACCTGCTAATATTTATTAAATTTCATACATTGATAATATCCTGGTTTTTCTGAACAAAAAAAAAAAATGTACTTTTTCCTTCACTACATTGTCAACACTTCCAGGTATCGAATTTAATTTGGAGACAGTGGTTTTGAAGTACATTAACGACTGCCACTGTTGATTTTAAAGAAGTAATAGCGGAAGGAAGATGGGAAAATACAAAAGATGTAAGAAAAATTAATTTTTTATTATATCTTAAGCAATTTCAACGCATAAAGAATAATTTGAATCAAATATATTCACTGCATTCCTGTTTCCAAATATTCGGTGTAATACAGAACTGCACATAACCAGCGTGTTAAAACTTTTGAATTTGTAAAACAAATAACGATTGAATATTTTGAAATGCGTTCCTTTCTGTAAATTAGTAGATTACATTTTTATAAATCTTAAAAAATACCAAACAATAAGATTTAGACTAAGTTTACGTATAAGTATAACCACTGTACTTGGACTCAATTCAGAGAACTCCTTAACAGCCACCTACATACTCGAAGAACGGCTACGACCAGATATGATGGAGATTCGCCGATATGACATGACCTATTGATTGCTTTACGTGTGAACTACTTTCAGTGTTGCCAAGTCTCAAGACTGACTCGATACACATATTATTCGGAAATATTATATTTATAAATCAAACATAAAGATAAAATAAATAAAATAAAAATATATTTATGAAATGCACATGTAAAACAAGCAAATACTTAGCATAATTTGCAAACTGCTGAAATATTATGCTTATAACAAAACACGCAAAATGTGCATTATATGCAACATAAAATATTGTTTAAATTTTTGGAAATTTAGTAATAGCTCACATACCAAGAAAGCATAGCTTCTGGCGGAAGAGAAGATGTATTTTGTTAAAATCCAGTCTCTACTCATAATAATGTCGGTTTTTAAGCAAACATTTGACGAGTGTTCAGACAGAAATTATCTTCGAAGTAAAAGCTATAGATTCTGTCATCTTAAGCCACCGATCAGTAAGTTTGTTATCTCGCGACTGTAACAGTTTCTGCATTTTGTGCGAAGAATTCGGTGATATTCACTTATAGGTTTCATTTTTGGGGGGAAATTTCTTCCACACAGTAACTTGGTCAAAACAGATGAATCTGAAGGCGCAAGGCCAGGGCTATATGCTGGGTGTGGTAGTAGCTCGATCCCTTCCAATTCGTGAATATTTTCCTTGGTTATTGAAGCAGCATGGAGTCTCGCATTTTCCTGCTGCAAGAAAATTCAATTTCCATTAACTAATTCTGGGTATCTCAATCTCAAAACTTAACGAACTCATTACAGTAATTGAGAATAAAGATTCACAATGATTGAAGGTTTGGAACAAGCTCCCAGTAAATTACAAGCTTTTGTCGTTCATAGGCACTTCCATGTTCGCGACTGTAATGCAAGAGATTTTAAACTAAGACTCTCTGTCTTGCTAATCATGGAGGACGCTGCGACCATTAATCTTGTTGCGAAACGGCTTACACTATCGAAAAGCCTGTCACGGTCTTCTATCTTCCTTCAGTGAGAGATTGATGTGCATATGTAATACTGCATACAAATTTTCTTTATTACTATCGCCGAGTTTCTTATTTCATTTTTGAATTTATTTCAACTGTTTGAATATTCAACAATTTTTTATTTTATTGCTTTAATCACGCTATTATTTCTCCAGCACTCAATCCCTAGTTAGGCGATCAGTTGTGCGCATTCTATGCATATATAACTGGTAGAAAGACTAAGAATTACTACTTTAAATTAAGTTTTTCGTCTTGTGAAAAGCTAGTACAGTTTGAATCATGAGTGAACCTCTGATTTTGTGTAATGTGAAATTAAGAAATAATATATACATAATTATGTAATCTATAATTGTTATATTTATTACGTAGCATCGGATATTTAGTTTATTAATTAGCTAAACATTTATACATATTAGAAAAAAATATTACAATAGTTGTTCAGTAAAGAATAAGCATACGTTTTTGGAAAAACATACCTTTGTGATATTTCTCAAAGTAGTCGTCCAACTTGCATGGAAATGTGACTTTTTGCGAGTGATGAGACCTTGCAGAGTTTTTAGGACACCTCTGTAGTTTTGCCCAGTTACAGTTGAACTGCTGGGGTGATGGATATTTTCACATAGAACTTTGCTGTTTGCTCTCTGGAACGAAATGATGTAGCTAAGTTTCATTAGCAGTGACTACCTTTGAAAGAAACTCGGTATCGTCCTGTAACATCATCTTCAAGTGCATCAAACCTGCATGCAGACGTTCTTTTGTTGGAGAATCAGCCGCCTTGAACCCGTGCACAAATACGTCTCATTTGCACTTTTCATTTCCCAACGTATGGGTAGCGCCCAGTGAACTTTTCAGAATTTCTGGAAGTGTTCTTAATGTTATTCGACGATGCTCTAGCACACAAGCCTCAACGAAAGATTTGTTGAGACGAAAGCTGAATTTCAGCGCTAACATGTTGTTCATCGCGTGTCACTTCTATTTACTGTAGGCGGAAGTGAATATGTTTCAACCTGCACCCCTCTCATAGGCGGGAACCGAAGTGGCAACCATGAAACTGTACCAAATGTACATTGCGCATTGAGTGGTGCCTGAACCTTCTCCTAGAAGACTTAGACTGCGCCACTGAAGATGTCCTCCGCAGGTGAGGACGAAACCTTAGCTCCAACAGACCACGGCTTCCAACCCGGGAAGAAACTTTTGTTATAAGTCTGACTCCGGCCGTGAAAGCTTCCGACTATTCATTGCGCATTATAGCTGAAAATTATTGTAAAGTTAAATTTTAGCGCGAGAAATGATACCTTTTAAAAACTTATGTTTCTTCTTTATTAAACAAGCTCTCGTGTATGTGTACCGGGTGTTTCTAAATGATGTAGCAAAACAAAAGCTTTGTGTTTAATAGCCATTGTTCAACCTGTAAAGTGTAAAAAAATAAAATACTATACAAATAGTTTTTAATCTCCTTTTGTAATATTTTATAGAAAAATTAAAACCTTAAAAAATGTTACATCTTGTTTCAATACACCCTCTAAAACCACGTAATTCCAAGTATTGAGCCTACAGTGTTAGCAGCATGTATAAAAAAAAAAAAAAAAACAAATTTCAAAGTCGAATGAAAGAGCAAATCGTACGTTAGATCCACCGCGGACAGTCAATTACTTATCTATTTTGTCAGAAACTGCAATGGAGAATGAGGAGGCGTGCCGTCGTGCTGGTAATATATGGGACTTCAAATGTTACCGAACAATGCAGACGGTGTTTCTTGCAGGAACTGCAAGCAAATATTGCATTTGAGATGGCATGGCAAGTTAAACAGACATGCTTTTGAAAACTAATCCTTTTGTTCTCAATCGCTTTTCCAATGTCTAAGATTTACTGCTCATTAAAAACTTGTTTTGGTTATTTAGCAACATTATTTTTGTTTTGCTCTCTTCTATTGCTCCTAGGAATTGAACCATTGCGTTTAGGAACATCGTTTGTTACAGAGTGGTGATATAGGCATCTTCCTTCACAGCCCAAAGATTACACGAACTTTACCAACCCTCCGTTACATCAGCAGCGTTTAAAACGGAACAGGCCCTTGAGAGCGAGAGCGAGAGGGGATAAATTGCAACAATGGGTTATGGCGGGGTCTTACTCACCTAGTGTCCACTTCCTGTGTTTCTGAACTTGGATAATTACGCCTCCCAATCAAGGGAGATAATGGATATTTGACCTTGCTTCGGGCTGGGTATAGCTCATTGTGTGGTTAATGGAGTGTCTGGGGAACATCGCTGACAGGGGATCCCAAGTTCATATAGCCCTTGCAATTAATCACAAACTCTCATAGACATGCTCTCCCAGAGAGTGCAAGTGTTTCGCAAACTCTTAAAGAATATAGTAAATCTATAGTGTTATGCTACCATAGTTACTAAAATATAAGAAAATAAAATGTATTAGTGTTTTAAGAAAGGTAATTAATTGCATACAACATATCGTGTATACGCGAATCTAATGCTCACCCTTTTGTCCGAATGTAGTGTTCAAACTTAAGGTGCATGTTACATTCAAAAATCTATTGCGTAGTTTGCGGTAACTCCATTCATATTCATGGTTTATTACGTCATAATGCATTGCTGTAATTCTCGACTTTGTTGCATTTATTGTTGGCCTATTGTTGCAAAGAACATTCGAATAGCTAGTCACGAAATGAAGGGAAAATAGAGAACATCTTATGATGTATGTATATTCAACCTAAACTAATTCTTTATGCTGAAAAAAAATGGTAACAGAAAGGTAGAAAGAGAGTTCAGTGTAGCTGGGAGCAACAGAAATTGGCATTATTTGTAACTAAAACTAATAGCAAGAATCCTCGTAAAGGAAAACATTCTGACATTGAAGAAAAAGTAATGAAATTCATACATGAAAGAAGGAAGAACGGGCAACTTGTAATTAATGACACCATAAGAAATAACTTTTTCTTATTTGACCTAAGCCAACTGTCCTGGCAACAGCACGAGTGATGGATTTTGTCCTATGTGCTCCAAGATGTAACAATAGTCCACTTATAAATTCTATGTTCTGATTGTTTTATGAACCGGACGGGCTTATCTATAAGACGTTGCACAATAATATGCCATAAATAAATAAATAAATAAATAAATATTTTAAGCTTCAAATATGGGGTGCGCATTACATTCAGTGCCGCATTAGATTTGCGTAAATGCGGTATATCGTTCTTTAATGTTTGCAGATATTTTTACTTGATTTTTTTTATTTACAATACAATTCAAATTCTTTTAGAACAGACAATATAAAAGCGAAAAATGATAGTATATTATATTAGTTTGTAATTTATAGAATGAGTAGATTTTTAAAAAGTAAGCTAATGAATTGTATAACATATAAAGGAATTCATACGATATTTTATTCCAAAATTATGAAAGTGTATTAATAATAAAATTAATATTAATATCGATTTTTAATTAATTATTCTGCAGCTAACCTTCTTTATTACACCTATGGCGTCATTGTATTAATGGAAATTAATTATTTAGTTTGTTTGTTGTTATCGAAAATGGATTGAACATAAGAAATGTTGGCCCAAACTTAAAAGGTCGCATTGTTACTAACGGCAATATAATTGTATGATACATAGAAAGAATGCGATAGATTCATAAAATTGAACGAACAGTGAAAATATCAAAACTATTTTATAAAAACAATATCAAAAACTGTGCATGAACATCTTCGTGTCAGGAAGGTTTCCTCCCGTTGGGCCCCACAATTTGACAGAGGCATAAAAGTTCATCCGCATCATAAGTTGTGAGGAAATGCTGTAGAGATTCGACGTAGGGAGCTCAAAGATGTTTCTGATGTCATTTGACCCGGAGACTAAACGACAGTTGGCACTTTGAATTTTTTCCAGAGAACGATCCATCAATGAAAGTGAACAGAGGCCTAAGTGTTGGGAAGTAAATGGTGGCTATTTTTTTTTTTTCTTTTCTTTCAAAAAGCACAATTCCCCTGGAGGAGCAAAGGACGGTGGTACACCAGAGTTTACCTGCTGAAAGTTTTCGACAAGCTCCGAGAATGGGGCAGGACTGAGAGGGATATTGCTTCACCACGAAACGCCTTCGTTCACACGGCTAACATCACTGGGGTCCACAGAGGTCAACTCTGACTTATCCTGCTTACTGGCTACATGCGATTGTTTTCTCTTTCCCGTGATAAAATATCGCATGTGAGGAAGGGATTTTTCAGTCCTGAAGAGGCTGTGGCTGCATACGAAAATAAACTTTTCATCCTTGAGGAAAATTAGAGACAGGGGTGCTTTGAGAAGTGCCTTTCAGGATGAGAAAGTCTATAAAGTGGGATGGAGAGTGGCTTGAAAAGATCCAACAGTCGGAGTGAGTCTATCCACTGAACATTTTCATAGAGACTCTCATAAAAGCTCTTCATGCTTGTACTCAATGATTAAAACTTCTTAATATTACAGAAAAGTTCCCCCTTGGACCTCAATGAAACTTACGTGTTGGTAGGTGGTGAATGAATTCTTTTCAAGTGACTGCAACTAAATTTCAGGGGAACGTGCTAGCCAACCGGTAGGTCCTGCATGCCCTATCCATTTGTTAAGGATTCATTCGTCATATTAATCGCACGCTACACAGAGCGTGCAACGTCTTTCAGCAATGCAGCTAACTAATTTCTTAAAAGGTGTTCATAAGGTTGATCTCTTATTTGCGATCAAGACAAACATGTCTGACCTAACATAAGTAATTCATTTTGATAATGGTTTTACTTAGCTGTAACTTGAAAAACGACCTCAAGAACACAAGTTATATAAACTTCTTTTGCTATCTTTGTAACTGCTGCACTGCTTATGTGGGTCCCACATGTTTCAGTACATTCTGTATAAACAGTCCTTTGTCGAAGAGAGGGAAGTGGGAATTAAACAGAAAATAGAGTGAAACTGTAGCACTTTACATAACATTTGAACAAGGACGCTGTCAAATTGGTAAATAATTCGCTTTGAAGGTATTGCATAATGAGAACGCTGGTGAAGGTCAGATAGAAGTTTATATTGTTCAATTTGCAAGGCTAAATACTTTCTTGAAGAAGAAGAAAGAAAAAGCGATTCCCTTAAACCCATCATTATTTATAGATGCAATATACAAAAATATAACAAATCCTAGTGGTGATTATTAAGCCACAATCATGGATGACAGCGGTCAAATGCCATGCGCATTAATACTCCTGATGACGGATTGTAAGTAAATCTAGGTGCTCTGGTCTCGGCTTGGCATTGTAATACTAGGCACTTTCTAAAAGTTAGCGGCCTGATTCAACAGTCACCTAGCAAATCAACACATTTTGTCCAATGATTTGCTTACTTTTTAAAAGCCAAAAGTAAGATTTGTCCAACTGTGAAATCTGTCTCAGATGTAACCTCATCATTTGATATGAATCTTCATGCACCCAGCCATTTCTTTAGGTTTTGGAACAAAAAGAATCGATAGGAGCCAAATCTGGCGAATATGGCGGATGTTGAAGTACTTAGAAGCGAAGGTCATGCATTTTCGCAGCAAAAATTGCAGACATGTGTGAAGGCTTATTATCGTGATGAAAGTGAACTTTCTTTTTGCCAAAGTTTGGACGTTTAGCCTGATTAGTATCCTTCAGCCTGTCCAGTAGAGAAGCTTAATATTCCCCGGTGATGATTCTGCTCTTCTGGAAGTCTGCGAGCACCAAAGCACGAGAATTCCAGAAAACCGAAGACTGTTCTTGCTGATGGAACCGTTTTTGCTTTCTTTGGTTCTCTTTCACCTGTTCCCACCCATTGTTTGAACTGCTCCGTCGTCATTTAATGATGAATCCATGTTTCATCTGCTGTTATGAAATGTCGGAGAAACTTGCGTTTAAACACTATTGCTAAATGTTCATTCCAATACGTTTTTGGTCTAACAACCGGCACCCGTCGAGCGGGAAGCTTTCTCATACCCAAAACTTCGTGTAAAACATAGTGGACATTATCTATCGAGATCTTTGCAATGTCAGCCAATTCGCTTACCTTCAGTCTGCAATAATTGAGCACGGCATTGGGGATTTTTGTCACAATCTCGTCGGTCGTAGCAGTTTTGGAATTCCCTGAGCGCTCATCTTCTTCGGTAGATGTACGACCACGCTTAAATTCAGCATCTCAGTTTTTAACCTCGAAATCGGAGGATAAAAATCCTTTAACGTGGAATCTATCTCCTTTTGTGTTTTTGTTGGGGTTAAACTCTTCAAAACGAAGTATTTTATCACAGCTCGTATTTCAGTTTTATCCATTATATATAAAATATTAACACTAACACTAGTTTGTTTACACGATCGTCACAAACAAGCGACTACACTTACGCGTGTGAAACTTCACAGCGCGCCAGCTACAAGATGATACTTAACAATCGTCATAGTAACTTGGCCAAATTCACCACATCTCTGAGTCAGGCCGAAAACTTTGAGAACATCCTTTGTAGAACTCTTGAATGTCTAGCCGTACAATTTTCAGATATAGACAATAAGGAAGTGTATAGAGGTGTAGCAGTTTTCGGCGGCCTCACTATCTAGACGAAAAATTGATGTTTTCTAGATCCCTAACCGCTAGTTGTAGCGTACGACAAGAACGTTGGAGGTTGTGGGGCCAGAAACTTTTTATTCTTTCAATATTCCTGTAGTGTTATATATACTTGCAACCGCACTTCACTGTAACGAGATCTCCCAATGGTGTATAGGCTCATTCATATATAAATTGAGATCTTCAGTTGTTATAAGAAACTGCACCAACCCAATCTCAGCTCTTTTGAGATCGCAGACTGCAATTTCTACCTTCCATGCGAGCCGTGACAGGAATGTATGCTTGAAATGGTACCATATTGGCTCTTAGTTATGCAAGTGCACCAATTAGCGACAGGCAGTGACTCAGTGGTTATTATGCATTTCTAATACAATGTCTTCGAAACACTTAAGAGCTATTTATTTGTGAAAGTAACATTGAATTGAATTACGAGCTATTGTCTTTAGAGTTTGTTAAGTCTATAATGTTTCTTATTTTACAAGTTTAATTTTTTGTATCATAAGTTTGGTAGCACTTTCACTATTGACTTCGGTTGTTCTATGTTGTTCTCGGCAGCTCTGTTCCTAGGTTCTTCCAGGTACTGCGGTTCCGTACTAACCTGGTCCAGTGTGTTCCAGCTACTTTTCTGAAGCAGTATGCTCAGCTCGTTCTCGGTCTCCCTCTTTCTCTCCTACCGACACGTAGATCCCATATGGTAGCTATATGTTTGGTAGTCTTCTACATGTCCACCTCGTTTCTACTTCATGCTGTTTGCAAATTGAGCTGCTCTAAAACAAACGAAGTATTGCATAAATGAAAACGATATCATTTAAGAGTGTACCTAACGTCATCAGCAGTACAAAAGGGATATTAAAAATCTTTTCAGAATATGAGCCTTTTTCCATAATGTTCATATTTCAGTATCGACTTACAAGGATTAGGTCTAAGGCCTGTTCCGGGTGCTAACGAATCGTATAAAATGTTCGTATTTGTCTACACTTAGCACCAATGGATGTCTCAATAGCTATTCAGCACATTTAAGTGCCGTAAAATGTGATGCTAAGTTATTACTTGGACGTGAAATAGTCATGGACCTCTATTTTCAGGTACGAAGTTCTTTACCATGCTTTAATAATTCTCGGAGGACTTTTGTTTGAGATATTTTACCAGGATTGATCTATAGAATCTCACCTGTATATTTTGAAGTTTATTTTTGCGTAATTTTTTTAAGTCTTGCATAATAAATTTATAGTTAAGCTAACTTGTAGGGAATTTAAAAATGTATTTGTGTTTCAGTACAATCTTTAATTGCAAAATTAAATGATTGAACATATTCTTGCAATAATTCTATGTCATGTTTCAATGCTGATAAAAGAAGTTACAGTACCACTAGGTATTATGAACCGGGGAATTCCTTCAGGAACATCCTCCCCCCATTTTTAAGGTTCTCCTTATTCATTAATGACAGAAGCTGGGGATTACCCTAATCACTGTGTCATCAGTGATTACCGCCTGTGATGCTTCAGTGATGAAAGCGTGTGTTTAAAAATATTAAACATTAATTTATTTAAGATATTATTATTGCAGTAGTTTATTATTTTCACTTCAGTTAATAAGGACTATAAATTTGTTTTATAGTTTATATATCTTGAATGTATGATTGGGTGTTAGATACAGAGCCCTAATCAGCTGGCTGTACTATCCAGCATATAGAACCGTAATGCAGTTTGTGATGTTCAGATATATTGTATTGGTAGGGGCGGGGGAGAACATTCTTTTACTGCGGCTATGCTCGAAGGCTGTTCATTTATACTTTTGACCCCAATGAATGATAAAGTGAAGTGAGGAAAACATCGGGCATCTATGATCCACGGGAGGTGAGGTACGGACCCTAACAATGTTCAAGGAGCAAACATTTACATAGCACAAGCTACCGTCACATCGCACACAGCACCAGCCCATATGACCTTGCACAGAACCATCGGAATGAAATGAGACGAAATGGGAGACCGGAAAATTCAAGCAAAGGACAGATCCCTCAACATTTGTCTAAGCGACCACAGGAGGCGGGGGTACAAATAACCCCAAGGGATTTGAATCCGAGACTTCGTGAATGCGAGTACCAAGACTTACCCCTCGAGCCACTCAGAACCATTAACTTACTATTCAATCTCATTTTATTCTCCGGAGGCTTTTGCTTATAGATTGATCGTTTTTTCCTCCCATAAGTTTCAACGTTCACAAACTTTCCTTGCCCTAGTACTGGAGACTCCGATTTCCAAGCCAATTTGTCATAGATTGCATCACGTTAATTTTTTTCATATCTTGTCCTCTCTATTAGGCCTTAAATGTCCGTTCTGGTGGTGTAATGGTAGCCATAATTGCTTTATAAACCCAAGAACGCGGCTTCGAACCCGGCCAGGATCGATGGATTTTTTCGGGCGTAAAAATCCTAAGTATGGCTTCTTTCGGAAGGGAAGTAAAGCCGTGGGTCCCGTGTCGTACATTTACGGCACGATAAAGAACCTCAAGCCTGAAAGAGAGGCCTCTGAGCAAAATTTGTCGGCCGTTTCACGCCCTGAGTTGAATTTTTTTTTTTTTGATTGATTTATTTATGGACGCTCTTTAACACCTCAGGTCTTCAACGTCCCATTCAACTCAGGGCGTGAAACGGCCGACAAATTTTGCTCAGAGGCCTCTCTTTCAGGCTTGAGGTTCTTTTTCGTGCCGTAAATGTACGACACGGGACCCACGGCTTTACTTCCCTTCCGAAGGAAGCCATACTTAGGATTTTTACGCCCGAAAAAATCCATCGGTCCTGGCCGGGTTCGAACCCGCGATCTTGGGTTTAGAAGGCAAGTATGGTAACCACTACACCACCAGGACCGACCCTGGTTTGAATGGGACGCTGATAACCTTAGATATTAAAGAGCGTCAAATCAATAATAAGCCTTAAACACCTCATAACATTCAGTTCCATTGTCCTTACATGGTCTGTCTTTTTATGTGCAAGGGTCCATATAAGCAACATACACTACTATATCCTTAATTACATTTCTTTTTCTTACTTTAAAAGCACACTGGTGTGTTTTTTATCGTTCTGCCTTCAGCAAAGAGAAATATTTCTCTTATCTTCAGCAGAAACGGGTGTGCTATCTATTAACTGTTGTAGTATTATCTTTATGACTGCATTAATCCAGCCATAAAGGTATACGCATTGTTTTTCGACCTCTAGTTCTCCTCTAGGCACAATTGTCTCTTATTTATCAACATAGCACTCAATGTGCAGCAATCTAAATATGTTACATGTTCGATAAAAAAAAATATACTGGTTAAAACATGAGATAGTCTTCAATCGAATGTCCATTTTATTGATTGCAAATAAACTATTTTCTTATTTGTGAGTTGTAAATAAATTTAATTTGATATCTGCTGGCAGTATTCTAGCGTTAATATATAAGAGCTGCTTCACCCAAAAGAAGTTCTTAAATGTGACTGTGATCTAATTTTATGACCCAAAATGTGCTCTCAGAAATTTTCTGTGACTGCGATAAAAATTCTGTAAAAATGTTCTTTCTGTGCGACAAATTATAAAGCTCAGTTTTGTATTGTTTTATACGGAAGCCATTCAGTAATTTACACCACTCCATTTCGCTCCCAGTGATTTATTTGTTCTGAAATAGAAGATTTTGTCATGGATCTCGATCATAGCCTCAATGTTCGTGGAACGTTTTGAGCTTTCGAAAGAGAATATAATAATTGTAGCTAATGCAGTGGGTGGTTAATTCCATGAAAGTATATTTCTTGATAGTAACCTGTCATTTTCATTGATGCTGAGAGAAAAAAATAAGGAAAAAAAAAAGGAAAAGAAAAGAAAAAGAATGCAGCACCTAAATTATGGGGAATATTGTTATATTTACACATTATCATATATTAATTATTATAATTCCATTAATTTTTTCAACATTAAATATTTCTCCAAACATTTTGCAACCATTTATGTATTTGAATATCATTTTGAGACTATATTTTCCTTTATTGTATGAGCATGAAAATGAATGCAATTTAATCGCATTTTACACTATTTTTGAGCTAAAAATAAAACCGAGAGAAGGCTGGTAAATTAGTTGGCTCTGTTGGAATATGGAAGGAGCATGCGTTATGTTGTCCAGGTGTTACGAGTCAACGTCTATATTATACAAAGAACATACCGAAGGTTCAGGGAACTTGGTATCTACTGCAGAAGACCAGAATCAGGGTGACATCTGCCAGAAATGATAAATTTCTGCGGCTGCTTGATCGTCACACAACAGCCGTAGAGCCTCGAAATAGCTCAGGAGCCAATGTCAGCGTGAGAACAGTGAGAAGGAGATTTGAAGAAGCTCAGCACATCTGTAGAAGACAGCCAGTGGTCCCTTGGTTACCCAGCAACGTCATTAAGCATGCCTTGCCTTTTCTCGTCAACATCTGGGTAGGAGCAGTGAAAATCTGTCCTATTCACCGATGATCGTTTGATGGCAGGGGAAGAGTATGAAGGAGGACTGGAGAATGTCACGTCCCTTGCACCTTCTCATCGACAATAACTTTCAGGGAGGTTTCGTCATGGTGTGGACTAGTATCATTGAAAGCCAAGACAGAGTTGGTTTTTGTGGAGAACGAGGCCCAGAATGCAAGCCGGTACATTAAAGAAATGCTTCAGGAGCTATCCCTATGATCCTTAGGTTGGCAATTATTTCCTCTTCGTGCAAGACAGTGCCCATCCACATGTGGCTCTCATTGTGACACAGTACTTGCGTGATTCAGGTGGTAGTTTGTTCAGCACAAAACCCTGGCCTCAACATCAATGACCATTAAATGTTCGTCAACGTGTTCCTGAGAGCCTCAATGAAAACTTCGTGAAGCTTTTCATGAGTAATGGGAGTCCATACCGCAAGAAAGCCTAAGGACTTTGATCCGCAGCATGCTCGTAAAGTTGAAACTGTGATACAAGCCAGAGGAGGAAACATTCGCTTCTGAGAGTGTTACTGAGTGTTGAAAGGCGAGTCGTTGTGTTGCCTTATATGTAAAAACGAGATCGATTCAAAATGATATCCGAATTCATAGTGCCAAAGTCTAATGTTAAAAAACTTAATCGAATTATAATTTACACATAATAGTGCGTAAAATTAAAAATATTAAAAACAATTTAGGTGATTTGAGGGGGGGGGGCTTTCAGTGTAGTATCGCGCCTGCTAATAGTGTACCTATGACATTTAGGGCTGGTCCCTTCATGTCATGTAAACACTTCATTCTGGAAGCACAGGCTTATCCAGTGATGGTAAGCAAGAGTGCTGTGAATTAAAACTTTAAAAGGCCCCGTGTTTCTCAGAACACTACAGCCCTGATCTCTCCCACTGATTGTTAGACACACATCACACAATGCATATTGAATATTCCTTACCTAAGAGGTACGGTTCACATGTTTCTGGCCGGACATAGAAGGCTATGATTCATTATTACGATTCTCACGATGATTCTCACGTATATCATATTCATTTGCTTGGAGAAGCTCATGTAAGTCAAACGTTTGCTAATTGCAGCATAATCAAATTTGAATAAAACGCAGTGATTAAATGTTTAACTAAAGTAACAATGCCTTGTCTGTGTGTATGGGGAAGCTTCCTCTTTATATTTCACTGTGGAATGGTTAAAATTATTTCATTTGGGGTGAGAGAGTGTTGTAGATGAACCTTGTTAGTGTAGGTAGGTGGATGTGTTGACACAAGAAAGTATCTGTCTTTTGAGGAAGAACTTTTCTGAATGACATGCAACTGAAGACAAAATAGCTGCAAGGTTGGGGCTGTTTAAAACAACTGTACATCAACATTTGCATATGTATAAAGTCAGTGCGAAATGGCAGCACTGGAATTCATTACCACGGACGAAACTATGAATCTCTTTCAACAAGAGAATCAAATGAGTGATGGAAGAATTTGTTGGGACTACAGAGGAGTTTTGGATAATAGACTTCAAAGAAAGGAACAAAACTTCACTGGAAGGTACCACACTGAGCTGCTGTATCAATCAACCATAGAACGCTGAGGTGTGGAGTTCATCTGTTGCATACAATGCACCAATTCACACGAATGCTGTTGCCATGCCTATTCTGAGCATGTGCGGCTTCCAGCAGCTGAATAATCCATCGTACAGCCCAAACTTTGCCCCCAATGACTATTAGCGTTTTCAAAACTGAAATCTCACCTTCCGAGGCGGAGATTCACGAATGATAATCCATTGAGGGCTTCTGTTTCCCAGCATTTAGCACAGAAAACTCGAGCTGTATTATTTAGTTTAATTTTAGTGCGTTTGAAATGTTAATCCAGAGATATGAGAAATGCGTTCAAGTGAAAGAAAATTGCGTTTGAAAAATATCTGCAGTTTTAGTATACCTAGCCTAACGTGGCCGGGCTGGAAATTCATGGGCCACGTTTGCTATAGTGTTTAATTATTAGATTGGCGATCAACCGACCTTTCCTCTTTGGTAACAACCACGAAAGGAAACGAGCATGATTTTCTTAAGGGTACTCTAGTTCTTCTGACTGAATTCTTGGAGACATGCTGTCTGGTTTGGTATCTGACCTCTGACATCGTGAACAAATTGTCCCAGATCAAATGCCTAATTTATAGCTCATATATATGACCTTCACCTGATGCGTCACTCTTAGCATATTTCCTGTCAATGTGCTCAACTTTTGCGATTGGTACACATGTAAAAGTGGTAGGTTGTGGTCTAAAACTGCCTAAAATATGACGATTCAACTGAGAAAACGACGCAGTGAAGGTCTCAGATGCAATTTTGAAGCGCCTATCAAAAAATGGAGTTTAGGGTGTCTTTCAAAACTGAATGAGAAAATGGGGGAAGTGCATAGCTCTTAAAGGTAACTATACTGAAGGGTAAAATATTCATTTTGATTGATTTTTATATTAAAGATTTTATATATATAGGTCTAGCTTCTTGCCATTGAAGAGCTCGCAATAGTTCGAAATAAACCAATTTCAAGTGTGACTTTTTCTCGGTGTTTTATGCTTATCTACTTATATATACTTGTGGCACTGTGTTAGTAAACATTCAATGACGCAACAATTCATATCTAATGTAGCCCGATTGACCGTAAAACGATGGTTTATTGATCGATGCATTTCAGCAGTCGCGTCTGTCATCACATATTTTGAAACATGTTGTTAAACATCATTTATTCACAAATTTAAAATACACAAATAATCACTGAAAGATACCAGACGCATGTGTCCAAAAACGAATAAATCTAAAGGATACTTCTTAAATGACAGAAACTTTTAATTTTAAAATAACATTAAATTGCAATCGGCAATTGTTTGCAGTTTTACCACTGCTTTCGTTAAAAGATATCTTACTTATGTTAGTTTAATGAGGAGTATGTCGCCACGATTGGCCGAGGTCGTTAAGGCGCGAACTCGTGAGCGGGAGGTCTGGGGTTCGAATCCCGCCAGGACCGTCCTCCCTGACAGGTTTTTTTCTAGATTTTCCTCAGTCCTCATAAATGGCAAATGCAGGGGAGGTACCCTAAACGTAGGCCTGAAACGTTTCCTTCCTTAAAAGTCCTTTCCTAATATATAATTTCGTTTCATGTATCATCAGTGTCCCCCCCCCCCTATGGTGCCTCAGTAGTAAAAACGGGCGTTAAACAAAAAAAAAAAAAAAAAAACCGAATACGCGTAATGATTATTACAACTTCTTTTACATTAGCTATAAAAATTCTAATGTATTATCACGTACCGATTTACAGTCACTGCAACTAAAAATAACCATACAATGTTTTCCATTATGTCATGACTGTTATCAACACAAAATAATGGCTCATTAAAACCTATTACAAAGCACACTGGTATAAAACATACTCATCGTGAAGGGTTTTCTAATATCCTCATTGTTCTAACGGTACGACAAAAGCTCTCAAAGATTATCATGATTCTCACAGATGAAACCGCTCTTATGGGCTCCAGGCCATGAGTCTCGAGCGACCCAATTAATTATCATTCAGAAAGGCAAAGTCCTTACTAATTCATTCCGAATTGCAGATGTTGAGTGCAACCAAACTAAAGTATAAAGCAAAAAGATTCTGACGTCACTTTGGTTGCTATATAATAAAAGGAAAAAAATGAAATTATCTTGCTCATTGTTGTTCGTTTTTATGCGAACAATCCAAGTAAATAATGATACGCCTCCTAGGTCCATTATTCATTTCCAAAGTTATTAGAGTTAACACTTTCAAACTGTGCACTAAAAGTCTTGCAGCAGCTCTATCAGGACTTGTTGCTGGAGCCCGAGATTGTTCTGACCCGCTCCATTCCAGCGACTGTCTGCGGACGTTCTAAACCATAGGTTCTCAACCTGGGAGGCGCAACCCCTGGAAAGGATTTGGAGAATTTCAGAGGAGATGTGGTGAGCAATGAAAAATACTCACAAATTTATTGTTAGTCAAAAAAAAAAAAGTGACAAAACATTTGTAGCAACATTGCCTTCAGAATTCAGACTCTAACTTTACGTTCTTCCCACGTATTAAACCGTCACGGGTGGCCGAGGTCGTTAAGGCGCGGACTCGTAAGCGGGAGGTCTGAGGTTCGAATCCCGCCAGGACCGTCCTCCCAGACTGAGGTTTTTACCAGGTTTTCCTCAGTCCTCATAAATGGCAAATGCCAGTGATGTACCCTAAACTTAGGCCTGGAACGTTTTCTTCCTTAAAAAAAAATTCTTTCCCATTATATCATTCCATCTCATGTATCATCAGTTTCCATCGCTTGTGGTGCCTCAGTAGTGAAAACGGGCGTTAAACACCATTCATTATTCATTCATTCCGCGTCTTAACGATCTTTCTTATGGCACACAAAATCTTCCATTTGATTTGAAAAGTAATTTAAGAAGTTGGTGTCAGCCATTTGTCATTTTTGAAAACCGAAATTGCACACAACTTTCCAGATATTTCTTCAGATAGTTGGCAATGTAAGTTGACACAAGATCCGTTCAAAATAGAATTGAACTTGCTTCCTGATTCCCTTCAAGAGCAGGCGATGTGATTCTTAAACAAAAAGGCCGTTCCCAAACATGACTGTTGAAAGTGTATACCCACAAGTTGCTACAGAAGTTGCAAGGTTATTAGTGCGGTTTTCGTCAACATGTCTGTAGAGTCTGGGCTTTCTACTTTGGACTATGTCAAATCGAAATAACGAGCAGGCTGGTTGTTGAGTGTGATCTGAGGTGTGCATTATCGCAGCTGGAAATAAACAATGCCCTCTCGTTAATTGTGTGCTTAAGAAATAAAACCAAATGTTATGACTTGAAACTGTTAACAGACGATTGATAGTGTGACAGTTACCAGAGGCCACGATCATCTCAACTGAACTGAATTTTATTTTGCATAATGAATTACTTGGTTGCTGATAGGAGTACTTACACTTTGCAATTTGCAGATCAAATAATAATGATTGAAGAGTATGATGGTCTAGGATACATGAGTATGAAATTCATTGAAGAATATGAAAAGGGGGGGGGGCCTAAAGTTTAATTTTGAAATTTTTAATTATATAGTAATAGGAGGGGAAAAACAAAATACAATTATTGAAAATAAAGGAGTAATTATATATAGTAGCAAGTATAAATATTTAGGTGCTATAATTGCTGCTCATGGAAAAAAAAAACAATAAATAAATTAGAGAATGCATAAAGAAAGGAAATTTTGCAATATTAACTCTTAATTCTGTATTATGAGATAAAACAGATTGATAAATAAAACATCAAATTTATAAATCGATTGTGAGAAACACAGTTTTATATGGTGCAGAAACAGGACAACTTAAAAATAACTACAAAAATAGATTTTCCACAATGGAAAGGCGGTCCTGGTGGTGTAGTGGTAACCATATTTGCCTTCTAAACCCAAGATTGCGGGTTCATACCCGGCCAGGATCGATGGATTTATAAATCTAATAAAAAATACTACTACTACTACTACTACTACTACTACTACTACTGCTACTACTATTACTACTACTACTGCTACTCTGCTACTGCTACTGCTACTGCTACTGCTACTGCTACTGCTACGAAGTCACTATATTGAAAAATAAGGTACATTGTAAGACTAAATCGTTCTCTTTATGTCAAACCATGGTATTTATAAAACCATCCTCGCAATTTCTATATTGCTTTTCGTTTCCTTTTAATGCATAAAACTTGTAAATTTGATTACTCGTAAATGATTTGTTTTAGAAACATGGGGTAAACTTAATTATAATTCTAATATTATTTAGTTTCATTTCTGGTACACTACACCAAGGCTACTAATCCGTTAAGAAATGTAGCTTTGTGCTGAAAACATTTCCTTTCTCAGATACGTGTCAATTCTAAATGTGCTAGATTTGTGAGTCCTTTTATTTCCTTAAAACATTTCCTTAATGTTTTTATTACACTTCTGAGTGCCAGGCCTAAAGACCTGTTCCTTCAGCAACTCCACAAGCTATGCTTATCGGTCCTTGTCAGAAGCAGTTTCATCAGCTGCTAGAACAGCTTTCATTGCCAAGGTTGGCTGTGTTGCTGAACATGCTGATACGTATACATGAAAGGAGGCACAACTTTTAGCATGTGGAAGCGACTTGGCACTGGATAACTGCAGTACATAGTATATGTCTTTATTTATTTACGGACGCTCTTTACCATCTCAGGTCATCAGCGTCCCATTCAATTCAGGGCGTGAAACGGCCGACAAATTTTGCTCAGAGGCCTCTACTTTCAGGCTTGAGGTTCTTTTTCGTGCTGTAAATGTACGACACGGGACCCACGGCTTTACTTCCCTTCCGAAGGAAGCCATACTTAGAATTTTTACGGCCGGAACTGAACCCGCGATCTTAGATTGTAGATGTAACAGCAACAATATCATTATGGGGGTACCTGGATATAAATAGTTTATGTTCTTGAGAAAAAAGAAAGATGTAAACCTATATGTTAGGCATAACTACTTCGTTTATACAGGTAGCAAAATGCAATTCTGTACACTTAATAAATGTTGCACTTTGAAAACTTCAATTCTAGAAGGCATAGGTTTAATTCAGAAATTAAAAATGTACCATTAATGTGATAGATACGTTGTGAGCAACTAATAAGAGGCTCGGTTCATAAGTTCTGTACTCAGCATGTTTGAATGAAATATAGTATAATTTCTCAACGTAATTTCCTTTTATTTCATTACATTCCTCATATCTTTAAATTGCATTTCAATCTCCCCCCCCCAAATTTTTATTCCAAGTTGTTTCTGGAAAACAATGTATTTCCAGTTATCGTTCGTGAATCTCCGTCCCTAAGGATCAGATAGCAGTTTTGAAACAGATAGTAGTCGCTGAGGGCAAGTTCCGAGATGTGTTCATAGTAGCCGTGTGGGCTGGTGCGTTTTCATGCAGTAGACGAACTCTTCCAATCAGCATTCCATTCCTTATTTTCTTGATGGAACCGCGCAATTTTTTCGTGAAATGTGTGATCTTGGCCCTTATAGGGGACGATTCACCGTTCTTCCGCCACGCAATGAATTCTCTTTTTGCAAGAGTTACGCCAGAGGACCTCTGTAACAGTGGATTCCATTTTCGCCCTCTCATTAGCATGGCAAAGGCTCAAAAATTCTGACAACATTCCACGCACACTGGCATTCTGGACACCCTTCATGCACTTGGCAAAGGTTGATGAAGGATGCGAAGCACAGCAGAGAAGTTTTCTTGTGTCTACCTCCTCGTGGGACATCTTCAAGGTTTTCTCTATCCAAACAATAAAAATTTTTGATAGAGGGGAAGCTTAATATAAAACAAAGCCCTTCTTTAGTTGTTAAAACTGTAATAATTGCTTTGAACATCACTCTCAGTTAAGCAACACGTTTACCTTAAATGAACTTGCCGAAGCAAAAAATGGCTCGGCCAGAAAGGAAATGCAGTGTTTATACTCCAACAGATAGCATGAACATCTCAACATGTCAGGCTGGAAATTTATAGGTCGTGCTGTATTTAGCCTCTTCTGACTTTAACAGCCGAATAATGGCCCTATTCATTTTAAAGACAACATAATATAGATAATGAAGAATTATCACAAATAATATCACGAGAGGGTCTTAGATTACCGATAAATTCACGAGCGTAGTGAGTGAATTTAACTGCAAAGCTCAGACCCTCGAGTAATATTTATAAGGACTATTTCACGAATAAAATAAGAATATAAATATAATTTCTGCAAACGTTGCTTACAAAATTGTAATAATTGTTTATTTGTATACATTTTCAAGCACACTTGTGACAGAAGAATGTCGATTGTCAGTAATGCAAATGGAGAAGAGCAAAATACGGGTTTAGGAATATTTCATGAATAGAATAAGAATAAATGTGGTGTGTGTGTGAGTGTGAGTGAGTGAAATTTGCGCACAGAATATTAACACTTGTTATATATATTCTATTCAGAAACTATTCTATTATATATATATATATATATATATATATATATATATATATTCTATTCAGAAACCATGAGACTAAAAAGGACAAACGTCGACTATTACAATCGCTACCGTTCGATTTTCTAATACCAACTGAGAAATTCAGGAATTATATAGTGGAGATATAAGAGGTGTAGAATTGACTACACTGACCACAAGACAAATGCCTGTCACGTGATAAAACGGATTTGATAATTTTTTCTCGATAATTTCACTCCGTAATCCGGCTATGATTGGTTAAAATTCAAAATTTGATTCGTTACGTTGGTCGATTTTAAGATGACGTCACATGAGTGAAATAGTTAAGTGAAAATGGGTTACTTCGAATAGAACTCAAGGCAAGCTAAAAAACAGTCGACCTTGGTGTAGTGGTAATCGTACTTGCCCCGCAGATCCAAGGTCCCGGGTTCAGTTCTTGCTAGGGTTTGATTTTTTCCGGCGTAAATCCTAAGTATGGCTTGATTGGAAGGCCGTGGGTTCAATGTTGTAGATTTACGGCACATAAAGTAACCTCAAACCTGAAATTAAAATTTATCAGCCGTATTATGCCCTGAATTGAATAGGACATTTATGTTCAGGCATATTAAAGAGCGTCTATAAATAATCGAAATCAAGTTCAAAAATACCAGTGTAAAATGGAAATTAATGTCATAGCTACAAAGAATCTATTGACAATAAAGTACCACATTCTATATCTTTTTATGCAATCCTAGCATTAAAACACGCTTCTTATGACGCTAAAAATCGTGCAGTTAGCCTAATTCTAATACTGGTGCCAGAAAAGGTTACTTAGCAACTAGTACTCCATTAAGTCATCACCGCCATAACACAATTGCAACCAACGTACCTGGAAGGAAAAAAAATACTCAAATCGTAGCCCTAACAAAGATACCAACATTCAAACACCAGAATAATTTTATTAAACAAATGTGAAATTACAACAACAATGTAAGTTATCAACGTTCTTAAATTAACTTCCAATCTCGGAAACATTGAAATTGAAATTAATTTATCACATTACAGTTTATTTCACTTCAAAACGTTAATTTTGATTAAAAAAATTGTAATCTTTATTGTATCAACACGAAACTTTCTTAATCTTACTACATTTTTACATCCATGACAGTCACATTGCTTGGTAAATATTAAAAGTACCATAAGTTATATTAGAAAATATTATTCGTGAAATCAAAATCTTACCAAAAGATGAAATGGTGAAATATTCTTTCATTTTCGCCATTTGTTTAACTTTCGAATGTACGCATTAGAGTGTCGAAGGCACAGTCTTCGATTGGAAAAATATAAACAAATCTAAGAATCTGAATTTGGAATTACCATATTCATAATGAATAAACATTTTATTATATTTTTACTAGCTCTGAAAAATTTACAAACAAGGTTTTGGCATTAGTTGAACTTTTCTCCATGTACAGAGCTTGTCATATACCTTTTCGTATACGCTTTTAGATTTTTGAGGCATTAACAAACCCTCAGCTATCTCAGCTTCCTTTATAATTTCTTCTGAAATGATATCCCCATTTTCAATATCAAACATTGCGGAATCAGCATCCATTTCCGTTTGAATTCTTCAAAATAAAAACAAAATAGCATCGTCTTGGAAACTAGTTCATAAAAATCATTCAACTTATTAAGTCATATCTACTACGTCATAATGTAACATTTAGCAAATTTTAATAATTTTAAAAATAGTTCACTGCGAAAATTACATAAAAGTTGTGTGCAACATGTGTATAATTTCCATTCTGAACACTCGTGAAAATTAGGGCGTTCACTTCCGCTCATGCGCTAAACATTCACTCGAATCACAGTTACCAAGGTTACATACTATTTACATAAATAAATATTTTATTTAACTCCGAATATGCATCAATGCATTTCTCTCATATGTAAACCCGAAACAGCTTGTTAAAGTTCATTTTGCTCCCTTCATCGGGCAGAAATTATAGTCCGAGGGTGAAACAGTTTGCAGAAAGCTAACGGTATTGCTGAGGCCCCAAATGCTTGTCTCGCTTCATGCTGCAATAGTTGCGTAATGAAATTTAAGAATAAGGTTTACGACTTATTGCTGAGTTGTGTTTACGTTCTTGTCCCACTTTATGAAAGTTGACAATCGCTGAGTTTGCAATGACCGTGCTTTACGAAACAATCAACACTAGCGATGCTAATTTGTTTTTGGCATCGCATACTATTACTGAATGTTTATTATGACATAAGATATTTCTGTGTAGAGCCGAGAACAGAACATAGTTACGTACTTGATGTGCACAAATTCACTGCTACTACTCAGCAAGCTTCTAGAATCTTAACAGTTAGAATTAGAGTAGGCATCAGGCTCATTAAATACTACGCTTTTATTTAAAAAAAAAAAAAAAAAAAAAACACACACACACACACACAAGGTAAGAACGTTTGAAAACATAACTTTGCAATAATGGCAAATTATTGGATGAGAATGATTGATGATTGTCAATTATGCTACAATCTGGGTGCAAATGTCACTGTAGTTAAGCAACTTTTCCCTAGAAGAACAAGGTGCGGTTACCTTCAATACGATTCAAACAAGCCTGATAAATTCGGTATAAAACTCTGTCTTCTAGTATATCTTTGCAATGGATTCCACATTTCCTGACAACGATAAACAGAGAAAAGCTTGGAGGGGAAAAAAAATCCCAGGAGCATAGTGATTTTTTAAAATATTTTTGAAAGAACTATTTAGCTTATTTATAGGCATTAGGTCATCGGCTGAAACGGCCGATAAATTTTGCTCGGAGGCTTCTTTTTTCAGGCTTGAGGTGCTTTTTCGCATCGTCCCTTCTGAAGGAAGCCATACTTAGGATTTATGCCCGAAATAATTCACCTCCCTGGCCGTGATTGTCGTCACCGTAGATCACTTTTTACTACAATAAAACTTAGTAGCAAGGACTTAGTTTGGTTGGAGCAATGAACGTACAAGAAGGGTATTACCTGATATATAAAACACATGAAAAGTACTCTGTACAAGGGACATTTAAAGTTCAAACTATGGACTAAATTTGTAAACTTTCCTCACAATCCTTTAAGTTCCTCTCCAAGCACACAGTTGTGCACTATGACACTCGGACTGAAATATTGCCAGCAGAGCAGAATTTGTAGCTTGAGCAAGGTCCTGAACCCGTTTAAAAGATTTTCCAGCAATGCAAGATTTCGCTCGAGGAAAACATCGAGAAGTGGAACGGTGCAAGGTCAGAGCTGGAGGGTGAATGATCAAGCAACTGGACTTTTGGCGACTTCCAGTTTTCTCAAATTAACAGGTGTTCTGTAATATTGTCGTGCAAAAGCAACAGTCTTAAAGTTCCTGCCTTTGGACCCCTCCGCCTCAGTTCTTCAAAAGAAGAATCGAAAATATAAGTATCATAGTATTCTCCATTCATTGTCATTCCTTCTGGCATACAGTCAACCACTAATGGTTCTTCATAGTTGAAGAAAACAATGAATATTCGCTTCCAAAAACAAAAGTATTGTGGAAGAATGTCTGGTATTGTGTTTTGAGCTTTATTTGGGGGAAATAGTAAAAAAAACCAAATTTCATCACCAGTATACACGTCTCTCAAACGTTCAGAACCATTTGGTGGATGAATCCTCAGCAGCTTCCCTCCACATTCCTTTCTTCTCTTCATCGGTTAGGCAATGCAGAACCCATTTTGCACAGAATTTTCACAGCTTTAAATGTTTTCATGGAGTATACTGTCAATGCTGCCAACACAAATACCTGCTTCCATACTTAGCATTTCAACAGGAATGTGTCGATTTTCCTCACTCAAGTTCACAGCTTCCCGAGGCCTGCCAGAGCGATGGTTGTCTCTCAAAACATGTGGCCCTTCTTCAAATGACCGAATTCATCTTGCAATAGTATAAAATGAACGCACTTGATCACCACGAATAAGCTACCAAGTCTTCGTGGATTTTTTCAACTAGTTATTGTTATTAATGTTATTATTTTGTTTTAATTCATGATTTTTACCAGCTATTGACACAGAACTGAACTCAACAGAGGGTACGTCAGTGACTATGCTAGAAATTATTGTTCAACAATGATTAAACTGTTGCAAAACTTTTTGAATATCTCTCCTACATTTCAATGCTCCTAAGAATAGTTTGGCATAACCCTGACTGTTTATCAGCGTAAAGGAAATAAGTATGTTCTTCTGGATAGTTCAATGCAGCCTGATGTTGAAATATAAAATAATGCAAACAGTTTTTACAACAAACTGGGATATATCGGTAGCCAGTGCATGTTTTCTTCAACGTCCTTGACTTAGCTTTATCCTAGATAAAGATTTATCCTAGAAATCGCAAAAGACCTACGCGCCGAATGTACGAAAAGTAGAAACCAAACGAGTAGGGTGGAGGAAGGAAAAGATGGTGAAGAAGAATCTTAAAATAGGATAATAGGAGACAAGAATATCAAAACAAAACAAATGCAAACTGCAATAAACGCAAAAAAGCGTGTTTAAGGACTTTCTTCTTCTTCTTTGAATAATATTTAACGCCCCCTTTTTACTACTGAGGCATCACAGGCGGTGGGCACTGATGATACATGAGATGAAATGATAAACTGAGAAAGAATTATTTTTTGAGGAAGAAAGCGCCTAAGTTTAGGGTACCTCCCCGAAATTTGTCATTTATGAGGACTGAGAAAAACCTGGGAAAAAACTCAGTCAGGGAGAACTGTTGGGAATCGAACCCCAGACCTTCCGCTCACGAGTCCGCGCATTAACGACACCGGTCACCCGTGGCGGTTTATGGACTCTGCATAAAGAAATAATATATTTGTATTTTTGTTAAAATTAAAATAAAGATAAAGGAAAAAGATATGCAGTTTTAACAATATGCCAATCAAGGCGTTCCATAGGCACATTGTCTTTTATTGAGCTATTTGTTGATATGTTTTATTTATGGGTACTCTTTAATGTCTCAGGTGATCAGCGTCCCATTCAATTTGGGGCGTTAAACGACCGATAAGTTTTGCTCAGAGACCTCTTCTTTCAGGCTTTACTTCCCTTCCGAAGGGAGTCATTCTTTGGATTTTAACGCCCCAAAAATCCATTAATCCTGGCCAGGATTGAACCCGCGATCTTGGGTTTAGGAGGCAAGGTTATTCAGCTGCATTTGCGTGTGTTCATTATTAATTATGTTGTAAAGCGATGTATTAATTGACATTTAGTGTAAAATTAATAGTAATTGTGTTTAATATATACTTAATATCGTGACCCTTCCGTGGTTGGAGTGTATTAACTTCTTTGGCGATGTAATTTTATAATGGAACAAACCTTCTTTATAAATAACAATCAAGAACAGTGCTGTAAAAGAGAGACGGGTTTGCCGTAGGCATAGACATCTTCCCTTTGTCGTTGCTGGTCTCAAGATCCGTTATAGAACGGTGATTTGCTTATCTTGTGCGCTGATCCTGTTTCTCTTTGTTGCGTCTCGCGAATCGTACATACAATAGCGTGTGAAGGAAGTGACGGGCATGTCATGCAACTGCTCTGTTCCTCGCTTCCGGGTAGAGCACGGGAATAAAGAGGAGGCGGTCAGCCACAGTTAGAAATTCTACCGTGCGATATCAAAGTTCCAGAGGCAAGGGAACATAAGGCTCATCTCTACGGCGGAAGTTTACCGTTTGCCATGCCTTTCTTGGAAACTAATGAGCCTACAGAAAGCATCTTGAAAAGGTGGAAGAGACAAAGGAATTGCTAATAAAACATTTTTTATTATTAAATTTTAGTTCATTAGCTAACATATTCATTTTAATTTGTGTTTATGTGTATATGATTGGATATAAAAGTATAACATGTTTCATTTGTTTATTGCTGGCTGACTAATGAAACATCTGAAAGTCAAAAGCGTATCCACAAACATAAGAAGTTTCATCATGTACAGGCTAGGCATTTCGCGGGATAGAATTCTGAGTGCGCATGTCAAGAAATTGGGTTTACTACAGGTATTCCCCTTCAGATGGCTCTGTATAAATAATTGGTATAATTTCATACAAACTGAGAGCATTTATTACTGCTGTTTTAATAAATTAAGCAGCAATCAGGCATATGTAGGCAATCGAAGCCTTGTCAATAATGATTGCCGAAATATTTACTACTGGACGCTGAAGTTAGTGTAACTGGGTTGGTAATGGTAGCCGATATGTTGACTCTACCCGCTCCCGTGAATTAAAGACTGCCAGGCATCACTTCAGGTTTGGAAACAAAAAATAATCGCTAGGGCTTAAGTTCGGCGTATGTGGAAACAGTTCTGCGGCAACAATCCCAGACGCGTGTAAAGGCGCATTATCGTGCTGAAAGAGAAACTACTTTTGGACGTTTAGTCTGAATAGCATCCTTAAATAGGACCAGTAGCGAAGCGTAATACTCCCCGGTGATGGTTCTGCCCTTCTGGAGGTAGTCTACGAACACCACATCATGAGAATCGCATAAAACTGTAGCCAAGGCTTTTCTTACAGATGGGATCGTTTTTGCTTTCCTTGGTGCACTTTCACCTGTTGCCACCCACTGTTTGGACTGCTCCTTCGTCTCTGGCATATAGTAATGAACCCATGTTTAATCTATCGTTATGAAATTTCGGAGAAACTCTCTGCAATTGCGTTCAAACAAGTCCAAACATTCTTGCGAAATGTTCATTCGAATGCATATTTGGTTCATTGTTAACAAATGCGCAACCTATCAAGCGGAAAGCTTAATAAAACACAAAACTTTGTATAAAACTTAGTGAAAACAGCCTAGTCGGGTCTTTGCAATGTCAACCAACTCGTTTGCCTTCAATAGGCGATCATTGACTATGGCATTGTTAATTTTTGTCACAATCTCGTCGACATAGCAATTTTGGCACTACCTGAGCGCTCATAATGTTGAATGGATATACGACCACGCTTAAAATCAGAAAGGGAAACGAAGGGGAATATCCTTTATAATGTGCAATCGAACTTATTTTGTTAAACGCTTCCAAACGAAGTACTTTATCACAGCTCATGTTTCAGTTTTATCCATTTTGTAGAAAATGCTAACACTGATTTGTTTACACGATCATCACAAACAAGTGACTACACTTGCACGTCTGAAACTTTACAGAGCGCAATTTAAAGGTTAACACTTAACAACCTTCTGAACCACATCTCTGAATCAGGCCGAGAACTTTAGAACGCCCCATTTCTTGAGGAAACTCTTTACGGTAGCATTAAAATAACTATTGAATGAAAAAGTCAAGCTAGTGCTCTTACTATGTCTTTTAAAAAGCATTGCTTTTAACTTACGTTACAAACATTCTGTTTCCCTCTTACCTCTGGAATGACAATGCAGTGCCACCTCTCCTTTTGTTTATTTTTTCTTGGGTGTAATTATCAGCGCTGAAAAAAAATGCTTTAAGTAAAATACTGGGCCTTCATTCGGAACTCAGGGCGCATTTTCTTTTTCTTTTTTCCTTTCCTTTTGGTTTTTTTTTTTTTTTTTTTTTTCTTTTTTCCCCGTTTTTCTTCCCAGACACTCGTCCAATTTATCCTCTCGAATATTGTAAACTGCCTCCCTTATGTTTCAGCGTATAGATAGGTTTTACTTCAGATACACCAGTAATGTAACATGATGAAGAAGCATCAGCTGAGTGGCTTTAACCGTACTGTCGACAGAGACACTAACTTGCTGTAGCTTTCCGGGAAATTTCTAAACGATAGCTTATTTCATCAAGTTTATCCTGTGCTAAAACTCGGATTTTTGGCCTCAGATTCTTCTATCACCTTGGGTTCGGACTTTGTTCACCCATCAGAAAATTGCAATACCCGCTGGAGAAGCTACTCCTGTGGCAAGAAAGTCTCTCCAAAAGTATTTGCACTGTTTCTTTTGAAGATAACCATTACAAATATATATTCTTTATTTTAGGATACATCACACCCTTTGCGTACTCCACAATGCACAGATACACAGTAGAAAGTCAATCCCCAATTCCTACAGAAATGCAACCGAAACAGTCGGTGTGGTGATAAACACGACTGAACAAGCTCAATTGCATGCGTCAGCGGAACTTTGAACGCTCCAGTTCACAGGTCATCCGTTTCCACTAGTCTCTAGTGTGTACAACATCCGATTTCTTGAACAGGGTATATGTTCTTCATCTCTTTTCTTTAATTTCTGGCTGTCAATAGGCTGTTTGGTAATTTTTCTAAAATGAAATAACTTTTAATAACTGCTTTTTTGCTCACCATTGGTGTATATAAGGCTTTCATTTAAAAACTTGTCAGCCTGAATAACCTGTAGATTTAGTATAACATGAAGTTAGTTTAGACATTAAGGTGAAATTCAAAACCAATGGTTAATTTTAGTTCTCACCCTTCCAATTTTAAAGACGGTTCAATTGTTATCAGTCATAATTTTTGTTTTCTATAATTGCGTAGCAACCTAAATTATTATTGCTTGAATTTTTACAGAATAAAATTACAAAAAATGTTATTTAGGATTTAATATAATATACATGGTTTTAAATAGTGTAATATCCTAAAATAAAAAGGGAATATAAGCGAATGATCAATAGTTCTGAAATAGATTGTATAGTAGCTGTGGTTGAAGAGGTGAAATCTAAAATTGGTTTCAAATGATTGTACTAGTTTTTTTTTTAATTAAATTTAGTCTATACAAATATACAAAACCTTAAGTATATGTACGAAATTTGGACACATGTTATTCAAACATAAAGAATATTAAACACTCAAGTAACATTATCGGATGCAGTTAAGGTAAATTTGCGACATAGATTCCTCTTTATTAAAGTCAGTTGTAGGACTATAGAACCGTTAATGAAGAAAGTTTATCAAGATGTAATAATTGAGGTGCTCAAACCAAACACGCAGCCCTTTGTTGTACCTGTAAAGCCCCTTTCCTCCACAACAACGCCATTGTCAGTGCAGGTAAATGATTTTGACTTTCCGTTGCCTAAGGGGTAGCGAAGGAGATTAATCAGGAAATTGCCAACGAGCAGGGAATCTGGCTGTAACATTAGCTTCCCCAGGGAAACTTGCAACAATGGCCTCGTCCAAAACCGGAACCGCAAGTAACATTTACTAAGAAGAACCTCGCGGAGAGGTTATGTCTTTGATGTGTGAAAGCGGCGCTCACTTAGCCAGTGTCGCCAACCCTGACTGTTTCGCATCACAAAACAATGTTTTTCATATACCGTTGCTTTAATAAAACATTCCAGATCGTTAGTCCTCAGTTATGGGAAAAAAACGCTAACAGAGAAAGACATTGACCTTTCTCTGACGCTTGTTCCGTTGCTTTTATGAAGTTTGGCATTTTCGTCCAAATTAAAATGTCAATTCACTGAGTATCAAGGTATATAATCTGCAAGTTGTTGTTTAACATCTCAGGTCATCAGCGTCCCATTCAACTCAGGGCGTGAAACGGCCGACAAATTTTGCTCAGAGGCCTCTCTTTCAGGCTTGAGGCTCTTTATCGTGCCTTAAATGTACGACACGGGACCCATGGCTTTACTTCCCTTCCGAAGGAAGCCATACTTGGGATTTTTACGCTCGAAAAAAATCCATTGATCCTGGCCGGGTTCGAAACCGCGACCTTGGGTTTAGAAGGCAAGTATGGTTACCACAGCACCACCAGGACCGACTAATAAAGGAGGAAATAGTTTATGAAGAAGAAAGAAAATAAGTATGGCGGCTAATGTCAATATTTAAGTATGTGTTCCCCCTTTTATTTATGTGTGTGTGTTTAACTCCCGATTTTGCTACTGTAGTATCATAGGAGGTGGACATGGATAAATAATAGATGAGCAGATGAGCTTAAATAATAAATTGGGACTTTTTCCCTCGGAAGGAGGGCGTTTCAGACCTATACCCCTGATGAGAATTGAGTAAAGTGTGGTAAAAATCTCTTTCAAGGAAAATGGCCTTGGCGGGATTCAATCCTCAGATTTCCCGTTGCTTGAGGGACCTGCCAACTGGTCGATTTTTTGTTCAGGCACGTATTTGTTCTGCATCAGCTGAAATTCTTTCCTGACGAGCTACGTGGGTTATCTCTCCGTAAGGATGAAGCACCGACGTAAGCTGTTACAACACCGCATTGCAGTGCTACATAAAAATCAACAGTCTGTCTAATTAAACGGAATTTTCGGGTTCTGTCTTCAATAAAGAGGGTAGTGTTCATTTACTTAGAGAGAAAAAGCTCTCAGAAAAGAGAAATAAATTGCTCGTAACACTTTCGTTAGATTTTTTTTAAGCCAGGGGAACTACAAATTGCATCAGGAACTGATTTTCACTTACCGCAGCCAAATCGTTGGAACATGATTTCTGTTTTTGGCAAGAATCCCAGGCTATGTCCTTCCCAACCTTTCAATTACTTTTACTGAAAAGTAGAAATTATAGCTTCGAAGTTTCTGACCCACATGATACTGTCGTGTGATAAATTATGGGATTTTTTTCCTTCAGTGGTTTTTTATTAGATGTCCTTTGGAATACTGTACACTCATAGAAAGAAAAAAATCAAAGAGAAGCAAAAGCCAAAAACCATGACCTAGTCGGAAACATCATAAGCATGCACTAACGCTGGGTTCAAAATAAAATTTAATAACGGTTTCAACTTATGTTCAAGTTCGACCATAAACAGACATGCTGTGCTTTAATGGCTGAACGGACTAAAGCGGTTTTTTTTTTTTTTTGTTCCAATCCACATAATGCTTGAACGTTTTATTTATTAAATTTACAAGTAAAAATAATGTTTAATATATGACAATAATATATACCGGGCTTCCAGAAAATGTCTTCACCGCTCGAACGGGGTTTTACATTTCGGCCAAGGCCGGCTGCACTGCCCACTCACTGTCCTTAAACTTCAGAGCGGTCACAAGTCTATATTTTAAACTAATGCAACGCATTTTTGTGTGTAAATATTATTACAAATACAAATACTCGCTGCGTTCGTGAGGAATTTATTCTGAAGTTCTCTGGGCGATTTCAGAACTGACATTTACGATCTTGTGAATAAATTTGATACTGTTGGTTCAGTACAAAACAAGAAAGACGCGCGAAGACCTACAGTTTTAACAGAAGAAAAATTAGACGAAATTAGCGCCAATTTTGAACTTTTGCCAACAAAATCCCTACCGAAATGAGCACAAGAATTTAATGGTTTCAGTGTCTTCGGTACATACAGCAACAAAATTGTAAAAACTCAAACCTTGTAATGTACACGTGTCTACTACGATAAGGTAAACCCGTAGTTTAAAAGTTAAAAAGCATCGCTAGCCAGCCTATATGTTTATAATAATACGAGGAGCGGCCAGTCGATAAGGACCCGGCTCCCCTAATGAAAATTTCATAATAATTTACCATTTTTTTCTTCTTCCGATCAACTTTTAAAACAAAAATGCATGAAAACAGCGATGTATAGCCGATTAGTTCTTATTGTACGCTAGCTTATGTTGAAAGCAACGCGGGAGAATGTCGCGAAGTCTTCTGCGGCTAGTAGGAGCATAAGATTTAATAAAATTCTCCGTTGATTAAATGACGAAGAGCTAGCAGTCTGCTTCAAAGTGTATGAATATAAAAAGTGTCAAATTTGGATGCATTTTTGTTAAATTATTGCATTGATTTTGTTTTCTTGTATATAAAAGATGTTTTGTTTGGATACTCTAGTTAGTTATACATAAAATCAATTGAAGAAAGAAGTTTATAATATTGTACAGAAGGACAACGCGAAGTGTTTTTTTTTAACAGTTTCTGGGGAATCAATAGCTGGAACTTGAAGAGAGAGGACGTTGCACCTTTCTGCTCTGGGATGGCCATCTTTACGACAGACAAGTCGAGTTCACAAATATTTTACGAAGGGTAATAAAATTATGATTTAATGTTCAGAAATATTCGTATTTGTAAAGAATACCTCGGTGCATTATTTCCTTGTTTTTAGTCATGTTAGTTATATAAATACAGAATAATGTTTGTGCGGGTGGCTCTACGGTGGGCTGCGACGAATGTTACATACTGCAAGAGTGGGGATTGGGCAAGTCAGAATGCACTATTTTGTACACACATTTAAATTCATACTCTTAAGTCTAAAGTGTTTCGGAAATAACTTAGAAAGGTTGGGTTATTATGCATCACTGAGAAAAATAGTGTATCAAAAGCATAGAAAGAAAGACTCAAGAAAATAAAATGAATACAAAAGTAGAAATAGCGAACTGGAGGCAGAGATGAAGGAATGCTATGAAATACATACAAGAAAAAGAGGAGAAACAGGTAATAAAGTTAGGAATTAGAAAAAGGCTAAGAAAGAGAGAGAAAATAAAGCATAATGATTATTAGAAAGGAGACATATCACCAAACAGCCTTTTATAAATGACTTTACATCAGCCGTAATCAAAGGGTGCCATTACTATCGGATGACGTGGATCATGTCAAATGTCCCCATTTTACTACCGGCTTTAATGTGCTGCTACCATCCCCTGCTATTAAGCCCATTCGTTTTATCAAAGCAAAACGGCACGCATCAATATTCCAAGCTTCACGCTAGCAACTGGCAACACTGCGTAACCTTCCATAACTCAGGAAACCCGATTATAATCATCATATGATTTGGAGCACTTTCTCGTCAATTAGCTACAATTATTGTTGCCATGACAGAAGGGAAATGATTCACTTGGGTCTGAGATACATAAATGTAATTGAAACGTCAAATGTTTAATACGCGATAGCAATACTGGCCTTTGTGACAGCCTATACCTATATTTGTCACCTTCTGGATGAAAAATGTTTCATTACTCTCAAATATACATAAGGAACGCAGACTGTCATATGTTCACACATAAATGATTAGAATCAGCTATGAAATAATTGTAAATTCAAAGGAAGTTTTATTGCATATTAGGAAATTCCTAAGGAATGTAATAGCTATTGCGATTATACCTGTGACAAGATTTTTGAAATTTTTCATCACATCTCCATCGACCCCACCTACTAGGCACCAAAAAATGACAATGAAAACAAAAGTTAACGCTCTAGCGGTCGCAACTTTTGTTTTCTCTGAACGAAACTCTGTATATGCAATTGAAATAAAATAGTACTGAAAATCAGTAAAATCATATTATTAAGAGTGGGTCTTTACCCTAAACCCAAAATTTAAAAATCACTCAAGCGCCACCAATATTTGTTTCTTCACAACAAAATTCGGTATATACTATATAAATAAAATAAGAAAAATAGTTTCGGAAAATCCGAAAAATCGGACCATTAGGAGTGGGTCTTTACCCTAAACCCAAAATTTAAAAATCACTCAAGCGCCACCAATATTTGTTTCTTCACAACAAAATTCGGTATATACTATATAAATAAAATAAGAAAAATAGTTTCTGAAAATCCGAAAAATCGGACCATTAGGAGTGGGTCTTTACCTGAAACCCAAATTTTAAAAATCACTCTAGCGCAACCAATATTTGTTTCTTCACAACAAAATTCGCTATATACCATTTAAATAAAACAAGAAAAATAGTTTCTGAAAATCCGGGAAATCGGACCATTAGGAGTGGGTCTTTACCTGAAACCCAAATTTTAAAAATCACTCTAGCGCAACGAATATTTGTTTCTTCACAACAAAATTCGGTATATACCATTTAAATAAAACAAGAAAAATAGTTTCTGAAAATCCGGGAAATCAGACCGTTCGGAGAAGAAATTTAAAAATCGCTCTACTGTTTTATTTTATTTTAAAAATAAAAGGACAAATTAACTCATCATATTAACTGTATTTATAACGATTCATATGTTTATGTTTAACAAAAGGCATGTCGTGAAAATAGCAACTGTGAAATATTAATTTGTGTTTCAGAATTATATTTGTACGTAAGAGCGCTCTGTAATAATTAACCTTCAAAAAACGTTTGCGTTATTTGCCTTTATTACAATACAATTTCAGAGCCACTGAAAATTAAGAGAACTTTCGATTGTATATTGCACATTGCTGATTGTGTATATTTGCCTAGCACATTGTATGTGTTTCTGAATAGTAACATGTTTTTGTTTTATTGAAACACATGATCATTTTCATTTCATTTATAGAACATCTCTTTAATCTAGTGGTAGCGTTTGCAACTATTAGTCCGGAAAGAGGGACTGGGTTCAAATCCACTGGGACAACATAGCGGCGTTCCTTCCTCAGAAGATCGCTATAATGTCAGGGGAAAATGGCCACAAGTTTGAGAAGAATGGGGTGGCATCGAACAAAAGTATATTTGTTTCGATATAAGGGTTTTAAAGTGGTACTAGTCGGTCCTGGTGGGGTCTAATGGTAGCCATACTTGCCTCATAGACTCGAGATCGCGGTGTCAATCCCGGCCAGGGTCGTAAAAATCCCAACTGGGCTTCCCTCAGAAGGGAAGTAAAGACGTGTGTCCCGTGTCGTAGATTTACGGCACGTAAAAGAACCTCAAGCCTGAAAGAAAAACTCTGAGCAACATATATCAGCAATTTCAAGCCTTCGATTGAACGGGACGCTGATGGTCTGAGATGTTAAATAGCGTCCGAAAATAAACCAAATACTACTAACACTAAAGTGGTATTAACACGATTTAATAATATTAATTTTGGTTGATATACCTTGCCCTCATTCCGCTACGCAATTGGAGTTTGTAGACACTGAGTTTCTTTTTATTTTACTCCGTATGTAAGTAGAGAGAACTATAACTTTCCGCGTCGCCATCCTCTGATTGAATAAAGATAGGTGTGAATTGTCGAGCACAACTTAGAAGATGGATGTACTTGTCATTTAAAAAAATAATTAAAACATGCAAATAAGTCGCATATGTCCGCGTCATGCTGTGGCAGGTCTTAACGGTTAACCTGAAGTGAGTAGTAACATCCCACCTAGCGTTGCATGTACTCCGAAGCGTCAACGCTATCACGCATCGTACTTCATGTGAAAATGTTACTGTAGTAACAAGTAAGATAATATAAGAAAACTAAATTAAAAAGTCAAATAGAACTTGGGAAAAAGTTTATTAATATAAGCAATCTAGTTCTAAGTTTTTATTTCCATCTTCAATAATTATAACTTCACTAAAGCATTGCATATACTCTTGTGCATGCAGTTTGTTAATGTAGCAAAATCAGAAAAGCGTTAGCTTCCTAGTTGCCTTGGAATACAATCGCTTCTGCTTATGTGAACGGGGGAAAAAAAATAAATAAAAAAAATAAAAGTATGCAAATACTTTGGTGACTGTGGGCTAGGGGTGTAGAGGAAAAGGAATTTTCAATGAATTACCTTAGGGCATTTTTCTTTTATTACGAGCGAGTCAGGAATGTAATGTAAATAACAAAAATAAGCATAATGCCATAGGACATTTAAGGAATAGAATGTATAACAAAGTTTTACTGTGTTGCGAAATTCAGTTCAGATCAAACAATTCAAGGTTTTTTTTACATAAAAAACTGGAATTTTGGGAGTCTTCGGTTATAGCAGGTAAATTAACAGCTGAAGAGTTTTGAAAATTAACTTGCTGAAAATGAGACTGAAGAGGTTAATAGCAAAACACCTAAAAACTTTACAAACTTCAGTAACAAAGTACTAGAGAATTTAGTTAGTGCAGTCTTTTTGGATTTATGCGTGATCTCAGTATCCCACAATTGCAAAGAGGGCCATAAACATTTTGCAAACAGTGCCATACTTGTGCAAAACAGGAAAATAAATACATAAATAAATAAATAAATAAATAAATCTAAACAGACTCTGCATTTTGCAAATGATTTACGTGTTGGCACCCCACCTAGTGCAGACTTCACATTAATTTAAATAAATGAATTTTCAAAAACGATAATAAATTTTTTATCATTGCGTCCAACATACATAGGTTGGAATTTTTGACACGTACCGTTGTTTTGTTGTAACGCCACTCAAATTGCTGTCTTTTATTTATTTATTTAGAATTTTCAATTGCGTATTAACATCTGCCTGTCTACAACACTGGATGTCCAGCACTACATAGAAGTTTTTATTATATTATTATTAATAATACAAATAAATGTCACGAATCTTTGGCATTCAGTAAAATGTGTCATCAGGCAAAAACCAAGAGAATAAAACTAAGTTCTTATTTCTAGTGCATCTTCTGCTTCGTTTTATTTGTTTTTCTTCCGGCTTTGCTGTTTTCTGTAAGAAGCGACACGCTCTAACAAAGGCGATGCGAAGTAAACAGCGCTCGAAATGGGCTGGATAATTGAGACCTTAAGGGGATAGGGAACCCTTTCTTACTTTCTTTCTGGATGTCTGTGACATGAAAGTTTTGGAAGGAGACACTTTTTCAGCTTAAATAGAGATAGGGGATATACACAGTGTCAATGAACTACACTGAAATAGTTTTAGAGAGTGTAGAGATGTCGTATATAAACAGTTTGAGTTAGGCAATGTATGGTCTACAACTAAATATAACGCAGTTTTATGGCGTTGAATATATTTGCATCAGATGCTGATATGTCAGTGTTAAAGCCAAGCCGGGTGAAAATTTGGTTTAGAAGATCTTTAAAACTGCCTTGTGAGCATAGAAATATCGATTTTTCGCAGTTCGCTATCAGCATTTTCAAGATTTAATGCAATAAAAATCTCTTAAATTCGAAGTAATCATTTGACAGTGCGACACTGAACATCTATTAATTGCCTTCTTGAATTATGCAGCCTACTCTAGAGGGAGCTCTTGTTCTGCTTGTGTGACGTAATGCATAACGCAAGAACTGATGTTACACAGGCCACTGGTTCAATTCTTGTCTTGCTGTTGGTTTTTTTTTATGGTACGCATACTAAAGAATTAGGAAGATTATCCATAAATCTATATTTTGTAAACTAGGGTTACTGTAACTATATGAATTGATATGTTAAGATTAAGTTTATAAATTGAAACATCAACTTCAAACGTAGACTTAAGCTGTATTATTAGGCCCTAGTCAGAAAAACAAGTGATGAACGAGACTCGAAAACAAATGATTACGCTCGTACTGTAAGCTAATGCCATAACCATGACGCTAGGTGATACATTCTGAAACCTGCCTTCGTTATCGTGTGTTATGCTTTCCAAGGGCATCTTCACTAGCCAGTGGCGTACTGGCACTTTAGAAACTTATAGCCACAGCTTCGAAAGTTGAACAGATAGGCGATATGTTTTCTATCTCAAATGATACATATCCGTTACTTTTTAGCGTATAAAACAAACTGTAGAAATGTTTTTTCATAAAAAGAAGTACATTTTAGCCTATGTGATTTATTTAATATTTAAACTGATTTTTATTTTATTTTTCGTAAATGTGTGCATTATAAATTGTATGGAGTACAAAGAGGTTTAGTTTAGAGTTCTATGAATCTGAAAGCGTAGATACTTTCTTGATTCTTAGTTTATAATCTAAAATCTTGACAAACCATAGTAACTACTACTTCATGACATAGAACTTTAAGAATACATTAGCATACAATTAATTATTAATCTAGAAAGTAGGATTTTTACCTAATTATTTTGTAACGCTATTATAATTGTACAACGATAGTATAATAAGGGTATTACGAAATGAGTACAAAATAATTATGATGCCAGTCTTGGCGAACGTTGTAAACTTCATAAGAGTATATTCATGTGAACAAACGTACCGTATTAGCCGGGATAGTACTTTTTTTTAAGTTTCTGCCCCGTTTTTTTAAAAGGTAAAACGGGATGCCAAAATTTCACTTTTTTGCGGTAATGACTTACCGGCATAAAATGCCTTTAACAACAGTTGCATAGTATCAGTTTCATGAAAAAATTAAAGATTACTGACAAAGCAAAGTGATGTTTATATTATCGATATACACCTGCAACATTGTAGGGGGCTTCGCTACACAGTAAGCGATCGATATAACCGACAATTGAACTGCACCGCTTTGCGCTGTCTATGGTAAGATGATGTCAAGTTACTAATCGTAATCACTTTGTTTTATATGAATATCAGCAACAATATTGAGAACTACAAACGCATATGCTTCAGTCGAAAGAAGTATATTACAGTTGTGACCCTGGTAGAAGACAGTATTGTGCTCCTAATATGTCAAATGCAAAATACAGCGTAGTTTTGTGAATTGCAAGTGCTAAACGCTTATGTCATCGCCGAAAAGGAAATGTGTTTTAATAGTGACCTACAGAATGAATACTCTTACATTAAACTGTTTCTGACTCAGATGTTCGATGCAATAAGTGTGGATCTAGTTTCACTATAAGCCTTGGGGAGTGGTCGGGTGTATCACAACACACAAACAGTGAAAAACATAAAAGAAAGGTGCGCACAAGTGCATCCTTAGCACGGGATTGGCAAAAGTTTAAAAGTGAAACTTTGGTGAGAAAGAAATGAAATTAGCAGTTACTGAAAGAGCTTCGCTTATCATACTGTCCAGCACAACTAATCTTTCAAGTTCATGAACTGTACTTCAGTACTTATGAACCAAAATTTACGTACGGCCGTAGCAAAGCCGAGGAAATTATACTAAACGTTTCAACTCCATTTTCCATTTCTGACTACAATCTGATTTACAGAAAGGTAATTTTATTTCATTAATGACGGACGCATGGAAATGTAAGGACGTAAAAATATTTACCTTGCTTGTTAGATATTTTAACCCTAATGAGGGGATTCAAGTTAAAAAGTATCTTAAATATTTATCTGGAGAAACTTCAGAAACCATTGCTACGTTTTTTGAGTGAATGTTTAGAAAATACCAACTTTAAAAAAAAATCGCTCTTTGTGTAGGTAATACGAATTCAATTTTGGAGTATCTAGAAAGGACCTCTCACTAAACTGAAAGGAAATTTAGGGCATAACTTACTTGGATTTGGGCGTTCTGCTCATTTTATTCATAATACCATCCGGAAGACTGCTGATCTCCTTCCTGTTGACATTGGAGGCATTGTTTCTAAAATATATCCATATTTCTATGTGTATACTCTATTGGTTGAAATTCTTAAAGAATTTTAAGAATTTGTAGGCCAAGAGTACAACAAGTTTCACGGTATAAAACAAAAATTCACCGCCGTCGAACGTCTTCTGACGATATTGTTCCTCTGAAATCATATTTGGAAATTCCAAAATAATTGTCCATTTCTTATCACATCATTCTTTGAAAAACCTTTATCAGAAATATGACTACTTTCTTCACAACCAAGCATCTACTTTTCACTCTGCTGTTCAAACAATTACAGTTTTGAGGTAATTTCTGTATTAAATGATTTTAAAACTAATGTAATTTCCAAGGGTTAAGATTGCTTGATAACATCAACTGTCAGATCAATTGATGGTAAACTGGGAAAAGGAGGGTTTATCATCAGAGATTGCAAAAGTTAAACAGTATGGGCATACATTTTATCAAATTGCAGCTGAATAAATGGATAATGCTTAAGGCAGAGATAGCCCAGTGGAAAAATAAACAAAAGACTGAAGATTTCATTCGCGAATTGGCTCCTTCGTCTATAAAGACAGCCGGTCTATCTGATGAGTATGTGTTTATTAAACATAAATAACACTGTAAAGAATATCACCTAGCGACTATTTGTAAAAATTATTTCACATTTTAATCTGAACAATGTATCTTATTCCAATTTTCTTAAAACATTGGAATATCTTCTTTGCTTACCTGAAACCAACGCCCCCACTGAACAAGTGTTTTCTTAAATGAATGGTTTGTAGACAAGAACGCTCTTTCAGTACAAACTTTGAAAGCTATGTGAATCACACTTGCTTTTACAAAATGCTGTGTGATATAAAGGACTCCTAAATAAAGAAGATCCATTCATCTAAAGGATTATTTGACTGGAGTGAATTCAATGCTACTACATCAAGTAAGCGACACAGTAGGTATTTATTTATTTATTATTATTAGTTGCCAGACCTAATTATTTATGACTAAAACAATTTTTGCATCTTCTATTGCTCCTTTTTCATTGAGACAAATATTAAAATGTCCCGTTTTCTATTTTCAAAAATTATAGTCACATTATTCATAACCATTATACAGGATAATAACAACTATTCCTAATTTTCTGATGTGGTAAAAGACATTTAAGAAATTATTAAATTTTAATAAAATAATGTGCGAAAGTGCTTCTTTTTCAAGTTATGTGGTATAAGGGGAAAAAAATAAACAAATCTCAACTTAAAGTTACTTTATTTACTTTCTATGGTTACACAGTAACATTTGTTATGTAATGCCACATATTAAGACAGATTATACGAACTGTTCAAAATTGCGGCTTCAATGGTTGAACATACAAAGCATAACGCTGTTATGATTGAACGGCGAATCCTTCGAAATATTTGTGGTCGGTTACGAAGATTCTGAAAAGTAAGAATAATCTAGCAACTAGTTCTTCTGCTGTGTCGATGGGTGCTTCATAAACAAGTGTTTTAATATGATCCCAAACACAAAAATCAGCTGAATTCATATCTGGGGAACGTGCCGGATAAGCAACATTTAAATGATTTCAACAACTTTAGCGGAAATGTGCGGGTGCTTCGTTGTGTTGAAACATCAGGTTTCTGCGAATATTAATCGGGACATCTGTAAGTAGCTACGGAACCTTTCCACTAGAAAAATATCATAAACATGTTCATTCAATCATGCGGGCGACACGTGGCCCACTAGAAGACTATCAGCAATTCAGCCCAAATATTTACAGAAATTTTCCATTGATTGCAGGATGCAAATATTTAGGATTAGTGTCACTCCAAATGTGACTTGTGGGTATTAAAAAAGCCAACTCTTGAAAAACGTGCTTTATCTGTCCATAACATGCGTCAAGCAAAATCAGGCTCATTGTTAACGATATGTAAATACCATTCAGTAAATTATTATCTGTTAGAATAATTATCTAGGAATATGTTTGTACTTTTTGGATAAAAAATGAATACTTTTCATTCTCACTAGAGACTTTCCATGCAGACATGTGACTGGTATTCATCTAATGGCCAACAGCTCGAGTGCTAGCTAGTTCGTGGATTGTTTTCAAATCTCTGCAAAACCTCATCTTCAAAGTATAATATTCTCACAGTTCGATTCGCTCCTGAATTTACTTTCTTTGTCTTGAACTGGCCACTATCTCGAAGACTTTGATCCAGTCTTGAAAATGTTGTATGGCTTGAAAAGGTGTTGCTCGTCATAGATTCGCTTTGCCAAATCAGCATTGCCATAAGCTTCTCCAAATGTAAATTCAATATATCGATGCATTTTAATACCATGAAATTAAATTAACAGATCTCACAGAAGATATTTTGTGACATACAACACAAACTTCAGTTGTTTATAATTTCCATGGTAACACGAATAGTTGAAACTCAAAAGTTTATTTTCATGTCCTCTATCATATCAGAAAATAAGGAATAATAATCATTCTGTTACACCCTGTGTATGGTTTATGAAAAATATCGGTTTGTTTTTCGCAATGCTCAAATTTCAAGCGTTTTCAACAAACAAATGTGCAACAAATAAAGTTAAAGCGGGAATGAACTGTTGCCCACAATTAAACTGTATTTGATTTTATACCGTCCCAAATCCAATACGCCAGATGATGCATCATTACTACATTCCCAACTTCCAAAGAAGTTCCACTGCGCTTGAACAAACAAACAGAATAATAAGCAATGCTGAAGGAGTGGACTAAGGTGTTCAACAAACAGCCCGCAGCGAATGCAAGGAAAGTTACAGCGTGCTAGCATTTACATAACCTGTTATTTGCATACTACTGGCAAGCCTTGTTTAAACTTCAGCCTGTTATCTATAAACTTGCATGGCGGTATCGGTCTATACTCTTGGGGAGGGGCTGCATAATAATGGTTTGCTAAGAGATCAGCAGCTTTCAGTGATGACCTAAGGCCCAAGAGAGGCCTATAGATGACATTTAGACAGTTATAAGCAAGCTAATAGTGCCTAAAGTTTATGTACAGGATGAGCTATTTATAGTGTCGCGGCAATTTTTCTCCGAAACGGAGGGAAAAATGAAAACAATGCTTCAGACAAAAGATAGAGAAGGGGACGTAAAATAGAGACTTTAACTCCACCTTGAAATGCCTTCTCAAGGTCATTTCAAGGCCAATTTGATTTTTGCATTTACGGGAATGGAAAGAGCGTTCAATTTTTAGTATAAAAGTTCTAGTGCATCAATCAGCTAGGGGTGATAGTTAATGAGATATTAGAGAAACAAGGCAGCAAATGTTTTTCACTCACTTTCACTTCTCTCTTTTGTTTTGTTGTTGCTATGAAGGAAACTCATTTGTTTATATATAGATGCTCATTTGTTGACATCGGTACACAAACAAGTGCTCATCATTGCCAATTCAAGCCTTAAAGAACATTATTCTCAACCAGTTCCACTTCGTTTTCAATCATGAATGTTCGAAACACGATCAATGAGAAGATCAATATGCTTTACATTTATGGCGAAGCTCATAAGAACGCCAGAACAGCTTGCAACTTACACGAAGATCGATATCCTGAAAGAAGGCAGCCATCTGTTAGACATTTTCAACGATTTGAAAACTTACTCTCCGAAACGGGAGATGTCGCACCAAGAAAACACCATCGAATGAGAAATGCTACTGGGGAAAATTCGGAAGACACTGTATTAGCTGCAGTTGCCGTTAATCCTCACCGAAATTTCCGTCAACTGGAACGTGATTTACCCGAGGCTAGCGTTAAGGTTACTGTGTGTGCGCGCGCGCGTATGTGTTTGCTAATTAATTCCAATAGGACAACGCGTGGCAAAAATTACAGTGATTTACCCGCCTATCAACTTGTATTTACTAAAAGGAGGCGAGCGTAGGCTGTCAGACACTAGCGAGCCTCAGCAAACTACTGGGGTCCTCCGGTTTCTAGGATTTACCCGAAGTTAGCGTTAAGGCTAGTGTGTGTGTGTATGTGTGTATGAATTAATTGCGAATTCCAATAAAACAACGCGTGGTAAAAAGTTTGACAAGGAACAACATTTAGCAGTCAGAAACGTACAGAGGACAACACATAGGTTACATTACCTTTAAAAAAAAATTAATACATGTATGATATATACACTTTTACACGCAAACAGAGAAAAATACTTATTCCGCTATCTCCCGTTCGGGAGTGAGAAGTTCGCCTCTCTCTGCTGTCCCTCGGGACTGGAGCTCTAGCAGCCTACACTGTACCTCCGAAAAATTTTCTCCGGGTAAGGAAAAATATAACACTCAACGTTTAAATGCCCTGTTTCCAAAACTGTGTAGCTTAATCAGCCTTTAATGAATATTGTGAAAGGAGCATTTCATTGTAGTCATTCACAGGTGACTTTGACTAAAAACCACAACACACAGCATCAATTTGTAAAGAAGAGAATATATATATTATGTTTATCATATGTTTAATTAAACTTTTGGTTGGTGTTTAGGTCCTTAACAATTACGAAGAGATTTTCCACATGTTAAGTAACATCCAGTAATATCTACGTTATCGAGTTATTCGGAGTGTTTTTTGACCAGTAATGTAAGCTGTAGGGACAACAAAGGCACTGACCACATTTATATGTTATAATGTATTGTTTTTACAATCAATAATGTGAATAAAGGAACACCATAAGTTAATAAAATATCTAAAGATAACTCTGAGCTTTAAAAATGACAGCAGCACCATTCCAACCTATTTAAAGAAGAATTCGCTTAATATTCATGTGAAGCTTAACGGTATGTTGAAGGTCATATTTCTTTTTATGGACAGCTTTTGCAGCAACCGTAAAACAACCTTATAAATATCGCTTACTGCAGACTTTGTTTTAAACTTCACTTCTGGAACAAAGTTTACCTTTGTTCTGTCGAATAATAAATTATATTGTTGAAAGGAGAAATTCTTTTCATAAGTTATAATATAACTTTATGTAAAAATGTGGTAGTAGCACGAAATATAAGTTTCAAACTTTTTCGTGCCCTTAAGGCATAGCTAAATATTTTAATTTTATATTCCTAGCGTGTAACACGACATAATATTCCACCTGCAAATGTTAACCTTTTAAAATAAGACAATCGCTTCAACGCTGCAGCTTAATACTAATTGCAGGCTTTAAAGTTAATATTCCTAGTTTATATACTGACTGATACGCTATCTAATATTATTGACACCCCCGGGGAGTCGAGGGAGTTTTTTGTTTACTGACGCAGTACTAACGAGGCGAAATGGGTTAATGAGAAAATGAAAAATTGTTGATTTTAATAATAAATAACACCATAACTTGAGATAACTGTATTACTTTATATTTTCTCCTGCATTGTGGTAGATCCTGATAATTTAGTGGTAACCATACTTATCTCGTAGTCCCAAGATCCTGGGTTCAAAACCGGTCTTTTTAGAATGTAAAAGTATGAAGGGAAGTGTAACTGTGGATCCCGTGTCAGAGATTTACGGCACGTAAAATACTCAAACCTGAAAGAAGTGATCTGTGAGGAGAATTTAAAGTTGGTTCCACGCTCTGAATTGAATAAGACGCTAATGAACAAATTCTGTCAGAACTTGTAGGTAGATTTGGTTTGAAAAAGAGACGGCATCAATTTTTATTTTCTAACAGATAAAATGATTATAATGAAAAGAAAGTTGTCACGTATTAGGGACAGGTTACAGTTTCAATTTTCAGGTCTCCTATATTCATCTACCAAGAACATAGATAATTATACAAGATTACTGTTTATTTTAACATAAGTTTTTTAATTGTAATATATTATTAAATATAAACTATTAATAGATTACTAGAGGAAAAAATGTATTTTGTACAAAAAGTAGGTTAATATCAAACACGAATGAGCTTAAACGGTTGTTTTCCAATGCTATACCAAACGTAATTGCTTAAGAAAATAAAATTAATTTTCTGAAAGCTTTTAATAGATGTTGCTAGTACGTGCAATCAGTGAAGCTTTCTTATAAGTGAGCCCACGTCGCCGTGGACAAAGTAGCAATTATGCTTGCTTACATGTTGGCCTTGCTGACTGTCGCAGCTGTTCCCGGGTGAGCGTTGTGTGTTGTTGATTTCTTAATTCGACAATATATACAAAGTGCATCTCGTGTCTTTACAACGGCACAGTATATCTTCATGTACTCAGTGGTGAAAGAATTATAGGAACATTTTTGGCATAAAATTGGTTTTGTTACTTCTGTGAGTACCATACTAACCGCTTTTTTTCAGAGGGTTAATCGATAGGGAGCATGATCATGCATTTTTCCAACAGGACTGTGCCCCTGCTCACACTGCGAATAATTTCATGAGAGCATTTCACAATGTGTTTCTACAAGACAGAGTTGTTAGTAGGAATTTGTGGCCACCTCGGTCCCCGAGTTAACAGCCTGCCTATGGGATAAATTAAAAAATGCTGTATACACGATGAACCCCTCACACCATACAGGAACTCAAAAATAATATTCGTCAGGAAATTATCCGAATATCTCAAAATGACAGCTAGTGATGAATAATTTCCTAAGATATGCCGGAAAATGTATGGAGAATGAATACCCCGTTTTATAATTAGATAAGTAATTTTCCTAATAAATTGGTTCGTATATTGATGATGATTGGTGTGTTCTATTGTTTTACCCTCTCGCTACTCACCGAGACAGACCCGTTCGCCCATAGGCAAAACACTCCAGGGGAAAACAAAACTGATTGCGTAGTATAATGAATGAATGGTGTTTAACGCCCGTTTTTGCTACAGAGGCACCACAGGCGGTGAACACTGATGATACATGAGATGAAATGATTATTCGTGAAACTATTTTATTCGTGAAAAAGTCCTAATAAATATCACTCGAGGGTCTGAGCTTTTCAGATAAATCCACCAACGTATAGAGTCCAACCCTCTTGCGATTACTTGTGATAAAACGCTCCCATCTGTTTCATAAGCAGTTCATTGCTCCCAACTGTACGGAAAACATTCTATGCCACAGCTAGAGTAATCATAGCAGCAGCATTCATAATTTCAATTAATAGGTCTTGATAGTTGACAACTTTAGTTTCGTGGTGTATTAAAAACAAAAGAAAAAAAAAAAAGGAACGAAGTGTTAAGTCTAGTGAACAAGGGCCCACATTTATTGATAACCTCGACCAATCCGTCTTTATTGAAACATTTCATTAAACTCTTCAGGAACCTAAGTCGCAAAACAAGGAAATGTTTCGTCTATTGAAACGTGGTAGTTCTATCTGTGTCATCTTGGACTTTCTGGGAATGAAGAAATTGTTACAACATTGGCCAGTCATTGTACGTTCTGCAAAAATGAATGGACCGCTGTATCTAACCAGACCTTACATTAAGAGGATCTTATTTTTTTATTTTTTCCCCTGAAGACCATTGCTTACTAAACCTTGATTCAGTAAATTGCAAGATGTTGCATAGTTATTTTGGTTTATTGTAATGCTTGTATTCTTTCTTTCATTTTTTTTTCCTATTCCGTGATCAAATTATTCAAACACGAGTTTAAAATGTAAAGGCACCCTACTTCCCTTATACTTATGGACGTCTCTTTCGATTTAAGGGAACATATACAGAGAGTCTACTAAAACTTGCACCACAAATGTTTCTGAAATGGAATTTGCTATTGATGTGCTGTTTTCACAGCACTGAAGTTTAGACAAGAACTCTTAATTTCAGCCTATACATAGATATTGATAATTATTAGAATGTGAGTTTGTTGTAAAAAAAAAAACATTTTTTTTTCAAATGGAACAATGCCTATTGACATCAAGAAAATAAACCAGAGCAAATTAGAATGTCAATGGTGTTTTTTGCAGGATATTATTGCAAATAGTTTACGAGGTATAGTAATATGTACATTTTAAAGATCTACAGTTGTCTGCTCCATTCAGCTGCTTAGTTACTACGTTACGATGTTCGTATTTTTACTTTTCTTATTTATTGTGCGTGTGTGTGTGTTTTTTTTCCCCTTTCTTTCTAAATTTCCAAGAAAACAAAGTTTACATTTTGTGCCTATATATGTGTTTTTACGGCACTGGTCATCACTCTTAAAAAATACAAAAGCTGGTCTTCACAGATTGTGTTCAAAATGATGACACCAGCTACAATACAAGCTTACAGTCTGTCATGTTAAGATTGTGGCACATGTTGTAGCATTTCAGCAGAAGTTTCAGAACAGACAGCTGTAATACGCCGTTTCATGTCTTCTGGTGTATGTCCTTGTAACTTTCCCTATATTGAAATGTATAAAGGAGTCAAATCTAGTGAAAGGGCAGGCCATCGTACAGGTCCCCTTCGTCCAATCCAACGATTTTGAAACAATCGGTGAAGACAAGCTGCAGTACTTCAGTTAGGATATCTTTCAGCGTACACATTACAAGAAAGAGCACCATTCTTACTACATTCTCCATGTGGACTTTTTCAGCATTAGTAAATGACATCCTACTTCAAGAACTGGTTAGGAAATCCCAATAAAATAAGTATAAGAGAAACAAAATGTAATTAAACATACGAAAATCGCAGCAGTCAAATGGGGCAAACATATATAGATATTTAAAATGTTCATATTACTATAGCTCGTAAACTACGTGCATTAGAATCGTGCAAAAACAGCATTGGCATTCTAATTTCCTATATTTTTATTTTCTTTGAAAAAAAAAGTAGCTTTGTACAGGAAATACACATTCTAATAATTATTAACACCTGTGCAAGGACTGTAATTATGCACCCCTCTCTAAACTCAATAGGAACTATCGGTCCTGGTGGTGTAGTGGTTACCATACTTGCCTCCTAAATCCAAGATTGCGGGTTCGAACCCGGCCAGGACCGATGGATTTTTTCGGGCGTAAAAATCCTAAGTAATGCTTCCTTTGGAAGGGAAGTAAAGCCGTGGGTCCCGTGTCGTACATTTACGGCACGAAAAAGAACCTCAAGCCTGAAAGAGAGGCCTCTGAGCAAAATTTGTCGGCCGTTTCACGCCCTGAGTTGAATGGGACGCTGAGATGTTAAAGAGCGTCCGTAAATCAATCAATAGGAGCTCCAATTTCAGTAATATTTGCGGTGCAGTTTTATATGATTCACCCGGTATATACTTCTGTCTGTATAAATTCAGTCTTTCGGGAATCCGCTTTATTGTTCACTTTGCTTGTAAAGTAATATTTTACCGCACAGACGCTCCAAACAACTGCGCAGCGATGATGTATTAATAGAAATATTCTTCAGTAATGAAACTTCAGATATTGCCAGCGGGATCAAAATACAAGCCAAATTTCCTGAACTTGTGCATAGCGGTGCACGTGATATACCAGATATATTGCATGCTTTATACTTTTTTGTCACCAATCTGTTGATCTTGTCTGGTCATCACCCTGTGGTATCATAAGATCTCAACTAAAGCATGCCATCAAGAGTGGAGAATATAGTGAAACCGGGCTTCTCCCCTCTCAACCTGATATTCTGGTTAGGTTGGCAGTATCTTGATGGCCTCCAATGCAACCGATACGTAATGCCTTCGAGCAGAACTACCCAAGACTAATTTCTTAACGTTCGCTGCAGAATGATATTCCTGGTTACTACTTCAATTTTTTTTTAAATTGTTTTCCTTCTTCTGCTATTCCTTGTTTCTGCTGTTCATATTTTTGTCACTTTTTGCCGCTTCTGTTTCCTGAAATGGTAGGAGAGAAAAAATAGAAGAGATGGAAAAAATATATAATATGCAAAATAGAAGAGGGAAAGAAAATAACACAGTGCACAAAAAGAAGTAAAAAAAGAATTAAATTAAGAAAAAATAATGGAAGGAAAAAGAAAAATGAAAAACTAAAATAATAAAATACAGTGGGAAAGAGAAATAAACCCAATGAAAGCAAAAAATAAATAAACAAATAATTAAATAAATAAAATAAAATAAAATAAATAAATAAAAGCAAATAAATATGCTTAAAATGCAGGAGAAAGAAAGAATAAAAAAAACAAAGGTATTAGAGAACTATTAGGAATTTCAGGATAAAAAGCTAGGTAAGATTTAAAACAAATAATAAAATCAGCACAAAAAATTATTTCTAGAAGAAAAGAAAAGTACAAATTAGAAATACAAATGAAAAGACGAGATACACAAAGACCAACAAGAACAAAGGAAAGGAAAGAAGTAAAGAAAAAACATGGAAAAAAATAAGAAATAAAAGATACGCAAAAAAAAAAAAGGGGAGAAATGGAAAACAGCGTAGAAAAGTAACAAATATGAAACAGCAGTAGAAAAGAAGTTAAATATAAAGAGAACGAAGAAAGTAAGATCGGAAGAAGAGGAAGAAAAAGAAAAGCTGAAGGTAAGAAAACGGAAGGAAAAAAAAAAAGAAAATTGTTAAAAATATACAATAAAAGTCGAAAAATAAATAGAAAGAAAAAGAAGAACAATAAATTACGACATGAATTAGGGATGAGGACCAAAGGATGGGGAAGTGAAGAAAAAGGCAGGAAAGAGAAAAACACAATATAGAAAGAGGAACGAAAGAAAATGTTTGAAAAGAAAGAGCGCTCTATGGAAAACAGTAAAAAGCTGGAGGTCAGAAACGGGAGAATAAGAAAAAGAGAAAATAACTCGCCCATGTTCTTTGAGAATGTAATAGATCTTAATTCTCTGTGCCCTTCTCTTATTTTCTTTCTTTCTGGGATATAGGAGAAACTTACAGAGCTTTCTCATTAACTAAAGTATTCGTATTGTAAGCCAACATTTTTAAGAATTTTTACCAAATAATGACTTAACAAATAAAAGGAAATAAATCGCCACGTAGAAAAGGGTAGGATATGACAGCGTACAGAAGTTGGAAAAATTAAAGCAGAGCTACAAAAGCGCATTGCAATTGTTTATTCAACTTTGTTTTACAGTAAATCATTAACATATTAATTAAACTCTAAAAATTATAGTTCGACGGTGTTTTCTAGAAATGTATACACTAGACACTCGTGCACAATATCATAAAATTTTATTTTCGTTGTTATCTTCAGACTTTTTATTATTAAATACTTATTTCATTTCTTAAAACTTGGCAGTAGATACTGAATGAGGGGGAAGTTTAAAACCAATGTTGATGAAATTTCAGGTTTCAGTCATACTTTTAAATTTCAGACGGAAGCACTTTCTTATGATTCACCAACTTGCTGGGCTAACCGTATTAAAATCTTTCGAGGAGAAGTTTCTAATCGATAGGTCATTTCATCAAACTTCTTCCTGTTAGAACCTAGTTTATTTTTCATTTAAAAGGCACTGGGTTCGATCTTTGTTCACAAATTTATAAAGTGTGTTTCCTGATGGAGATATTACTTGCGGGAAACAGCATGAAATTCCCTCGGACGGTATGATCCCCCCCCCCCCACATGTCGGTCCTGGTGGTTTTGTAGTAACCATACTTGCCTCGTAGACTCAAGATCAGAAGTGAAATAAAACCACGGGCCCATGTCGTAGATTTACAGCACGTAAAAGAACCTTAAAATCGAAAGAAGAGACCTCTGAGCAAAATATATTCACCGTTTCACGCCCCGAGTTAAATGGGACGCCGATGATCTGAGATGTTTGTAAATAAACCAAATAATCACATAATTTTTTCTAAATTTATCCCATCTCTTCATACTCCACATACGCAGTAGAATGCCTAACACACCATTGCTCCGGAAATTCAACTGAAACAGTTGACGTGATAAGCACGATTGAGCAAGGTCAATTGGTAACCACATCTCCTTTCACGAACGGCAGCGGAGAAAACCGAGCGCAATTTCAGGTAGTGTGACTTCAAAGTATGTAGAGTGTTAGAACAGCGCATAGGTTCCCAATTAAGGTAGGTTAGCTTAAGTTTAAAAAAATAATGTATGGGAAACTTATAGTGCTTAAAGTGTATGCCTTTTCTTCTTTGATTATTTACTTTACGCGTTACATTGGATTTCTTTAATCTTCATAATTTGCCTACCTTCTTCCAATATAATAAAGGCTACTTTTTTAAAATGTATAATGTTGAAACAACGCATAGGTTGCAAATTTAAATAGGTTAAATTTACACACACACACACACACACACACATATATATGTATATATATGTATGTATATATAATATATATATTAACTACGTGTTAAAAGGGTATACCCTATCCCCGTTGCTTTTTATTTACTTGACATGTTACATTGTCACAATACAGTTTATTTCATTTCTCTGTGTACTGAATGTGATTAAAATGCACCCTAAAAAGTTAGTTTTGCATAGGAATATTTGTTTCCGTGCGTTACGACTGTTCCATCCGCCTGCATTTCTTAACTGTCATTCGGCTTTCTCCGTTGCCGTTCGTGAAAGAAAGCGTGACTGCTCCACAAGATCTGTCTGTTTATAAGGATAAGTCTTAAAGTTCAATCTAACCGGAAATCGCGCGTCCACTTTAGGTTAGCCGGTTTCCACTTGCCTATGCAAACTCCAATTGCACAGTGGAATCAGGGCACAGTATATGTGCTCTAAAACGATAAAAATAGACTTGTATTATGAGACTATTCAGTCAAACGTAGATGAATCCTGCTCCTCCTTTCATTGCATAATCACAAAAGTTCTTCGGCTCATTGTTCTTGAATATAAAGATACAAATTCTGTTTTCAGCCGTTCAAAAACTGATAATAGCAAATTTGTTTCGAGTTTTTCACAATAATTTTGTTTCTCATTCGCCCTTGCCAAATGGCAGCCATTCATTAACATGAAATAATCATAAAGAAGGCAAGAAAAGGGAGAGGAAAATGAAAAGTAGTGATGGAATTAAATCGAGGAAACAAATAATCCTGAGAAAAATAAAAAATAAATGCAAAATTCTACTTTAATGCATCTCAAACTATTCAGCAGTGTTGGAGTCGAACTCGATTGATCAATCATGTAAATTATGTTAGATATAAATTTTTTTTTTTTTTGCTCCTGAACTCTGAACTGATTACAAAACCCAAATACGTCCTCGGAAGGTTGGAGATAAGCACAAACAAATTACGCTTCGGGATTGCATATCGATTAAGGGTCCAAAGCACCGTAGTAAACACTATCATTGTTTCCACTTGAGGGAAATTTAATTTACATGATAGGGATTAGTTCTTCTATAAAGAAGGCGCTTATCTCAGTAATCGGATGTTGGGAGAAACCAATTGATTAAATCGTGCACGCCTCTTGTTTTTACAGTAACGAGTCCCCTGCTGTTGTGAAGGAGTGTTTACCTGGTAGATGAGGATGGTTGCGGAAGTTTTGAGTTGTTAATAAAGAGTAACAAAGTTTGTTAGTGAAGTTTACAACTGCCCAACAAATGGCGACTTGAGTTTTTATCATATGGTTTGTATAGCCCTCGCCCTTAGCGTATTGCTCTGAAACATTGAACATATCAAAGACAGAATATAAGGGGGGTCTATTCCGTGGAATTATGGTCTAATACATTATAAGTGTATCAATACAAGTTCTTTTGCAACTTTTTGTTTCACAAAAGAATGTAAAGTGTTATTAAAAAGTTACAGCGATGTCATCGTATAACAGCAAGAGCTGTTGGCCAGCTTGAATTAGGTTACGTCCACTCCACAGTAATAAACTGGTATATTTAAATGTATGGCACGAACTATTACGCCTGCTATATTTTTTCACATAAATAATGCCAATTTAAATGCATTATTATATATCTGTCAACATAAAGATTAATATTCCACTTTGAGATAATATTTTCATGCATACGGCTATGTCGCGGCATCAATTTCATTCTTAAGACGAAGGAAGAATCGAGAGCTTCGATTGTGCTCGAACATGTTTTATTTTATTGGTTCATTTTATTTTTATTCACATATTATGAAAATTACATTTTCGTTACAAGCAAAAATTGTAAAAGATTGTCAAAGAAAATTATTTAATAGAAAACGAAGCATAGAAAGAAATACCTTTCATGTAATTTACCGAAAACTTTAGAAAATAACAAAGTAACATCTTGGATTGAAATATGTGTTTGAAACAAAAGACAATTGTCAGCGATACGCCATACTTTAAATACTAGTGACCGAGGTCGACAAAAACTCATGAGCGGCAGGTCCATTCTTCCTCGCTGAGACTTTTCCGATTTTCTTTAGTCCTCATAAATGGCAAATATCAGGAAAGTATCCCAAACTTAATTATGGAACCTTTCATTTCTATAAAAAAAAAAAAAAAAAAAAAAAAAAAAAATTTCCAAATGTATAATATCAGCTCGTTTTCGCCATCCGTGGTGCCTCAGTAATAAAAACGGGCGTTAAATACTTTTATTACTCTCCAAAATTATATTTTTTGCACAATCAGCTCTCATTGGCAAAAGGAATCCTAAACCTGATAGGACCTTTAATGAATTTAAAAAGAATTTATTAATTGAGCTGTTAAAGAACCGATAGTTCTAACATATAAGTACAAGCTGAAGATTCAAAACTGAAAACTCAATTCTTTTCCGATTCTTGCTGAGATATTAAGTCGTCGCTCGATTAGACTTAAACTATTTATAAATATCCGCCTTTCCAAATATCGTGCTCAAGAAATATATTTGGATAATTTATGAACTAACTGATGTGGAAACCTATGAACAAATGCAGTAACTTAATAAACATATAGATGACAGTATGTGTTTTAGTTAGGAGTTTGTAGAAGAACAACGTGTTCCAACCTATGGGGCTGAAATGGACACACTTTATCACTTGATTCCCTAAATTTGTATCGTACAAAAATCTGTTATGCAGAAGCTGCATAAACTAATCGAATTTCGCATCAAGTAGAATTGGTTACAGGTATTACAGAACACTAGAGCAGAGAAATTGGTGCAGCTAAAGCGCTTTTTAATTTCGGTTTGCAGATATACCACTACTACCATAATAACGGTTCCGCTAGAGCAATTTTATATTTTCGGTTTCACTCCTAAGAGTTTGATTTTTCTTATGTTAAAAAAAATTTTTTATTATTTTATTTTAATGGCAATGCCGGGTTTCGTTGGTAAAAAACAAAACTTTAGCAGCTAGAACAATTTTTGAATTTTCGCCTAAGGTTAACGCCCTTATACCCTCACTCCTAATTGTCCGATTTCCCTGATTTTCAGGAACTATTTATTTTATTTAAATGTTACATACCGAGTTTCACTGAAAAAAAATATATATTAGTGCAGCTAGAGTGATTTTTAACTGTCGGGCTTCAGGTAAATCCCCACTCTTAATAATGAGATTTCATTGATTTTCATAAATTTTTTTGTTATTTTATTTCATTATCATTTACTGAGTTTCGTTGAGAAAAAGCAAAAATTGCGGCCGCTAGAGCGACTTCTACATTTTCGCTACAGGTTAATTCCCCCCTCCATTGGTCCAATTTTACTGGTTAACGAACTCGATGAATCGTTTTTTTAATTTATTGTTATATGCTGCGTTTCACTGAGAAAAAACAAAAACTTGCTGCCGCTAGAGGGTTATTAAAAAAAAACTACACACATACATGCATTTCATGGGTACAACTGCAATAGTTACATTCCTTCGCAATTCGCTAAAATGCACGTTTTATCAGAATCGAATATACAAATTTGTTTAAAAATTTCATGGTATGTTTACCAAACCTTTTTGTTTAATTAACGCACCTCTATTTTGATAGAGCAAATTTTATCGAATTTACACATAGAAAATGACACAAAAGTGTAGCCAAAATTCATTAGATATAAAATATAACATTTCTATAATGAAAACATAGATGTAAAATGTTACTTTATTGTCGAAGCTTTCATAAATAACCTGCAATCATTTCAACTTCAAATAGATCTCAGACAACTTGCACTTTATACGCATAACTTTGAACATTAAAGAGATGGGCGTTCCTGAGCCCCTTAAGCATGTACTTTAAGCGGTTGAGTAGGTGCGTTAGTATGTTGCAAACAAAGCGTGATAGCTCGTCGTTGTGTTAACCACTGTGCAAGTGAATTTAGAAATAATTGAATAAGAGTTTTCCTGTGCTAAAGTTTCAAACCTTTCCCTAGTAAATAAACAAATAATAATGATACAAAACAGCCACCAGAGTACACAATAGCGTTTTACAAGATTTTTCTAAAATAATGTTAAACTAGTTTGGCCATTAATATTGAGAGCTGGAAAAAGACATGTATGTGGATACTTATATGTACATTTTCCTATGTGTATTTCTTTATTCTATTTCCACCAGTTTCCTATCAATATGGAATAAATTAATGAACTTTTTTTCTCGAAACAACACAGTACAAAAACATTTTTACAAATGAGTAATTTTCCAGTCATTAGAGGTAGCACAAAGCGTAACAAGCAAGCTATGAGGACTTGCAAAACAAATGCAAGCGGTGGATATTACAAAACAAGCGAGACATGACAGCTTCAATGTCATCTACAAAGCAAGAGGCATACCTTAGGTTTTGCTATGGCAACTCTCCCAGCTTCCGTCCTGAAGGAAACAGTCGACTGTCGGTAATTGGTCACATTTCAAGGACTGCACGCTTCAGGGAGTTAATATCTCTGGAAAGCTGAGTATCAGATATGACAGAACGCGGTCCTCTTGCAAGGGATATGGAAACCTGGTAACTAACAATGATACCCTTTAAGATATTTAATTATAATATTCTAAACTATTTTGGCAATGCTTTTTCAACTCAAAGGTATTATAAAAAAACACTGTAAATTGGGTGGCTAGAGAAATAAAAATATAGATTGAAAAGTGGGGCTGTATTAACGAAATTAAACCGCAGAATTTTGTAATATCGGTTCTAATATTTGTGAGTAATAAAACAAGTATTATAAACTCCCTATGGGTTGTTATAACTTAGCCCATTCGTTAACAAAACTCCTGTGACATGTTGTATACACAGTGCGTTCAAGTGGATATTCATCTGTGACAGCGCCGCCCGCATTGCGGCTGGAAGCCTGCTGTCTGCCGGTTGATGCAAATGTACATAGCCCCTCAATTCAAGCACATTGATATCTTGTGTGATAATAGATGTAAATGAGAAGGTAACAGGTGAAATAAAAACGAACTGTGGTCTAAAACAGGGATATAGTCTCTTTCCAATATTTAATATATAGATCAGTAAATATTTTGCTATTTGTAGATGATATAGTATTCATTTTTGACAAGGTAAATAGACTACAAAAAGCAATATACCAACTAAATAAAATAAATAAACAATACAAAATGATAATTTCAAAGACTAAAATAAAAGTAATGGCATTCCGAATTAAATACCCAAATAAGAACAAAAACTTTCCTCTCTGCATTTCTCTGCATGTTAAGCTTTTGTTTTGGGGTACTTTTTGCTAACCATTGGCCAGAAGCGAGCTGCATATAAATTCATATATCAAGTGCCCTTTATATTTTTTCTGAAACCAGTCAGAGGAAAAGCTGAATAGCCTTGTACAGAAAAACAATAGAATGCTAACGATAAATTAATGTGAAACGCCGCGCGGGCAAATTCAGGTAAACAAGGTCAAAATATCAATTGGTAGCAACTGGAAATGAACGAGCCATATTAATAGTGAAACGGGCTTGGGGCCAGACATCAATTAATCATCCTCACTGCTGGGAAATGATCCGTTACCGTAGGGGTTTCAAGCATTGTTCTAGCATAAATCAAGCACAATTAAAGTCAAAGTTTGCATTTACATTACTAAAGCTCATTTTGAAGTGTATTTGTAATTAGGACGCTATCGTATATATCAGAAATCGACAAACAAAATTAAATACTTATCTGAATCACCATACGCCTACATATATGTGACGGAAAATCTTAAAGAATGGTTGGGTTTTTCTGAATGCCTTCGACTATGACATGCGGTACGGATAATATTCCTTCTTTCTTTGTTCATGGTGAAATTTCGTTACGCCATCGCCGGTTTTGCTAGATGTGGTGTTGCTCTACGCTGCAATTTCCACACCGTAGTAAGATCCCAAACCTCCTAGCGGATTTAACACCCTCAATGGTGATGGTAGGTCTAAAAGTCAGGTCTTCAATAAAAAACACGTGTGATTCATCTGGTGGCTTGATAAGTTTGACTTATATGGCAACTAATTCCAATAGTTTTCTTATGGGATGATCCTGCAATGGATGCCTTAACCGAGTGAATCCAAACCTTTGAGATGTAGTCGCCATACAACTGAGGTTCAAGGCGTTTCTGAAAGCAGATTGTATTTACCTTGTCATTATTTGCAACTCTGAGAATTTTGAATGTCTCAGGACGCAATTGCCTGCAACCACCAAGAATGCCTTGAATAACTTTTCTTTGTACACGAGCCTCCAGATTGAGAAAAGAGGTTGGAAACCACCGGTTTGGGCAAAATTGGGAAAGGGAATTAATGAATCAGGAAAACTGCATAGAGGAAGGTCAGGAACCACCTGAAGGACATGGACAGGCAGCATGTAGAAAGAAGATCTATTAGAAGTACGAGTATAATTGAAACTCAAACCGGGGTGTGAAGATAGAACAGTGGCCGGACTCATAAACAGGGACTCGCTTGGGTTAGGCTTGGGACATGGAAAAGATTCATGAATGAAAAGTTGTCCTGTATGTGGAGAGGAGAAATCGTGGTCACATATCCTGGCGAACTGTAGCAGTACTGAGGCGTAGAGAAAGAAGTACCTGCCGCTTTCCTTTCCTGATTCTGACCGAGGCCAAGGTACATGCTGAACTCTGCTAATAGGTAACTTCTTGTCGAAGGTGAGACGGCTGAGATGCGAAAAAACTAGAATTTTTACTTTTGTGTATTATGCAAGCAAGTGTGGTCCGGCTGACTCTTGGGAAGTTGTAAGGATATTATCATATATTCTGTTTTCCCGAATGACTTTCAGCAGCGCCTCCTTTGATTCATTGGGCGGTAGTAAATAATACGTGGATGGTTTGTATCGTCCAAATATTTGATACCCAAGCCTCATTCAAAGAAACCGCCCATTATCATGTATTACTGGCATTGATGTAGCGTTCCTTGATATGTCGCTGTTCTCCAAAGCTTGACCATGTACCGTTTTGGGCCATGTTTTCATGAATTATGCTGCATATTGTGCCTATGGATATTTCTGTGCGGTTGACAAGGCTGCTTCTCTGTATTGGTGAGTTTTATTGAGTTACTGCTTTCTTGGTATGGACCACTACTGCTGTGCTGGTTTTCTTCTTATACTTTTTATTATTTATTTATTTTCTGCGGGCTTCATGGAAAGCAATCTTATAAAGTTGAGTATTATGACCCCTAGGACTTGCTAATGGTGAACCTCTTCTTTTTATACGATTTACATTCATTAATAGACTGTAATCAGCAGTACCTGGACCACAAAATCGGCAAATTTTATATCATTTTTCACCAATTCTTGAGTGTGACTGTACCAACAGTTGGCGCTGTCACGAGATGTGCTAAAATTAGCGACGACAGACGAATCCTTCAAGGCCGTCCGAGCTTAACTAGTTCAAAACTGCTTTTACATCGCAGAGAAATAGGAGCATCTTACTGCTGTGGAGTGTAATAGTTTAGATTTCATGTCTCTTAATGAATTTAGTGATCTTTGAAAAGCATGCTGTAGGTTTTGAAGTACTAAGTTAGTCCCCATTTATTTTTTCCTCGTGGTATATTGTCTTAAGAGGATAATGACCATCATACAAGGGGTGATACTTCCTTCACGGGACCGTTCCACATGCAGTTGGCCGTCGTTCTCTCTCGTTACTACGCTTGAAAGTTGGCCGAGGAGCCGGAGGGGAGGTCAGTACGAGTTTAACTCTTAGGAACTCATTTAAGTATTGTGTGACAGTGATGGGCTGCATAACACAGGGTATTGATTACATTAATATGTTTCAATTCCGGCATTATATTCCCCAAAGAGCATTTATTTATGATTCGCACGTGCGTACAGAATCAGCTCCTTATGTAGAGATTGTTTCAAGAGAGATTCCCTTATTTCAACTTCCTAGTAGAAGTTCCAATCACATATTGATACACAAATTTCGTGAAACGGGAAGTATTCTTGATAAAAAGCGTATACAGTCCTCAAGGAAACGTTAGATAACACTGGACATGCTTTGGAATGTTCTCCTAAAAATTCACTTGAACATCTTTCTCAGCAAACAGGAATTTTCTCTTCCTCTGTCCCAACGGCTACATTGCTGTTGGTTAAAACGCTTTAACTTGAATGTAGCGCTAGAACTTAAATCTGGTAACCCTGCATCCAGGAGATAGATTTTTTGAATGGATTTTGAATAGTGTGTATGACAGAGAAAACCTAATTTTGTTTACAGACTAAACTTGATTCCACCTAAGTGGTTACGTTGATACACAAACAACCGATTTTAGAGTTAAAAAAAAAATATGCTTCACGAGAAACCACTACATAATCAAAAGATAGGAGTGGGTTCGTCATTAGCCAGAAGAATTTTTTTTTTTTTTTTTAACGGGCAATAGTGATAGGTATGTGCAGAATATTTTTCAACCCTTTCCCCGTAAATTAACGTTGGTTAGCGACTTTGCAACGGGACTCTGCAACAACACATAAGGCCTAAGTCTTCTTGCTTGCAATTCAGGAGTATTCCACAGCATATGTCGCTCTCGATTCACCAATTTAACGCCCAGCGATTTATTTCTTTGGGGCATTAAAGGAAAAAATGTACAAGACAAATCCACACACATAAATGAACTGGAACATATCATTCATGAGGAAATTATTTTCATTTCTCAGAGGGAACTGCAGAGGTTAAGTTTGCAAATTTATCAAAAGTTTCTATAATTTTTTAAAAAAGCATTATCATCATCAATGTATATTTTTGCCAAATTTTGCAAGTTTAATATAATTGGTGTAATTTTCTTATATTGTAGATGGGAATATTTTTAAGAAACGATTCATCTAGACATTTAACTGTGTCCCATATTATAACTTTAAATGTTTAACCACTTACTTCAATTATCATTATTTTAATGTAGTTTATTACTCATCATTAAAATTATTTTTATTAAGAATTTACAAATTAATTAAAATATTCTCTTCCTTGATGTACACTGCAGTCTAATGTGGCTTCTATAGTCAGCAAAACGCACTAGTATAGAAAATAGCATAAATATTATCCCTGATCTGAAGGGGGGGGCATTTAAATCTAATAGCACCTACCACATTTTAAATTTATGAATACGATTAAATATGTGAAAAACATTTAACAATTCTGTATACTATATTGAAGTAAAGAGATTAAACAGCCACTGTACACATTTATTTTGAAATAAAGTATAGAACATGTTCAAAATTCGAATCAAAATAACCATAAAAGGTGAAAACAAGCGAGACAGATGATTAGTGTAACACCAGTTTTTACTACTGAGGCACTACAGGCGGTGGACACTGACGATACATGAGATGAAATGATACATTGGAAAAAAATTTTTTTAAGGAAAGAAACGTTCCAGGCCTAATTTTAAGGTACCTCCCCGGCATTTGCCATTTATGAGGACTGGGGAAAACTTGAAAATAACTCAGGGAGAACGGTCCTGGCGGGAATCGAACCCCAGACCTCCCGCTCACGAATCCGCGCCATAACAGCCTCCGCCATCCGTTGCGGTAGCGAGAGAGACCTTGAATTCTTCACATTCATAGAAACCTCCACAGCACGTTATTCGGCACCCTTATTCTTCATGTTGCGCATGTGCAGACTCTAATTTTACTTGCTTACTCCTTCAACTTGGTCATTTTCAATTTCCCAACCGTCTCAGAGCTACACTCCATATATGCCAATAATTATTTGTTCAGTGATTTCTGCTGCTGTTGTACTTTTTGTAACTCTGACACGTGAAGGTTAATACGGCAATGTTTACATTTAGCTGCTCGTTTTAATCGTTAAAGATTAAGGATAAGTCTCCATAAACTTGTATAAAGTTTGGTATAATTTGCTTTATCATTACACATTTTTACATAGAAGTTCATATCTGCAGAATATGTTTAATATTCGTTTTATGGAAGTCCATAGCACATTTGCTGTAGAACACTAAACTGCGAAGGAGTTATTAGTGATGGAAGTTTCATTACATGCAAATATAGCTTATCACTCAATAACTCTTCTTGTCGGTCTCTAGGGATGTTGCTGGTTTTTGGGACCTCATAGTGCCGGGGTTTAGTGAGGAGAAATATAGGTGATGTGTTGACGAGAAAGAATGCCTTGTTATCTGCCAGTTGACGTCGTGTATTCAACGAAAAGTGCATACCAAGGCGTTTCTCGTCGGACCGCAGTAATGAGACGTTTGGCAGACACGTGGAGCTATAATACCTGACAAACAGTAGTTTCCTGACTGCGAATAGAGACACCGAGCAGAAGTGAACCTCGAACATTGCGAGTTCCCCAGACTAGATTCTGACTTCTGAATGCCCCCAAAAAGGGCGGTTTCATTTCCTTAAATACTCAATAAGACTCATTTTACCACGTGATACAGAGAGCTCTATTTTTCCGCTACTATGAATTTAGACATCCTTATAGGCTATCATGCAACTCTCATATTATTGGCTAGTGAGATTATCTGAACGCAACAACTTGGCGATTCGTCCACCGTTCAATTTCAACCTCTGCCGTACGTTAGAGTTCAACGTACCTTAACGGTAGCACAGGTGTGAACAGCGTTCTTCTTTGCCAACATACCTGCCCGGGGGAAAGCAACCCCCTTCCCAATGAACAAAAGGGGAATTTACTCTATTGTCTGCCAGATCGGTCCCTCTGCTGCCCGAGCTTTTCGTGCTTTTCGTAACTTTTTTACACACAGAACCCTTCACTTGCAGCTAGCAGAAATAAAATGTTACATACATTCTGATTAATTCCTCACAATTGATGGGGTACCAAGGACGGATCAACTATTAGAAATGATTTGATGCTTCAAAATAAATATCTCGTCGTAAAAGACAAATTATCTTGCCAAATTCTCTTCGAGAATCAGAACTTTCCAAATCTCCTTAGTGTATCTGCATCGCTCAAGTGTTTTTGTAATTTTTTGTACCAAATACGCTGCTATTTTTCCCAATGCAAGTTATATTTCGAAGCACGTAATTTTAATCGCTTTCAAACCTCTCGAATAGGGCTAATTTTTCGCCGTTGTGCTTTATGTTTGAACGTGTGTGCAAACATAGTCAATAATTAAAGGGCGCCCAGAGAGAGAAGCCGTGGGGAAACGCGCTTTCGAGTTTAATTAAAATAAAGGCTTACCGGTAATAATGGTTCATTTCATTGTCGGTTTTGCCTCGAGATGGCAGAATGAGATGTAATGCCTAATGTGGTTTCCAAAAGCAAGGACGCCAGCAGGAGACTTGTGGCTGGCCCGCATAGAACAGTTGCGCAGCGCCATAAATTGACCACCTCAGATTTTTCTATGGCAGATCAAGCTATAAAACCCGCCGAAGACCACCGTAATGCGAAGTTTTATGACTGCTGTTACGGTTTCAAGTAGTTAAATGTGCGCGTGAATATATATATATATATATATATAGCTGCGGAAAAAAAAGTATAAAGAATTTACGAATAGAAAGGATATGTAACTCCAAAACTATAAATGTTTTTTATCGGTGTTCAAGAGGAATAAAACGCAATAGTTTACCTTAAACAAATACAGAGCATTGCTTTAGTGTGTTTCGTTGATAGAAAGTCAACCACAATAATTGTACATTAAATTAAACTATTATAGTTTTCAAAAGGCTTTACCACTTCTATGATAATTTGTACAATGAGTGTCAATGCATGACTTGTGGTTAGATTGAGGTACAACTTTATGATTGCGCCTGCAACACTCAGTTTTTTTCAATTCTACTACGTAAATTTTCGGTTTCAATCATTTTTAGGATCTATATTCTTCATCTTAACCTGTTTATCCGTGTGCAGAGTTTATTGCTGGGGCATAAGGACGCCAGGCAGCGAAACTTGTTAGGCTTCATGTAAGAGGAAACTTCTCTTCCGCTATGTACCTAAGATCCCCCTGTTGTTTTAGCCGCAAACTCTCAAAGGTTAAGACAACAAGGACTTTCCTCGCCTGGACACTTTAAGTTTAAGATTCTTGCCTAAGCTACTTCTTATAGGTTTTATGATTATATCGCCGATATTCTTCTTATTTATAGCATTAGCAGTAACTGTAAATATTTTACTCTCAATATTTAGTTAAAAATCGGGTAATTACATATGGGGATATACCTGACTATCGAAATTTAAATAGTGAAGTTTATAACGAAATTTAAAAATTGCTCTAGTGTCCTCAATTTAAAAAAATTTAAAGAAAATTCGGTATACACCATTGAAATAAAACAATAGCAATAGTTTATAAAAATCAGTGAAATCAGATTATTAGGAGTGAGGATTTCCCTGAAACCCAAAATTTAAAAATCGCTCTAGCAGCATTAATATTTGCTTTTCGCAATGAAATTCCTTATATGCCAATTAAATAAAATAAGAAAAATAATTTCTGAAAATCCGGGAACTGGGGCCATTAGGAGTGGGTTTTTACCTGAAACCCAAAATTTAAAAATCGTCCTAGCGGTAGCAATATTTGTTTTTTCACAACAAAACTCGGCATACAGCATTTAAATCAAATAATAAAAATAATTTGTGAAAATTGAACCATCAGGAGTATGGGGGTATGCCTAAAAATCGAAGTTTAAAAAGCGCTCTTACATTTAATTTTTTCTCTATTGTTTCAAAATAAAAGTAAACATTAACTCAGCATATAAACTGAATTCATAACATACATATGTTTTATATTTAACAAACACGCCCTCCTGAAGATAGCAAATGTGAAATATTAATTTAATATGTATGTGAGAATTATATTTGTATGTAAGAGTGCTTTGTAATAACCTTCGGGAAACGTTTGTGTTACATGTTTTTACTGCAATAACATTTAAATTAAATTTCAAAGCCAACGAAAATCGGTGTAACTTTCAACTGTTTTTATTTGCTTAGTACATTGCAATTGTTTGTAAATAGTAGCATGTTTTTGTTTTATTGAAACATATGAACATCATCTTAAATACACAATGTAACTCGAAACTTTCTGTTATTTCTCTCTATTTTAGTGAATGTAATGGTGATATCAAGAGCTTAGTCCATAAACATGGTTATATTTAAAAATATCCAGACAGTATAGCTTTGTTTATCATTTGATTAATAGTATACCACGAATACCATTCACAGCGTTGTGCTTATAAATACGCTTTGAATTTTGCAGATTTGGAGAAAGTTTGAGCTAAAGAACATGGAGTGTCAAGTAAAAGGGGGGGGGGTTAATAAAGGACTAATGGCAGTGGAGGCTGCTCGAAACATGTGTGCCGTGAATAGGAAGAATGCCATCGGAGAAAGCACGGCTAGAAAATGGATATGTGTTTTCGAGAGGGCCACTTTGACGTGAGCGATTCGCCACGTTCAGAAAGCCATCGGGCTTTGATGAAGATATTCCCGAACTCTTTAATCCGTTCTGCTGATTTAAAGCTCTCCTAACGCTTGCTCTGCTTTCACATGAAAGAGTTTTTGATCTCCTATTAGGATGCATTGCACCCAGCTTTTCAAAGCCTTTTTCATGTACAGTTCTTCATGTAGAATATAATCTACACATTTTTTTTTCTTTTGAAATTGCTATAGTTTCAAATACTTCCCGCACTTTAAGTAGCACACCATTTTTTAACATACCATATATATGACCATATTTAAATTCAGCAGCACTTTTTAATCGTTGAAAATGGAGAGGGACTTGCATAAATTTTTATAAATTTTTTATGAATTTTCCTTTAGCGTCAAGGGAAGTATTAAAGGGAAAGGGGTAGGGTTCAAAGTAATATTTTTGTATTTTGTACAATTTTAACATTTGGAATTTTCTGTATATGTTGGTATGATTTTCATTAATGTTCCTTGGTTATAAGTATTATTAATAAATGTTTAATCGTATCACTGCGGAAGCCATTTTCTTTTTTTATTTCGCGAGAACTTGTGCAGATAAAATTCTATATTTCGGCAATTATTTGCTTTAGAAAGTTGTGGTTTGTCTTGAATGATAAAATCAGTTGTATTTCATAAATTGGCAGCGTTTCTTTCTATGACATCATCCTTTGACAACAATTTTGAAGGGTTTTGGATGGTGTTTCCCTCAAAAAGTTAATTTTTCTGTAAAAGCTCTTTTTTGGCTGGAATTATTGAAAAACTACCAGTTATTTGCATAAGTTTCCCATGTTTTTAGAATGTATATAATCTACCATTTATTTATGATATTATTATGCTGATGTGGATATATTATGGTTGGTAGAGTTAGGACAAATGTGACAGAGCCCAGTATGCCCCTTGCCCTCAGTTAATTTTTTTTTTTGATTGATTTATTTATGGACGCTCTTTAACAGCTCAGGTCATCATTCAACTCAGGGCGTGAAACGGCCGACAAATTTTGCTCAGAGGCCTCTCTTTCAGGCTTGAGGTTCTTTTTCGTGCCGTAAATGTACGACACGGAACCCACGGCTTTACTTCCCTTCCGAAGGAAGCCATACTTACGATTTTTACGCCCGAAAAAATCCATCGGTGCTGGCCGGGTTCGAACCCGCGTTCTTGGGTGTAGGAGGCAAGTATGGTAACTATTACACCACCAGGACCGACGCCCTCAGTTAAGAGTCAGTAAAGGAAGACGACAGGTATTTCTTCCTCTACACCTCAGTGTTGCTACAGTTCTATAGGATATGAGTCTTCCTCTCCACATAAAGAGCAAATTCTCAGTACATTTTCACCTGATATCCTGATCTGCCGCCATGCCTCAAGCCTAAACCACGCGAGTCCCTGTTTACTGAAACACGGCGAGGCTTTTAACAGTTAAATCTTTGCAATATTTCTTCTGTGGAGCTTCTCTGCTATAAGCAGCTTGATCGTCTTTCAATCACTTACTTTCTAGACACATATTCCGATACATCTACTTTGTTACGACTTATCTCATCTTATTAACGAGAATGGGGCTTTAGGTAATCATAAATGAACAATAAATATATATAGGCATTTTCACCAAAAAAGCTAAAATTATTGTTAAATAAATAATAATATTAAACAATTCCCCAGATCTAATATACATTAAAGGAAAAATTAAATACTTAAATTCTTTATAAAATCATAAAATACTTAATAATAAAGGTAAAGAAGCTATTCATTAACCTTATTAATACTATATTTAAAGCCAAAAAATCATGTTACAGAAACTATTAGAATCCCCTCATACATAAACTTTAGATAAATTATGGAGCACCCATCTTGAAGACATTTTTATTACACGCAGGTGCTCATGAACGATGGTTGAAGCATTCGGCCATCTAATTGTTAATGCCAACTTAATGTACTTGTAGGTTAGTCTTGGGCCTTCTCTGATCATTGTTTGCACAGAGGTGTTGTTCTTCTCAGTCACTACTGTTGTTGGTCTGCCACCCTTTTCATCTTTAAGAGATTGCCGTCCCCAAACCAGCGGAATACAGTAACACGTGAAGGAAAAATGCCCCAAGTGATTGCGTTTCATTTAAGGCACATTTGAAATCGTACAAGATCATCGCATGAAAATGCTCTTCCTAAGTCTCATTGCACTTACAAGAACTTTTCGAGACTAAAGCATAAAATGCAGGGAAATTAATAACGGAATAGAGCTCTACCTGCTACCATGGCATCAATGACTCAGCAATAATGCTTTCCCAGGACGGGCTAATGTTCCGTGTCTCAATACTTATCTAGTGATCCTTGTATTAACACTTGAATCATAAGTAATTATTATTTTAAATCTTTAAGACGCCTTATTCTCTAAAACCTGCTAAATGGTACATTTGGTAGCTAAGAGAACAAGATGGAAATGCTGTTAAAGCGCTATTATTGACTTCTGATGCATTTAGAACCGGCATCTAATAACAGTAACCTTGGTAGTGGAGGGAAAAAGAGTTAGGAAGAGGTTATGGCGTACGTAAAGTTGCCGGTAGCATCAATTCCGGCTAACAGGAAGTTCCAGCACAGAGATAAAATCTCAGAGCTGCTTGTCCCTCTATCAGGTTTTATAATTATGGTTCTGATGCGTGCGAGAGGGGTTGGAAGGGGTGGTTATGCGGATTACGTGACTGAGGTCGCACATTAACAATGCTATGGCAACACAAAGCATGTTTTGTGCGCTGTGGGTAACAGGTTTTACCAAGAAAGCATTGGGACACTAATTAGTGCAATACATGCGGTTGCCATGCGACAGAAAGCAATGAAATCCCTCAAAAACAAACGTCCTTCGTTAATTATACCGCCTACACAAAAGGTATCAATGCAAAAACTAACTTTCAGTGTTCCATCGGTGAATGCGGATTTATATCATGATGTAAATATTTGCTGTCGGTCCTGGTGTTGTAGTGGTTGCCTCCTAAACCGAAGATTGCGGGCTCGATCCCGGCCAGGACCGATGGATTTTTTGGGCCTAAAAATCCTAAATATGGCTTCCTTCGGAAGGGAAGTAAAGTCGTGGGTCCCGTGTTGTACATTTACGGCACGAAAAAGAACCTCAAGCCTGAAAGAAGATGCCTCTGAGCAAATTTGTCGTTCGTTTCATGCCCTGGATTGAATGGGACACTGATGACCTCAGATATTAAAGAGCGCCCGTAAATAAAACAAATAATAATCAATTGTAGACCTTAGATTGCGGGTTCAATCCCGGCCAGAGTCGGGGCGTAAAAATCCTAAGCATGGCTTCTTTCGAAAGGAAAGTAAAGCCCTGGGTCTCTTATCTTAGATTTACGACATGTAAAAGCGGTGCATACTAGTTGCGGATTAAACACGAAAAGATATCCTTGTTGCTTATCCCCTTGAATATTGAAACATTCGAGTTGCGCAGCACATTTTCCTTCCCACTTAACCAGACTGAAGACTGGTCACCAAATACAGTACAACTTGGCAGGTGTGTTAAAATATGTGACATTGAATATTTAACATTTACGACAGAAATTTGTATGTTGCGGCTTTGAAGTATAGTGACTGTAACTTGCTTATTTCGCCTTGTATAAAATGAATCGTTTTGTGTTGTAGAAATTCCTCCTTGTCCACTCTTTTTTCTTTCTTTTTTTTTTTTTTTTTTTTTTTTTTTTTTTCATTTGGTGTTTTTCAAATTCACACTTCATTTTTACGTAAGAGGTTACTTGACTTCTATCTCACTAATGGCTTCCAATAATTGACATTTTCTCGGGTACATGTGCTCGGGGAACATAGCGTTCAGCTTTAAATCAAAACGGTGGAAGTTTGCATTCAGACTCGATGTAGTGTTCTAACACATAATCTGAAAACTGACAGCTACATCGTTTGGTTGAATGACCATCATTTACGAAACAGTCGCCTACCTCGATAAAATTAAAAAATAAATAAATAAATAAAAAGACCAAAAAGATCGTTAAGAAGTCAGAAATGTTATCCTGACTAATATATATATATATATATATATATATATATTTTACAAAACCCAAAGATTGTATTTTGCGAGACCAGATCTGGCCAAGATGGGAACGATATCCTTTCAGAGACTTAGTTGGCCAAATGGCAAGCAGCAGGATGAATAGTCACTTCAGTTTAACATAAATAGCCCTCGAAAAAAAAAAAATGACTGGTGAATGATTGTTTAGAAGCTGAATGGTCGTTTCTATTAAGAGACTTGTCAATAAAAAAAATAGAATAACGGCATGTATGAGTAATTCTTGAAACCATGAACCACGAAAAGTTGCTGAAGCAGGGAGGAGCAGCTTGTAAAAGTTCCGTCTATGAATAACATCAAACTGTATTAAAAAGCACAAGTTTTTCGCTTTGGTCAACCCTACAATGTTATTCTGGACATAGTTAACAAATTACCATCATTTAATAAGTTTTTTTAAGGTACTGAGATATAATAGCGTGCAAACCTCGATAGACCCCTTGATAATTTAGGATAAGGCTCCCATACGAACAGTGTGCACATGTTTCTAATCAGAAAAAACTGATGCTTTTCCTTATTAAAACGTCCAAACATGACTTGCCCTTACAAACAGACGGATCCGGTGCAATAGTCACGCCTCATTTCACGAACGGCAGCGGAGAAAACCGAGTGATAGTTGCAAAAGATGCAGGCGAATGGAACAGTCGTACCGCACTGAAACAAGCTATCATACGTAAAATTAACTTTTTAGGGTGCATGTTATTAGTTAATTACCTCTATCTGACAGAGGGATTCCTCCGTTCTCTTTACCGCTTTCAAATTACAACTTATTGTTAGAGATTCATTCATTGGGCCTTCTGAGTGAGTGCGTAGTTTTGTAAGCACAGCATTTTTTGATTGTTTATCGTATCGTTCCTCCACGGTTCCGAAATAATGAAAAGCCACATTTTCTAAGGTGTGTGTCTCAAGGCTATTTCCTAGCACTTTTTCATTACGAGTTCTCATTAAGCGCAGAGAACTAGAAAAAATCAATTCTTTTAATTTTTCTTTTGTTATCGATCACAATAATGGATTGGTATTTCAATAAAATTGTTTTCAGAACGCCGTAGCCACTTGATGGCTTGTCTACGAGGTTTACTTTCTCTGGAATGGACAGCATGCAGATTTTCTCCGTGTATTTCGATTTCCATTGCCATTTAGCCTCTAACAACAGAATTTCGGTGCGCGGTTTTAAACTGGACCACCCAACTGCCTTCAGCCTCCCGTGTACGGAATCCTAATGACCTGATTAGCAAAGTGTGTCAGCACAAGCGAATGTTATATAATCCATACTAAAATATAGGTCAAATTGCGATTTAGAAAAGCCTTCGTTGCCAATGGAGCAGATGTTTTGTAAGTGCAGAGCAGTAGGAAAACCTTAAAAATATTTTTCGAGTTTTTCAAGTGCTATTTTTGTATTCACACAATTTAAAGCTTTGATAGATCAAAAAATGTATTACATTATACCGTCTGTTCAAAGCATTTATAAAATGCTATTTAAATTTTGTATGGCATACTGGGTGGATATTTTTTCTTTTTTATTTTGTAAACCATGTCTGATATTAATTTTAACCTGGTATACATTTTATACATTTTTTGTAACTGGTTAATAAACAAACCCTCCATATTTTTAAAAACACTGAACATAATGAAATGAGTCTGTAATTCTGCAAGAGTAATTTTGATGCATATTGTTTGTATGGTCTTAAAATTACTTTCTTTAGCAAATCTGGAAATAAACCGCTCAGAAAGCTTTGATTGATAAATATGTGTGTTAAATGGTTCAGCTATTTCATACTTACAATATTAAACTATTTGGTTTGAGAAGTCATCAATGGCACCTAGGCTTTTTGTTTTAATTCATCTATTTGCTCTCTCACATCATTTGCTATCTCTGTTAGTACTGTCGAATTACAAGTGTATCTGCTCGTATAATTAGAAAAGTTCCAATATAATATTCATTGAAAATGTTCATATAACAAGTAGAAATTCTAATCTACCATGATTTCTAATACAAGATTTTCAAATATAATTAATGTAGTGTCTTTATTTACAAAATTTTCAATTTCGATGTGTTTTTTAATGTTATTTACAGAAGTGTTTATTTTATCCCACAGATTCCTCGAGCAGTATTTTATATTTTTTATTCATTTCAGAGATTGTAATTGCAGGATGTTATGAAAAGTTGTTTAATAAGTTTTTCTTTTATTTTGCAGGTGAGTACCGGTATTGAAAAGCTGCTTTCTGGTGAGTTACCTTATCTAAACTGTTATAATATGTATACGTTTATGAACTTACTCATGAAATTTAATTATATAAAGCACAATTCTAATAAATCTCGTACTTTCGTATAAGCTTCAATCATGTAGCTGAATATATGCATGCTGTCTTAAATAAAGGTTCATCTGGACTAAATTGGTAGAATGCTGTACGCCATTTTCTTTGTTAGTGCTACAAACATGTTCTTCATATAAGGCCACTACAGATTCAGGCAATTAAAATGGATGACCAAAATTTTTTTCTTTTGTTTTATGAAATAGAAAAAGTCCCCTAGGATCATGTCTGGGTTGAAGGCGCAGATGAGAGAAATATTTGATCATAAATTCCGCTGTTTCTTATCCAGTTTTTTAGTGGTGTTTAACGCCTGTTTTTACTACTGAGGCATCATAGGCGGTGGACACTGATGATACATGAAATGAAATTATAAATTGGAAAAGGATTTTTTAAGGAAAGAAACGTTCCAGGCCTAAGTTTAGGGTACCTCTCCGGCCTTTGCCAATTATGAGGACTGAGGAAAACCTGGAAAAAACCTCAGTCAGAGAGGACGATCTTGGCGGGATTCGAACCCCAGTCTTCCCGCTCACGAGTCCGCGCCTTAACGACCTCGGCCAGCCGTGGCTGTGATATATGGGATGAAATGGCCATCCATGGCGGTTACCAGTGTGAGTGTAGCCAAATTTCCATATTGATTTATGTAATAATTTTTTAAAAATATTTAATTTACTTTTATATATTAATGTGATAAATATTTCACACGATGCATAATTTACAACGTTAACAAAATTACGTGTATATTCTTTCGTACTACCCTGGTACGAAAATAAAATAATTTCTACATTATTAATACTTATTTTATGTTTTTCATGCTTGACCAAATTAATGATCATATATCTGAAGTAATATAACATTTTTATAAACTTTTTTTAAATTTTTGTTATAATTAGTGTTTAAAGTATGAACACAAATGAATGAAAGCACTTTTTGAATGCAAGAAAATGTAATAAAAATTAAATTAAAAATCTATACACATTTCAACGTGAGAATTTCTGCTGTAAAACTTTATTGCCAGACTATAAAGACATCAAAGTGAAGATTTAACTTCTACATGGACCATAGTGTCGAAAAGGATTGATCTGCACATTTCAGTTTCTTGTTGTAGCTGGTTTTCTACACTTAATTAAAACTTCTTGCGTTTCTGGAAAGTCGAGTGTGTCCTGTCATTTTTGTTTCGTTTGTTGGTTTTGTTTGATTCTCACTGCTGGCATCTTTAAAGACAACATAGTACAATATATTGCTGCCTCAATTCAATTCGGATTTAACAAATTAAGTATAGCTAACCGCTTTTAAAAGGTGTATACTTGGGTGGAGTAGCTGCTCTGTATTATAAAAATGTTTTAGAATCTTAAAGCAAATAAATTTAATTTATCGAAATTGTGAGAACACATAAACGTAAGCTTGTTACATTTAAAATTTAAAAATTAAATTTCGAAAATGTCAAATAAAAAGAAAAAAAAATAACATTTCAAAGTTTTTTTCTTTCTTACACCCAATTTTTTAATGCTACGTGTTATATTTTGTGAACTTAATACCAAATTTTGAGTATTTTTCTTTTATTTAACTGCATTAATTCCTTGTGAACACACGCTGAACACTCCAAGGCTCTAAAATTGTGCTCTATGCTCGATGGTAGTTAAGTGCAGTTTATCAGCACACGCCACTGATTTTCTTGCCTTCCAGGAAGTCGCACCCTTTCCGCTTTTCCTCGGAATGCCTTCCAGGATAAAAGTGACTTTTTTTTTATTTGCATGAACTTTCCAGCTAAGCTCACGAAAATGTAAATCATTTTAAGTTCTCGTCGTACTTACTTCACAAATGTTATTTTCTCTTCCGGAAGCAGAGACATTCCTTTGGGAGAAGAACAAGGGAAATTCTCTTGAACCCGGGGGCGCGTTTCAAAGATCGGTACTGAGAAGCGTGAAAAGTGGGCGTCCTATCGAAAAGGAAACGGTAGGTGGCAAATGGTCATAAAAATGAACTTTTTCCTAATTGCAATTGTGGGCAGAATATTTGAGAGTTTCTCTCTTGTCGATCTAATATCCAGTTTGGAACAGAGTGTCTTAACACCAGTGATGTTATTCTGTAACGTAATAAAGCGACAGTTGATGGATAACTCCAGCAGTTTAAGGGAAGTACGAAAGGCCTATCCTTGTAATATTAAATTTACCAACTCACTTCCCATTTTTTCAAGGACTATTAAAACTAATAAAATGACATCTTTACACCATACAGATGCACATAATTGAAATTTGCTAACCTATTTTCACTACTATATCAGGACTCTGAAGAAAATTATAAATTATTTTCAATTGTTTGCTTTTTTTCTATTGTTTTCCATCATTTAATTTTTTACGTTGTCACATTTTCATCACAACAATATCATGAATAAGTGGTAAACATTTCAAAGTGATAGCTTACACAGATCATTAAAAAATGGGAAACTTATGCAAAAAAATATGTAGCTTTGCAATAATTGCAGCCATTTTAAACCAACTTTTTGAGAGAAAACAGCAGTTAAAAACCCTCCAACATTGTAAACACCAAAGGATGATGTCATGAAAACACACGCTGCCAATTTATGAAATACAATTTTTTTTTTCCATTTAAGTTGAACCACAACCTTCTACAGCAAATCATTTCTGAGATATAGAATTTTATCTGAACAAGTACTTCTGCAGTGATATAATTATACATTTATTAATAAAACTTATAACTAAGGAACATTAATGAAAAACATATAACATAAACAAAAAATTCCAAATATTAAAATGGTACAAAAATAACTCATTGCGATTCAGATCACACACGTATGTTGGCAAACTAAATGCTTCGTGGTCATGTAACCGCCTGTTGTGTCTTAATAGCAAAATCGGGCGCTAAACACCATTCAAAAAAATAAATAAATAAAAAATGACCATGTTAATGCGGAACCCTTTTTCTTGCCATAACTAAAATAAAACTTATAACTAAGGAACATTAATGAAAAACATATAACATAAACAAAAAATTCCAAATATTAAAATGGTACAAAAATAACTCATTGCGATTCAGATCACACACGTATGTTGGCAAACTAAATGCTTCGTGGTCATGTAACCGCCTGTTGTGTCTTAATAGCAAAATCGGGCGCTAAACACCATTCAAAAAAATAAATAAATAAAAAATGACCATGTTAATGCGGAACCCTTTTTCTTGCCATAACTGGTTCTCTATCATATGTAGAGGATTTTCTCATGTATCTTCCCGAACAAGAAATACTTTTTTGCAGTCATAATTTCACCTCTTTTTTTTTTACAACGTATTTCGAAAAGGGTTTGTTTTCCTGAATATTGCAGAGCATTATCCTAACCACAACATTCTCCTTTGGGAGGTTGACAAGAGCTCAAAGTTCAAAGTTTCTGAAATTTATTGAACATGATACTCTCCCTAGCATTTGCCTGTTTGAAAAATTAATAATGAATTTTTCACAAACACCATTTTGGATCCTGCATGGACGACAGTGAGACGGTTACCGAAATTCGACTTTTCAATTAATATTTTCCTTTAATTTTTGTCACTTTTCCATTTGTAACTTATTTCTTTAAGAACTCGTCTCAGAGAGTAAACCCTTAAGGAAATGCAATTCTTTCTTTTTCGAATATCATATAATTTTTGAATATGTAGAAACTTCCTTTTTCAATAAGTAAAATTCATTTATACAGCTGAGTATCCCATTCTTGTCAAAAACATTCGAATTCACTTTTGTACGCTCCGGTCTTACATATATGTGTGTAATTAGCCCATTGTGTATATATATATATATATATATATATATATATATATATATATATAGTAATACTTAACTAAAACATGCAATTTAAAACGTCCAACTGTTCGTATTAATATTAAGTATTTGAACAGATGATACACATGCAATGCCTAATGTTTTACTTGGCAGATTAAGACTGTTCCCTCCGCATATGACGCTAGCCACCTCTCCAGCTCCCAGTAGTAAGTCACTGAGAAGAAGGTATCTCATAGATTAGCTTCGTGTTAGTCTGTTTGATTACGTCTTTCCTCTTCTGTGATTTTGTAAAATCTGAATGAATCCCAACAGAAGGACTGAGATGCAGACTATATCTTTTTACAATATAATATTTCGCTATTTTTGTTGTATTTTGATGATATGGAATTGCCTGTTTATTTTATTTTTACAGTAAATCTCATTCTTATACTCCGTTAATTATATTTAGTTAACCTGATAGGCTAATATCTTTTCATTTATTACAGTTTTACCCCTATTTTACGTAATTTTCATCTGCAGCGGAACGGCGCGGTTTCTTACTAGTATTATAGACAAAGGATCGTTACAAATTGTAGTGAAATGTCAGACACTCATTCCCAGAGTGATTGATGTATATGCACAAACAGTTTTTTTTTAATATTACATGTATTTAATTTAATTATCGCTTAGATTATTCCTGATCATTACAGAATCATTTTTCATGGTAAATTTAACACACATTAATTTTTCATTAATTTCGAGGTCTCTCTCGGCCTGAATATAAAAAAATGTGGTAGCATGTCGCCACTGCATTAACAACGTTTAATTTCCTTATGCTAATTGCACAGTTGCCTTAATAATCAACTAATTTGCCATGCCATTAGCAATATTATACCTATAACAACTTCATAATCATTGCATTTAAATTAAGAACGGTTGATAAATTACGCACGCTATGATGATTTCTGTGAAATGCCTACAATTTGATCTCTGTCACACACAAGGAAGTTCTAAACAGGTTTCGGTAATGCAAGTGTGCGGAGACCGTAGAAACTCTCATGGCCACTACGTTTGCCAGATGTCACGGTTTGTAGGTTGCAAAGAGATGGTCCGTCCTGGTGGTCTAATGGTAAACCATACTTTCCTCGTAGACCCAAGATCATGGATACAATCCAGGCCAGGGGTCGATGGACTTTAGGGCATAAGAATTCTAAGTACGGCTACCTTCGGAACGGAATTAAAGCAATGGTCTCGTGTCGTAGATTTACGGCACGTAAAGAACCTCAAGTCTGAAAGAAGAGGCATCTGAAGAAAATTTATCGACCGTTTCACCCCTTGAATTGAATGGGACGCTGATGGCCTGAGATGTTAAAGAGCGTCCGTAAATTAAATAAATAAACTGAGAGATGTCATAAGTAGTTAAACGGAGTAGACTACTATAAATATTTACATTCTTTTATGAAAAATGTAAATATTATTAATGTAAATGTAATGTTATTATAATTCATGAACTACCTGCACTAAAATCCTGCAAAAAATACTGTTGATATTCTAATTTTGTTTTACTTTAGTTTGTCGATGTCAATAGACATCCCTACTGAACTTCTATTCTGTGAAAGCAGCACATTAATAGCACCTCCAATTTCAATAAGTTTTAGATGAATAACTTGGTATACACACTAATGAAGCTATAATAACAAAGCAGGCACTAACAGACACGATAGTTTTTTTATTTATTTTTTGTATTTACTCGCATTTAAAATATCAATGTAGATTTGAAGATGCTTCATAGACGAGAACACGGCTGATTTCCTGTTGTACAACCAGAATCTTTAAATCTCGTACACTGTTGATGGATTCTTCCCATATTCTACTAATAGCGAACTTGAACTGTGATTTGGACTTAAGCCCAATGAAATTCCAGTACAGCTGATGTGGTCAATGGATCAGCAAGGCAGTACAAATGCAAATTGACAGAGTTTTTTTCATAATGCTGTGTAAGGTGTGTAAAGAAAGCTAATATTCAGAAAACACTGATTTTTTTAAACACCAGAAATATTCATGACCAACCCTGCATTCACTGCAGAAACTGCATACGAAACTCCAGTCTTCTTCGGCAGGAAAAATTTACGGCCAGAGTTTGGGATGTGTGAGGCTCAAATATATGTATTTTTGAAATTCACAAGTAGAACCAGACACCGTTGCAGTAACAAACCCGGTTCTGCTTACCTGGCTCCTTGCAGTAATTCTGTATGACTTCAAGACTCGCGACTCTTTGACGTGTACAGTAAGAGAACCAGCCTTCTGAAACATGATGATGATGATGATGATGATGATGATGGTGGTGGTGGTGGTGGTGGTGGTGGTGGTGGTGGTGGTGGTGGTGATGATGATGATGATGATGATGTTTGAGAAGGTAGCTGCAGGCGCGCTCCGTGATGTCTTCTTCCACATTTGCCAAACAAAAGAACCATGCTTGCAGTTTCATTCAACAAAGATCCTGTTGTCTCCATCTTCCTCGCAGTTTCCCTGTTGGGATGTAAATTCTAAATCTCATGATAGAGAATAATGACATCTCAGCCACACTGATGGACATTTTGTACTTAACCCTCCGAAAGGAAGGACCAGATTCGAGAGTGATATATGGCGTGATTCCAAAGTTTCCTTAGTAGTAGGACCCAGCAGCAGGTCTACAGGAGCTATGGGGGGACCCAAGCACCAGGTGCCTGTGCAGGAACTTCTCCAAACATAAATCCACCGCCGCCGCGCTGCACAGCATCAGCCTGGCGTTTTCTGTCCTGCAATCTAGAAGTGAAACTATGGAACGAAAAATGAAACGTGAAACCGTGAAAAAATATAAGGTCATAGTGACTGGCCACAAGCGATTTGAACCCCCGTACCTCCCGAACGCGATTCCCAAGCGTTGCCGCTTGAGCCACCTCGCTTAGTGGAACCTTAGAATATAAAAGAAAACTCTCACAGTTCTTGACAGAAATGGAACTCTCTAATGTACTCAAAGTTGTACAACAGTGAGAGCAGTTTAAAAGCCTCGTAATTGGATCGACCAACGAACCTATCCCTGTCCAATTGTTGAAATTCCGCACGCAGCTCGAAAGAGTCGGGCAGTTGCGTCGTGCAGTCGAGAATATGATTTCATTTAATTGTGTAGTAGTGTTGTGCAACGATGAGGTATTCACTGCATCGTCTATATTAATCTTCAAGGCTTAACATCAGCTGCAGAAAGTCGCGTGGCAGAACGAAACACATTTAGGTGTAAATTTCCTGGCAGCCCGGTTCCAACACGAAAACCAATGTTAGAGTTAGTACAAAAGTTTAGTAAATAGGTTCTGTGATCGACCGGATAAGTTCGAATGTGTAATGTGGTCACAGAAGAAGATCATAAAGGATCCTCGGTTTTGATTTTTATCTTTGGGGGACATTAAAATATTCAACTGACCCTCGCACACACTGGAGGCACTTAAACAACATTTAAAACTAAGTTAGATCTATTAGTGATGATTTGGTTAATTTACGGACGCTCTTCAACGTCTCAGGTCATCAGCATCCCACTCAATTCAGGGCGTGAAACGGCCGACAAATTTTGTTCAGATGCCTCTTTTTTCTGGCTTGAGGTTCTTTGTCGTGCCGTGAATGTACGACACTGGGCTTACAGCTTTACTTCCCTTCCGAAGGATGCCATACTTAGGATTTTTATACCTGAAAAAATTAATCAACCATGGCCGGGATTGAACCCTCGATCTTGGGTCTATAAGGCAAGTATGGTTACCACTAGACCACCACGGCCAACTAATTTCTTAAGAAAATATGAGAATACGGGCAACATTTTCAGCAACTACTGTAAAAATGTGCCAATCAAATTCTGTTATTTAATATGTTGTACATAAATTTAAAAATTGTGAGGCACTGCGAGTCTACGCAGAAAATGTCAGCGCCAACGTGGGGTGTAACCGTCGCGTATTGGAACTTTTAAATTGCTCTGGTTATATTTTAAAAACCAGATGTTTTACATGAATCCCCTTCATGTGCTTTTTACATAAAACAGCCAAAAATATATTTTTAACCACAAGATGTGTTCAGAAATGTTCTGTTTGCTGTATATATTGTGTTCTAAAGGTGTATGCATGTATATAATTTGGGTAATATCGACTCAAGGAGAGCTATAAGGAAATGATATTCTATTACAAACAGAAGAAAACAATTGAGAAGCGGTAAATAGCTTGGAGCACAATTGCTAACCTGCGCATGGCAGGATAGTAAAGACGAAACAAAGGAAGCCGGAAAGATGACGCTTGTTCACTCATGCATGGGCCGTCTAGGTCACGGAAATGGAAGATATTTTGGGTTATTAACACAACAGGATATGCTACGGCGGAAGCTGTCATCCTGCTCAGATTACTTTCAGGAGCACGGCAGTGATTGTCTTTCGCTACCGGCAACGTTTCTCAACCAAATCTTCGACGTGCTTCTGCCATTTCCCCTACAAATCTCCTTGCCGTATTAAAGTTGTTATAAAGCGTGTCTAACTCGTACATATTCGCTTAGCCTATCAATACAAATATACCTAGAATGGTTATTTATGATACAGCACCTTATTAACAAAACAAAAACACTTTAACGTATTTAAAATGCTTTATTTCATATATCCCTTAATATTTATAAATGAATTAGTAATTATAAATCAAATTTATACCAACATTCGGAACCTTTCCTTGTTTTAAAGAAATAATTCTTTTGTTTGACTAAGAAGAGCATGAAAGAAACGTTATCTAAATTTCTGGATAATATTGCTAATATAACAGTGTGTAATGATAGGGTAAAATTATAAATTATATAGTAAATTTCTATTTATAAACGAAATTTTCCGCTATAGTACGTACTTGGAGTGTTTTTATTAATTTACCTCCATCCTGACATTTTTGAGAGCAACGAACATGGCCAATTCTGCAAATAAATCTTATGAACTTGCTTATATTGTGGCATATGGAGGCTCAATAATGAAAATTATTCATTAATAATAGGGCATTTATGTGTCACGATAAAACAGTGTTGAAATCACGTAGATAACAGCTGGTGTCTGGCTGTATGTGAATAGGGAATAAACCCTGCGCATGCGCATCGACTTAAATGTTCATGACATGGCGTAGGAAAGCAACGCAGTCTGCCAGGAATAGTGTGACAGGAAGGTTGCACATTACAGCTCACTCTTATCACAAATAATATGACGAGAGGGTCTGAGATTATCTGGAAAGCTCAGATCCTCGAATGATATTTATTAGGACTATTTCACGAATAAAATAAGAATTTAAATATAATTTCTCTAAACCTGACTTATGGTATTGTAATAATTGTATATTTGTACTTAAACTTTTCAAGCAGTCTTGCGATAGAAGAATGTCGATTGTCAGTAATGCAAATGAAGAAGAGTAAAATACGGGTTTAGGATTATTTCATGAATAGAATAAGAACAAAGTGTAACCATATATTTGACATTCTTGCACAGAATGTGAACCCTTGTTATACTTATGAATATCTATTCTATGCAGAAACCTTGAGACTGAAATGGACAAATGGCTGGTCAAAGCATCACTGATCGTACTGTATTTTCAAATGATACTTACATTTTAGAAAGTTTAAATTATTTCATACATTTATTATGTAAATATGTCGCATAATCAAAATGTCCCACGTGTCTCATGAGTTCGGCATTTTTGCAATTGGAGCTTTGAATCACATACAAAAATTGTATAGAAAGATATTTTATAAGTAAAGGATGATAATTTTTTTAAATCCTTAAGAAAATTTAGTCTTTAGAATGAATCATTTTTCATAGGAAATATTTTTTTAAGTATTATTAATGTTAGCATGTATTTTGTGGTATAAAATATTACAATCGATACTTCTGCACATTTTTGGAAATTTTAATTAAATTTAATGAAAAATTGTTATGCGTGGGACATTTTGAATGTGTGAAAATGAAGTTTTAGAGAAAAACGTTGGTTTATAAAAAAAGTATGCTGGGAAAGAGCGGATTTAAAAGGACACATGGGGCTCTTTAAATGGCTATACACCCCGAAGGGAGGGGAGGACATGCAAATATTGACTCTCTGTGAATGCCTAAATATTTAAGGGACAATTTGCAAGAAAAAAAATTTTAACCGGTTTTGACCAAAAACTCGCTCCTAGTGTCCCTTAGAATGTTGACATTGTTGGGACATATAGACACTATAAGCTATTGGATATAAAGACTAACGGGGTATTCTGATGGTGCATATTAGAAACACAATGAATTACAATTGTAACCCACATGTATGGCGCTTATGTATCTTCTTGTGTCCTCAACGCAAGAAAATGTTATTTGAATTTCCGAGACAGTAAATGTATGTAGTTGTCAACGTATGGAAATCAATACCTTCGAAAAGTTTCCTATGGAAATTGCAAAGTTTCTGAAGTTGAAAAAAACAATCTTTCTGAAGTTGAAAAAAACAATCTTTTATGTTGCTTTAGGCGAATTTCAGGAACGATTCTAGAAATAGCGAGGTTAGCATTAAGGGTAAGAGAAGGATATTCAGCACCGCAGTCACTCTGACGGCGCTTTTTGTACCTATGCTCCCTCAAGGGAGGCGATCATGTTTTGGATCGCACACACTTGTATAGGCGATGTCCCAAACTTCTTAAATAATAAGTCCCAGAAGCCGTAACGTTATCGCTTTAGGGGTCTCCAAGGAAAACCCTCGGACGCCTGGACAGGAGTTTATTCAAGTGCAAATCCGCCGCCACGCCGCATAGCACCAGCCCACCTCGCATGGCGCTTTCAACTATGCAACCAAGAACTGGAACTCTGAAATGAAATGGGAGGGCGGAAAATTGTGAAAAAGAATTATCCATCCCAACATTTGCCTAAGTGAACAAAAACCCCAAGGACTTTGAACCAGGACCTCATGAATTCAAGCCCCAAGCATAACGCTTGAATCACCACGTACGTGGTGTTAGTATTAATGCAGTAAAGATATTCCTTTAGGTTTGAATTCAGAAAGGTAGTTAAAAGCTACACAGAAGAATTAATTGAAAATAAGTTAAAATAGATTTAAAAAGACCAGATCTTATTAAAGTAAATATTAGTAATGACTCAAGTATAATATTTCCAAATATAGCATTACTTCCAATGTTTTGTTTTTGTTTTTTTGTTTTTTTTAGTAGTGTTTAACGCCCGTTTTCACTACTGAGGCACCACAGGCGGTGTATACTGATGATACATGAGATGAAATGATAAATTGGGAAAGGATATTTTTTTAAGGAAGGAAGCGTTCCAGGCCTAAGTTTAGGTACCTCCCCGGCATTTGCCAGTTATGAAGACAGGAAAACCTGGAAAAAAACCCAGTCAGGGAGGAAGGTCCTGGCGGGATTCGAACCGCAGACCTCCCGCTCACGAGTCCGTGCCTTAACGACCTCGGCCACCCGTGGCGGTACTTCCAATGTTAATCAACAAAAATACAGTGAGGTTATTTGAGTTATGGGCCGTCTAAGCGCGGCTAGTTACTCGATAATTACAGCCACCGCAAACAAACGGATAAAGAGAGATAGAGTCGTCAGTATTTTTTATCCACACAAACAATTTAATTGTACCTCAATTTCCAATATGAGATTCAAAAAGAGGTGCCAGAAAGCGACAAGGATTTAGTAATTGGAGCAAATGCCAAAGCATACTTGAAAGAGAATGATTGTGATGAAGAGATACTTCAAAAATGTGTTAAGAGGGTTTTTTTAATGATAGTTTGTAGCTATATTCTTAAAAAAAAATCATTTGAAGAAGAATGTCTAAGCATGCAGAAGTTGTGGACTTAGAATAAATGCTTCACACTCGTTTCTTAAGTCACTTGGATGTTTTATTCAAAATATTGAAAATGAATTTGCAAATTATGCGATACTTTCCCGGAATGCATTTTAAATGGATCTAGAATAGATGAGAATTGGGGCAAAATTATAGATATTAGAAATAAAAGCGAATTAGTGACATACATATAAAATATTATGTAAGGTTGTGTATATAGTGCTAAATGTATCTCTTCTACAGAAAGCGTTTTTTGGTGTCGTGAGAAAAAAGCCCATACAGAATTCAGGTCTTCATTAAACACACCAACATATAATATCAAGATGATATCACAAGCAGAAATATGCTTCAAAAAGAAATTTGCATTAAAGCTGCCGGTGTATACAAAGTATTTTTATCAAAGAAAAATAGTTACATTTGACATTGCCGGAATGATTGAACTACTGATAACCCACTTGGAAAGGTTGAAAGATCTGCTTTTATGTAAATTGTAGGTAAACACTAAAATTCTATGTGTAGTAATAATTAAAGATAAAAGGAATAAAGAATAGAAGAGATCAGCGGTAAGACAGGCAGGTTGAATAGTGTAAAAATAAAAAGAATACCTCCTGCGAATGAAATGATTGAAGAACGCAGAAATAAACAATCAACTTGTATACAGAACTTATGAAGAAATACTTCCATTGAAAGTTTTAAGATTTAAACCTCAACATTTTAGGTATTCAGTAAGACCAGTTACAAGATGGATCTGAAACCAAAACACGCCTCATTTTCCTAATCCCTGCGCGATGGGAATGGAATAAAATAAAGCTATCTCACATGTATCACCTCTCTAGGCCTCGAGGAATAGTGGTCCTGGGAGTCAGGAATGGAAAGCGCATCACATGTCCAACCCTCAGAAAACATTCAAAAGTTACAATTCTTGCAAATTCACGAGACTACATGAGCTTTCTTGTCCCTTTCCCAAAAATAATTAATTTTAAATTATTTTTATACTTTTAATTTTATTTAAACATGTTTATTCCATTCACTACATAATAATCATATTAGATAATGCCTGAAGTTCCGAGTTTATACTGTTGCGTACAGTAAGCTGTTAAAATGCTGAGGTCAAGTATTTAAATTTAAATTCATTGCAAGCCTAAATATATGAAACACCATCCAGAACTTGTAGTTTTAGGAAATGTCTGCTTTAAAACTTCATGCATAGCAAACAAACAAAGTTTCACATATTGAAGGCCTTGATGAAGGACATGCTCTTCCTGGAGTGCTGAACAAACTGAAAAGCTCGAACATAGTCCATATCTGGTTGAAGTTTACCAGCTGCATGCCTTACATGCATTTGCCAAACGAAAGTTTTCCTCTCTCGGTAAAGCAGGCTGAAAATCATTATGGAAACTAATTTAAGAAGAGGAGACGCTAGGGGCACGGCCCAGCGATCGATACTCGTGCTCGGCAGGGCCGTGAGACCTTTCCATATGTTGATGCTGCTTCATCTCTTAAGGGTCGAAACCTGCCGCGGGCTAACGTCGCAGCTTTTATGACCATGCGGTCACATTTCGTTTATATCTGCATAAGGTTACAAGTGTCTGCTTTTCAGAAGTGTCCTAGATAAAACTTTTTCTAAGTTCTACTCTCCAATCTTTTCTTTTTCTTTTATTTATCGAATAATGTTCTTGGCAATTTGGCAAGCCTGTGTATATGGACATTGTGAAAAAGAAATATTTCTAGTTAATCTGAATGGACTTGCGCTGCAAGGAGCCCAATCCTGAGGAAGAAAATAACTACCACTTACGAAAGGTCACGAGCATTGCAGTCTACAAGTGTAACAAATTATACTGCAAACTGACGAGAGCACAGTGTGGTTCAATAAATTCCTAAATAACATGAGAAGAATAACCTGATGCATCCAGAGCTCTAGTATATTGGGTGATCAAATTTATTGGAACTTTCATCTAGTAGATCTAGTTGAAAATGAATGGGTATTGTCATGTCGTAGTTATATCAGTTTGTTTGTGGGCGTGTTAGTTCTTTAACCATTCCTTAGTTTACACAGTGTCGTACTCTGGAAGCCGATACCCTTAAAGGCAAGGTGCGCTGATTAGCAATTGCATCATCCATTCTAACAGACGCGCTGTAAAGTGTGAATAAATTTGATCGCCCAGATTACTGAGAAATTACAGCCGCCGCAACAGGAAATAGGCAGATAGAGCCACTGCGCATAAAGGCAGTGTTTATATTTTTACTGAAAGCATATAATTATACCATATTTAAAATGATAATAAACACTAACATGTGTTATAAGAAAGGTAGAAAATGATGCCCCTCAGCGGCAATGCATTGCCGGCACGGCTGTTTGGAACATGTTTCTTATTATTGAAAAATCCTGTCTCTCGTGACTTTTTTAACAAGTTGACGAGCAGTTTCTCTATCTGGAACTGATTGCCATGATATTTTCCTATTTACCGCTCTGCAAGAATCCGTTTTCACACACGTATCGTACATAATAACCCGTTCTTCAAGACTTTATTTAAGTAATGGCATAACTATCGAAGAACAACTGGAACACAATTTGCATGCAATGAAAGCACCAAGTAACACACGAACATTATACACTCGCTGACAAAGTGTTCTTCAAATTAACTACCTTCACGCACATTATAGATACTTGATGAGTTAATTTCTCCTAGTATACGCCCACGATCTAATTTTTCCGTCACATGGAAATGGAATCGCTCACATATGCTTTATCAGTCATCAAATATGTCGGTTGACAGCATCAAAGTAATTGTGATGATTTTGAACTTGGTGTTGGGAAACTCTAATTATCTCGAGAAAATGCCTTCTAGCAATACGTAGATGTAATCGAATATCATGCAAGATACTTTCCAAATTAGCTATACCCGGCTATGTTTGAGCAGAAGGGGCTGCATTGGAAAGATTTCCTCAGTATTTGAGCACTTTCTTCATTACGAACAGTCTTCGAAGCACCAAGAGTTACATCATATATACCACCAGTGTTTTCAAAGTGAAATATTGACGTCAGCAACGTCTTTACTTTACTTTGTTGGATAACATTTAAGAGGAATTTACATCGATTGCAAGGTGTTCGAGCATCTGTCAGTCAGCTATACTTACCAAAGTTATGGTATGGTCCACTATATTTACCAGACCCCCATAGAGGTATCGATAGTAAACAAAATGGTGGAAGACGTGGTCCATGTGTTAATTACACCACTTAGTTAATTTGAAGTTATTTAAGTTTATTACAATGGTTTATAATTCGAATTAAATTAACAGTAGCGTGTTACTTCTTTTGTTTTTCACTAAGTTAATATTGATATCTGAAATCACAATAGGAACTTATTGAATACAAAGTGTTAGGTTGCTATTGTATGTTTTTATTAGGGCAGCACACAGCATAATACCACATTTACATTTCCTAATTAGCAATAATTAATGGAGGAATGGACAAAGAATATACATAGTGCAAAATTTGAAGTTAATGATAAAATTATAGTGTGTATTAAACCGATTGTACCAAAATTTGTGGTTAGGGAGGACATTTTCCCAGCAAATTTCTCTAACCTACCATCTTATGTGACGATTATCAAAGAAAGGAAAGATCCGAAAAAAATGAAGCGGGTTTGGATCCAGATCATAGAGTTTTAGTGAACCTGATGTTATAACATATTTCGACTCATTTGCAAGGGAGGTTATGTTGCTATATTAACTCGTGGGTTTGTTCATTGGTTTGTTGCAATTACCTGGTTTATTACAGTGGTTTATAGTTGGAAGTAAATCAACAGTAAAGTGTTAACTTTTATTAAGTTAATATTGATTTAGTGAAATCACGCCAGGAAATTGTGTAATAGAATGTGTTTAGTGCAACGTGGGTTGCTCTTGTGTGTTTTTATCATGGCAGTGCACCGCGTACTGCATCTTATATAGCAGTAATTAAAGGAGGAGTGGATAAAGAGTATACACCGTGCAAGTTTTAAAGTTAATGATGAAACGGTAGTGCTTATTAAACATTTCTTACTAAAATTTGTGGTTAAAAAGGACAATTTTTTGTGCAATTTTCCTTGAACTACTATCTTATGTGACAGTGTGGGTTAGCAATGAAACGAAAGATCCGGAAGAACGCATGAAGCGGGTTTTGGAGCGAGATGGAGTGAGTTTTATTGAATGGTGTGAGCAGGAAATTATGTTTGCAAGTGAGGTTAAGACAAGACAGGTACACCCTTTATAACTATTGGCAAGGAAGACTATGTCCTTTTTTTTAAGTAATGAGAATTGTTGTCTTAGGTTCAGATTTAAATAGTTTTAATGTTTTATATTAAAGTTATTTATTATTATTATTATTATTATTATTATTATTATTATTATTATTATTATTAATCATGATAAATATGTTGTCCCATGTATTCGATTAGTTTTAAGGTGTGCATTTATTTGGAAATTCATGTATAAATAGTTGTGCTTACCTGTGGGGAAGTTTATAATTCATATTATTTTGTGTTTCGTTTACATGTGAGAAATATTGTTTGTAAACGATTTCAGGTTCTTAAAAACCATCGAAATACTTTTTAATGATAAATAATGTCATCTTCTAAACACAATATTGCGTAAAAGTTTCGTATTTGCTATTGGCAGTAATTGGGCTACTTCGGCCACCATTTTTTCGTATTGAGGTTTGGTAAATTTAATTGGTCTTGGTTTGTCAGTGCAGCTACAAATCACAAAGGATACGATTGATAAAATGCGAAATCTATGAAATACCGTCAGTTGGCCAATGGGTTGATTTAGTATTTGGAACAAAAACTAGACATCTGGTCACAACAGCCCTTAGCAGAATAAACATTGAAGTTGATGGTGAGAGGGTAAAGCCACAGCATGTAATTCATCCCAAGCACAGCTGAAACGTAGGGCCACAAAGAATAACGCAGGCGCGGTGCCAAGTGCCATAACAATTTCATTACTGCTTTGGCAGCTGCTGTTTTGACTCTCAACGCCTTTCCCAACCGGACCTAACGCCGTTGACGGACATGCAATACACACGAAGGACGTTCATTCATTAACAAGTTCTGTGGTAGACCGCGTATAACACGTGCAGGGACAAACATCCATTGTTGTGTTTTATTTGTTGACATCCAGCTTATTTGTGAATGCCCGACCGATGAATGGAAATCCTGTGGGTTTGTTGGAGCGGCAGGGTAATGCAAGAGACCGAATTGCTGTGGTTCACTTACCTATTTTGGTTTAATTTATTTACAATGGATTCTAACCTATGCTACACGTCTGCAGTTATGCAACTACCGGTTAAAATGGGGTTACTTAAGTCTTTTTTGTGACCATGTTAGTAATTAACAGAATTAAAGAGCAACAAATGCCAGCCTGCTAGAGTGGCTAAAAGTAGGTGTGTGTTTCGTTGGACTCACCAGAAATATGCGAGAAAATAAATGTTGTAAGCAGAGCCCGGAAGCTCAAGCATTTATTTTGGTTAAAATAGGGAAACAAAAAAGTACTTAAAACACTGAAAATAGTAGTAATATAATTAAAATTGAAAACAGAGAGTTATATTACACATTAATGAAAATAGTGACTTTTTTATCATGCAATTAAAGTACTTAAGTTAATTTTCCTTGGTTAAAGCAACAAACTGTTTTTCAAGGTATCAAATGTTCATTGTCAGTTGCTTGTCAGAGATGACATTTTTCATCAAGGAAAAAGAGCATTCTACTTCTACTAAAGTGACTGGAGCATATTTAAAATAAATTATTTCGGAAGGACTCATACCAGTTACAGCAGAATAGTTGCGTTTCAGAATATCATGGAAATTTTTGATCAAAGTAAAGCAGTTTTGAATAGTCCTGGAGAATGGGCAAAATATGCTTAGTGGTTTCTGGTCGAGTTCAGTTTCAGGAAGAAAGCAACTAGTACAGTTCACTTCCATGGCGAAATTGTTTTCGTTCGCTACGTTTCCAGTGAATGTCTCTCTTCCACCCCCCTCTCTCTCGCGCGCACACACACACAAATAAATATTGGTGCTGCGAGAGCAATTTTAAATTTCCTTGATTTTCAGAAACTTTATTTTTTCATTTAAATGTTATATACGGAGCTTCATTGCGAAAAAACAAATATTAATGCTGCTATAGACATTTTCGATAAATTCTGCCTCCTACTAATAGTTCAATTTCACTGATTTTCCGAAGCTTTTGTATTTTATTTTATTTGATTTTATTTCAATGGCATATATCAAGTTATGTTTAAATTGCGGCCGTTAGAGAGATTTTTAAATTTGGGCTTAACCCCCGAAAATTTTCAGGTACACCCTCACTCCCAATAATCTGATAAATTTAAAAAAAAATATTTTTATTATTTGATTTAAATAGTATATGCCGAGTTTTGTTGTGAAAAAAACAATTAATGGGGCTGCTAGAGTGATTAAATTTTGGCTTTTAGGCAACTCCCTCCCGCTTCTAATGACCCGATTTACCTGATTTTCAGAAACTATTTTTCTTTTTCTGTTTAAATGGCATATACAGAGTTTTCGTTGCGAAAAAGTACATGTACATGACACTAGAGCGATTTTTAAATTTTGCGGTTCAGGTGAAACCTCCTTCCTAATGCCCCAATTTCCCTGCTTTTCAAATACATTTTTTGCTAATTCTATTTAAATGACATATACGAAATTTCGTTGCGAAAAATTATATATTAATGTAACTAGAGCGATTTTCACATTTTGGTTTTCAGGTAAAACCCCCTCCTAAAAATCCGATTTCACTGATTTTCGAAAACTATTTTTCCCACTTTATTTCAATGGTATATACGGAGTTTTCTTTAAACACATTTAAAATTGCAGCCGCTAGAACGTTTTTAAATTTCATTTTAAATCCTATATCCCCCACTCCTAGCGATCTGATTGCCATGATGTTTGAAAACTATTTTTAGCAATTTATTTTAAATAACTTTACTGAGTTTTGTCGAGTTAGAACAAGAATTGCGGCCGCTAGAGAATTTTTCAACTTAAAACCTTTTCGCTGTAGGTTAACAACCCCCCTCCCCAATAGCCCAATTTTGCTGGTTAACGAACTCGAGAACCGTTTGTTAATTGATCCTATGTGCAGAGTTTTGTTGAGAAAAACAAAAAATTGCGACTGCTAGAACGTTAACAGACAACACAAATATGCGCGCGCGCAGAGACAGAAAAAATGACACATATATATATCCCTTTACGAGATACGATTGATGCAGATTTGGATAAATTAGTAAAAAATCTTTTCATTGGTAAAACCACAATTGCTTACATTCCTTCAGAATCCGCTAAAAATAAATAAAAATAAATTAGCTAAACAATAAATGCTTTACGGATACAGCTGCAATAGCTTCCATTCCTTCGGAATTCGCTAAAAGTATTGTTTGAAACTGTTTCGATCGCCCCTCGTATTGCATTAGGTGGTGCAAGACTTTTAACCAACTCTGTATAACACACAGCTGTAGTTGACAGCTTGAAAGGTAAAACAAATGAAGAAAAACAATAACAGAAAGGTCTGAAGCTACGACTTTTCCTATAAAGCAGACAACGAAGATTGGTGTCAACAAGGCGTGTGTTACGTTAAGAGACGTTTAGGTGATGGTACTATTGCTACATCGTTAAACCGGCATACCGTGCAACATTCTGCTGGCATGACGCGAAGTTTGAGCATGGTGAGTCATCGTGTACAGTCATAGACAATCGATACATTCACTGGAAACGTATTTACAATCAGCGCGGTCAATAACAGCCATCGCTTCTTTTTGTCGTCTATGCAAAATATTTTGTTGACCAATTAAAACGTAGAAACGGATGTCTGGAAGAAACCTTACAAAACACATGAACGGAATACAACGCATGTTGACGATTGATATTTACATAACAGCACTTATAAGCAAGAAAACAATTTAAACATTTCACAGGTTTAAACAAACACGCTCCATACTCCAGCTCTGTTTAAAGAGTATAGTCTCTTCTGTGTTTTTTCATCTTTCACACATGTTTGTTTTTGTTTTTTTAAGATAAATGGATTTATAATGGAAATGTCTGTCCAGTTAGTCCGTTATTATTATTATTATTATTATTATTATTATTGATATTGATTTCGTTTATTTACGGACGCTCAGGTCATCAGAGTCCCATTCTACTGAGGGCGTGAAACGGCCGACAAATTTTGCTCAGAGGCTTCTTCTTTCAGGCTTGAGGTTCTTTATCGTGCCTTAAATGTACGACACGGGACCCTTCCGAAGGAAGCCATGCTTAGGATTTTTACGCCCGAAAAAATCCATCAATCCTGTCAAGGTTTTAACCCGCGATTTTGGGCTTAGAAGGCAAGTATGGTTACCACTACTCAACCAGGACCAACTAGTCCATTATTATAAACAATGTTTGATGGCATTATATTATTCTCATATTTAAATATGATTTTATTATTTTATTCAATTTTCATAATTCTGTTTTCTTAGCTTTTCCTCTAAATGGGCACTTTAATACCAAGGACGTTTAATAATTTTCCTCCGCTCTTTTTTGAAGAACTTAATAACAGCTCGATACTCAATTCCAAACATGTCACAATCTTCTACACATGCTACCCATATCTGAACAAATGAACACAGTGTAGCGGAAGTTACAGCTGCAATTATTTATTTAACAGAGAGACTATGACATCTGATAAGGGTTTTGTGAAGGCAATAATCCTTATCGGCGAGGCCGGAAACTTATGGACCTATCTTCATACATATGTAAATTCACCATTCCATATTTAGGGTAGAATTTCACTAGATAACAATAAGCAATATTACAAGACCAAACGTTTCGTAAAACAAAAGCAGTGGTAAAACAAAATAATATTACGCCGATAATATCAGCATGTCACACTAGTTACTAGTAGTTTACGCTTATAAGTTCTAGAAATACACGCTTGTAAAATAAACAAGTAATACTTGAATGGAAACAGTTTTGCTACATCACGAGCTTCGTGAAACAGGACACAGGTCAGCAATTGACGAGAGCATTAAAATGTGTATCTTACCAAAGACTGGGGGAACACGTCAAGAGGAAATGTTGAACAAAGAGACAGAGAAGGGATTTTTTTCCGGAGGGAGAAAGGGGTATGTCAACAAGACTTTGTGCCAAAGTTCGATCTGTCGTTATCCGTTCGGAACACAGCACCATATAAGAGGATAGGTAACTTTTCCAGTCAGCGGATTAGTGCAGGTTCCTCCGCCCCCTAACTATGTGAAAGGTTCATCATGAAAACAAGAGAGCAGGGTTGGGATGACAAATACCTTTTTACAGGTAATGATCGTGAACTGCTATAAAAATGTTATATTATAAACTTTCTGAATGGTGTTTCCATATGTCTATCACTGTCAGCTGGTATTAGTCCTCACACTAACCCGTTTAATAAAAAAGATATATAAAAAGCCCTACAGTAGAAGCTGCAGTAAAAAGTGGCATAAAACGTGGATATAGAATCGTAGCTCTTTATTATACAGAGTAGTCGAAATGTCTTGCACCGTTATGTCTTGAGGGGCACGTAATGGATGTGCCCCGTTAAACGTTATTTATATTTGGAGATGACGTAAATTCCTTCTTAAGAGACATGACGTATTATAAATGAGTCGCACAAATCAAACATAAATGTATGTTTTAGAATATAATTTTTCTGAAGTGTCGCATTATGGTTTATTTATTGTATGCAGTTATTCAACCCCCACTGAAATATAATTATAATGTATTTTTATGTACGCCCAATCATCATATTTATAAATATTATGACTATGCGTGTGTCATAAGCTTTAACTTCAATGAAAGAATTCTGCAGAAGATAAAGCTACTTGGTGTTTTGTTATGAAGTTTAGAAAGCCAACAAAAGGGTCATAAATCCTCTTTTCAGAGGAAGTAACCCAAGGGTTGCGTGTGAAATCCTTTCCTTTTTAAAATGCTTGCCGTTACTGGGTTAATAAACCTGAGGACTTTTAAACTCTTAAATGGTAATAATGACACCTTTTATTTTACATAGATGCATTAATTATTTCACATTTTGAAAGCATACACTTCTGCTGTCTTGATTCCTCGCATAATAAGTTTACTTAAATAGTTTTTAAATTCTCTTAGTATTAACTTATCCCCAATTTGAATTTTTATATCTTTGACAATAGACTGTAAAATATTGCTCCCTTCTTGTTACTGCGCTGTAGCACTGGGTTTATAAATAGTTATATCTGTTTCTAATGTCATGTGTATACATGCTTGCATCCACTTTTATTTCATTTATAGTGAGTAAGGATTTGATACATTCATAAACATAAAATAATGGAAATGTTGATTTTTAATTCTTTAAAGCTATTTCTGCATGAGTCTAATATTTTAAATGTTTCAATTGTTATTGCTTTTTATTGCATGTTAAGTATAATTTTCAGTTCCTTTTGCTGGTATTACCTCACAGAATTATACCATAATTTAAATTGGAGCATAATAGTGCATAGTACATTTGTTTTAAAGACTTCACGTTCATAATGTGTTACACTTGTCTTATGTGACTCCTAGAATTTTTGTACGTTCAGCTCTTGGTAGTTTTGTGGTTTTGTTTTTAAAATTTTATACTGATACTCCCTGTACCTCTAAGATTAAATTGCATCCATAAAGTTTTTATAAGATTTAAGGCCATATAAAGACTTTTTAGATACAATTGTACATCATTCATTAGTTGATTTGCTTTCTGATTTACGCCCTCTGCTGTTGCCTCTGTTATAATTATAGTGATGTCATCTGCATAACCAATTACATGTCTTTCCTGTTAATAAATTACTTGCAAGTACCTCATTTATGTATAATAAAAACAGAAATGGCACAACTTTGATCCTTTTGCAGTAAATTTTAATAACTGATTTATATATAATCCCTCTATGATTTTGTAAAAAACAGAACATAAAGAGATCGAACTATAATCGCTCCAATGATGCCCAAATATTGTTGGGAGGTGAATTGTGACCTCGGGGGGTTTTAAAGATGCTGGCCAAAAATGTGCCCTTTGATCTTGAAGGACAATCGTTTGACCATCCACCATCATAGGGAATGTTGATGAGTTTGAGATATATGCTATATAATGTTATATTTCTGTTCTCTAATTTGCTTTTTCTTTTTGTTTCAGGTAAGTCCTGTATCCAAAAACGCAAGGCGATGTCATACTAATGCATGAAAGTAAGTTCTCTTGTCTTAAATACTAGATAAACATTTGCTATTACACTCTCTTAGTTTTATATCCTCATTTTCAAGGAGTGAAATCAGTACCTCGCCCCTGAACCATTTCTAAATTGTCTAAAATTATTATATTTATTTCTCACTTTTCAACATACTTAGAGGCCTTTTTACGTATATATATACATAACACTATAAATAGTATTTAACGCCGATTTTTACTACTGAGGTACTACAGGTGGTGGACACTGATAATACATGAGATGAAATGATAAATTGGGAAAGGATCTGTTTTTAAGGAAGGAAGCGTTTCAGGCCTTAGTTTAGGAAACGCCCCAGCATTTGCCTTTTATGAGGACTGAGGAAAACCTGGAAAAACCCTCAATCAGGGAAGGCGGTTCTGGCGGGAATCGAACCCCATACCTCCCGCTCACGAGTCCGCATCTTAACGACGTGGGTTTAGAGGCTGGAGGATTCCCCGCTTCTAGCGATGCTCTCGCAAATCACTGGTTTATAGTCTCCATGGTTTCATAAAATTTCTTCCCCTAAAATGGTTTCCTTTCGGTTTTCAGAACAATCTAATACGTGCTCATAAAAGAGCACACGTTGACTCGATTTTCCGCAACGTTTTTTTCATTAATTGAACTTTCTAATTTTGAAAATAAATTCACATAATACTTGCCTCCTTTCTGAAAATAACTAACCGGATAACACCTGTGTAAACCCCCCATAGTGATGAACCCATAAATCGGCCATAGTCACAAAGAATTTCTGCTTGTACGCCGGAAAATGTTGAGGTACCCATTTTGCAGTAAATTTTTTCATGTTTCTTTACCTATACAGTGAAGTTCTACGGGGTCGCAGAGCGCGGTTGAGCACTTAGTCGTCAAAGCCGCGTAATTCATGTGCAGGTAGCATCTTGTAGTTTTGTTTGAGAAAGGCTTTATCTAGTGGTTGTGTATTCGTGAGGTGCTTTCATTGCATGTTAATTAATTGTTCTTCATTAGTTAAAATATAGTCTTGTACGGTGTACATATGAAAAAGCATACGTAGCAAAGCTAAGTCGATTCTTAGGAATATATCCTACCAGTCGCGTTCTAGGTAGAGAAACTTGTTCACCTATTTGTTAAAACGTTACGAAAAGGACATGCGATTTTTATCACCATCAATTTAAATATAGTGTCACTTTATACTTTCAGTAAAAGTATAAATACTAGTAACTTTAGACGCAGTAATTCGCTTAAGTACACATGAAAATATTTTTGAAAATGTTCTTTAAATCTCCATCGATCTTACTTACTAGGCTACAAAAAATGACGATGAAAAAATTATACGCACATGTCTGTTACTGAAAAAATATCAATTAACGATTTATCGAGCTCGCTAATCAGTTAAATTGGATCATTGGGGGGGGGGGGTAGCCGCAATTTTATTTTCCCTCAACGCCACATGCCATTAGGGAGAGGAAAAAAGAAATTCAGAGACATTACAAATTCATGTAAAGTAGTGAAATCTTTTGTGTACGAATATTTATTTACAGATCTCATGAAAAAGAAAATACTATCGTGACAAAAAGATCGTAAAAGTACCTGTTTAAATAGAAAAGCCTTTTCAAAGTATAAGAGCTAAAGTGCCCCAGCGATTTCTCATCAATATTTAATTTAATATCGGTTGAAATTGTGTACTACATTTGAAAAACATATTTATATCTGTGGATTCGGTGTAATAATTCAACATGCAGTAATGTTACTACAAAATATTATTTCAGATGTATGTGAAACTTATTCCACAGACATAAAACTGGTGAATACTTTCAAGCATGTACTTAAATCTTTTCGAGCAGTGTTACAAAAGTCGGCTTTCTAAAAAACTAATATAAAACAAGCACGTAAGGGGACATGGGTTTGTAAATTCACCCTTTCTATGCTCATAAACCGGTAATCTTTGCTTGAAAGTGTGTGTAATTAATGGACATAATTTTATACACAGATAGATGTTTGGGGCTTAGAATGTTGTTCTGGAACATTAAAGAAAAGAATTAGTATGTAGGTTGTAAGCTCTGGGAGGGTGGAGCAAATAAACTGCTGAATGGCACTCTGTTCGACGAAACGTTTATACTGCGACGAACGATAATTAGGAGGCCCGGATGACAAATTGCCTTCATTGTCTTCACTCCGTCTCATGGAATGTTCCTGAAAAGTTACGAAGTCCCCAAAGTGTCCAACTTGTTTTTCTTAAGGAAAATGTCTTAACGCCTTTTCCTCTTTTATTAAATGCCATTCTTCTTCTGCTTATGCCAGTTTTCTCTTTGTCTCTTATGTTTGCAGTTTCTTTCCTACTTGTCTTTGCTTTGATGACTATTTTTCGTTCTATTTGTCCTTGGAGGGGTCTATTTCACAATGTTGTTTATAGTGCATGAACGGGTAACCATGAAACATGAGCATGAAGGGAAGATTAATGGCCGCGAAACACGCGCGCTCTATCGGTAGGCAACAAGACTTTGCGTTTAAACTCATGACACGTAATAATCTAATAATGGGCGATGTTTCCTTCACGGGACCGCTTAACGCCGTAACGGCCCGTCAGTTGATTCAAGCTGGTACAGCGATGAACAGGATTCAAAAATTCTGCAGCTATGATTGTCGCTTAATTATTACTAACACTTAAAATGCACATTTACTCGCCATTATCAAGCAAGAAGATGCTGCAGTTGCCTCCCTTCACTTTTCATTGTATTTCTGGCATTGACTTATGAAATTAACCATTACTCTCTGTAGAAATTGGAAGAACTTTCTTCACGAGTGTTATTTTTCAGTTCATTTAATGTGTGTGAATTTGTCTTGTACATTTTTTCCTTTAATGCTTTCCAGAGATAAAAATAGCAGTGGATTAAATCTTTGGACCGAGGGGACACTATTGTGTGATGACTATATTTTCGAATATTTCACGAATTACATGCAAGGAGAAATGCCATTGCAGAGTCTTGTTGTAAAGTGGCGAACCTATGTTCCATTACAGTTAATTTACTGAAAGAAGGTTATTAAATACTCTATACATTCATGGCACTAATAATTGCTTCTTCTTTTTCTTCTTCTTCTTCTTCAAAAAAAAATAGGGGACTATTATAGGAATGACACACCGCATTCCTATATTTTGATCATGCAAGGGTTTCTCATGAAGCAGGTTAGATTTTCGTGAACACCAGATGGTTATTTTGTGAATTAATACATCCACTTAGGTGAAACCAAGATTCTTCCGTAAAGAAAATTAGATTTAGGTCAATTTCCCGTATATTCAAAAGTATTAGCAAGACCTACTCCTGGAAGCAGGGTCACCCGATTTAAGTTCTTGCACTACTGTAAATTTATATGGTTTTAACTGCATTAACTTTTTAGAAGAGAAATAGGAGGTTCCCGTTTGCTGAGACAGACATTGAAAGGGGCATGTCTAATGTTCTGTAAATTTTCTTCTGTGAGTATTGCACGTGACCGCCTAGACTTTAGACTATTTACCAATCCTTGGATCGAAATTCGACTTTGAAGTAGAATATCAGGGTATCTCTCTTCAAACAATGTGATTACATCACTAGCCAATTGAATACACTGTCACACAACAAACAAGAAAGGCCGCTCATATATTGCATACCAACAGCCCTCAGTCATACATAACAATAAATGTACATAAGAAGTTTTAATTTTTGTAAGCTGTTTGTGATGCCGGACCATATTTATAAAACTGCCTGTACTTTTGTTTAAGTATATGGACATTTCCACACATAGCTTTGCTGTTTTCTCTCAGAATCGAAACGATATCGGCCAGTTTCATCAGCAGTGATTAACTTTACATCATCTTCAGCTACATGCAAACGTTCTTTTGTTCGGAAATCAACCGTCTTGAAACCAATACGCCCCGCGTACAACTTTTCAATTAGCAACATTTGTGGCATCCATTGAAATGTCCAGTATTTCTTTTCTCTCTTTTTTTTTTTTTTTTTTTTTTTTTAATAGCGTTTAACGCCCGTTTTTACCCTTGAGGCACCACAGGCGGTGGATACTAATGATACATGAAATGAAATGATATATTGAGAAAGGATATTTTTTAAAGGAACGAAATGTTCCAGGCCTAAATTTAGGGTACCTCCCCGGCACTTACCATTTATGAGGACTGAGGAAAATCAGGAAAAAACCTCAGTCAGGGAGGACGGCGCTGGCGGGAATCAAACCCCAAGCCTCTCGCTCACGAATCCGTGCCTTAACGACCTCGGCCACCCGTGGAAGTCCCACAAATTCTGAAAATATTCTTAAGTTTATTCCACGATTCTCTTTCACAATGACAGCAGCGGTGTTAGAACTGGAAAACCCGGGTCCACCTTCTTTTAAAATTGATTACCTTCCCTCTAACCATTTTCGATTTATGTTATAGGTAAGAACAAACTCTCTATAGGTCTTACGCGAAGATTTGTTGGAACGAAAGCACAATTTCAGAGCAGCATATTGTTCGCCCCATATCCCCCCCCCCCATTTTACTGTAGAAGGCGGAAATGCACACATCTCAACTTGCATACCTCTCATAATCGGAAACGGAAGTGACATCAATGAAACAAGTGCCCCATGTACATTACGCATTAAGCTAACAAAATATTTTAAAGTTAATTTTAGCGCGAGAAAGTATGCTTATAAAAATTGTGTTACTTTTCTATTTAGCGTTAGTACATTTGAAAATCGTAAAAGGAAATAATAAAATAAAATATAAAATACGGATAGAGAAATAATGCATCCTGTTCTAATTCGGAAACAACAACGAAACTAGCGAAGAATTAAACTTATTTCAAACGACACAGCGTGTAATTGTATCCAGAAAAATCATTTACATCGTAGAAGAAAAACTATATTTCTCAACAGAATGTTATTATGACGTTTGTCCTTTACTCTTTAATTATTTCATTACCCTCTCTCTGTTTGTTTTTTCCTGTACTTTCTGCCTTTTACTCCTCTCCCCGGCGCCTTTTGCTTCATTTTCTTATGATGATGTTCCCTTTTACAATCCATTTAGTGTCAACAGAGGTTGATGCGGGAGCCCATTTTGTTGATGTTTAATATATTTCCAAAAATCCCTTTCATTTATTGCTGCGTCGTAACTTTTCCTTTGAGGCATTTGTCAGCCTCTCGTAGGCAACGCGAATTGTTTTAACAAGATCTTCTGCCTTGCTCCCGCTAAGTCATTCTTCGCTGTTCCACAACACCCATTAGTGGCTTTTCATCAGCTCTTGTTCAGAAACGAGGCAGGTAGCGCCCAGTTGAATTAGAGAGTGTGTTCCGAGATATTAAATTCAGGTTTCGTATAATCATTTTCGATCATTTTTGTTCTATAATTCAGTTTCGAGTGCTACTGTTGAATAAAACGGGATTGTGGTAATGCTCTCAACGTTTTCTCTGAATCCAGAAGCATGTGTATTAGAGCTTCTCGAATTTAGAGATAAGAATCGATACAAACCAGGCGTTAAAGATACATAAAACCTGTAATAGTTATTTCGCTCCTTAATTAGACTTCTTAATAGCTCTCCTCAGAAAGTCTTTGCGTAGACTAAAAGATTTCTTTCCCATTTTGTCTGCATAAAAAATCTAAACCAATTGTATAAGTAAAATTATATAAAACACATAATACAAGAAAAACTGCATGGACTGAACAAAAACTTCTGTAAAACACTACGTCAGATATTGTCACGACTATGGTTGTGACTGGGGAACCTTTTTTTTTTTTTTTTTTTTTTTTTTTTTTTTGAATGATTTATTTATGGACGCTCTTTAACAGCTCAGGTCATCAGCGTCCCATTCAACTCAGGGCGTGAAACAGCCGACAAATTTTGCTCAGAGGCCTCTCTTTCAGGCTTGAGGTTCTTTTTCGTGCCGTAAATGTACGTCACGGGATCCACGGCTTTACTTCCCTTCCGAAGGAAGCCATACTTAGGATTTTTACGCGACTGGGGAACCGTAAGGGTAGGAACACTTACTGTATATTCAAAGATACTGTTACTGCCATTGCTACTTCTTTTATTGAATAATAATAATAATAATAATAATAATAATAATAATAATAATAATAATAAAATACATTGAGATATCTAATGCTGAAGGCTTACCATAACACACAGTAACCGGATAGCTAGAAGTCAGGCCCTTTCCTTAGAGGTGATGTCTCTAAGAGACGAGGGTGCAGAGCGGCCAGCAGCAGCAGCACAAGGTGACCAGTGAAGGACCAGGCACACACACTTGTAATGTTCACTAATTATGGTGTACCAACGGCCAAAGTTTGAATTATAGTGACCAATGAAAAAGATGTACGTAGGTTTAGGAAGAACCTAATGCTGTTTGTTGTTAGCGAACAATTGCGTCACGGTAAAATCCTTTAAGTCGTCAACGAAGTGGTAAACTAAATGCATTTATATAAGTTAGCACTTTCTGACTCAACTAGTCAATGTAAGAATATAAAATATTCAAGCAAATAAAACTAACTGTTCGCATAATAATTTAGACAAACTAAGGCACTCTTTGGCCGTACTTCGGATGTTATGAGAAAATGCCTAGTTTATTAAAAATATGCAGCTATTTATACCAAGTAGGAGCCTATAATACACGGGGCCCAAAAATAAATACACAGTTCAATTAATTACATTTACTTTATTCCCTTTTTCAAGTATACGGTTATGACAGTGATATTGAATATTTAATATCATAAGTTTGCAACACTGTTCGAACCTGCGCAGAACATTCGTACACACAAACATAAATTACTGTCAGCTTCAATGTCATGAAATGCGTTTTTAATTCGTCTGTTGCTCTATATATTCCTCAAAATAAGAAGTCCACAGGTGTCAGATAGGATGAACGCTTCATTCGATCCAATGCTGTGGGATAGTGTTCTCAAGGTAATTCCTTACCAGCACAGCAAAATGACAAGGTGCTCCATCTTGTTGGAAGTGCAGTCAGGGAAAGCATCTCTTTTCATGAGTTGTGGCAACGCTGTGTTTACATAATTGCTACCATCCACAGTTGTATTGAAGATAGCCGGTTCTGTAACACCTTTGCGGACATTGCATCCCACACAGTGACGGCTGGCTGGTTCAGTTGAGATGCAATAGTCACCTGAGGATTTGTATCCACCCAGTATACACAATTATGTCTGCTCACATGGTCAGACAACTTGAAACAGGCTTCATCAGACCAGGTGATTTATATTAAGAAAGTTTGATTGATGATCAACTTGATTGTGTATAAGTTCACAAAATTGCAACCGACGGTCTGTGCCGTCCTGCAGAAGACCATGTAGAAGCTTGTGTGGTAAGGGTTCAATTTCAATTTACGCATAAAGCACTCCAAGGACGTTTTTGATATGCATAGCTCCTGAGACACATAAGGCACGGCTTTTGGGGGCTATTCACGAACGTGAAGGCGACTCCCATCTCATTCTCCTCTGTCAAAGACTTTTTAAGACTTCCAGAGGACACGTTGCTTCAAATTGTCTCTGATACGGTAATGGTGAAATTCTTCTTGCCATGCTGTGTGCACCCTTTCTGCATTTTCAGTTTTTCAGTACTGCTTTATAATGCATTTTCTTTTTCATTATTCAATTTCCCTGCCATGTTTTCTGTTAACTTCCCACATAGATAACATTTTCATTCTCTTAATTTAAGTCCATAGTAACAATTATACCAATTATCAACTCCATAAACCCAACTTTCTCAATATCAATGAAGAAACACCATTCTACTGTATACCTATTTTTGGGCCACCCTATATTTATTTTCATATGATGAACTCAATGTTATTTTAATCGCAGTTTCAGTTAGAATTTTCTCACATAGTCCAATATTGACATAAATTCATTTATTTAATCCAACGTCAAATTACCCGGAACAGTTTATGCGCTATGTCGTCTAAAGAGGCGGAAGATAGCGGCTGTCTCACTTCATGGGTTATTGGGTGTGGTCAAAACTTCATATTTTCACTGTTGCAGGCGTTGCGATCCTGTGCTCTTTGCAGGAATTTCTTTGCAAACATATCCACTTTTTCATTTCCAGTTTTACAGAAACCCAGTACAGTTTTCCCCGTGTGTGTTAAGATTCTGGTAAAGTTTGAAAGCATTCTTTGATTTCAGGGCTTCTGGGTAAGTCACAAGATCTGACCTACAGACTTTGAATCAATGATACGACTGAGTTGGTGAACTTAGTTGCATGTACACACAATTGGCTTAGAGCTGTTCTAAGTGCTTTATCCTCGCCATCAAAAGCCGTTCTACTAACTCTCAAACTAACATACATACGTCACCAATCACACACTGCTACAGAATAAGCTCTTAGACCCCGGCATTAACACACAACCAAACACTACGAGTAATAACAGGAGAAACTAAAGCCGTGAACCGCCCCCTATAAATTATAATACAGGAATAATAATTCTTCTTCTGTCTCATTAACTACTGCAAAAAACAATGTTGTCCAATATTATTCATTTGTAATGGTATTTTACGCCCCGTCTTTTATTTCTGAGGCAGCACAGGCGGTGGACACTGATGATACATTAGATGGAATGATATATTGGGAAAGATTTTTTTTTTTTTAAGGAAAGAAACATTCGAAGCCTAAGTTTAGGGTACCTCTCCGGCATTTGTAATATGTGAGGACTGAGAAAAACCTGAAAAAAAAAAAAAACTCGGTCAGCGAGGACGGTTCTGGCGGATTGAAGCCCCAGACCTGCCGCTCACGAGTCCGCGCCTTAACGACCTCGGCCACCCGGGCAGTTTCCTAAAGAATGATTGTATAATTGTCACTGACCAACTGTCTGAGATAGCTGCTTTTTCCAACATTTACTCATTAAGTGCAAAAAGCTTTGTTTTAATGGGATACCATCATATTTTATTAATTCTATTAATATTCTATTTTTTAAATTTTAAACACATTCTCCAAAATTTTAAGTTAATTAATCTATTCTAATGTCTTCATTATGTTCCTCGGAATATTTTTGTACGACATTTTTTCTTTCTTTCTTTCTTTCTTTTTTTTTTTTTTTCAATCGTATAGGAGAAAGCTAACTAAATGTTATTAATAAGACATAAGCTATAAAATATTACTGTTTACAAATAAGAATTACATTTCAAATATTTGACACATTCAAAGCTATAAACCTCTTAGCTAAATTATTTTTATTAGGCATCTTGCACTCTCCATTATCGTATAGTAATAATTAAACATTTAAAATCTTTATTCTTTCCTGCCATACAAGGCCATCTGTTGTCTTCCTTATTTTATGGTGAAGCAATTGACTTCTGGAGAATATTGGAGGTATTATATCATATATTACATAATTACTACAGGTTTTTGTACTGCCAGAACGAACCAAGAATATCTGCAGATTTTATTTGGCAGAGAAAACTGAGATCAAACGTGTCCAGCGTTACAAAGCAAATACAGCAGCGAATTTGAGACCAGAGAAAAAAGGAGAGTTTGCTTACAATGCTTTACAAGAAGCAATCTGGAAAAGGCAAGCAGGGTCAGAGGACAACGAGATGGGGTCATCCACACTTGTGTTGCAATCGAATTACGCCAGCTCGCTGAGAGGGCGACTGGAGGGTTAGAGAGAGGGAGCTCTCAAAGTAACCAAGGCAAAGTATCGGTGACAAGCATACAGCCACTGGAAAAATTTAAAACGAACGTGAAAACAGGTGTAGGTTTATGTAACGTTATTTGATTTTGGTTTTCCAGAATTTTTGTCAATATTGTTATCAAGCTTGCCCTCACCAAAAAATTGAAATTTATACAAGACACTACTCTTCTTACTAGCCAGTTTTAATCATATTTTGGGCGTATATTGCTTTTATTTAACAAATATTTTAATGAGGCAAAACAACGTTTGAAATTATACATTATATTTAATACGCAACATCTTTTAGGGAACTATTGCTGAGAACGTGTTTGTATAAAGCAGCCCCAAGGTGGGTGTCAATTTGAAACGGTTGCATCGGCTTGTTGCTGAACAAAACAACAAAAATTACCCTAAGCGTAGACAACAAGCCGAGACAACCATTTCAAAATTGTCACCCAGCTTGAGGCTGCTTTGCACAAACACGCTTCAATAAACAAAGCGAAACTAAAATTCTGATAATGTTCACAGCAATAGTTCCCTAAAAGGTATATGCTTATTAAATAAAATGTTAAATTTAAGAGAAGCAAAATTTTAATGCAATGCCACTGCCTAGAAAAGTATGTTCCTGGTTGCCGGACAATCCATAAAAAAGTATTCTAGTGGTGTGAGAAATATGAACATAACTAACAATAAATTTTCTGTAATTAAACCTATTGTTTTAATTCTGCATAAAGTATGTTTGAACTAATTTCATAATTTAATGTTTTAAACAACTTTAATAATGTTAAAACAAAGATACACTCACGTAGTAACTTTAAGTTAAGTCCCGTTTGTCATGAAGCATATGGACCAAAATATACTGTATTTTTATTTTGCTGAATGCTTTTCTTTTTGAACTTGATTGCTTTTTGTACTCAATGCTTTATATCCATGTGCCTTGGATATCGACGTAAAACGTACACATTGCCTGTAATATTATATGCCAATTTACTTGTTATAATTTGTCGCTTCCAATAGTACAGCAGGAATTTGATGTGCCTCTCCGCTAGTTACATCAAAGCAGTGTTTCTATCTGTCTTTATGACGCGAGGGACGTCAATTGTACCGCGGTAATTAAAAGATGCCAAAATAATAATCTCAGTAAGCGGCTCCAAAGCAAAAAGAGAATCAGCCTCGTCGCATCAACCAAGAATTTATAAAAGGACAGCGAAAAATTAAAAACAGAACACGCAGTGTCCGGCTATGAGCAAACCTTATTAAAACAGCATCCCGTACATAATAAGCCAGAATTTTACTAAGCTTGGAGTTTGACGGAGGAATAATAAGAAAAAAAGTGTATCAGAGTGGCCCTGACTCACTTGCTGCTCCAATAAAGCCTGTCATCACAATCAGTTTCCATGGAAACTTTAGGAGAGTCGAATAAATACGGCAATGTTAATATTTGCTTAAAGCAAATTTCGTCACTATATCGATGCACTAACCACTGTACTACCAAAAATAGTTCTTAACTGTTTCTCTGAGATGTATTCTGCATATTATTAATTAACAAAGGACAACAAAGGAATCTCAGAATTGGCAAAGTTTCGAAATAAGTGCATGAAATATACTTTCTGTTCGAAGAGCAGAACAGTGCTTTTAGCATAACTGTAAATAAATTAGTGAATTGAGATTATATAACCCTGTACTATTACAAATTTATTAGTTTCGAAGTCGAGGCCTGCTTGTTCGAGCTATACTAGTCTGTCTTTATAGATCAATATACCGAGGGTGCCAAAAAATGTATACACACTTTCACAGTAGATATCTATTTAATATATTTCAAAGTTGGACCGAAAAACAACAGTAATGTGTAGTATGATGTTCTGTAAATAGATTCGACTCAAATACATTATGATAGCGTTGCTACGTAACAATAATGAACAAATGAAGCCAGATTATCGTATTGGTGAGCTGAATGGAACTGTTAACCCACATAACCGTGTCTACTTGTGTGCAAATAATCCACTTGCTATTTTGGAAAAGGCTGTTAATTTATCTGGAATTAATGTTTGTTGTGGTTTGTCTTCTAGAGGTCTAATTGGATCATTCTTTTATGAAGGAACGAAGAGGTCCCATTGAGTTTCCACCGCGTTCTCCGGATCTAACTCCGTTGGACTTCTACCTATAGGGAACTCTTAAGGATGATGTATACCGTAGAAAACCAGCTACACTGACAACACTTCGGGAAGAAATTGAAACGTCATGTGCTGCAATCGCTGAGGACACAAAACATTACTCAATCAGTAGATTAATGTACTGAAAAGTGTATCGACTCCGATGGCGGGCATTTTGAGCAACTGTTGTAACTGTAAAGTCTAAGATGATTAGTGCGTATCATTTTCTGGTTGTGTGAATTCAGTTTGGTTATGTTAACACAGTGTTGTTTTTTTGTTGTTGTTGTTGTTGTTTTTTTTTTTTTTTTGCTTGAAATGTGCATACATTTTTGGGCACCCTCTGTATACATGAGTAGGTGAGAGCTAAATTGAAGATTATTAATAATAAAATAATAGTTACTATTGTAATATAGAACTGCAGGATGTAATTGACACTGCTGCTATTTCTGAAATTCATCTGTGTATAATACCGCCCACTGTTCGTTTACTCATGCATTTTAAATCCTCACAAGCCAAATGGAAAAATAAATAAATTGTAAAAATCTCATATTATAAAAATGTTTAGTTACGAAACATTGTAAATATTCACCTGAAAAGAGGAAGTTGCAAAACCTCGGAACATTTTTAAAAACATATGGTTCACATTCTCTGTAATTATTGGCACCATGATGTTCATAATGATCGATGTGTTTGGTACGAAAACGCTTTTTGAATTGCTGCCTAAGCGATTCTAAAAAATCCTCCATATCCTTAATATATTGTTTTTCTTTGCGCAGGATACGCACAGTAAAAGATTCAACATATCTGTCATTATTATTTTTCATTTTTATTTCCTGAAGAGCAATCAACCTGGTCAGAAATCAATAGAGTAACAATGAACAACTCATTTGTAAGTGTTGCAAATCAATATGGTCCTTAGTGTCAGATGTATAAAATACTTTTAAAGTATTATTATCGATAATACGTTATTCCACTGTGTACCTGTTCATACGTACTGTATTCGACGATTACTGTTGGCGATCCCATAACAACAATATGAAACATCCATCACACCCTGACAAGAACAGTAAGCGCAAGAGTATCAAGGTCATTCTTGTTATTCACTAACTCGTTTCTCATAAACCAAGGTGCTTCTATGTTAAATTTCGCTGAATGACGTTAATTAATTTAAAAGTTATGGGGGAAAATCAGAGGCCGATAGCAAATGAAACATTCAATATAAATGTTTCTTTAAAAATCCATGAAATTTTCGTTAAACCTTGTGATTAAATATACGGCTCAGCAGCGGAGAAATATAATTTTAAATGTTTTTTTTTTGTGCTTTTATTATACACAATTTGATGGGATATATAAAATGTCACTTTTTAACTTTTTTGTTGTCATCTCTCCGAGAGTTTGCGCATCAAGTCTGTGAGAGGTTTTTGTACATCAAGGATATTTAAGCACTTAGCATGGTATTGCTGAGACTAAACCAGGAGCCAGCATCTTGCACTTGTAAACATGTAATAATCAGAAAGCTTGCTTTCTATAGACTCATCGTTGCAGAGTGCTGAATCTCAAATAAGGATGTATAAGGAGGTGTCACGAACTGGTGTTGGTTTGTTTGACTAGTGTCGTCTGTTGTAATTAGTTTGATCTAAGCAGAACAGGCTTCCCCTTTGAGACCATGGGCATGCCTGCGGCACTTAACACTTTCCTTGATAATTCCGAAACCGGAGTGGAGAATTAAGTTGTGCATGCAGCGTGCCGGAGTTTCTGTTGCTATCAGCTTAACTGGTCTATACATTCTTATTTTTTCAATTATCAGAGAAAAAAAATAGTGCGGGGTGTTAATGTAATGTAATGTAATGTAATGTAGAAAACACAAGAACTAGAGCAGAAAAAGTTATGTTCAAGTTAGCCAATATTGGACAAAGATATTTTAATATACATGCTAATGGAATAAAAATCTATCACAATAGCATCTTTGCAGCCATATTAAACTATGGAGGAGGAGTTTGGGGGGAAAAGGCACGCGAGGTTCATTTTATACGTATTTTAAGAAGCTCCCAAAGAAAACTTTTATTGAGATGTACAGGGGCATTTTCCACTTCTCCAACAATGGGACTACTAGTAATATTGGGTATATGGCCAATTGATTATCTAGTTCGATTAAAAGCAGCCTCTTATTGGCTTAAAAAACAAAATAACTAAAAAATAATGGACATTGTTGGTAAAAAGTGTAGGAATAAAAAAGAAATCAAAGATTCTTTATTACAAATATGGCAACGAGAATGGGATGAAATAAAAGAAGGTAGAAGAGTGCATGAAATATTTCCATCCATAAAGGAAAGATTACTATTTAAGCACATTCATCCCAATAAGGGTTTAGTGCATTATGTAACAGGCCATGGTCCATATTGCTCATATTTTCAAAGATTTAAATTACAAACAAATAATACATGTACGGACTGTAACGTAATCGATACACCGGAACATGTCTCATTTGAATGCCCTAAATACCAGTCATTTGTAGCAGAGGAAAGACGACTACTTGCTGGGAAACACATCTGGAACATCATGAGAGACGAAGATGATTTTAGGGCATTGAACGAGCTAACAAATAAAATATCATGCAAAATGGCAGAAGAGTATAAAAACGGCAAAAAACAAACAAGAGAAAAAATCCAAAGGCCAGAAATGGTATATTCCCCTAGAAGATCCGAGAGAATCAGGGAAAGGCAAGAAAGATATTTACAACTAGAATTAGTTGAAGAAAAAGATGATAAAGAAGATAACACCCAATTTGAATAAGAAGAAGAGAGCAGAACTGACAGAAGAAAGGAATAACGGCAGTTTTCGGGCGGAAACGAAGCAGTTGAGAGAAGAAGTAGACAGAGGTCGAGAAGGAGAGAAGCGAAGGAAACTACCTGTCAACACACCATGGTCCAGTATAGCTGTTGCTTGAGACCGGCAGCAACTCCACTGATGTCCAGGTTCCGTTGCCAGGAATTCCAGTGGGGAGCAGCCCGGATACCGAGCGTTAGCAGAAATGAAGACGCATAGAGTAAATTGGATAATAATTGTAAATTAATAAAGTTTACTGGGTACCAGTAGCAATTGTAGATGTTATTAGAAGTCATAGTAAATAGCCGTAGTGCTGAATTCCAGTACCGGTTTTGTTTTTGAAGTTTTAATTTTGTTTAGTCATAGTGTTAGTAGTGTAGATTTTAAAATCTGTAAAATTTAATTGTAATTTAAATTGTATTGAAAGATATAAGAGGAACAAATAAATGAAATCTGGAGTATTACGTCCTGATGTAGAACCAAGATATCAGGATGTAAGTATTGCAGAATTAAAATTAAAAAAAATGTTAATGTAATATAGGGGCGTTCTAAAAGCTCTCGGCCTGACTAAGAAAGCACAAGATTTAAGAGACATGTTTTTTTTTTATTATTTTACAGCATAGTGACCCTGTAAATCAATATATATATATATATATATATATATATATATATATATATATATTGATTGTCCTACGACTTTCCACATTTTTAATTCCCTCAGTAAAATAACATTTTTCCAATTGTAAAAAAATAAGCGTCTGTCTCACATTTCATGTGAGCTTCGTCCAACTAGCCATTTCTTCAGGTTTGGGAACAAAAAGGAATTACTGGGAACCAAATCTCATGAATATGGTGGACATGAAAGCACTTGCAAATGAAGATCATGCAGTTTGACAGCAGTGTATGGAGGCGCATCATCGTGATGAAAGAGAACTTTCTTTTTGCGAGGTGTGGATATTTAGCTTGAATAGCATCCTTCAGTTGGTCCAGTAGGGAAGCCTAATACTCCCCGGTGATGGCTCTGTCCTTCTGGAGGTAGTCTAAGAGCACCACACCAAGAGAAATCCAGAAAACCGTAGGTGGCATGACTATTCCTGGAAATGGAACCATTGTTGCTTTCTTTGGTGCACTTTCACCTGTTGCCACCCAATGTTTGAACTGCTCCTTCGCCTCTAGCCTGCAGTTTCTTCTACTGTTATGAAACATCGGAGAAACTCACTGGAATTGCCTTTAAGCAAGTCTAAGCACTTTTGCGAAATATTCATTAGAATGTTTTTTGGTCCATTTGAGCATTCAGCATTTTACTTCTGTATTCAGTTAGTTCCGGTAAGGGAGGGGGGGGGGGCGGCTTCGGTCGTTGCTCTTCAGATGCTCCAGGTGCGGGCTCTGCGGACCCTGAGTGCCCGTGGTACCTCTGACGTACTAGAGGTCTTGATTCGAGCCCCTCCTGGAAGGGAGTTGTCCGGATTGGATTGGATTCGGCTTGGCAGTGGACCCGTCTCTCACGGGGAATTCAGGACCTACGATGGCGGCGTGTCCCAGGGGAGTGCCTAAGGCGTATACCCTGGGGGCCGGTGCACCGGAATCGCCGTTTTTGGTAGGGAGGGTGGTGGCTACCTTAATGCTGGGGTGACTCACCTCTTAAATACGAGTAGGTCTAAGCTAGTATGACCTATCCACCAATGAGAATCTGGAAGCTAAGGGAATTTAGCGCACCTGGGTGACGCAATCGTCTGCAGTCGAAAGGCGGGTCGGTTTAGGAAACAAGGTACCGTCCTAATGCAAAAAAACCACCGGGTAGCACAGACCTCTGTGTTGTACCCCTGGGCCCAGGGCTTAGTAAACCCGACGCAACCTGTGTTCAGTTAGTACTGGTGCGGCACAAATCTGCGGTTTCGGAACTCGCTACATCTAGTCAATGTTATGCGATCACCTAGTATTTCTAACCTACAGAATTTTTAATTAATTTAAATCGGTTTTAATTTTAATTTTAATCGGTTTTATATCCATGCGGTTTATCTTTCATTCAATTAATTGATATCAGTGACTTCATAAGCTGAAATATTCGCTTAATGAATAAACGTCAAAGCCATAGTCATTAGTTCATGTTGCACTTCATACATGTCTGGTCACTTTAATTAATTTTTATTTTTCCTTGCTTTAATTGGACTGAGGGAAATAAGTTAAACGGATGGAATACCGGAAAGGAAAAAATTGCGTAATGTGAGCTTTGTAAATACTACCTCTGACGCGCTAAAGCAGGACAATCGTAGGGATCATTGCTAATTTAATTATTTCCGAGTGAACAAAGTTTCATTAATGACAGTTTCTACACATACAGATTAGCTAAATTTTGAGCTAGGAATTATGCATGTGCAAATGATGTTTTAATTAAGCAGGTTTATTATTTTTTGATCATATGTTATGTTACAACCAAAGCATAATATTTGTGTATATGATGATTGAAATAGTTTTTGCTGCTGCATTATCAAACAAAGGAAAAAAAAACTGAAACGGTCCATACGGCCCACACCCATGAAATATGATAATAATATATATTTATGTAACCCAAGTCATTGTATTTTGGCACTGTAATTAGTAATATAAATATTGTGTATATTCGTGTGTCATAAATTTTAACTTCAATGTAAGAATGGAATAAAAGATCGGGTGTTTACCGCTGAAGTAGCTTGGAAAGTCAACAGGGTAATAAAACCATACCAAAGAAACCCGAGGGTAGAGTGTGAAGTCCCTTTTTTCAATGGCCTGCCTTTACAGGGTTAATAAACTCAAGGACTTTAAATCGTTTGGGGTCTTGACCTCGACTGGATGTCATATTGCCAGCCCTTTAAACCATTCAATGCTGACAAAATATTTTAAAACTTTCAAAAAATAGGAAGTGGCAGGTGTAATGGGTGAACTTAAACTGCCAATGTAAAATGTATGTTTGAAGTTTTAAAGACAGGCGCAAACATTGCGCGGCCATGCATAACCCCGTGGCATCGTTAAAGCCAACGATCATTTTATATGAATTTGATATATAAGGGGAGGTTGCTCGACGTTCAGTTCGACTCAGCTGAGTAGTTCACAGTACTCTTATCAGTTTCACGCGGCGCTCGGCTTACGTTTCACACGCGGCAACTGAATTTATATTGAACGTAGCCAAGTCTATCATACACAGAACACCAGAGGACGCATAAGATTACGCGATTGCATATAAAGTCGCATAACGTGCTTATTTACACTATAGAAATCCTCTCCCAGTCCTCTTGAATACGAGTCAACAAAAGAGCAGAGAATTGTCAATGAAGGTGGGCAACAACACTGAAGCGATCAATAATCAATCTATCAAAACCACTTCAAAATTTGCATCACAACGTGAGGCCGCTCAACGTCAACGACAGATCGCTTCAAGATTGGTGCCAAACCTGGAGCACATTGCCGGAGCCGTACCAGACCGTCTCAAATTTTGCACCAACGTGACTGCCATACCAAATCGCTTCATAGTTTGACTTAGAGTCTTTTGCACTATTTTCGTCTGTAAGTTGATAGTCAATATAAGCATACATAAAATTTTAATAATTTTTTATAATTTAATATATTTTTTCTATTTAGTTTTTGAAGTAGTGCATTTATCAACCAAAATATATTTAAATAAAAAAAATCCAGATTTTTATATAGCATTTATTTTTGAAACAATGTCTGAATAGCACGTAATATATTCCACAGAACACCCTTTTCAAATCTGATTATACAGTTTTGTCCCGGATTTAGCCGACAAAACTGGAACACAGACAAACACTTGTGATCTACGCGGCCTTATATCAGTGTTATGGTGGATGTTTGACGTTGGATATATATACTCTCAAAAAAAACACTCAGAGTGCAATATAAAAAGGTTCACATAAAATTCCACACTAAAAACCGTAAAATTTCATTTTTATCACGTGACCAAGAGCCAAGCTCGAAATATAGTGTGATTTTAGTGTTCAATTTTACGGTTTTTAGTGTAGAATTTTATGTGAACCTTTTTATATTGCACTGTGAGTGTTTTTTTTTGAGTTTTTGTGCTTTTTAGAAGTTTTTATTACTCTATTAATAGTATATATATATATATATATCGCTATTAAAGCAATATCTGTGTATGATTTCTCTTCACAAATTTCATTCCTGCTCGGGTAATGAAAAATGCAGTGATGATACACCGTAAACTGTATATTGAAAATTATGTATTTCCTGCTCCGGCACTGGTGATTATAATTTTTATTTTTAACCTATCTAATTCATACATTTTAAATGTATTATCATTAAAACTTCGTTTCGAATTGCTGAAACTGTTTCTTATTAAGAAGATTAATGTCGATTTTATTTTTTCCGACATGGCCATATGTTAACATCAGGTCAATGGCGTGTAGACATTTGACATGTTGTATGCTATTACACGGAATTTTGCTCTTGTAGACCACAAGTTCTCTAATTCAAAACTTTTGTCTTGTCCACTCTACAATCCCTCCAATTTTGCCAGTTAAATCCATGGACACCCGATATATGTAACTAAATGATTTGGAAATAGATAAAATACTTAAATAGCCACACAATCTTCGCTATATTTCGAACTGCTGGTGTACTTCTTCAAAGATAGAGACAAGTAAGGCAGTAAAAATAGATATTTGACTGTCGACGGTAAAATGGAAAAACATAAAATGAACAAGGGGTAAAAAGGGGGTGTTTTATCTGTTTCTTCTTTTAACTAGTTCTTGTTATTTTAGCTACATTGTGTCAAGAGATACTTTATTTTTCATTTTAATGCATATTAACAAGAAAAAATTATAAAACACTTAAATAGTAACACTTATGTTATAAAATTTCAAATAATTTGTGTTATACAAAGGCAGAAGAAAAGTAAATATTAAATCTCTAAGGTAACGTTGAGCATGATAACAGATAAAACAAGAAAGAGGAAAAGTTCGCGAGAGAAAAATATGTTATATATACATATTAATAATGAAAAACATTAAAATAATAACAAAGTAGAAAGGGAACGTTAACACGTAAGATTAAAATCCGGCGAGTACGCCCTTAATGCCAAAATATACATAGCTACCATCTCTCAAGTTTTGAAGTAACTTTCAGAGCAATGAATGGTAACAAATAAAATGCTTTGCATATACTGCAACACGAAAGTAATATTTAATTTCAATAAAACATTATGTACATTTATCATTCCTGATATTGTAGCCAACTGTTGTTATGGTTATATAAAAGAAATCACTGGAAATATTCTGTCAATTTAGTACCTGTTAAATGAGAAATCTAAAGAAAAATATGTTTAAAGTGGGGAAATGTGTAAATAACATTTAAATATTATTTAATTCATTAATTCATTCATTTACCCTGGCAAGAGTTAAGGCCATGGGGCCTTCTCTTCCATTCTAACAGGGGAATAAAACAAACCAAAATACAGAGCACAACATACATAGCTATATAAAATACAGAACTAAAAGCAAACTTAAATATATATACTGCGTGTAAATATTACATATTTTATAAAGTGAGAAAAATGATAAAGATAGTGTTAAAATTCCATTCGATCAATACTTTTTCTCCAATACAAAGGAGAAGAAGAAGGAGAAGGAGAAGAAGAAGAAGAAGAAAAAGAAAAGAAGAAGAAATGAGAGACTAACTGTTGTGATCCCTAGAGTTGGGGAGATGCCAGTTTAATCTACGTTTAAATTGCTTTATTGTCCAACAATCTCTGACTTCAGGAGGAAGGGAGTTTCAGATTCTGGGAATTGACACGCTGAATGAGGTCGGCGGTAACGAGGGATTAGACAGTAAAGTCATATTCCGGGTTCGAAGTAGGGACAGGTAAACGAAGCGAGAGGCGATATACTGAGCGAGGATTTTGAACAGGAGCAGAAGGTAATGGAAACTCCTACGTTCTTTTAGAGGTAGCCATGACAGTTGATAGTTTAAGAATGTCTTATAATCAATTTTAACAGTGTTGAAGACGAAACAAACAGGCATTACGAACGAGTTGTAATCTGTCGATCTGCCCAGTATTCAGATTAGAGTACCAGACATCACAATAACCAAAGTGAGGCATAACAAACACTTGAATGAGATTCTTTTTTAGACTGAGAGATAAATCTTTTGCTACATGTTTTAATGTGTGAATAAAAGAAAATATTTTATTGCATGTATGGTTTACCTAGCAGTGTTTTTTTTTTTTTTTTTTTTTTTTGCCGTGCTGCTATAATTAATCACAGTTTTATTTATTTCATTTAGCGCACACTGTAGCCTGTGATTTAAGTGGATTCAGATGCAAATTTTTGTGTCCAAAGGAAGATGGAGGTTAAGGCCTGTTAAAAAAAGTTAATAAGAGGATTATATTGACTTATCTTTCAGAATAATTAAAAAAAATTTAAAGAAATGTGTTTAGTTTACTAATTGTTAATTTTATTTCAGCTGTGAAAAATAAACTAACACATAAGTATAACAAATATTGGTGGAAATGTTAATTCTAGTGATGCATTAAATAATTGTTTATTTCATTTCGTTTTAACTCTTATTTAGTACATATTACCCCAAAATTACAATTATTCCCCTCCAGTGCTCTTTAATTCAAAATGTATTTCGAGAAGTGAATTAAAATGTGAATAAAACCATTGTTTTAAGTATCCAAGAACGTCGAAATAAAGATTGTTTATATGTCAATGGGGGACAAATATTATTTTTATGACTAGTATGAACAAAACACTTATTTTGAAATGAATGTGGTGTAGGTAGTTGGTTCTTAAAGCTCACCGAAGATAGTTCTGTACTATTGCCAGTGTATGCTTTAAAAAAGAACCACTAAATAACACATGTACTCTAGAATTTGTAATGTTCATCTCGCCAAACATTAAAGCTATCACCAGCATACGTTAGTGTTATTTGAGTGCGAATGTTGAAGACCAGGTCGTTGCCAAAGAGTGGTAACACGCTCGTAACTTTTCTCTATTGGTAGACACGTGGGCGACCCTATCGCGGTCCTTGCCAAGGAATGTGCCTTTAGACATAATGACATGACCTGAACATAAACTAAGGTGCTGCTATTACAAGCTTCATTTCTCCGCAGGCCAAATCCTATTATAACCGTGTAACCTTAATAATATCCCATTCATTATTTCCGAGTGTTCCCCCAACATGCGTAACGATATGTCACAAACTCCGCGAAACATTTACGTTCGCGTTTTGTTTTTATTGTCTCATAAACGCTACATATCTGAGAGCTGTAGCCGATCAGATTGTCATTTTTTTAGCTACTTCTGAAGGAATGAAGCTATTGCTGTCGGATCCGTGAAAAACAATCTATTCCTTTTTAGCTAATTTATTTTTTAGCGAAATCAGAAGGAATGTAAGAAATTGCGGTTGTACCCATGGAAACATTTTGTAATAATTTATGCAAATATGCATCGATCTTGCCTATTAGGCACTTACAATAATTATATATATTGTTTGATTTGATTTATTTACGGACTCTCTTTAACATCTCAGGTCATCAGCGTCCCATTCTATATAGGGCGTGAAATGGCCGATAAATTTTGTTCAGAGGCCTCTTCTTTCAGGCTTGAGGTTCTTTATCGTGTCGTAAATGTACGACACGGGACCCACGGCTTTATTTCCCCTCCGAAGAAAGCCATACTTACAATTTTTACGTCTTGGGGGGGGGGGAATCGATCCTGGCCGGGTTTGAACCCGCGATCTTGGGTTTAGAAGGCAAATATGGTTACCATTACACCACCAGTGCCGACCATATGTGTGTGTGTGTGTGTCCGTTCTCTAATTGCTCTAGCGATCACAATTTTTATTTTTTCTCAAAGAAACTCGACTTATAACCATCAATTAACACACTATTCGTCGAGTTCGCGAACCAGCAAAATTGAACCATTTGGGATGGAGGCTAACCGAAAGTGAATTTTTTTAAAAAGTAAACAAAACTCGATAAATGTCTTCAAAATTAATTGACAAAGCGTTTCGAAAATCTTGGTAATCGGGCGATTAGGATTAAAATTTAAAATTTAAAATTGCTCTAGCAACGTTAATATTTATTTTATTTTGCAACGAAACTGTGTACCATATAAACAAAATAGGAAAGAATCATCTTGAAAATCAGGAAAATCGGGTCATTAGAAATGGGAGTTTACTTAAATTCCACATCGTTCTAGCTGCACCAATATTTATTTCTTCATAATAAAATTCGCTATATACTATTTAAATAAAATAATGGAAATAGTTTCTGAAAATTAGGGAAATTGACTATTAAGAGTAAAGGTATGCTTGAAAACCGAAATTTAAAAAGCACTCTTTTGTTTAATTTTCTCTACTTTGCTTTAAAATAAAAGGAGAAATTAATTCAGCATATAAATTGTATTTATAACGCTGCATATATTTTATATTTAACAAAAGCATCGTCGTGAAGATAGCAAATGTGAAATGTGATGTAATATGTATGTGAGAATTGTATTTCTAGTAAGTGCACTCTGTAATAACAAATAACATTCAGAAAACGTTTGCGTTATATATTTTTAATACAATGACACTTAAAATAAATTTCAAAGCCAATGAAAATCGATGACCTTGTCGATTGTTTGTTGTTGATTCTGTATATTTGCTTAGTACACCGAAATTGTTTTAAATAGTAACATGTTTTTGTTTATTTGAAACATATGAACATCATCCTCCTAAATACACAATGTAATTCGAAACTTTCTGTTATTTCTCTCTATTTTAGTGGATGTAAAGATAATTTCAAGGGCTTAGTTCATTAATATGGTTACCTTTAAAAGTGTTTAAAAATACCCACACAGTATTCCTTTGTCTGTCATGGTTATATGTTTCATTTACTTAATTAGTATACCATTAAATCTTGTGTTTTAATCTCAATTATAATAATAATTTTAAAAATCTGGGCTCTCTTTTGTGATATTTATAGGTTGCAAGAATTCTAATTATATCCCTCTGCTGCCACACGGTAATGTCATAACTTATTTTATTTCATTAATTAATAAGTGTATAATTTTTATATTCATTTTTAAAGTTACTCTACTAGGTGAGCAATTCGTGCGACTCCTGGGTGATGGATTTTTTCACTGTACATTACGGGAACAAACAAAAGAACGGTGTTACTACTTTTGTAGTAGGAAAAATATCTCACAAATCTCAGAAATGTGCCCAGTGGAACATGGGCGGGTGGGGTGGGGGTGGAAAGGCGGTAATTCTTCAGTCGTTCCCACTATGGAACAGTTTCGTTGGGCAGAATATAGTAGAATTATAAATTAAGCAATCCTGAATTTATTTGTAATTTAGCAGCCATATAACCCATTCATAACAAAAACTGTAATTTGCTTGCAGCCGATTTAAATACAATAGTGAACATCTCATGCTCTGTTCCAGAACACTTTTCACAGCCTGTTGTGTGAGAAATAGACCTTTAGCAGAACAGCAAGGTCAAATTGCCTCGCTCGAAGAGTGTTGACTGGCGGTTGCTGATAATAACACGAATGACTACAAACCGGAAGTTCAGGCAGGCATTTATTTTAGTTAAAATAGGCACATAAATTGCTGAAAATAGACAGTAATACAATTAAAATAGGGATTTAAGATCCTTAATACTTTCTTTATCACATAATTAAAGTGCTTAAGCTTACTTTTCATAGTTACAAGCAACAACAGAGTATTAACTGTAATAGCCGCTTGTCAGAGAGAATATTTTTCATCACGGAAAAAGAACTTTCTATTTCCACTGAAGTAATTGGAGTATATTTAAAACAACCTGTTTCGAAAAAACTCATTCCTGTTAAATCAGATCAATGACCTTTCAGGACATCATGGAAATGTTGATCAGTAAAGTAGTTTTGAATAGTCCTGGCGAATGGGCAAAATATGCCCAGGTCGAATTCATTTTCTATTTATGCGTTTTTAAGGGAATCAGGTTAGTATCTCTCTTACTTCTGCAATGACATAGGGACGGTTTATTGCACAGCTGTGCAGTTCCTATCTTTCTCGCTTGCAATTGTTTATTATATTTGTGCAGCTGAAAAGTTAACCCCCATCACATATTTCCTAGAATAGTTTAGCGCAGATCGAAAGTAGGTCATTTGCCGGGACCATTCAAAACTACAGTACTTCCCTCATTTTATTTCCTTGTATTCGTACTCGCGAGGTAAACGTGCGTTCCCTTCACTAATGAAGGTTCTGCTATTTAAATAAACGTAAATGAATATTTTGAGGAAAAAGTTTTTGAATGCTTAAAAAGAAATCAATGAATAATAAAATCGTCAATATATATTTTTATAAGGTGAACATATTCAATTTTTATAACTTTTTTCACTTCGTTATATTGAAATTCTTTTTGTGCTTTTTAAAATGTGTAAATAATAGCAGAAAATATCCATAATGATCCAAAATAGGCAAAAATGTTTTAAACTTTAAAATAGGCGAAATTATTATGACTGAGAAAAAGCTCATGGTTTCCTTTCACATTTCCTTTATTACATATATAAAAAAAAAATGAAAAATGAAACATTCGTTTGTCCTTCCAATTAGAGCAAATCTTAACATAGCAAAGCAGCAAGGTGTGCCAGTATAAAGCCTCACAACACTGAAATATCGGCATAATTTCCAAGTTTCATAGAAAAGTGTCTAGAATATAAGCTGTACTTCACTAGCCATTCAGAGATGTGAAAAACTTAGTCACTATTGCGTGTTTACTTGCGCAGCGGGGAAGGGGAAAAAAAAAAGATAAGCAATAAATGAATAACTTCAATACTTAGTCATTTGTTTTCCGTTAACAAGAGAAGTGTGCCAGTTTTGCTGATTAAGCTTAGTAGAAGAAGGGAGCCGTTACGCGTTGGGAATGCAGTCGAGGTGACGTGGTTTTGCTGTCTCGCACCTGAGCACGGTTTGACCAACACTGCGGGGAAATCCACCGGATATCAATGCATCTGAATGCGCTAGTCTTCGTGGCTTTCGAAATCAAGACGATGTGTACTGAATTTCAATTGGTACTGACATAGAAACCTGCGTGGGTTTAGTCTTCTTCTTATTATTATTCGTTTTCTTCTTTCCGTTATTTCTTTTATTCTCATAGTAATATTTACTGAGTTTTCTATTATGTGGGTTTTTGAAAGAAAAATTGAGCTATAAATTTTAAAAAATTAGTGACCTATTACTCCTGCAGGTGTTTCCTGTAATTTGGGAGTCTTGGGTCATCAGTCAGCATACATTAATCTGCTCATTATGCCTTAAAAATAAATACATCTTTGTAAGAGCCTGCGTTTACCTGCATTTGTGAAGCAAGTAGGTTCACTTTTACCGTCAGATAAAATTATAACCGAAGAAATCATCGAAGTAACAAAAAATTACCTACGCACTTACAATTCTCTGGGGCAAGTCTGATCCTGTTCGGAGGTTGGTGGAAATGGAAAGATGCTCGTTCCCCCAGGCTTTGCTAGCTGTGGTTGGAATCAGAAATGCTGGCGTGAAATCGAAAAAGTTATTGTAATATTATTCGTCTTTTGAACAAAAAAACTAGATATCAAATTGGAATGACATTTTCCACCCACTTGTTGTACCTGCCTAACACCAGGAATGTGACATCATACTAAAAAAGTTGTGTTTGGTTCCAAAGAATAGTTGTACAATTTGATCCAAATTGGTTGAACTTTCTGCAGGTCAGATCTAGCATCTTTTGACTTACCTAGAAGCCCTGAAATCAAAGAATATCTTCAGTTTTATCATAATCCTAACATACAAGGGGAAAACTATAGTTCCTGGCTACTGTAGTGTAACTGGAAACGAAAAGGTGGATATACTTGCAAAGAAATGCCTGCAACAGTGAAAATATTAAATTTCATGTGTTAAGAAGAAGCGGGTAGCATAAATAATTTATTTAATTCTAAAAAATCTGTTAACAAAAGTTAAGAGTGGTTGAAGGGTCTAGGATTGCATGGAACACTCACACACTCATCAATCCCCTAAGTCGCGCCTTTTTACAAGAAATGAAAACATTTTTATGCTAGGAATTAGTAGTAAACGAGAATGAGAATTACACAGTGATAACCGTACGTATCGACGAGGGCAGCGAAATTACAGTAAAAGGAAAGCTCCCGGACCTGATGGGATTGATAATGGAAGCCTAAAATTTAAAAAAGTGATGATTCAGTTGTTAAATGAAATATGGAGTACAGAATGCATACCAATGGAATGGAAGTCAGCCGAAAGAGTTTATATATTTAAAATGGACAAACATTGCAATTACAGACAAATTTCTCTTTTAAATTCAGTATATAAAATATAATCAAATATAATAAAGAGTAAAATACAACCAGTAGTGGAAAACATATTGCTGGAAGAACGGTTCTATTTTTAAAGTCCTTATTCAACCAAACAAAAATCAAAATTAGAACGCAAAATTAAAATAAATCTAATTCGAGTACAGAGATAAATGCAGGATTACAACAAGGTTGCGTCCATATTTATATAAATACAATTTTGGAAGAGTGGAAATTAACGGAGCCAAAAGAACTACACCTGGGAAGAAAGAAGGATATTAAAACTATATTATTTACGGATGATAACATTTTTTTAATAGTGTTTAACGCCCGTTTTAACTACTGAAGCGTCACAGGCAGTGGGCACTGGTGATACATGAAATGGATAAGTCGGTCCTGGTGGTGTAGTGGTAACCATACTTGTCTTCTAAACTCAAAATTGCGGGTTCAAACCCGGTCAGGATCGATGGATTTTTTTCGGGCTTAAAAATCCAAGAAGTAAAGCCCGTGGGTCCCGTGCCGTATATTTACGGCACGAAAAAGAACCTCAGGCCTGAAAAAAGAGGCCTCTGAACAAAATTTGTCTGCCGTTTCACGCCCTGAATTGAATGGGACGCTGATGACCTGAGATGTTAAAGAGCGTCCGTAAATAAAGCAAATCAACAACAACATGAAATGATAAACTAGAAAAGGAGGTTTTTTTTTTTTTTTTTTTTTTTTATAAAGGAAGTAAGCGTTCCAGGCCTAAGTTTAGGGTACCTCCCCGGAATTTGCCATTTATGAGGACTGAGGAAAATTTGGAAAAAAAACCTCAGTCAGGAAGGGCGGTCTAGGTGGGAATCGAATTCCAAACCTACCGCTCACGAGTCCGCGCCTTAACGACGACCACCCGTGACTATGATCTAATCCCGTTGGCTAGTAAAGAAGGCGACCTCCAGTATAATACAAGACGTTAAATAATGTACTAAAAGGATACAATATGGAGATATCTTAACAAAAGTTTTGGCACTGGAGGGCAAATCAATGAGGGGAGCAAAATTAGTGATTGATGAACAAAATATAGAACAAGTGAACACCTTAAATATCTGGGGTGTAATATAATTATAAAATTAATAGAAAAATGGAACAATAAGAAATTATTTTGGGTGTAAATTAGATTCCATAATGTCCTGTCACAGTCGATATTGCTCTATGGTAGCTAAACATGGATCCTAACAGAAATGAAGCGGCACAAATGATATTCCTGAAATCAATGGAAAAGGTAGTAAATAATAAGAGATAGAAAGAAAAGTAATGAAATAAGAGAAAAATTAAATATAAAGAATTAAACACCTGACATCATGTAGAGAGAATGGCCGCAGAGAGTCTACCTTGGCAAGCATGCTTTTACCGTTGGGAAACGTGACCTGGGTCGTTCAAGAAGATAAAATTAGCCTCGAAACGGGACAGAATGACCCTTTCTTGACACGAAGAAGAGGAAAAAAATCGAATGATTTTTTTTTATACAACCTGTACATATAGAACGAGATTCAGATTTTGTTGTCTCTCTCTCTCTTTCTTTGACTGAAGCTCTTGAGGGTCTTTAAGAAACACTGAACATTATGTTTGCTTGGGTGTTGTTTGGAGTATGCTGATCACACTTTCTCCGCCCGATAACAGCGAACTGTAAAAATATTATGACGTATTTATGAATAATAACAATTTACAAGCTCATTCTACAAATACGGAATTCTGATGAAAAGCATGTAATAAATATTAAGAATATTTCATGTTCTTCATTCCCTTATATATTTTTCTATTGCAAAATTAATTTTAAACTTGGAATGACTACTTCAGTTAGTAACATTTAAATTGGCACACCTAAACAAAGCAAATAATTACTAATATGCCTTTTGGGGAGAGAGGAGAGGTTAGTTACTGACGATCTTTTAACATCTCAGATCAAGAGCGTTCAATTGAATTCAGGGCGTGAAATGGCCGATAAATTTTGCTCAGAGGACTCTTCTTTCAGGCTTGAGGTTCTTTATCGTGCCGTAAATCTGCGACATGGACCAACGGCATTACTTCCCTGCCGAAGGAAGCCATACTTAGGATTTTTTGAATCCGCGATCTTGGATTTTGGAGGCAAAATGATGACCACTACATCACCAGTACCGTGTGCCGTCTTTGCAGTCGTTAGTTGCCATGTTCCTTTAATGCGTCTGGTAACCGACTGCCTTGCTTTCATTGGTTTAGATTAATGTGGAACCATCGAGTTTTATGACGTCATATCTCTGGGGTTGCTATGTCGAATGACACAGAGGAGTAGTGTTTCCAAATTATTAGGATCGTTACTCATTCTCCACGCCTCTTCCACTGACCAGGATATTTCTATAAGTTATTTTTTAGGGTTTCTAATTATCTGAAATGCAAGGAGTTTTCTTTATTCTGTTATTTTGTCTTTTTAAACGTTAAATGTTTGTACATGGAAGTTAAGCAAGACTTATATTAATCTTTTATGTCATCCTTTGCAGTGCAATAACAGTGAATTTTGAGATATTCAACTTGAAGATGCTTGTTCATTTGTTTTATTTACGGACGCTCTTTAACAGCTCAGATCATCAGTGTCCCATTCAACTTAGGGCTTGAAACGGCCGATAAATTTTGCTCAAGGCCCGTTTTTTCAGGCTTGAGGTTTTTTTACATGCCGTAAATCTACGACATGAAACCCATGGCTTTACTTTTTTCCGAAGGAAGCCATACTTAGGATTTCTACGCCCTAGAAAATCCATCGCCGGGACTAAATCCTCGATCTTGGTTTTATGAGGTTAAGTATGGTTACCACTAGATCATCAGAACCGTCAAAAATTCTATGATAAGCTAAGTGCAATTGATTTTCCTATTGTGCTATGCTAGTAAAAATTTCTGTGATGTTTTAATTGGAGGCTAATACGGGGTAATATTAATAACTTATTGTATTTAATTGTGCTTTACCATGGCTTACAGTAATGTCTAATGCACTATTATTGAGGTTGTATTTTTCAAATTTGGTAGAATCATAGGTAGAAAGCGGTACAAATGTTGAAAAAAATCAGAGAAAAACAGTGCGCATGCCCCAGAGCTGGAAAATATCCTCTTCAAAGCTATATTTTACAAGCTGAAATAAGCAATTAATTTTTTATGAAATTGAACACTTTTCTCTCTGAATCAAATGAAAACAAGTGTGTGCTGTTTCGATTCCGGCTTCATTTACTTGCTAATAAGATTTGCTTTTATAACTTTCTCTGCGATAATAAAAATAACGGTTAAACTAATTGCAGTTTAAAGAAGCTACCATTTGCAGCTTTAGCGGGAGCGAAAACGAATCCTCAAACTAATTTTACTTATTCAAACTACGGCCATCGACTAATTCCCCGGCAACTTTCCCTTTACTTCATCGCTAACTTGATTTTCCAAGGGTGATGGTGGGGAAAGTTTGGTTTGCAGCAAGCGTAGAATCAACCAAGGTGGCTCAACACTTTGATTGATAGTGCAACAAGTGCTAACTTTGCTTTCCTCAACAGCTTCTAGTTTACAGGTCTGATTTTGAGTCAAATCAAAAACAACTCGGAGTGACTGGACTTTTGTGCTTGAAGAAGTTGAAACACATGCTATTATAATTGTAGAAGAAAGTTTCCTTGCACAGAGAGTATTGATAATGAATTAACTAATTGTGAATAGACGGCAATATAAAAAACGAATATGGTTTTTTTTCTCCCAATGCCTGCCTGTCCCGTTCCTTTTATTTTGGGTACCCCCCCTGGCGTGACGGTATTTTCATTTAAGACCTAACTGCCCTTATGTTGACAAAATGGGGATAATTAACTATGCCAGAGGGCCCTAAACCTAATGAAACCTAACCTATACACAGGATAAGTTCTATAAAGATCTTCGTAGTTGAAATAAAATTCCTAAAGCATATCCGAGAAACCAGCCCGGAACCTTAGGGGTGGTAGTGTTGTATATTTGTAAAAGTTAACATTTTCGAAGAACTTAAACCCGGAAATACTAACGTAAGAATTCAAAATAGTCCCATTGATTTATTTTATTTAAGGACGTTCTTTAACATCTCAGGTCATCAGTGTCCCATTCAGGGCGTGAAACGGCCGACAAATTTTGCTCAGAGGCCTCTTCTTTCAGGCTTGAGGTCCTTTATCGAGCCGTAAATGTGCGACATGGGACCCACGGCTTTACTTCTCTTCCGAAGGAAGCCATACTTAGGATTTTTACACCCGAAAAAATACATCGATCCTGGCCGGGCTCGAACCCGCGACTGAATGTTTGACGTATGTAAGTAGAATGTCAGATAATGGTCTTTCCTAACTGGTGTTCAATTATAGATCATATGAAAGGAAGACCAAGAAAGATGGGATGAAACTGGAACAGGCCAGTAGCCTATGCACGAAAGGATGATGGTGATAATAGAAAAAAAAATAATGAATGTTGAATTAAATGGAATGAATACATTTAGCCAATGTATAAATACATAAAGATTATAAACCAATCAGTTGAAACATTGACAGAGGGATGTAACAATTCTGATTTGCTACATCCAGAAGCCTGAGGTCACGATGATGATGGAGACCACAGTAATATTTAAATGAAAGAATGGAAGCTCAAAAAATAGAAATTTTATAGGAAAAACAAAATATTCTTTTAGACTATGGTACTAGTCGTAAACAGATTTAAATAAGCGATTTTAAGATTTCCCCCCCCCCCCATTTTTGTAGAAATGTAATTTTAATTTTGAAAAATTATTTTATTATTTATGATTTGCAGTTTTAAGAAGAAATGTTTTCTCGTAAAACAAAGTATTAGTAACATTTTTATCCTTCTGTATCACCTAGCGGTTTTAGATGTCTTGAGGCGCACACTGAAATAAAAACGTTAAAATTGCCACAGTCATCAGTAACAGATCAAGAAAGTCTACCGGGGAGAGCCCACTGCGGAAAGCATTCACATACTTTTTGTTCCAACTAATGGGAAATGAAAGGAAAGAAGCGATGCGTAAAGCCTTCCCATCAATTCCCTGTGTTAATGTTCGGCATTCATAAATATTTTATATCTTGCGTCGATCTTTTCTTTTTTAGTTCGTGCTAAATTCAGCAAATACCCTATTATCTCAGAGACGGTTTAAACCATTTATTGGAATTTACGTTTTGCTGATTTATGCTTAGTAGAATCGCTGTATGTTCTTCAAGGAATGTAATTGAGCTAGTGAGATGCACAAAACAAACTTATGAAATAATTTACTGCAGTAAGTAGTTACTTGATTATGTGTGTGAGAAAGAAACGGAATACTTTGATTTTCAGATACAGATACTTTTAACATTTTAGTCAAATATGTGTGTGTCTGCATGTATGTGTCTGCATTACTTATTTTTCTTCCACTACCTTTACCCCTTTGTTGCTTGTTGTATCTGTTTCTACGCATTACATTACCTACCAGGCCCAATATTTACTTTTACCACCTTCACTTGTCTTCTGGCTTTAAAGAACAATACAAGCTGTTCCAAATATTGCGATATTTTGTTACTATTCAACGTTTTATCAATTTCTATTTCTCTAGTTCTTGCTATATTAACTACATAGTTCTAAAAGTTAATTTATTTTTCATATTATTTAGTAATATATAATTTTTTCCTTAGTAAGTTTGCCAAATATTAATTTGTTTATTACCTTGTTGAATTTTCACATTAAATGTTGCACATACACGTTTATACATGTGTTATATTACACCAACTTTTGTTGAAATTTCTAGTATTATTATTTCCAGATTTATATCCTTGGATATTGTTTATTTGCTCAAATGTACGATAAATGTAACGTGTGGCATTAAACCGGGAAAATTAATGCATTTAAAGCAAAACGACATTCACACGATCATATGTCTCTTAACTATGTTTATACACATTTTTCAACTTAATACTAATGTATAGGGGTTTCCTAGTATCCGGTTCCATAAGGATTGGCTCTTACATGGTATCTCTGGATGCAGTAAATGCTCTTGCTTTGTGCATACTCTTGCCTAACTGACCCCTCCTAACCACTTAGGATCCATTAATTGCCTTGTCTGTAAAATTCCCTGATAGACGTTAATGGCTTAGATAATCGAGTAAGTAAATATTATCCCAGATGCAAACTCGAGCAAGGTGACTTAGCACTCCTAGTTTCCTATCCTGCTCCTAACGGAAAGCTATTATAGAGTTCGCTCTATAAATTATACAGCGTCATTAAAGCGGCGACACTGTATTATGGAGCATTACTGTAGAGGCCACCGCGGAATTACCAAAGTGTTTCATTACCTCTATTGCGTTCCTTCTTCACACCTCACCACTCTTCCTATACCACCAAAGAGACTGATTGTAGGCTTCCGCAGCTGGAGTCAAAATCCACAAACAGCCTCCGTTCCAAAATATGATGTACAGGATTATTCTGAAACATTTCACAATACACAAGAAGTTGTATGCAATAAAGCAAGTGCAGATTTTCCCAGCTTTTGATTGAAATTTAGTTGTGCAAGTCTGAAACGTGTGGTGTCAGGACTTGTGTGTATGTGTACGCGGGTGTTGTTGCGCCAAACGCTAGGATGAATCTGAAGCGAGAGGATTTCCGCGCAAATGTTTACTATGATTTTAAAACTCCACTTAGGAAAAATAGAATACCTTGAAAGATTGCATGACCTACTTGGGAATTTTGTCCTTCGTTTTTTATAATGCACTATTTATTAATGGTTTGCAGATTTTAGGAGAAGGGATTCCTTCGAAGATGAAGACTGTGCAAGACGGTCCGCTATAGCAACAACGGATGAAAATGTGATAAAAGCAGATATTGTGAAGCCATCGCATAGATTCAAGAAACCCTGACCAATGGGATTCTCAACCGCCTCACATATGACCAGTAAAAAGCTGCGTTTATTGGCCAGAAAATGTTAGACATTTTGATAGATAAAGGTAAACAAATACATTTAATCTGGATGTATCAGTATAATCCTATGATACAGAAACTAAGCGAAGATCATCTACCTGTGTTCCCAGGAGAGGACCCCCCCCCAAAAAAAAAAGGTAAGCGAGAGGTATTGGCAAGAAGATGATCTGCTCTTTCTTTTCAACTAGTGGCCTCATAGTGACAGATCCACTTGAGGGACACAAGAACTGTCACTGCCAATGGTATATCACAACATTCCTGCCCAAAGTCGCCAATATACTGAAAACAAAGTATTTTTAGACTGATATGCGTGGTATGTTGTTGCACCCTGACGAAGCCTCTGCCCACACTGCGCTGGAATTAGGAGTCAAATGTTTGCCCCATTCTCCATACAGTCCAGATCTAGCCCCTTGTGACTTTTTTTTATTCCCCAAAATAAACGGTAAAAACATTGCTCAACTGTTCGAATCACCTAAAGTTGCAGTGTAATGAGCATGGATTCATTTTTTATCCAAATAAATACCGTGTTTTTTACCTGTCACAAGTTGCCATAGTGCTAGATAACGAGCTCTCCAAGTTATATCCTCTCGTTCCATGAGCACATGCCGTTCGTTTTTACAACTGGTGATTTTAAAAACAAAATATTTAGTACGCTTTCGAATCATTTCTTTACTTCCCTGAAAAAAAAAAAAAAAAAAAAAAAAAAAAAAAAAAAAAAACTGCTCTATTTGCTCTTTCAGTATTTTCTTCAAAATAGGCACTTATTTTTTCACTGCATCCGCAAGTTAATTCTACCTCTCGCGCATCTCAATAGCGTCCATGATTATTTTCTTAGGAGTGAATTTCACTGTCCAAAGGCTATGATGAGGCCTTCCTTTCATATTTCCGAGACAGGTCTTTCGGAGAGTTAGTTGTCATTATGGCGCGTGTATTCGTATAGTTCACAGGTACGATAGCTCTTTCATCTTTGTCAAATAATGTAATAACACACTATTTTTTTTTTTTTTGCTATCAATTATTTTCGTAATTGAAAAGCAACTGTATAACAAAGCAATGTCACATGCATAAATAATAAAATACTTTGCAATTAATACTATGAGCACTCCAGAAAAACGTTTTGAAAATAATTGTGGTTTCTAGACATGCAGAAAGAATGCTTGCGTTCTTATTTGTTATCGGGGGAGACGTAAAGGACATTTGAAAAAGAGGCACGAAGACATCTATTAGCATTTGTTGCGGTTTTCTGGATACAAAATATAGAATGCGTGTTTTCAAACATGTGTTTTAAATTATGTTGGTCGTTTAAAATCTAAAGTTACGTGGCTTATGTGGCAAAGGCGGCAAATCAGTCTGAGCAAAGCTATTCCTGCATTTCAATTTTCGTTATTCTCACACGCAGACTTGTCTTTGACTGAAATTTAACTGTAGTAACCGTAACACTCCCCATCTACTTTCTCTGAACTGCAGTTGTAATTATAGAATGGCATTACCACATTCAGCTGTCAGATGTTACACCTATGACTTTCTGCTCCCACTTCGTTGGTTAACGGTTTCTGGGATTCTATTATGAGGGCTAATCAATAAAGATCGATTATACTTTATTTATAGACATAATTTGTTAGCTTAAACCATAAGGTATTAGTTTCATTGTTCTCACTTCCGCCTACAGCAAAATGCGACGAACTATATGCTGTCCCGAAAGTCTGCTATCGTGTTAATAAATCAGGCCTATGGAGAGTTTCTGTATCCCTATAGTAAATTTCGAAGATTGTTTAAAACATTTAAAGAGGGGAGGTAAACAAACGCTTTAGTTTGTGCTCTCACGGAAGAAAACATTAACACCGCTGTTGTCATGTGAGAGAGGATCGTTGAATAATATTAAGAATATTTTCCCACGCTTTGATAATTGAAAGGTTGCATATGAGAGGTGTTTGTGACCCGTGTGAGTTAGGAAATTAGTAATATTTGGCGAATGAATAAATTAGCACATATATTGTTTTAAAATTGCAGAAAGTGTTTATTTTCCATCACTGTCCCCCCCCCCCGCCCTCCCGCCTTCTATTTACTTGTCCCTTAAATTATTTCTCCATCATTTTTCGCTCTTTCCTTTTTTTTTTTATTTATTTATTTATTTGTTTGTTTTGTGTTTTATCTCATTTCCTTTTCTGTACCCCCTAAACTGTGTCCATATCTGAACTTCATCTGTCATGTTTAAAAAAAAATACTTGTTTTCTTGAAGCACTTTCGGGTATTGTTTTAGAAACTCGTGCATTAAGTAATTTTCTCAAACTAATGCATTTAGGGGATAAATGTAAACGCACTTTTAAGGGAAAAAAAACTAGTTTAGTGAAGCGTGAACAATAATTGGTCACGCAAGGTCGTGACTTGGACACCGTCAATTATTGCGTTGCCTTAGGCAAGTAGTTTGTATTTCACAAGATTGACCCTACATAACTATGTTTAATGTGGCTATATTTAGCTACCGTAAGAAATTTCTTTATCGCCGTAACCTTATCTTGTGTCCTTCAATATTTCGCTGAGAACGTGTGATGTATCTCTTTTATAAATACGTATTCAAACTTCACCTCCATAATAGAGTAAATTTTCTTAAAATTAATATTTAATTTCATTGAAATATGACGAAAAACCTGTTTTCCAGATTTTTTCCATGAAACATGCCCCTAGACGCTTTTGTAGCTATGCTAATATACCTACAGTTGTACTTGGCTTGGCCGAACCAATTCTTCTTGCACCAAATTTGATCATATACTTTAATATATTCCAGACTTCTTATTTCATCTTTTCACTAAACATAATATTTGAATTGTAGGAACTAATTGGCCACTACAGCCTTTCTGGCGTAAAAATCCTAAATATAGCTTTCTTCGAAAGGAAGGAAAGCCCTGGGTCCCATGTCGTAGATTTACGGCACGTAAAAGAACCTCGAGCCTGGAAGAAGAGGCCTCTCAGCAAATTTTATTGGTCGTTTCAAGCCATGAATTGATGGGACGCTAATAATTTGACATGTTAAAGCTGGTCCATAACCTGTAAAGTTTCTTTTGTTACTTTGAGAGTGATAATAAGCTACTTTCTGTAGTAGAAAAAATGTTTAGTTTGAAGTTTACGACAATTTTGAAATTTTCATATAAAATGTGCACTTATTTAGTTAATACAACTATTTATCCTTATTGTTTAAGTAAACCTACAGGTTTCTGCGGCAATACCCTTAATTCTGTGGCATTTTTTCTACAAAAAAAAAGGTTTTGTACAATTTTTAGGGCGAACTTTTTAAAGGACAGTGCGAGTGAGTTTTTGGCTGGCCAAAATCTGTCAAAAATCGAAAAATCTTTTTTTTTTTTTTTTTTTTTTTTTTTTTGGAAATGATTCCTTGAACCTTTGGGCTCTAGAGTCATTTAAAGCGTTCCGTGTATCCTTTCAAATCACACTGTTTCTGAGCACACTCTTTTTAAAAAGCAACAATTTTCTCAAAACTTCATTTTCCACACATTCAAAATGCTGCATGCGTAACAGTTTTTGTTTAAATTAAATTTAAATTTCCCATTATGTGCAGAAGTATCCATTGTAATATTCTTTAGGACAAAATACATCTAATAACAATAACAATTAAAGAAAATATTTCTATGAAAAAATTATTAAATTTAGAGGTTAAAATATCTTATAAATTTAAAAAAAGTGTTGCACTTCACTCATCAGTTTTATTTAAAATGTCTTTCTATACAATCTTTGTGCGTGGCTCAAAGCTCCAATTGCAAAAATGCCAACCAAAATTTCTCAGCTCATGAACCGTGTGGGACATTTTGAATATGCCACATATTTACGTAATATAATTTATGAAATAATTTATAGCTCGCAAAATATTATTTCAATTTGAATGAAATGCGGTATACATTTAACTTACTAGCAATGCAATCACAGTAAATGTTTCTGAAAAATCCTTACAAAAATGTGAAACTTAAAAATTTTCTCACAGTATCCCTTAAAAATATTCGCGTATGTTTCAAATGTAAATAAGTATTTGCATATGGAAAACTTTATTTTCACTCCAAATGGTCATTGAAATACAAAATTAATTTAATAAAAGTTGCTAAATCTCTATTTGTATTGTATACTTTTTGTTATAAAGAGAGAACGAAATTGATATTAAATGTGTATGAATATAGTTATTTTTATCTTTATTTTTAGGGGGAGGTGGGTAAACCTACAGAGTTTTGGGTTAATGTTTTTAATTCTGATCATTTTTCCAAAAAAAAAAAAAAAAAAACTTTTTTCTACAGTTTTTAGTGCAAACTTTTAAAAAATATTCACACGTGTTAATAGAAGCTATAAATGTAAATAAATAAATGCATTTGGAATATTATTTTCAACCCAAAGGATTATAGGAATAAAAAATTTATTTAATGAATGTATACTTTTTGTTTGAAAGAGAGAAACTGAAGTAAAAAATATCGGAAGCAAATATAGGACAGTTTGATTTGCTTTTCTATTCATTTATAATTTTATTTCCAATATATACAAGTTGTAAGACATAAGTTTTAAAAACAATATCATATTTTGTATTCAATGTAGCATTATTAATTAAGAGGTTTAGCTCCATTCTGGTTGACTAGTCGAATTGATTAACATAAAAATGTTATGTTCATCAATGTCTCAAAAAAAAAAGTGTTTAACGTATTACGTATATAGCCAATGTGGAAGACATTTATTATTATTATTATTATTATTATTATTATTATACCTCTTTGCTATGCTTTACAAGGATGGAGAGCCTGATATATCTACGTGTGTTCCTTTACATTTATTAATATTTACACTATTTCTGGCTCCAGGGTTTCGTTGCTTTAGTAAGAATGGATTTTCCAAGGCCTCCGTTTTGGCACTTTCTTCCAATTGTCTCCCGAAACTCGGCACACACAAAGCAAGACAATGTATTCTTGTAGAATAGATCTCGATAAGAAGAGCTACAGACGATATGCTCCATTGTCCTGGAATTCAACTGGGACATAAGACATAGTCTCTGTCGCATATTTGCACACTCCATTACCTAGCAGCCCTGGCGCAGATGTAGACAGTAAGGCAGCGTTCTGGCGGGTTACAAGAAAGGGTCATTCGGAATAGGTACGTATAAATGTCGGGTTCAAAGACACCAAGAGTTTTATCACAACCAGAGGGTCCGAGATTGTACGTGAGTGAATTTATCTAGGAAACTCAGACCCTCGAGTGATAAAATTATTAGAACTATTTCACGAATAAAATAAGAATTTAAATATAATTCCCCTAAACTTGGCGTACAAAATGTAATAATGGCATTTTTATACTATGAATACTTTAATTTTCAAGCTTTCTAGTAACAGACGAATGTCGATTTTCGGTAATGCCAATAGAGAAGAGCCAAATATGGATAGAATGAAAATAAAATTAATATTTATTTATATCTCTATATTTCGAACTGCTTGAGTTCTTCTATGGCAAGAAGACAAGTGAACGTGTCTATGGTTGTTCATACGTAGCGAAACAACAGTAGAAGTTAAACCAATATAAAATGCTTTACAAAGCTTATAAGATAACATATATACGACGTTCTTAGAAGAACAAGTAGCAAATGAAGAAATGTTAAATTCTCTGGATAAATTAGGGCTGTGGAATGAATGGCAAGGCATAATTAGCGCACAGGTTTTACATTTAGGACGTTGGCAAGGATATGAGCCAGCAAAGGGACGTGGTAAATTTGAAGGAGATAGGTTTCGGCGAAATATACTTTTAAGGTTAGGGGGTGTTCTGAAAGTAAGGCGGGCTACGAATTTAGAAAAATCATTTAAAGATGGATACATTAACAAAGTATCGTGACATTCTTTCAAAATAGGTCTGATGCTTTCAATTCCAGGCACTTAAAGTAGTAACAAGGCTAATGAATTTTTATTGGAAGTTTTAGGTTTGCATTGGAAAGTTTTGTGCGCTGGGATTATACGGGATTTTAAAAGGGAGGAAGGATAATTTTGGTCTTGGAACTTTTGAGCTAGGTTTTTAATATACTTGTCAAGAGACGAAAAGTTGTTACAAAGACGATGACCACGGATTGAAAGAGGAAAAGGAATAGATCTTTTGATATGCAAGGGATGACAGCTATCGAAATGAAAACACTGTTATAAATTGGTAGGCTTAATGTGCACAGACGTAAGAAAAGAGCCATTGCATAAAGAAATATCAATATCTAGGAATGTAGCAGCATTTGGAGAGACAGAAGAAGTGAACTTAACTGAAAATTTGGATACAGCTCCTATTGATAGAACATAATGGAAATGTGCTACTACATAATATGTATCATGGAGAACAATATCAATTGCGGAATTTGCAAGAATTACTCCTGTTAAACCTCCTGTTAAGGCTAGTAAGGAACTGATCGAGAGATTCTGAGCCATGAGTCCAAAGCACGAATATATCATCTCAATATATCTCAGCCATAATAATGGTGCCAAAAGTTCTGACTTAAGAAATTCCTCCTCTAAGCGAGCCATAAAAAGATTGGCATAAGACGGTGCCATTCTGGTGCCCATCGCAGTACCTTTTATTTGTAGATAATGTTTATTATCAAAACCAAACGCATTGCGAGTGAAAACCAGATAAGCAAGATGACAAATAAAATCTGTGGATGGGGCATGAGGTGCTCGAGAGTCCAAGAAATGTCTTAACAGCAGCTAAACCTTCATGGCAAAAAAAAAAAAAAAAAAAAAAAAAAAAAAAAAAAAAAAAAAAAACGGAAGGAATCTTTCATATGGGTTGGCCTAGTAACCAAAGTCTATTAGGGCAGAAATGCGTTCAGTGGGGGGGATCAAATCTGGGTACTATCGGGTGGCCTGGACAGTTCTTTTTATGAATTTTAGGGAGAAAATATATTGTGGGGGTACAAAGGGCATTAAGAATAAAGTACAGTGATATCTTACAGTATCAGAAGAAGCAATAAACGAAGCTATATCTTGAGTAAACTTGACTGTAGCGTCGGAAGACAGTAGTTCATAATAAGTGACATTATCAAACTGTCAGTAAGCTTCAGCATTGTAAGAAGAAATGTCTGCAGTACTACTGAAGATCCTTTATCGGCCGGAAGAATAATAACATCATGATTTATAGATAACCGTTTAAGTGCTGATTTCTGGCATAAAGTTATCTTTCGGGGTGATCTTATGTAGAAATTTAGAGCCACTAATCGAAGTGAAAAATCGATTAATAAACATTGCTAAAGGATGGTTAGAAGGTAAAAAAGGAGATTCAAGTCTGGAGGGAAGACGAAGCTTGAGAAGGCAAGGAGTAACATTTGAAATAAGCTGAGAAGATTAACTTTTCAATATTTCAGTTTAGAAAAATTGTTTTAAATAAGTTTTTTTATTTGATGACGATTATCACATTATATAAAAAAGTATATCACTGTACCATTTAAAAAGTTGTAGATACTCCCTGGAATTCTATAACAGAGGCCGCTTAAGGGTTGTCATGAAAAGTTTAAAAATCAGCATTTTGTTTAATCTGTCCATTTAGAAAATGTAGCTTATAGCCTTTTATGATACCACCCTAGATATTAATTGCAATGGTTAAGAGTAGAATAGAGTAACGTATAGCAAGTGTTTCTACGTTGTTGTCACAGGTACATTGCTGATCCTGAATCATACCCCATACTTAAGAAAGGGAGACTTTATCTGAAAGGCAAAATAAAATATTTCAAGACATAATGCCTATACAATTAAATACAGTATTTTTTTCCTCTCTCTGGATGGTTGTGTTTGAAAACTATAACATCCATTTCATGGTGAAGACGAAATTGATTTAGCATGGCCTTCTCTGAATTCATTAGGTCGATCTTCACGGATTGGGTCGAAAAACGCGTTAAGATGGTAACGTTTTTCCCGCAAATAGCGAGAGGGAAAAAATGAGAGGAAATTAGCCCCAAAAGCGTTCACTGTTACTATTTTTTACATCGACTATGGAGTAAAACACGAAATTGGGAGAAGGGAGCAGCGCACGGAAGGTTACAGGCTGGCATTTCGAGTTATCGACTTGACCAGAGTGGAATAGCCTCACTGCAAGGTGCCCAAGTCATCTTGTAGGCCAGTGCCCGCTCTCTCGACAGGAATCTGCCCCAGTGCACGTTCGCCAAGGAACTTGCGGCTTTGACAGGGTCATAAAACGTTGTGGAGGAGAGAATGTTTTTGGTGAGGTGACGGCCGTCCATTGTGAGGCAGTTTTAGAGAAAGTTCCAAGAGTAGTATTTAAACACTAATGTATATATACTAGCAACCAAATATTCATGGCCTAATAGTTCGTTGAGGTATGGTTTAAGATGCACAATAAGAAAAAAATTGTGCAAATGTTGGGCTATTTTTTTAATATCAAAATAAATACAACATTTGGAAGTATAAAAAAAAACATTTTACTATTAGAAAATCATTCGAGGCAGTGTTACACCAAATCTAATATCATACAAGCAATGACCTTCAAATTCTACGCGAACGACATGCAATATAGCAAATACACCAAGGTGATGCATGCAAATTAATCTCTTTAAGAGTTCGCAATGGTAAAACACAAATTAAAATCCAGTAATCTTGGTATAATCATCTAACAAATCTCCTGGTGCTTATTAATCAACAGGTTGCGAGAACTTAGCTGAGAAAATGTGCGATGGCACCATCGTGTGAGAACCACATTTTCTACACCGTTTGTTTTACATAGCCTTTTACCGAAATATGCAATCAACTTCATGTGTCCACTGCCGTGGGTCAGGTTGTTGGTTTAGTTTACTTTTCAGTTAGTAGTCCCGAATTTGATCCCGGTCGGGACAATTTGTTGGGTAAGGTTTTAAGATGGTAATTTAGATGTTAAGAACTCTACACTCATATGCGTCATCGTTTCATTCCTTCAGTTCGTCGTATCGAAAAAAGTTCATTAAATTTTTTGACAGCATGCCTTTATTCATCCTCATAATTTTGATCATCTTCCTCAAAGTAGTTCCGGTTGGATGCAATGCACCTGTCCCGGCGTTTCTGCCAGTTTTCAAAGATATGCTGAAAAGCATTTTTTCATAGATCCATCAGAATGCTTCCGCACCCTTCACCACTGCTTCGGATGATGTCAAATGCTTCCCAAGAAGGCGTTTCTTCAATATGGAGAAAGGAAAAACGGCACAGGGGCTAAATCTGAACTATAGCGACGGTGAGGGACATATTTCACATCGAATTTTGTGAAATATTTAGCATGAACTTCATCAATGTGCTGCCGTGCATTATCGTGGTGCAGTATCCAACTTGTTACAGGAAAATGTGACTGTTACCCTGAAATGCACTGAAGAGTTTTCAGGACACCTCTGTAGCATTATCCAATTACAGTTGTGTGTGCATGTCCAACATACTGGTAAACTTGTCCTTGAATATCGGAAAATGGGATGATCATAACTTTCCCAGAAGCAGTAACTTTTTTTATGAGTGTGATAATGTAGATTTTAGATTTTCACACAGAGCTTTTTACTGTTTGCTCTCAGGATCGAAATGATGCAGCCAACTTTTGTCAGTGATTACCTTTGAATGAAAATTCACATCTTCCTGTAACATCATCTTCAACCGCTGCAGACTAGCGTACGAACTTCCATTTGTCCGGGAATTAGCAGTCTTGGAACCCACCGTTTACAAACACGTCTCACATGCAACTTTTCAGTTACCAACGTGTAGGTGGCATCCAGTGAAATTTTCAGAAGTTTTTAAAGTGTTCTGAATGTTATTCAACGAGCTTACAAACTGGAGATCCGGGTCCTTTTCCTTTGAAAATTTCACATTCTTTCTTTAAACATATAATTCATCTTCAGCTCTGCTAGAGGGAAGAACCAACTCCTGACGGGTTTCCTGTAACATTGCATAGGCCGCAGTAACAGCAGCAGCAGTAGGAGGAGGAAGAAGAGGAGTGTATTTATTACAGTGACACCAATACAATACCAAACAATGCAACAGGTATACGGGTCCAAGACCCTACTTGCTTTTGTATACTTTTGAATTGTTGATTAAGCACCAAATATCACATCATATATTCGCAATAAGATATAAATCGTATATTTCAGCAATAAAAACAAACAAACAAATTAAAATAATATACAGTTAAACAAGAAATACCAAAAGAATAATATTTAAAAATATTTTTATTGTTATAAAATTTATAAAGAAATCCCAATATGACACACAATTGGATTTCGTCAGTTTGTTTCCTCCCAACCCCCGACCCGGTTATCAGGCTTTTCAGTCGTGAGCTGTCTTCAGTTTCATCATAAATATTCCTAATCTCTCCTCTACTCTCCTTCCTTGTCTGCCGGCAAAGTCCACCATGACCCTCTTCCTTTGTTCGTTCCTGTAAAGGACCGTAGTACATACTTTCCCTCCATTCTTCAATATCTTTACATTCAGCCAGAATATGTGTCCATTTTTGTTCATTTGGTTTATTTACGGACGCTCTTTAACATCTCAGGTCATCAGCGTCCCATTCAATTCAGGGCGTGAAGCGACTGATAACTTTTGCTCAGAGGCCTCTTCTTTCTGACTTGAAGTTCTTTTATCTGCCTTTTACGGCACCCACGGCTTTACTCCCCTTCCGAAGGAACCCATAATTAGGATTTTTACATCCGAAAAAAAATTCATTCACCCTGACAGGGATTGAACCTGCGATCTTGGGTTTATGAGGCAAGTATGGTTACCACTAGTCCTCCAGGACCGACAAATATATCCATGATTCCTCCCTCCTCACAGATGGAAAAATTCTCCGCTAATATTCTTCAGTGATCTTAATCATCCGTTATGCCCCTAGTCTGAGACACGCGAGCCCCTGTCTAGTGAGTTTAGTGCCTGTTTTAATGTACTACTTCATTCCCCATTCCGATTTTAGTCTCGGCTGTACTTCCAGCGAGATCATCTCTCTGCGTTGAGCAATTGTCTGCGGCCTATCCATTTCCCTCAAGCGGTTCTTAACCTTCCTCTATGCACTCTTTTATTCCCCTGGCCTGCCATCAAAATGGAGCCAATCCCTATTGTTTCTAGTCCCTTTCTTAACTTATTCCATGGATGACAATGTTATGTTTATAAATTGTTTCATAATTATACGTTTTAAGTGTTAAATTTATTTTATAATAATTATTTGCTCAGTTGTACTTTGTACTTGTGTATATTTTTAATTTCCTATTAAGGTAAAATGCTACATCATTAGTTCATTAAACTTGTTAATTGTTTTTAACCAAAATCCGCCATATTTGCCATCTTCAATAAATGAAAGTAGATGAAAGCGGAAGAGACAATTGAAGTTATAAATTGACATGCCAATAACTACATGCTCTTTATTTGGAGACACCCTTAACACATGTTAATGTTTGTATGTATAATCTTGTTTGCCTAACTGTAAATTAAAATGGTTGCAATGTTTTCATCTGCAAGTCGATTGAAATATGGGAGGGGGGAGGTCTTATGACGAGGCATTGAATCTTCATAATAAACAGCTTAGTTTGTCTGGAACTACGCACATTCGTGTATTTAAGTATGTTAATATGTTAAAAGAAACTCTTAGCTATATGGCTAGTTAAATATTCTCTCCATTCTGTTTCTATTATTTTTATATACCATAGCGCAGCGTGAATATACGCTGGAGTAAGAAAGGGGCACTTCGCAATACTCGCTCAGGGTGAGCCGAAATTGCCAGCAATTTGTTTTAATTTAAATTGTTATAAAATAAAAAAGCGGAGCACCGGCAGTGTAAAAGGCATCAATTAATCATGTTAAGGTGGAGCAGAGGAAGACCAGCAACAGCTGTTCTATATATCTTCAGCAAGTGACAGCGCAGATATCCCTTCTCCGCATCAGCACATGCGCGCCGTCTTTTTCTCTCTTGGTGTTTGTACAGCTCGCTTTCTCTTTCGCCGCTGTGCAGAGTGGCAGATTATTTAGTCAAACATGTACTAAAAAAGATTTCAGGTACGTTGTTTTATTACGATCCATCAAAAGAGGTCAAAATGCTTCATAGCCGCGGGGATATTACAATCAGAATGTTATTTACTACAGGAAATTGAGGATATATTAACTGGTGTGATGGAAATAGCTTAAGCGGGAACGTTTTTAAAGCTTGCAGGTGCCCTCGTTTAATGACAGCTGCACAATCAAACTTAAGACAAGAGAATTTTGCTTCAGTTCATTGCCCTGAACGCTATCCTTAACTTCTTGTATCTACTTTCAAGTCTGAACCGAAGAGGGTATCATGTATGTTTCATTCTGCCATAGTCAAACTAGGGTCACTACGAAAGTTTTGAGATGAGAAAAAGTGAAGGTTGACACATTTAAAAGGAATATGGTATTTGGTATCCCTGCCCCTTACGAGTACCAGCTTCCTTCGGAAGGGAACTAAAGCCGTGGATCCCTGTCGTAGATTTACGGTATGTAAAGAATCTCAAACCTAAAAGAAGAGGCCTCTGAGCAAAATGTACCGCCCGGTGTTAATGGTTTTAACCGCCATTAACACCGGCTGTCATTGTGAGAGAGGAACTTCAAAAAACATAAAGAACACTTTTCAGAAATTTTGAAAACTTTCCCTGATGCCACCCATAAAAGTTGCACATGAGAGGAGTTTGTGCACCGGTGGGTTCCGAGACGGCTGATTTCTGAACATAAGGGCGTTCGCGTGCAGGTTTGCATGTAGTTGAAGACGATGTTGGAGGAAGATCCGGAGTTTTCTTCAAAGATAATCACTGCTCATGAAACTTGGCTACATCATTTCGATTCTGAGAGAGAATAGCAAAGCTCTGTTCAATTCTCCTTCATTATCAACACCTTTAAAAAAAGTTGGGTTTATCACATTTTTCGATATTCAAGGAATGGTCCGTCAGTATTTCATACTTGCACACACAACTATAACCGGGTAATACTACAGAGATGTGCTGAAAACTCTGCAAGGTTAAATCACATGCAAAAGACCACATTTCCATACAACAAGCTGGATGTTGCACCACGATAATGCTTTACCACACATGTAAATGTTGTTGCTGAACTCTCATAAAAATCAATGTAAAGTGTATTTCTCACCCTCCCTACAGTCCAGATTTAGCCCCAAGGACTTTTTTTTCCTAAATTGAAGAAACACCTTTGTAGGAGGCATTTTCCACCATTAGAACCAATGGTTGAAGCCTGCGATGGCAGTTTTGAACGACTTATCAAAAAATGTTTCCAGAGTGTCTTGAATTCTGGCAGAAACTTTGGGACAAATGCATTGCATCCAACGGGGACACAGAACGAGCATCAAAATTATGCGGATGTTAAAGTATTTTCTCGAAAATAATTATTGATCAGCCCTTGTATGTGCTAAAGATCATAATACAGAATTCATACTTTCGACAAAATAAAACTATTAATTGTTCGTGTTTCTGTAAAAATTAAATTTGTGGTAAAAAAATATGATATATTTAGATTGACAAGTCTAGAAATGAAAGTTCATATATGAGCCTGGCTAGATAGAAAAATCATTATGGAATTGCCTATTTTTTAAGCCTAGAAAAGCATATTAATTTTTAAATATTTAATGCAGATAAGTCTAAACGGATATTGATAATGTCAAAGAATTTAAATATTAAGAAAAAAGTAATATATAACTGTACGTTAGAAAATATTTTATAAAAATAGCAATAAAATGTAAATTTTAAATGCATTAACGGGATTTATATAGATATATGTGAGAAAGAAAAATAAGATAATGACATGTCAGCAGCATCCTAGTCCTGGCTATAAACGACACTAATTTTGCCGTTAGTTACTGACTAATCCTTGCAATCAATTTCTTTATCGCTATAGCAAATGTCCGAGTGGAAAGTGCACACAGATCGTCGTAATAGTCTGATATATTGCCTACTAGTGGAATTGGCTATCCCTCCTTGCTCGCGTGCCAACATGAAATTAATGTGGCATGCCCAGCTTCCACACCATTGCACTTAGCAGACATATTTCAGCTTTTCTTGTTAACATGAAAAACTGTCCAGTGGCAGGGGACTTGTGCGTGGTAAGCAAATACATCTCAACAGATGCAGAGAGAAAGAGACAGGAGGGGAGGCCTTAAACACTTGCTGTTTAGGAGAACGTCGACGAATTTTGAATCCAAAAGAGTGCCTACTACTACTGTATGTACTGTATGTTTTAATAACTTCAATTATTATTTGCAGAAAAAAGGTATAAATAAAACGGGATCCGCGTATTTGGATTGGTTTGTTAAGGACAGAGGGGGGTATTTCGGTACTTAAGGCTTGCTCAAGGGATGGCCGTTTGTGCCTACACTCCCAGTTGGAGTACCCCCGGTAGGAACGAATAAGGTGAAGAAGACACTGGGCGTCGGTGTGGCACGAACAAAGTTGGGGTTGTTAATATTCTTTATTAAAGTGGTAACCATACTTGACTCCTAAACCCAATGATCGCGGGTTCGATCCCGGATGGATTTTTTCGGGCGTAAAAATCCTAAGTATGGCTTCCTTCGGAAGGGAAGTAAAGCCGTGGGTTGCGTGTCGTATGTTTACGGCACGTAAAAGAACCTCAAGCCTGAAAGAAGAGGCCTCTGAGCAAAATTTGTCGGCCGTTTCACGCCCTGAATTGAATGGGACGCTGATGACCTGAGATGTTAAAGAGTGTCCGTAAATAAACCAAATAAAAAAAATTAAAAAAAAACATTGTTTACAGACACTAAACCCCACAGAAATTCCGCTTTTCCAAAGCGCAAGTCACCGTCGCAACGCACTAGCCCACCTCGCCCCCTGGGCACTTTTTTATCCTGTAACAGAATCAACGGAATAAAATTAGTGCAATAGGAGAGCAGAAAAATCGTGAAAAGGAAAAATTAATTCCAGCATAAGTCTAAGTGAGGTGGAACGCGAAGTACTCGGAGGAGTTCTGTTCATGTTCTGCTCGCTGACAGGGAATCTGCATACCGTTTCTACACCGAACATTCATTGTTAATTGACTTACACCTCAGTAACTTTAAATTGACATTATTCCTTTTCCAGGAAAGATTTTCTTAGCGAATGCGATATCTGATGACCAAGACACCGGATACAATTCTTTAAAAGTTTTATAAAAGTGTTTATGGCGGGACAAGGCGCCAGTCTTTATTAAGTTGAACGCTCTTAAACTTTGATCCCGCGCCGTCATCAAGTAGGTAAAGAGTATCCATGAGACAATTGTTCACTAACTTAAAAAATGCCTAAGCAATGCTTCTGCTTGATTTTAAAGTCAATAAGACATCATTGCTGTTTTATCCATGTTTAAAAGTTTACCATTTTCCTTTCAACAAAATTATCCTTGTGGCGAAGTTTTTGTATTAAACTTATGAAAATTGCTACATAAAGCCACTTGTGTTTATTGCATTTTAAATAAGTACACATTTGATGAACTTGCTAATAAAACATGAAAATAAAAAGTGCATAAAGTACATTTAATGACAATTAAAAAAATTAATATGGTAATAACTTCTAAAAAATAAGAGCTAAACTAATTATATTTTAGAAATAGTGTGTCTAAAATACTATAAGTCTTTGATATAAAACGAAAAAAGCTTTTTGTTGTAAAATTTAAAAATTCAATGAGTATTCATAATGTCTCATTTAATTACTTACAACACTCTTTCGTTAATATCAGATAATTTTTAATTTTATCACTTTAGGAACGTCCTTCAGGAAAGTCCCCAGGTTACGACCATGGAAAAGTAAAATTATATTTACATTGCATATGCAAAATAAATTTTAATTTGGTAAGATGAGAAAATCATGAAAACTGAAAATAAATTTAACATAAGATTTAACATATACCCTATTAAGATTTTATAATATGATTAAAACATTGAGATGTCAATTCTGAATCGTTACATTTTAAGTCATAAATTTTACATTCGCCACATTTAGCACATAGAAATAAACAAATTATTGTCAAATAAATTAAAGTGCAAGCATAGAAAAAATAAGCTGTTTTAAAACAAATAAAACACTTTAACGCTGTGCCCAATTTAACTGACTTAATGCCTTGCCTAGAAACATTTCAAAATGTACCACGAGCCAAACTAACACTAAAACAATTTACAATAAAAACATTTTCATATATATTCTACCTGGTTCTTTGAGTGTACACAGTGAAGAAGGCTCCAGAACTAACGCTTTAAAACTAAGAATCCGAAAATTTTACATTTCACCTCTAAACTGTGATCTCCTCACTGTGTGTTGTACGAAAAGAAGCCAAGAAGTGTTCTCTATACTGCAAGGGTAGGAATCCCTGATTTCGTTAACATTGTCTTGTTTCAACTAACAACCTGCCGATCATATCGTACATACATAAACGAAGAAGAAGGAGGATAGAAGGAAAAGGAAGAAGCAAATGTTATGTATCGATCGGAAATAAAGAAATGCGCTCAAAAACGGCACAATAAGACAGAAAAATATCTAACGTATTTTAATCGCTCTCTCTTAAATTATTTTAAATTTAGTTTATTTATTTTTTAAGAATGTGTTCGTAGCCATTTCCAGGAGTTATTTGTGTAAGAATCAAAAACTAAATAAAAGAGAGAAATGTTAAAAAAGTTACACTAAGATCAAAGTTTTTCCTCGTCCAAAGATAGCTAACGACAATTTAGCACCGTAAAGCTAAGGAGAACGGCATCGTCCATCTCTGCCGGCACTTTCATCGACTTCCTCTTGCCTCGCTACAGCTTGTGCGAAGCGAGCGTGATTGATTGGTGTGAATGATCCTCTTGGGTTCTCAGCAGTCAGGCTGTCTTGCTCTGAATACAGCACGTCAGTTAATTCAACAGCAAAGTTAACTGTCAGAAGCTTTATCCCGGCACAATTTCTCCCATTCCGTACGCTTTCTGACAGGAAAATCGATAGGCTTAATTTGTTCGTCTGGAATTGTAAATATTTTACAGCTCTGCTGTGATATCCCATTTGGAAGTAATGCATTTACTGGCAAGATTGAAGGTAAAATGAACTCATCGGAGTTAAGTGGACAATTTGTTAAACCCCAATGTTTGCGTTACTGTAAGAACAGATAATAGTGTGATGTTATTATTATGATTATTATTATGATTATTATTATTATTATTATTATTATTATTATTTTATTTATTCAGTATTCCATATAGATCCCAATTTTATGGAAATGAGGTTTAGATTAATTATTTATGTTGTAATTTGGTAAATAACGAGCTACTCTGCGAGATAATGAGTTACATCCCTTGATCGTCTAGCTCAATGTGGTTTATAAATTACAAACATTAATGATGATAATAATTATGTAAATACATATACTGTCTCATAAGTATATGTCGGTTTTTAAGCAAAGCTTTATTTGAAATGTTTACTGATAAAGAAATTAATATAATCTTCAAAGTAACAGCAGTTAGATTTTGTAGTCTTGGGCCATCTTTCAGCAAAATTTATTATCCCGCGACGGTACGCGTTTCTGGGTTTTGATGCCGAGAATTCGGTGATACTCACTGCCACAGCTTCAGTGTTTTTGGAATTTCCTCCACTCGGGAAACGAGTCATAGATGGAAACAGATGGCAAAACAGGCGCAAAATCAGGGATGTATTCTGGATGTAGCAGTTCGATCCCTTCCAAGTTTTGCATTTTTGTATGGATGTTTCAGAGGTAGAAGGTCTCGCAATTGTCCTGCTGTAAGAGAACTATGTTTAGATTAACTAATGCTGGGTATCTCTGTCTCAAAACTTCATGAAATAGAATGAATGTCCGTTTGGAACAACTCGCAGTGAATCTCGCACCTTCAGAATTTCACCAGACACATATCTTTTGTTTAGTGATGACTTTGGCAGGCTGATGGGGATCGAACTACTGTCTTTAGGTGTCAATATAATGATAATATACACATTTTTCATCACACGTGACAATTCTCCTAATAAATCTATTATCCATAATATTTGCTATATCCTGACAATATATATCCTCTCTGTGTTGGGTCAATTCAGATATCATTTCATGAGGTACTGATCTACATCTTCTGTATGATTGTCAATTGTTTTAATGTATGGTAAACTGTTGTTACACAAGTTTTTTTCTGACAGCCCACAAGTACTTTTTTGCAAGTTTTCTTTCAAAACTCTGCATGTATTCTCAATATTGCATTTCTTAAGTCTTCCAGGAAGTAGTAAATCTTTAGTGTTTTGTTTTCCTCAGATATTGTAAAAGGAACGCACGGTTACCTTGAGCATACGAATACCAGGAAATAGAGAAGATGAGGGAAGTACCGTGTCGTTCTGCGTGAGACAATGCTAGGAAATTTGTGGTGGGGGTAACTTCTCAGCTGCATAAATGTAATACGCAATTGCAAGGGGAAAAGATGAGAGCGTTACAGCTGTGCAATAAACCATCCCTACAATGTGTTCAGTATGTAAATAAGAGAGATACTAACCTAATTCCTCTATAAACGCATATACAGAAAATGAACTCGATCACTGCACATCTTTTACTCATTCTCCAGAACTATTCAAAGTACTCTACTTTGCTTGATCAAAATTTCCATGATGTCCTGAAAGGTGAATGTTCTGTTGTTACTGGTATGCTTTTTTAAATATGCTCCAATCACTTTACTAGAAGTAGAACGTTCTTTTTCATTGATGAGAAATGCTCTCTCTGACAAGCGGCTGACTATGACAGTTGATACCTTGAAAAAAAAACATGTTGCTTGTAACCAAGGAAAGTAAACATAAGTGCTTTAATTGTGTGATAAACAAATTAAGTATTTTAAATGCCTATTTTCATTTATAATGTGTAACATTACTCTCTGTTTTCACTTTTAATTTATTACTGCCTATTTTAATTGCCCTTTTGCCTGCCTATTTTAACCAAAGTAAATGCCTGAACTTCCAGACTCTGGTAATCATTCAATATTCGAATCAATTGCCCAGATGGAGAGCATCATTGGAGGAGTCCATTATGTGTGTCCATATGCATTTTGAAGCCATTATCTAAATAACATAGTTTTATATACAATAGTTTAGATCTTAAGAAATAATGTAATAAAACTGAGCAACTTAATCTGAAGTAAAAAGCTAACCGCTTTAAAAAGTTGGTTACAAAATGTAAAACTTCTCAAATTGGATGGGTCTATGAAATATAGGTCACAACTCATGTCATCATTAAAGCAAAGGTCTTAAGTGGTCGGTATCAAATGTTAAACTTTCTAAAATAAGAAAAGTTAGATTGCTCTTGCCAAATTATGTGACGTTCATCTTGGATCAATGTCAAGAAACTGGCCATCAAGCTGCCAGCTGATTGCATTCAAGCAAAGGATCAACCTGTAACGTGGCTTCTTGAGGGCCCTTGATCAGAAGGGAAGCATTTCGAAACAAGACATAATCCGGGTATCTTGACAACGGAAGACGTACGTCATAACTGCGTAGTTGGAAGCCGCACTCCCTTGTTAAGCCCTGATCAGGAGGAGATTTAGGAGTGAATTGGTGGCGGGAACGCAGTATTTCCCAGATACTCTCGCCACCGGCACATACAAAATTGTTGCGAAATTGCGGTGCGACACAGCAGTGCTAAACGTATTCCAATTCGACAAAATATCCCATTAAGCTGGAAAAAGAAAAGAGTTCACAACTAGAGACGATCACACTGCCTTTCTAGAGGTAACTATTGTATATTCCTTACGATTGTTGATTACCAAGAATTGTAAAACACAACAGTAATAGTGACTTTAGGGGTAATTTACGACTTTTTAAAATACGATGATTTATTGTACTGGTAAAGGGCAGTTAAGAACATTGTTTATTATCCTTAGGCAAATGTAATACCCCTTAAACTCAGGAATCCTTAACAAAAATTTAATAGAAAAATTTACCTTGTGTAAAAAATGTCACTTGCCTTGAAACACCTGCATTTATGGGAATATAAACTTAGAACGTGTTTTTTAGTTAACTCACTGGTCATCAAAATTTAATTTTTAGTTGTTAAATTGAATTAAAACGATGATTATCTACAGAATTTTACCGCCGATTTCAAATCTGTTTACAAAATATTTTCTTCTTGTAAGATTTTTTTTTTTATTATTTGCTGAATTTCCAAAAATACAAATATAATGTAACTATTTCTGTTACAGCATACCTAAAATGTATGAAAATTAGTTTTTCGGCTATAATTTTTTTGAGGAGCATCTCTTTTGAGTTACCAGCACAGTAGTCAGCCAACATTTTCTCTGGTAACTTCTTTCAATTTCAGTGATGTCTGGATAGAAACATTTCCCATAATCATCATTCAGCAGTGTTGAGATTTTCAGGTAAAAAAGCAGGATGTGAGTATAAAGTGTAATAATACATTTGATGTCTTTGGTTTTAACAAGCTCACTAGCAAGTTCTTTGTAGTTCTCAGATATGTGTTTTCCTAGGAAGTTTGTGAACGCTTCTTTGAAAAAGATCGTGCAGCAACTCCGTTCATATTTAACAGGCTTTCACACATTGTATCCTTCTCAATTCCTTGATATGAGAACCAATAAGCATGTCTTTCTTTAGTTTAGCCTCGCTGATATTTGGAAACGTGTTCTTCAGAAATAAAAATATCTTCACGGGTGGCCGAGGTCGTTAAGGCGCGGACTCGTGAGCGGGAGGTCAGGGGTTCAAATCCTTCCAGGACCGTCCTCCTTGGCTGACTTTTTCCAGGTTTTCCCCGGTCCTCATAAATGGCAAATGCAGGGGAAGTACCCTAAACTTATTCCTGGAACGTTTCCTTCCTTCAAAAACCCTTTTCCATTTTATCACTTCATTTCATGTGACATCAGTGTCACCGCCTGTGGTGCCTCAGTAGCAAAAACGGATGTTAAACACTACTAAAAATGCATCTCCTTTGCGATTACATCCATTGCTTTTAAAAATGCTTAAACTAACCCAGTTTTATGTGTAATGGAAACATTCTAAGGTGACAAGAAGGCGATGATATATATTTTTTCTGTCCTAGAATAAGTGTCTCTCCCTTTGGCCAATTCTTTTGGTATAGCGGTTTCTTTTATTTCGGCTATTCCCCTTGCACAAAAAGCAGCAACATTTAGTGTAATCTAGTTGTAATATAAGTAAGGCTATGAATATCAGATTGGCACATATGTGCCAAAATAATGAGACAATGACTGAACTCGACCGTGAGGTTTTTCCTTCCTTCCAGTGTTTCCAAGACCTCCGACATCATTAATTTTTGTTTGTTTGTTTTATTTAAAGACGCCTTTTAACATCTCAGGTCATCAGCGTCCCATTCAATTCCGGGCGTGAAAGGCCGACAAATTTTGCTCGGAGGCCTCTGCTTTCAGGCTTGACCGACATCAATAAAGAAAAGTAGCCCTTCTAGTTTGGAAAACAGATAAATTCTTTTTGACATTAAAGGGAAAAAGAGACACTGACGTTATGGGAGTCTCGAGGTGGCATCGTGAACTTGCACAACATGCATATGTGGATGTAAAAATACCCGAAAGTATAAATGACTCACAATAATCAACACAGGCTCAGTGTTAATATCTGGGCAGAAGGATTCGTGCAGTATGTGAAATACTTCGCACACAACCACAAGTTTTTGACCGTGTGCGCTTATCTCAGCAGCCTCTGTAATCATGTCGGAGGTGTACAATTTGAATCCCTTTTGTAATTCAATGCACTATGTGATGTTCTTGTTATGTTGGTGGTGGTTTCTTGACAAAATATGGAACACAGTCCACCACTATATTCATGGGTCCCTTCTTGAACGTTGAGCAGTATGCCATCCCTCATAACATACAAAACTTGTTGGTGTTTTTTTTTTAATTACCCTGTATAACAGACTATATAATACCATACATTCTTCGCTCTACAAAACCAACTTTACAGTTAAAATCAATAGACTGCAGAAAAGGTGTCAATCAAAGTTGTTACAAAAAGAAAACTCTCAATTGTTTTGAGAAATCAGATATTGATACTGTCTTATGTGTAGAATGAAGGATACTGATATGGAAACAATGACAAATTGTCTAAGAGTATGTACATTGTTAAGTAAAGCAAGTGGAATACCTGAAACAGAATATTTTATTTTAAATTGTTACCTCCTTTAGCATGATATCCAATAAAAACGGAGAAAATATTTTCATATTACAAAAATGGTGCGTCATAGAAAAAGTTCTGACTTAATTTATGAAATATGAGCTCAAAAGTGCATAAAAATAATCATAAAAATTTCATATAGCAAAATCCCTGTACTGTTTTAAAACGGGAAGTTTTAGCACTAATGATTTCAGATTTTTTATCTCAAATTTGGGTTTTAACTTTGCTTCTAATTGAAAAAGTAAAAGTAACATTAAATCGTAAATGAAGTGTAAAAGCAACAATGCTTACAACCAACTAACAGACATGCTTTTAAACTTAATTAAGGCTTTGTCCGCTGGCTGGAACCTTTCTTTACTCGGACGTGATCTGTTTCGTTTTGTTATTACTGATCATATGACTTCATTAACAGGCTGAAATTATAATTGTCACATTGGCTAATTTTAATGCTAATTGGTTTCCAAATTGGAGCGGGATTGATTGTCACGTTAATTACAACTGCAGAAGCCACTGTAACACCACCATGTTCTGTTATGCTGAAAGGGAAATATGTGTTTATTTACTCCGGACGAAGCTCTAGCGTGCTTTATATAACCTTTCGATTTTGCAGACAATCCGAAAATTTACACCGTTTTCAGCTATGCCCCTTTTCTTGCAGGAATTCCATATAAAGTATAATATATATATTCAGGCAGCTGAAACAAAATCAATAGAATTTGTTAATAAACTCTGCAGGTTTAATTTTTTTATTATTTCCTTCTGTTGACCAAGTCTGTTGTAATATATACACTGAATCAATTACTTTTCGACCGCAGCGTGATACCTTTTAGCTATCCCGTAAGGATATTATATTGAGACAGCTCAATTTTGATATTTTGACCTATTCCTGCTCCAAGGAATCTAATCATTGTTTTTAGAATAGAATACTTTGTGTGAGATAAATAGTTCCTTCTAGCATCATCTTTTTAAATAAGAGGAAGCGAAGATGTTTAAAATTGTTCATTTATTTATTTCAGAAGCACGTACATGGATATTAAAAGTAGGCAGATATAATATTGGAGAAAACGTTAATAAACAGCATTCATTTATAGAGGCGCAATAAACACAGCATATATTTAAACACAAAAATATGAAGAAAACACGAGGTTTACTGGTAATTAGATGATATTTATTATAAATAGATAAACCACCATTTAGGTAAATTATCATAAAATAATTTATTTATAAAATTAAAAACAAAAACTAAATTTTTGCTTATTCGTGCACTTTGATACGTGAAATGTTGTCCTCTTGAAAGAACGTCTTGTGAGTGAAATCTTGACCGAGTTTCCGTCATTTATTTTTTCAAACGGTACATTTATTTTTTCGACGGTACCTCATAAAAGATGCCTGTTATTATTTTACAAATTTTCAAGAATTGTTCCTTGGAATCTCCTTATAAAAAATACCCATCTTCATCCCAACCGGCAAAACGATCTTCGCCTATTTCGGCGAACTTATTTCCGAACAGAAAGTTACGCCGAAGCAATCATATTTAGGCAACCAGTGCAGCAAAGTAGAGAGGGGCACTGAAGCGTGCTCTCACTGACGAACCAAAGGATACGTAAAAGCAGATATTACTTTTGAAGCAATTTAATTAATTGACAGGCTTAGGGAGAATCAGAAGTTAAAAAATACAATTATTTTCCTCTATAATTATAAAAATTAAAATGTATAATCAAATCATGGAAATTAAATTGATTCTTTGAAAATTGCAAGTATTAATATGCAATAGGTAAGTGTATAAAAACACCTAATTTTATAAACGTAGTACTTAAATAAAAAATCATGATGCACTGAGGTTATTTGAGATACTGGACGGCAAGCAGCTACGGCTACGTGCTTGTATAATTCGTGCAGGTAATAGCTTGTAGTTAGTTTGCGAGATGCTTTATAAAGATTCGCAAGAAAATACCCTAACAATTGTGTTATTACAGAAGAAGAGTTAAATGAAATACAGAAAATTGTTATGAAGATGCCAACAATATATTGCCGTTTTTAACATCTAGATTGTTACTTTTAAATAAACTTTTTACATGTGTCATTTTAAATTAGATTTATGTTCATCTTTTAAATATTCCAGTTAACACATTCTGCTCCTAAAATTTACAAATTTTATGTTAATTTAATGAACTAAATATCTTAATCTCGCTCAAAATACAATGCTTATATGAAAAAACTGGTTGCTGTAGACATGATCATAACCATACTTAAATTGCACTAAACAAAATGTGAACAAGGAGCTTGATAATGTTCACCTAGATTTTGAGTTTGGTTTTCGTTACATTTTTAATGTAAATTACTGAAGAAGAATAGGAAAAGAATATATTGTTATCTTGCATTCTTTTGTATTCAACATGATATATGGATTATATGTGTAGATATTAAATGTTGTTATTCGCAGTAATACCTTTCAACATATGGGACATAGCTTCCCACAAAATAAATAAATAAAATGTGTTTTTGTCATTTTCAAAGAAATGCTCTTGATTCTTGCTTTTTTCTGTTTGGTAGCAAGTGTTCTTAAATAAAAATAATCTATGAAAGCATACTGTTAATGTCTTACACCGTACTAAACAGTCCACTTCTTTAGGAATTAAATTAGTTACATTTAGGGAAATATTTGTTGAGATAAGGAGATGAGACCAGCTGTTCGTGAATAGTGAGTGGTACCAGTAGCCGTAGTATTGAATTGTCTGAAAGTGCGGAATAAGAAATTGAGGTCATGACGTGCTCTGAGGTTTGTACCGGTCACTTTAGATTTCTGCATGCTGCGGCTGTCAGCAGACACAGTGCATTCACCTTTGCCCTTTATTATATCGTGAATGCATTTTTTCGTATTTCATTTTTTAATTTGCCCCTTCTCTCTTTTCATTATAAATGTTTTGGAAAAAGGTGTCTGTTTATATATTTTTTTTTTCTTTTTGCGCTATTTTAATACATGCGTATATACTTAACACAAACTACCAGCACTTTCACTGGCGACGTAGCATATAACCTTTGCATCAGTCCAAAGCAATTTCTTGAAGATAGGTCAAATTGAAGTTAATTCAAAATGTTTATTCCTTAGATTAGTTCAGAGTGTGCGAATTGAAATCTATATGCTCTTCGCCGTTCCTTAGGGCTTCATTTTCTTAGCAACTGTGGTTTTACATTGTACAGTATATAAAGAGATAGGAGAGCAAAGCACTTAAAACTTTCACTAGGCAAAAATAGATGTAATCAACGTCTCTAGAGTTGTCTTATTCTTTTCAGAAATTATAAAGCATTGCAATATTGCAGTGAAAAGTACCATAATACAGAGTGATTTACTCTTTCCTTATTTATTTCAAAATGATTGATACTAGCCACAAATTATTAAATGTAGAGTATTTTGGGAAATTATTAATCTCTATATAAAATGTTTAGAATGTCTTCCCTTCTGCACAAGGCATAACACAACCCACTGCTCATTGTGCAAAATCCTGGCATATTGTCCATCACATGGATCACAGATAAAGCAGGGTTGCACATATGCAGCCATGTGAACACACAGAACTCACGCTGTTGGGCCGTCCAAAATCCACATGTCGTTCATTCATGAAGCATCTATACACTCAGTTAAAGTGGGAGTTTGGTGCGCAATATCCGCACACAGGGAATGGGAGAATTTCAAACCAGACTGTGGACACTGTAGATTACCACCGGATTTTCATGGAGTTTGTTGAGCAACTGGACGATGTAGAATTGAATCATGAATATTTTCAACAAGATGGTGCACCATATCAGTCCATGGCAATAATTGAAAGCTTCTTTGACGACTGGATAATCTCCAAGAACCTGTGGCCTCCGAGACCTCCTGATTTGGCAAACCGGACTTCTTCCTATGGGTGTTATTTATAAGGCTGAATTTACGACAAACGCCCCCAGACATTGGACTATTTAAGCACAGGATATTAATGGTATTGCCAACACAATCCTCCAAAGAGCGGCCAGTAGCATGGAACGACGTGTTAAGTTATGCCTTGTACAGGAGGAAGAACATTTTCAACATGTTCTATAAAGGTTAACTACGTCCCAAAATAATCTACATTTGAGGTTTAATAAATTGTGGCTAGCATCATTCATTTTCCAATAAATAAACATAGAAATGTGTTAGTTTTATATAAAGTTCATTGGCCTTAAATAGAGATTTAAATGTTTGTGAATGTAAAATCTGTATCTTTTATGCGGTAATTAAGGTTTTACATATAAATGTGCATGTTGAAAATAACAGCTGTGCCTACGCTTAATAAAATACTTGTCTTAAATTGTGTTTAATGTTTTCTTTGGCCATTAAGCTAACAAAAATAAGTTAAAAGTTGACTTCTTGGTATACATACATAGTTTATAGAATAAACTATTTCACTGCACTTACTTTTGTAATTCTTACAAAATGTTATTCAGGAAAGTCGTTATTGTGTAATATTTGAGCGTTTTAGTTTCACTTTTTAACAAATATTTTGTTTTAATGTGAAGAAATGTATTTTTTTATTCTGTTCTTACTGCTACAATTTCAACGCCCCACCAGACGAGTCTTTATATGAACTACGTGAGTCAATGAATGAACATCGTTATTTATTTACTAACTAGTCACTTTTTCTCATTTTGTTTCTCTAATTGGACGTCTTTGTCCATCGTTATTACCACGTTTATAATTATTATTGTCCCTTCCTGTTGTGTAGTTTCCCTTCAACATATTTTACCTACGGACCTTTTGCACATTTGCTTTTCTTTTTATTTAATTAGCTTTCTCAGAGGATTTCTTTTTGTGTGAATAACTCCTCGTTATTTTTGCGCCTTGATTAATTTTTTTCTTCTGCTCTTTTTTTAACAGCTTCCTAGTATATATCGTAGTTATTTTGACACATTAATTTTAATAATTATCTTTCATTTTTCTTTTCATCATCTTCCGACCTGGTTGTTACTTCTTTCAAGTTCTGAAGCGAATTTTTACTTTCTAATGCCAATTTAAGATTCAGGACTTTATAATTAAAATTATACCAGTAGTTGTGACGAATGCATAACCCGAAAGAAATACTGGCGGAATTTTAAAGAAAATTTCAAAGAGTAAATGGAAAATAAATATGTAAAACAAGTGTGTACATTTACAAGCGGTGGGTAAAGTAATATGAACCCCTTTTAGAAGTACCCCATTACCAGATTGTTTTGCTGTACCATCACGCAATTAACACATCTTTTATTCTTCTTGTACTATGATCCCGTTGCCTGAGCCATTAATAAGCCTGCTGTGATCGTCGTTGTTTAGATTCCTCAACCATTGTGTCAAACCTTAGCAGGCATCCAGCTTGTTGATAGCGGTATGGAGCTCCTGTTTCTATCGTCGTGATTGCATACAAAATTCACTGGAAAACTTCTTCTGCTCAATTTAATAGTGGCAGAAAGACAGAATTGACTGGATAGGGACAGGGAAGCATTCATGTGAAATGTTGTCTCTCAGAAGACCACTGCACTAAAATGACTGCGTCTAGACTGCCTTCTTAACAATGAAACATGATGGAGATTGTTTCATGATTTGGGCGGTCATACGATGTTCAGAGAGTTCTACCGTCACACTGAAAGGAACGATTAACCAATCAGTGACAGATGCTTGTTCCCATTAAAGGATGCCATATTCAAAGATAATATGGTAATAATTCCCCCATTCACATAGTTGCAATTGTTCAAGATTGTTTGAGGAGCACAAGGACAAAATCTGACACCTTCTCTGGCCTGCACAATCATCTGCCTTTAATATTGTCAAGCCGTTGTTTTGAAATCAAAGTAGGGCCCAAGCAAATCTCAAGGAACGAGAGCAGTTTCTTTTTTAGGAATGGTATAGAATCCCACTGACCACCATTCAGGATTGGCATGCATCAATTTGTAGGATTGACACTGTTATTAAAGTCAAAGGTGCTTTCGCGGTATATCGTGTACGGTAGAATCACCATCAATATGAAACGTGAATATCTCTTCACTCAGTTAAGTTGGAAATATGATTTTCATCTTATCTTGTGTAGAAAGTCTCCAAGTATGTAACCATGACAATTATGACGCTAGTGCGCCTGCACGTGGTATGAAAACACACAAGAGTTAAAATGGCGGAATTCACAGTTCAGCAGAAAGTGAAATGTTGTTATTGGTAAGTGGAATGAAAGTTTCCGATTTGCAATACAAAGAAGATTCAGACAGGAATATGGTGCAAATGCTCCAGAAGGTCATATCATTGTGAAATGGCATAATCAGCTGTTAGAAACAGATCCTGTTTTAAGAAATAAGGGGTCTGCTGCTAAAGTTGAAGATGTTAGACAAGCATTTCATTGCAGCCGCAGAAATCAATTCGACGTGCCAGTTCATATCTGGGTATTCCAAAGTTCACTGTTCACGATATTGTGCATAAAGATTGCGACTTAGAGCATAAAAAAATCCAAATTGTCCAGAAGCTGCAATCAAATGATAAACCCCGACGGGTCAAATTCACTAATTCATTATTATCTCACATTGAGGATGACAATGGATTCCTCAATCATGTCGCATTCTCAGGTGACGTCTTTCACACGTCTGGTAAAGTGCATCTGCAATACTGTAAATATGGGGAGAAGAATGAATGAATAGTGTTTGACGCTCGTTTTTGCTACAGAGGCACAACAGGCGATGGACACTGGTGATGCATGAGTTGAAATGATTTATTAGGAAAGAATTTATTTTTAAGGGAGGAAACGTTCCAGGCCTGCGTTAAGGATACTTCCCCGCCATTTGCCATTTATGAGAACTGAAGAAAACCTGGAAAAAAAAACCTCAGTCAGGTAGGACGGTCAAACCCCAGACCTCCCGCCCATAAATCCGCGCCTTAACGACCTCGGCTATCCGTGGCGGTAATATGGGGAAAAGAAAACCCACATCCATAATGGAATTCAAACGTGATACTCCTAAAGTTGACGTGTGGTATGCTTTGACTTGTGATTATGCCATTTCACAAAACCACAAGCGTTGTCGTGCCCTAGCTCGTCATATTTCTAACTTAACTGAGTGAGGAGATATGCACACTTCATTGGTAGTGGTTTTACCGGACACACTGTATATTGCGGCATATTGGGGGGACGGGGAGACTTAAGTATGTTACACACACATTGTTGAAGTCACGTAGCTCAAGCAGTATAATTGTTAGTTCCATGCTAGTATCACATGTTTACATTTGGGGTAATGTGTTTGCACGTGCATATGGTCGCATATTGAGTGATTTTAGCATGGCCTACATATGATTCGGAACCTGATCTAACAATTAGAATGAGGAGGACATCTTGCCATATACTCCGATGGGCCGCCCTAACGATATCCAGCACAGTAATCTAGAGTTTTACTAAATATATGATGTAATAAACTAAATGTTCTGATCTGATGTTGGTTAGTAGTTAATCTATGCCCTGGCATTATTATTTCCCCGGTATTTTACAGTTTTAATAAGAGATGACGAAGATACATTTTGATACAAAAGTTAAGCTCGTTCCATGTTCAGCCAGTTGTGTTGGGAATTGTTCTAATGGAGAAATGGCGAGTGTTCTAATAATTTGAGCTGTGGCAATATTAGTTAGATATTCGTATTATTTTTTCCTAGTGCTTGTAAGATTTAAATATGTGAAAGGTACTATCAAATCTTTGATAAACGGAAGACAAAATATACCAAAAGAGGTATTATATGAAAGGTTCTATAAAATAAATCTAAAAGAAGGAGGATTTTTTCTAGGAGGATGCAGTAAGAAAATACGGTCAATGCAAGATGGTTAAGCAGTCTCAAACTAGGATTGCAGTGTAGTCCAACAGGTAGCCCCGTAGCTCTTTTCTCTGGCCCTTAAAGGAAGTACATTCCTTAAAACTTTTAATAGAAAAACTGAACTGACGCCAAATCCCTTCCTCCGTACCGTTCTGGCTGCGTTACTTTCGATTCTAAGAAAACTCAGAGCTTCGCATTTTATGAGCAACAAAGTAACCCCCAGTGCAAGGTCACTTCAGCACCAAGATGAATGTGCGCAGAAGACAAAAGTTTCACAATTTATAACGAGACTAGGGATTATTATATTTACAAGTTTTTACAAGTCCTTTCTTTGTATCAGTCACATGTTGCAGAAGGGCTTGAACATAAGTCTGTTACAGTTGGCTTGTTCTGAATTAATCATGGTCTCAAGTACTTTGAGCAATATATATTATCGCTTAATGATTGTAGTTTGAAGATCGTAGAAATCGTTTTCATAATAATAATAATAATAATAATAATAATAATAATAATAAATATACATGGGTGGCCTTGAATATATTCTTGGGGAAGAATCTGGTCCGTGATTGAAAAACCGTTGGACCACACTGTTCTAAATAATGCAAAATTGCTTGTATAGCTCTCTACATACCTGTAAGACCAATTCTCTTCTAAAAACAGGAAAATCAGCTGTAGTTAATTCTACAAGCGTGCTGTGATTTTAAGTAGTAATACAATTAAATATTTTTCACTGTTTAGACTGTCAAAGAATCAAGTTAAAAAGTTGAATGTGCGAAACAGACGAACAGTAAAAGATAAAGCATTAAAAGGAACTCAATCACAGTTTTAGAAAGTATTACTCGTTCCATTAGTTTTATCTGTACATTTTAACAAGTTAGAACAAATTAGGAATGTAATCAACTGATATTACATTCTTTGCTAACATTTTGGGGGGAAAACTACCTTTGTCTTACTTTTAATTAAGGAAAGCAATAACGTTTTATTCATTCCAGCGATTGAGTCTAAATATCACTATCGATTTGAGACTTTTTTTGACTTCGTGGGATATTAGTCAAGTATTTTCTTTATTTATTACAAAAATTGGGCATTTTGATTCTGTGGTTCAGCTCCCTGAAGCCGAAAGTCACTATGTCTGAGCAGAGGAGAGAACAGATGATGAACAATAAAAGACCGGCGAATGCAGGGACATCGGCTGCCGCCATTTCCCAGTTCCCCGGAAGCAACGTACATCAGCATCCCGAGAGTGAACTGTCACGGACTGCAAAGAGAGTGGGGTTTTAACATGACACATCATTGGCTGAACAGTGGGCCAATTACAAAACCTAGGATCAAAGAAATAAAACATAGCAGTATCTCTACTCCGTGCATGGTTTTGCTATACCTTTTGAATAATGAAGACAACATAAGATTTAAGTGTAAATATATACTATTAGGAAGCCCAGAGTTAAGACAGTCAATTGCTTGTTAGACAAAGAAAATGTGTCAATTATATACTATGAGTTTATATTTCTAATAATAATTTTTCTAATTCAGTTGAACATTTTTATTTTTATGTTATATTGTTCATCCAAGACGATAAATAAATTAAACAGTTAAGTTATTTACGCTCTGCTTTACCGCCAAGGGTGACCGAGGTCGTTAAGGCACGGACTCGTCAGCGGGAGGTCTGGGGTTCGAATCCCGTCAGGACTATCCTCCCTGACTGATGTTTTTTCTCCAGGTTTTCCTCAGTCCTCATAAATGGCAAATGCCGGGGAGGTACCCCAAACTTAGGCCTGGAACGTTTCCTACCTTAAAATAAATCCTTTCCCAATACATCATTTCATCTCATGTATCATCAGTGTTCATCGCCTGTGGTGCCCCAGTAGTAAAATGGGCGTTAAACGCCATTCAAAAAAAATTCTGCTTTTAAATAAATAAAGTAATGTCATTTTCTGTTCATATCTTACGCATCAAAGTAGTTATGCTCTACTAAGGCCAAGCAGTATCTTCTTGGACGCCCGGCGAAAGCAGAAAAACGAGTCTCCATATAATAATAACAACAAAAAGTACAAACAATAGACATCCAAATAGTTCAATAGAAAGCAATATGCAGTTTAGTTTACATGCTCCAGCAATTGTCCGAAAGGTCAATGTCGTTATTCCAGGTGATAGAGAATCACCTCCGATTGTGTGACATAGACTGAGTGCAAAGTTATCGTGCTTTAGCTCTACATATTTTCTCCGCACATTGTAGATAAAGATGACTGGAGTTAAGTGCATTGTCTCGATAACTACGAGTTATATATAGTGCTAGAGCGAATTGAACACATGTAAAATGTGAAGAAACGTTAAACTGATCAATTTTTAAATATTTGAATGGGAACAGATTGAATGCCTAAACCGAATAATTTATTAAAATTCTCTAGTGAACATTTTATTTGTCGATAGAGTGCAACGTTTTTATAATTCACGTTAGAACACGAAACACAGAAGCAGACAAGGGCTAAGGAAGTCTAAAGGATCTTAAAGCAGTGTCTTTAAGTAGTCGCTTTTAGTGGGACATTGTTTTAAGCCTGCAGTATTTTCTAATATTTAAAATGTGACTTTTGCTCTCTTTCTGTGTAACATTTTCTGGATCGGAAAAACCTCCCTCGAGTCCTTTGTATGCGTTGCTGCAGGGAAGAAGAGATTACTCTCTCACAAAGCTTTGATAGCAAGAAAGGAACTGGCCCTGCGCAGCTGCGATTTCCTTTGTTTATGCTCAGTATCGGCATCGCTTTTGGCCATTCTCCACCTACATCAAGCCACTAAGGAACATCCGTCCCTCTTACCAAGAAATAGTGTGTCGTGTTTGATGGCTAATATACCGAGAATTGATACCGAAAGAGAGGTGAAAAGCAAGAACCTGAAACAATCTACTGGAGTGATGAGCGATGGATGACTTCTCTGTGTTATCAATATACTCTCTGAAATTATATAGCACACTAAAAATGTGTGGGGAAGAGGAAGGTATATTGAAAGTTGTGATAACGCAGCAAGGGAGGAACTGGCATGGTTTAGAACAGGAGTAATATACAGTGGAGATGCTAAGGCAAAGTGTTCTGAGTGTTGAAGAACCAGACAGTACATAAGCAAACCAAGTTTTGGAAGGAACAGTTCCTTTTACGAAAGTGGGGCAATTTACCAAATGAAGTAAGAGACAGAAGAAAATATTAAGGAACTGGGAAAGTACATAGACAAGGTCAGACTTTTTTTTTTTTTTTTTTTTTTTTTTTAAATTTATGGACGCTCTTTAACGTCTCAGCTCATCGGCGTCCCATTCAATTCAGGGCGTGAAACGGCCGACAAATTTTGCTCAGAGACCTCTTCTTTCAGACTTGAGGTTCTTTTTCGTGCCGTAAATGTACGACACGGGACCCAAGACTTTACTTCCCTTCCAAAGGAAGCCATAGTTAGGATTTTTACGCTCGGAAAAAATCCATCGATTCTGGCCGGGATTGGCCCCGCGAATTTGGGTTTAGAAGGCAAGTATGGCTACCACTACACCACCAGGACAGACTCACAAAAATGGTTATGGAAGGTGGGTAAGATAAATGAAACAATAATGTTGACAATTGCACTATTTATAAGTGAATATGTATAGATCCCCATTACATGTTCAACCTGGGGTTGATTGGAATGGGGTACGGAAGGAGTGCAACTGCATAAGGTCAGGGTTATTAAGTGGAAAATGTAAAAATTTATTAATAGTAGTAAGTGTTCATGAACTGATAACATGAAAAGGTAAATTGTTTACAGAATGTGAGAGCACAAAAGTTTACAATAGGCAGCCTTTTCCATCTCGTCAACGAGGTATGTGTCCAGGTGGCCTAAATACATTTTTCTAATACATGAAATGTTTTTGCTTGCTACTACAGGCTACATAATGTTTAATAATTATTACTATTTAAATTATAAATACATTTACTCTCGGTCATGCGTGGGTGTCAGGGCCTGTTTCAGATTTTTGGAAAAGTTTCTTACAGGAGTTACGTAGTGGGGATCTCACCGTATTTTGTACCCTTGGAACATCTTTCAGAAGTACGAGGAACAGGAAGATTACCCAACCCAAGTTGCTTCAAGTAAATGTAACATTTTAATATTATCATGATTGTTTCACGTTTTATTTTATGTCAATGAAATGTAAACAAAAATTGAGTTACAACCAATTACAGCCGCTTAAATTTAAGCAATTCTTAAGCGTGGTTCTTTACCGTAATCACGTTCCCGCCTGACAGGCATTGGTCTCCTAAGGGCCGGGTATATAAACTTGAGTTTAGGGCATAAAATTAACCATCAATTATACTTGGAAAGTTTATTTATATAAATACTAATCTAATATTATTTCGTCTTAACCTCCAATTAAAACTAACTCGCGAAATTTCACAAGCTAAAGCACTAACTAGAGAGTAGTAATTGCTAAATAAAACATTTCCCAGAGTACAGAAGTATAATAAATTCATTTATAAATAAAATACTGAACCACATTTATTTTAATATCATGTATATAAAGTTTCTTCAATATTTCGCTTTTCATTTCCGCATAATAACAACAACAACAACAGAGTTGTAGGTTATGTTAGGCTGATCTTACAAGCGATATATTGTACACATTTCTAATTTTTAGGTGGTATAGACCGCACACACATGGAGATAATAATGCAAAAGTCATAACAAAAGAATTATGCTCTGGCAATTTCCCTTCCTTGTACATGTTTATCATTATTTGAGATCGAATCTGTTATTTTTTCTTTTATTTTCAATCATTCCCTTATATTTTACCACCAAATTAATGATAATATCCTCACATATGCTAACATTTTCTCATATTCACTTTGACATTTCCTTATCCATGTTTGAAGATATACTAAGAAAAAAATATATGACTAGGAGGCGAGAAACTAAATACACATTGCTTTTCTTAGGTTGAACAGTTGAACATCAACTCGCTATAAACACGAACTTCCCTATTATTTCGCGATGTTTTCGTTGGTTTGGGTTATTGCAAACTCGAAGGTACGTAGTTTGAGGTTATTTTTATGTAACAGAAATTATAACTAGCCTTGGTTACTTTTTAAATTGCAGATAAAAAATAATATCTAAGTATAGTGCCTCTAACTGTACTCCTAATCCTTGAGCAAGAATCGATTAATAGCAAAAAGTGGAGTTACTTCATTCAGTTTTAATACTTACATTTTAATAATTGTTAATTCAATTGCTGTGCATCCAATTAAATATTTAAAACCTGTAATTTTTATTGTTCATGTGCTTTTGGGTGCATTTTCTTCCAAAACGCTCATTTTGTCCCCATTTTATGCTGATAAAGTGTATGTGCATAATAAAATGGCATCCTCTAATATTGCGAGACATTCCTAAAATAATCGACGTTAATTACAAGACATGTAAGTATAATTTAAATTTTGCAATTAAATTTGTACGGTGTTTCAACAAAAAGTTACGTTAACTCGTGTCTCAATGCGAAATGCCAAGAACTAAGGACCAAAGCGGAATTATCTCAAAGCTCTGCGTTTATCTAACCATAAAATGAAAATCTCCTTTGTCTTAAACAATAATGATAACCGAAGCAAAAGTTTGCGGAGGTCACTTAAACAGAGATAAGCAAAGAATGCAAGGTCCCTCTGCGACTTTACTTGTATAACGAACATTTAAAATTAAACGGGGTTTTAAGATTACTTGCGGCTCATGAACAAGAGAAGTGCAGTGCAATTTCAAGTCCGAAACTCGCTTTTTAAGCTGGGGAACTTTCTCATTTGCCTTTGTCCGGGATATACAATATATTCTTCTCTTCCTCTAGGTCCTAATTTCACTGCAGGAATGTCGCTCTGTGGAGTAAAAAGGACACAACTCTTAATGAAGTACACTTCCAACTAAGTTATTTTTCTTTAGTCACACATTTCGCATTCCATAGTTCTGGGTAATATCACTAAGTCAGATATCTCACATAAGGTAAGTGCTTTGCGGTTTTATGAATTTGGATTTACTTCATCAAGCACAACAATACAATGCAATTGGCATATTTCCATTATTTCACAATTTGTCGGTCCTGAAGGTGTAATGGTAGCCATACTTGCCTCGTAAACCCAAAATCGCGGGTTCAATCCCGGCCAGGATCGATGGACTTTTTTGGGCGTAAAAATCCTAAATATGGCATCTTTCGGAAGGGAAATAAAGTCGTGGGTTCCGTGTCGTACATTTACGGTACGAAAAAGAACCTCAAGCCTGAAAGCAGAGGCCTCTGAGCAAAATTTACCGGCCGTTAACGCCCTGAGTTGAATGAGACGCTTAGATGTAAAAGAGCGTTCATAAAGAAACCAAATGAAATATTTTATAATTTAAGGAATATTATTACTAAGTTATTATTATATTAGCAGCAATTATGTTACAAAAGAGCTAATGTACCCTGAATTTTACAATATCCAAAGCGCCAGGGGTGACCGAGACTGTTATGGCACAAACTCGTGAGCGGGAGGTCTGGGGTTCGATTCCCACGAGGACCGTCCTCCCTGATTGAGGTATTTTCCAGGTTTTCCTCAGTCCTCATAAATGGCGAATGCCGGGTAGGTACTCTAAACTTACGCCTGGATCGTTTCCTTCCTTAAATAATTCCTTTCCCAATATATCATTTAATCTCATGTATCATCAGTGTTCCCGTAAGGGGGGGGGGCGCGGGGGACCGTTGCCCTACAGATGCTCCAGGTGCGGGCTCTGCGGACCCTGAGTACCCGTGGTACCTCTGACGTTACTAGAGGAAGCCGGGCCGGACTTGAGACGAGCCCCTCCCGAAAGGGAGTTGTCCGGATTGGGTTGGACTCGGCGTGGCAGTGGTTCCCGGAACTCACGGGTAATTGAGTACTCGCAAGAGCGGAGTGTCCCAGGGGAGTGCCTAAGGTGTGTACCCGGGGGGCCGGTGCGCCGGAATCTCCGTCTTATTGAGATGGTGGTGGCTACCTTAATGCTGGGGTCACTCACCCCTACAAAGGAGTAGGTCTAAGCTAGTACGACCTATCAGCCAGTGAAACTCTGGTAACTGGGTGCGCTCGGCTCTTGGAGCTGCAGTTCACTCGGTGCGCTTGGGCGACGCAATCGCCTGCAGCCGAAAGGCGGGTCGTTTTTGGAAACCAGGTACCGTCCCAATGCAAAAACCCACTGGGTGGCACAGACCTCTGTGTTACGACCCCTGGTCCTCGAGCCTGGTAGTACTCGAAATCACATGTATCATCAGTGTCCACTGCCTGTTCTGTTTCGTCCCCATACATCATAACTCCAGGTTGTTGATGCATTGGGGATCGAACCATAATCATTTTCATCACTTCCATCATTATTTTAATAATAAAATATTTTACTAATCGCCTGTATCTAAACTCTCTTTCCCTGTAATACTTCTAATCTTCCTCCACCATTTATCCCTAACTTTGCTCAAGTATTCTCCCAACTTTTTTTTTATTTTTATCAAATTTGATTGCTAATATTTTCCTTATTAAAATTTATCCCTTCAAATTTATGTAATTTCCCTTTCCATGACTGTAGTCTCCATCACTTCGTTTACGTATAGTATGCTATGGTGCTCATTACACATGGGACATTCATTCCCACAGAATTTTTTCCCAGCTCTCTGAGATTCCTTACTCCAGATCAAGCCCAAATGAAAGCATCCCTCCCTAAATTATCACAAATTTCTAGTTACTCCTCCCTCCCCCAAACTCTTTTTATCTCTCAATACATTCTTAATGAACTCTTATCTCTAAAGCTCGCAAAGATGTCTTTTTCTCAATTTATTCAATTCTATCTCTTACTTCTTTCCAAAACCTCCCTATATCTAATATCTATATCTTATTTACCTAACGAACTCCCATACCAATCTTTTCAGCAGTATTGTGGATTTCAAGCACCCACGACCTTTTCCATTTAAACTTCTCCTCTTACTTGACCATCTCTCCATCATCCAACATATTTATTATGTAAGTACTTCATAATTCTTGCAACTATTCTAAAGGTTATGCACTACGTCTGTAGTAGAAGCAACTTCATCAATGAACAATGTGCATGCCAAAAGGTATAAATCAGTTTGCATGTCTATGTTAACCCTAAGGCCAAATGCCAAAGTAAATCCCTATGCTTTACTAACAACGAGGGTAGGTCCATAAGTTTCCGGCCTAACCATTTTCTAGGTATGATAAAGACAAAAACTATATTTCACTTTTCAATATAGTTACCCTTTATTGCAATACACTTCTCACATCTTTGAAGTAACATTTCAACCCCCCCCCCAAATAGTCAGAATTCTTTTCTGCAAAATGGGCATAAACAGCATCCATCACTTCTTCGTCACACGTAAATTTCCTCCCTCGAAGGTCCTTCTTGGGTATTCAGAAGAGGAAATAGACACTGGGAGCTATATCTGGGCTGTAGGGTGTACGGTCGATCTCCCTGAAGCACATTTCTTCCTTTGCAACATGAGCTGTGTGCACAGGCGCGTTGTCGTGAAGAAGGCGCACACAACCACTCAGCTTTTCTCGCCTTTGATCTTTGATGGAATCACGTAGTCTGTGCAGTAGCCAACATAGTACTCCCATTTAATGTGGTGTTCCTCTCCTTGAAGTCAATGAAGAGTATTCCTTCACAGTCCCAAAAAATTGTGGCTACGATTGTCTTGGTTGACTGAGCGACCTTGGCATTTTGAGGCGGTGCTTCGCCAGGTTTAAGTCACTCCATTGATTCTCTTTTGGACAAGGGATCATAACATAGAAACATAGTGTCATCTCCTGTAACAATGGTTTGCAGAACTTCTCTCTCGTTGCCACGGCAGAGCTCCAAAAATGCTTAACAACAGATGACCTCGTTGCTGCTTTTGGACTGAGGAAAGGAATTTAGGCACCCATCTTCCACTTACCTTATTCATGTTTAAATGTTTATAAATAATTCGAAGGAATGTTGTTTTTAGAAAGGCCCAACCTTGCTGCTATTTCTGTAACTTTGAGCCGCGGGTCTTCCACAATTTCACCTTTCATAAGAGCGATGTTTACAGGAGTGAGCACATCCAAGGGCCGACCTGCACGCTCTGCGTCTTCTATGCTTTCTGGACCCATTCGAAAAAGTGTGGCCAATTTTTTTACGGTAAAAAATGAGGGGGATGCTTCCCCATATACACCGTTCAATCGCTGTATAATTTCATTTGGAGCAAATCCTTCTTTTGTGAAGAACTTAATAACAGCTCGAAACTCCATTGTGAACATGTCACAATCTTCTACACACAGCCTTCTATATGCAACTATATCTGAACAAGTGAACACAGCGGAACGGAAGCTACAGCTGCAATTATTTACTTAACAGATAAGGGGTTTGTGAAGGCGATAATCCTTATCGGCGGGGCCGGAAACTTATGGTCCTACCCTCCTATGTTGTTGACAATATTTTGCTGTATTGTTTACGATAACACAGCAAGCATTTTTCAATACCAATAATCAACCGGTTATTGTGGCTGCAAATCTCTTCAACTTGGGTGCGATGCCAAACATCAAAGCTGTCAGTCCACCTGAGAATTGATGGCTTAATTTTGGGCAATTAATTTTATCTTTGCTTATGAATATGATTTGTTTGTATGACGTGAACAGATGCATACCTGCTCACACCCGCAGGATGATTTATTCGTTTTCGATATTGTTACGTAATTTCATGGAACTTCGCATTTATACAGGTTCCGTCATATGTGTTTATTATTTCCTGGTTCCACCCCGGGTGACCGAGGTCGTTAAAACGCGGGCGGACTCGTGGGTGGGATGTCTGGAATTCGGTCCCCACAGGACCTTCCTCCCTGACTGAGGTTTTTTCCACATTTTCCTCAGTCCCCATAAATGGCAAGTGCCGAGGAGGTGCCCTAAACTTGGCTGCGCTTCCTTCGTTTAAAAAAAATCTTTACCAGTTTATCATTTCATCTCATGTATCATCAGTGTCTTCGTTTGTGATGCTTCAGTAGTTAAAACGGGCGTTAAACACTATTAAAAATATTCCCTTAGATATTAAAAAAGAAATAATAATTTCCATTTCTGAAGAAGGTGACTTATTTTGAGGAAATGTTTTTGATTTTATCGTTTAAAATTCTATTGTTAAATTTCAGTGATCTGTTTCTATAGCAGCAACTTTGAAATGTTAAAAATTAATTTTATTCATAAATTTACCAGTAGAATTTGCTAATTTTGGAAATTTTAAAGCTTAAAAATAGTCGAAGAAATTTAGGTTGGCAACCTTTACTGCTTAGAAATACTGCAATGAAAATTTCCATGCTAGGATTTTTAATTTTTTACAAAAAAGTAATTAGCTTCTTGGCAGTGGCAAATTATACAACACGGTGATAAAGTTCATTAATTAAAACATTTTAATTTTCAGCACATGTGATATAAGCCTCCCAGTATATTTTTCTAGTATAATATAAATAAAATAAGTAAAAAAAAAAAATAGAAGCATGTATCAGGCGTACCAGTCACCCATCTACCGTCCACGTGGGTTTTGGTGCAACAGTCGGTCGTCCGACCAAGTCCCGGCGGTTTCTATCCGTAATCTCGGCGCTCGAGATCATATTTCAGGCGCAAGTCAGCTATATCACAAACTCTGTTGGCGTTTTGTGCAAATGCCTTCATTGTTGTATATAAATTAAATTTGACGTATTTAAATGCCACCTCAAAAGTTAACACAGAGAATGTTTAGGTATGCATTAATGTGAAAATAGAATAATTTACAGAACTGTACAAGCAATTTGTATAGATATTTATTCATGTTTCTGTTCTACATGGAAATTTTCTCTACATCCGCCACTGTTTCATTTATCCCAAGAAATATTTTCAGTCGCCTCTGGCCTTAGGTGTGTGTCTCACAAAGCAAACAGTAAAACGAATGACTGAGAGTATGTGATAGTACACTCCCACTGGCCCGGGACCCCTTGTCGCGCTGTTCATTCAACCCGTGAACTTGGCAAGATACCAGACAGGTGCGAGGTCAAACAGCGAATCGTCCTGCAGATTTAAAAACAATGGTCTCTGTCAGCTAAGAGTGTGATTAAATGCATGAAAATTCGGAAGGTTTTTATCCTGGTTCTAGCTACGGTCCGTATTGCTCCCGTCTCTTTTGTTTTATATAAAAATATACCTCTCATTTTGTGTTTCACAGCTTCCGATCTTTCTTGTGCATGTTCAGCTAGTTTCCCGTATTGTCGTATCCTTCTTTCTTTTATTTTTGATTATACTAAATATAAGTCATTTAATTAATTGTTGAATAGGACTAAGTTTTATATTGAACAATTTGTTTATGAGACTTGAAACACACAAATTTCCCCAAATTTAAACTAAATGAAGACTATTAAATCCGGTAACCAAGATAATTCACAATAATACAAGGGTTAAGTCATAAATCACGGCCTTTTTTTTTTAAAGTGTATGAAATGTACTTTCGAATGAAGCCACCTGATGGTGTATATGAGCAGAGCTGCATGTCTCAGCATGTCCCAAAGTCAGTTAGTGAGCGACAGTGGTCAGGAATGGAGGTCACTAAGAGTGGACAACGTGCGTGTGAAAATAACATTTCTCACGGCAGGAATGTATGAGAATTGCACCCATAGCTACGAAATGCACTGGGTGCGTGTGCTCTGCCCTCTCTAACAATGGAGAAGTGGACAGAGGCCATCAATCGGGCCAGAATGTCTGCCGTGCAGTAGGCATCCTGTTTCCGCTGACACAGAATAGTGTAGAACAGTGCTTACAAGTGTCCAGCGCCTATATCTGACCCATTTGAAGGCCACTGTCCACCTCACCACTATTTTTAAGTGCAGGTCACGCGTGCCCAATGCTCCCCATAGCTCTGTGTGGCATTCTTGTGCATTTCTGCCGCGTAGAGATGCTATTTTACATACGCACGTTGTTCATTCTTTGTGACTTCCATTTCTGATTACTGTCCTGACCAACTAAACTTCGGGGCGTACTGAGACACGCAGCTCGGCTTACATACATCCTCTGGTGGTTTCAATCGAAAGTACATTCCATAAACTTTCAATCGTATATCTTATATTTTTGTGTTGTTCCTTGTTCGCGAGAAAAATAATAGCTGGCATGATTTGTGACTTATTCCTCGTATATTAAATTATATTAATAGTCTGATACCTTGTACAGGGATAAAAACTGTTATAGCTTCTCCTATAGGAGAAATGTATAAAAAATTCTGCCAATGAATATATAAACTATGCTGATGTACAATTATATATGAACAACTTTTTGACGTTATTCATATATATATATATATATATATATATATATATATATATATATATATATAGCCGCTCATTAATTTCAGTAAACTTGCTCATCAACCTAAAATTGGCATTTAAAAAATCTAGACTCAATATCATGCAATTATGTATAATTATCAAACACATAACATATTAGTTTAAAATAATCCTGTACTTTCTTGTTTCCCTCTTATATAAAGCGTGATGTACCCCCATTGGAGAAACCTGGGAGTGTATGTTTCAATGATTGAGTCAAATGTACATATCAATCTGTATAACTTAGGCGTCGCTGTTGTTCCATGTACTACTATCAACCACAGTGTGCATCATGATTTATTGCTTGATAAACTTACTGAATGTAGATCAGTTTGTTAGTGATTAAAGTGATTAATTTAGTGATTGTTATGGCTGCAAGGGTGGAAATATTGTTTGAAAAAATGTCTGTTATTGTAGGAAGATAGATTCGTTGATTCGTATAATGACTAAAGAATAAAGGAAGTGCGATATAATGTTATGCGTCACAATAATAGAAATAGCAAAAATAACTTAGCAAGCCCATAAGTGATGCTACATTTATTAAAGTTACTAGTAAAAGGAACAGATTTAAAACTGCAACTCAAAACTCTACAGAACAGGTAGAAATGAACAAAAGAAGACTATCTGTTACAACAGCACAAAATAAAAATTGCAGAATCTGATCTGATGAGGTATGTAGCAGTAAGAAAACCACTTGCTAAAGCGTAACAACAAAAGAAGAAATGAAAATGGACTTGACAACATCGACACTTGTCTCCAATGATTAATCCTAACTAATTTTCAGATGAATCCAACACATAGTGTTCCGCTTACAGGTATCTGGAAGTAAATGGTAATTTAAAGCGTAAATAATGATTTATTAACACATCTATTGCATATTTTGATATAAAAACTCTCAAAGTTTAGAAGAATGGTGAATGCAACTCGACATGTACACCCCAGTTTCCCTGCAGACATCTATACTCCACTCATTCCGATCGCTTCATGTACAAACATATTATTGCTAGCCACACTAGAACAGAACATGTTGTAACATACACTTTTGTAATGTTGCTGTAGTGTTAAAATTGGAACTCTATCTGAACTTCATTCTACAAGTTGGAGTGGTCTCAATTACTCTTTATGATGTTGAGCGGGGTTTAGCATGCACATTAAGAGATAATAGACGCAGTTCCACATTTTAAATAGTTTAAAGACGTAAATACGCGATTTTCATAGAAAAATAAAAATGAAAGCATTTATAATAGTACAAAAAATCGTAATTGTTTTAATATTGGTTAAATTAATTTTCTGATGTTGAGTAATAACACCTTTAACGGACCATTTTTAGAATGAAGTTTTGATAAAATACACACCATTTTAAACCATTTTAATACAATTTTATCCACATTTTACTCAATGTTTTGGTAGGTTTAGTCCATTTACATTTAACAAGTCCTGGCCGTGACCATGATTCAGGCGACGTGAGTACTTTAGACAGCAATTCTGGCTACAAGAGTGTCAGCCGCTGCTGATTTTTGGCAACTTTCTCATCCTTTTGCACGACCAAACACAATAACTCCTTGCTGCCGTTCTATCACGTCTGCTGTGCGATTCATTTTAGCAGGAGAGACCAACTCTCAAGCACCACACTTGTCGCCAATTTATGAACCTAATAACACACGATTCAGCTATCTGTCATTGCAGAGTCATCTTTTAATCTGAAGTTTATTAAATCTTATTACAAGAGATACTTAACTTTTTGTTCGATGAGCTTGTAAGATTTCTTGGTCACAGTTTGGAAACAAACCTTTTTTCTCACTTAATACTTGGGCATGTTTCATAAATATACAGAATAAAATAGTGTGATGAACTTCTCGACAGTGATGGACCTTTACAAGAAGACTGCAAAGGATATTGTGGCATTGTTGAAGAAAAACGTAACAAAGTTACTTTGCACATGCAGCATCTGGAAATATATCACTCGGGGACCACTCTACAAGATTTCCTCATTTCATATCCTCATCTTTTTACGAAACTGTATGGGTCCATCGCCTCAGCACATGCAATTTTCTTTATCGCAATCGACTCTCTCGGTACGCCCCGCGCAACAAGGTAAAATCTGTTCCAGATTGATGTTGGTCCTAATTTGTCGAAGTTCCATCAAAATGAAAATATAACCCTGTTGTTGGGTTGCACATGAGTATTTAACTGATGCTATGAGAAAAGTATCTCACACTTCATTGGGTTGTAGCAAATATTCCAAAACAATAAGGTGATCCCTGTTGCTGAGATGTATAAACACCGCTCATGTGTTGCGTTACTGCACAGCAGCCGTTGAAGTGATAACTGTTGACTCATTAGGAAAATGGAGCACTTTCAGCAAATAGCTATGATTAAACAACTACAATGGAAGAGTTTTCAGCCATAATGTATTATTTAAACTAAAGAATCAAAAATTAAAAATTATCGTGGTAAAATTTTTTAAGAAGTTCTTGCGCCCCCCCCTCCCCGCTGAAATATAAATGTAATAAACGGTGTATGTTCCTAATATAATCATATTTTGTGCATTGTGATTAGTAATGTAGACATTGTATGTGTCTGTGTGTCATAAATATAACTTCAGTATGTGAATTGTATGTCGTTTCACTCTGGTGTAACTATTTACGGAACGCCAGTTAGAAAGTGAAAGACAAGGAGACAATAAACCGCCATACAAAGGAAGAGTAAACACAAGGGACAAGTGTTATGCCACTCCTTAAAAGACCTACCTTTGTTGAGGGTTAATAAAGCCAAGGCTTTTATATACTTTAAGGGAATGAGCTTGCTAGCAGTTTATGCAGTTAACTTTAAACCAACCAATGTAAATAAATGTTTTAAGCTTTCAAATAGTAGTGGATGGCATGCTTTGGCAGATTAATTTAAACCAGCCAATAGTAGATGAATATTTTGAATTTTTGAAGTACAGCGCGAAACTTGCCTGTGCTTGTATGTACCCTTTTGGCTTGGTGAAGTTAAACACTTAGTTAATTTGAATTGAATATATAAGGAGGCGTTTACTCTGCTGGGGCCCTTGCACTTGAAGTTCTACACGCGGCGAGAAGCATTCTAAGTTCTACACCCTGCGAGACTTAAAAAGTCGCGGCGACTAAATTTATACTCGACGACGTAGTCAAATTCACGTACGGAGAACACCAGAGGACGCGAAAGAACTTGTGAATAGTAAATTAATTTATATACTATATGTATAATATATATATATATATATATATATAATGTCATATCGCGTGATCTCATCTTCCAATCTGTTGAGTACGATTCAAAAAAATGGCGGAATGTACCCCAAGATATTTTTGTCATGAAGACGTGGACAAAACCAAAGCGATCATTAGTCAGTCGGCGATACGCCGCTACAAAATATGATGAACATCGACCAAACCTCTTCATAATTTGCCACCGCTGAGGTCAACTGATTTTCACTGGTGAATACAAACTCCGATTGCGTACCGTAATGAGCGGACGATATATATATTACAAGTAAATAGTTGTATTAAATTTCCTCATCTCTGCACTAATGACTCTTGAGCAATTTTTCTGACTTGTAAAGTTCACAATCATTGCCGAAACAATCGCATTTTTTTTAAAAAAAATAGTTTTCCACATTACCTGTCTAGAGTACAATATTTCTTGAACTGATATTTGTCAACATTATTAACTTTTGGCATATAAAACTTAAACGATTTCTTCAACTGCGAAATATTTTGCCTTTGATCTTGCTTGTTGATGTTTTGAAATTATCCAAATATTCTCTTCATCTTGTCAAAAAGATTGCATATTTGTAGGTCATCTTCATAGAAGTATGTAGAAATTATTTGAAGTGCAAATATATGCTTATAAGTAAATATATAAGCAAAAGAAATAAAAGAACGAGAGAAACACAGACAGCAAAGAGAGTCAGAATTTTCTTTCCAACTCGGGTAGAACAAGGTGATGTTTATGTATCTAGTGAAGCAAACGAGAAACAGGAGCAGTCTTTAAAGAAACACAGCTAGTGCATTATGGTAATTTTATGGAGAAGGTAAGGTACGCTTGGGAGATTTCTGAGTGGTTTCCCATGGTCACCGTACCCTTTGAGCAATGCTTTAACCCGTAGTAGGAATTGAAAGGGGACGCGTCAAGTGTTCTCTGTCATTAGTCTTAGAATTTTCAGTGTACAGAAATACAGAAGAAAATCACCAGGGCAAAAGATAACTAAAGAAAAAGGGAGTAGATTTTTAAAAAGAAAGCTGAAAAGTAGAAAATAAAAGTAAGAAGCAAAATGACGAAGATGGGAATAAGAAAGAAATTGAGGTGAAAATAAGCAAGGGACCAGAATGATAGAATGTGATAATAAGAAAAAGCGAAAAGGAATTAACTTAGAAACATTAAGCAGGAAACAAGTTGGTTTGTACTTTTTTGCAAATATGGCTTTCTCACAAAGAATAATTCCAACTTTTTAAACCATCTAGTGTAAGTTACGCTCTACAGACTTTAACACTTTTCCTTACATACAGACGCATCCTGTGCTGGAGTCACGCCTCCTTTAACAAACGGCAACGGAGAGAGCAGAGCCCTAGTGGGATAGTGTGCAACAAATGCATGCGGACGGAAACAAGCATTCGTACGCTAAAAATTAATTGTTTAGGGTGCATTTTAATACTTAATCACATTTAGTATGCGACGAAATCAAATGGGAGGCCGCAATGCAGCAATTTAACTCGCCAAGGAAATATTAACATATGGGATAAAGCATGCGCTTTTAACACTATAAGTTTTGTATATAATAGTTTTAAACCTAACCTAACCTAACCTAAATTTGCAATCTATGGTGCAAAGAAATCAATGATGTGAATATGTGTAGTCATGTAGCAACAACGGAATTTTTTCTATTTGAGCATTTAGAATCAGCACATGAAATAAAAATAAAAGTGCAACCTATCCTTCATAATAAGTAACATTAAAAAGTAAAATATATTATATTAAGAACAGAGTAGACAAATTGTGAACATTACAAAAATTGCCCTTCACGGGATCGAACCTTCATGTTTAATCACGACGCTCTAACCAAATGAGGCACTAGGCAGACATGGACACCAATATGGTAATTATCCTCCTACATGTGTTGAAGTCACACTACTTTGATTTGGGCTCTGCTTTCTCCGTTGCCGTTCGTGAAAGGAGGCGTGACTCCCAGAACAAATTCGAGGGGTTAATTTTACTACCATAAAACCCTATTTTGAAAGCCACCCTGCACATTTTTCGTTAAATTTAAGATCTATAAAATTGTATGTGGTAAATTAATTATGCAATTCATAAAAGATTTTAAAAACGTATTTATGCACATGCTTTTAAATTAACATTCATTCGCTAGAGCGCACCAGCGGCAGAGCGGCAGCATGTGCTGCTGACCATTTCCTCTCCTCGTCTCAAGCAGTTGGAGCGTTGTCTTTATGCCATTCGAAAGTTCTTAAGGTGTAAAGTTGTAAAACAAAGCGTGTTTTGTTAACAATTATTTACTAATCTTTTATGAATTATGCAGGCATTTCATGTTGAATATGATAGGCAAAAGAGTTGCGTTTGTTTTATTTTACTATATCAAATTGCTCTTGGTTCACAAGCAGCACAAAAGTAACTTGCTTTGTGTTGCATTTTCCTGACATGTGAACAAACAATAAATTTTCTCTGCAATCTACAGCTTCATATAAAGATTGAAAAAAGTGATTACCGGAATAATAATATGCATGATACATTAATGCAAATTATTTTGTTATCAATATTCCATTTGTTTTACTAGTTAGACACCTATCTTCAATATAGTTCCTTCACAAACACTTTTCAATAATTTCTCACCAAATAGATGTTTTATTGGTAGGAGTGTATTTATTTCAGTGGCACCAAAACAATACAAAAAACTTCAACTGACGTACGTGCAAAATTATGATACACTTAGAATTTTTAAATTAAGTACAAGATATGACCTTAGATATTTTCAATAAGATACAAAACATACTTATTCAGCAATAAAAAAGGAAAAAATACAAATAACAATAAAAATAGAATAAAACAAATACGAGAACAATAATTTTTAAAAATATTTAAAATGCATATAAAAATGTAAAGAAATCTCATTTTGGATGTCACACATGTCAATTTGTTTCCTTCCAACCCTCTCCCCGGTTATCAGCCTTTTCATACATGAGCTGTCCTCTCTTTCATCAGCAATTTATTTAATTTCTGCTTTCGTTCCTTGCCTGCCAGCAAAAGACAGCATGACCACCTCCTTCTGTTCGATCCTGTAAAGCAGAGTGCGGTAGATACTTTTCCCTACATTCTGCCGTACCTTTACATTCAGCCAAAATATGTGTCCATGGTTCTTATTCCACAAGTTGTTTCATCAGAACCGAAATTGCCTTAGCAAATAGTCGTACATCTGTCTCTCTCTCTGGACAGGACAATATAGTTCCCCATAATAACCAAACATGATACGACGATGTAGCTTAAATATTGTTCCATTGTGTACTGTATAAGGTGAGGAAGAGGTGTCATGGGGAACGAATTCCTTCTCTACAACTGGGCAGTCTAGCGGAAAAACAGAAGTTACAGAGAGGTCGCTGTGCAACTGAAATAGTTCCCAGTTTGTTTTCTAACTTGTTTGCCTGTAATGAAATAGCTTTGAAATGTTACAGTGTTGCTGGTAGAAATTCCAACCTTACGTGTCTCTGATGTAATCACACATACCTTGTAGAACGTAAGTGGACATAAAAGAAAAGGCTTGAAAGCTCACCATGGTTCATCGTACTGAATTATTCCCATTTATTTATTGCTCTAGCCACAAGAAGCGCCACTTGCAATATTTCTTTACAAACAGAGCTAATGTTCACCCGACTTTACTTAAGCTTTCCTGCAAAATTTAAGTAATTTAAGACAAAATTAGCAAAATAAGCGCCTACATTTAACTTAACAATGAAAATTTAAAGTATTTAAAATGCCACGCCGGAAAGTAGGCATAAGGGACACTGGGAGTGAGTTTTTGGACCTTTTTTTTTTTTCAAGCTACAAATTTTTCTTCGACACTTCGGGTGTCCACAGAGAGTCCACATTTGCATGTCCTTCTGGTTCTAAAGCCATTTAAAGAGCTCCGCATGTTCTTTTAAATCACACAGTTTCTCAGCATACATTTTTACAAAACACCATTTTTTTTCAAAACTACATTTTTTCACATTCAAAATGTTCCACGCGTCACAGTTTTTGTTTAAATTCAATTAAATTTTACCAAAAATGTGCAGCAAAATCCATTGTAACATTCTATACATGCTAAAACCAAAAATTTTTTCTATTTATTTTTCTTATAAATTTAAAAAAGTATCACAGTTCATTCATATAATTTATTTAAAATGTCTATACAATTTTTGTATGTGGTTTAAAGCTCCAATTGTAAAATTCCAACCAAATTTCTCAACTCAGGAGCCATGTGACGCATTTTGATTATGAGTCATATTTACGTAATAAAATTTATGAATTGTTGCTCTCAAAATATTTTGTATACATGTTAACTTAACAGAAATACAGTGACAGTAAAAGTTTCATAAAAATTCATACAAGAATATGGAACTTTGAAAAATCACTTCCACTGTCTCTTAAAGATTGTAGAAAGTGCAAATAACATACGAGCATACATAAGTTTCCGGCCTAATCTAACCTAGGTATGATAAAGACAAAAACTATATTTCACTTTTCAATATTGCAATACACTTCTCACATCTTTGAATTAACATTTCCACCCCCTCCCAAAAATTAGTCAGAAATCTTGTCTGCAAAATTGGCCTAAACAGCATCCCTCACTTCTTCGTCACACTTAAATTTCCTTCCTCAAAGGTCCTTCTTGAGTCTTGAGAAGAGGAAATAGTCACTGGGAGCTAGATCTGGGCTGTAGGGTGGATAGTCGATCTCCTTGAAGCCTATTTCTTCACAGCTTCCTTTGCAACAAGAACTGTGTGCATAGGCTTGTCGTCAAAAGGCGCACACCACCACTCAGCTTTCCACGTCGTTTCTGAAAGCATGTAGTCTGTGCATTAGGCCAGCATAGTACTCCCCATTTACTGTGGTGTTCCTCTCCTTGAAGTCAATGAAGAGCATTCCTTCACAGTCCCAAAAGATTGTGGCCGCCACCCCATTGATTCTCTTTTGGACAAGGGATTGCGGTAGAGGATCATAGTTTCATCTCCTGTTACAATGGATTGCAGAACTTCTCTCTCGTTGCCACGACAGAGCTCCAAAAATGCGTAACAACAGATGACTCGTTGCTGCTTATGGACTGAGGAAAGAAGTCTAGGCACCCATCTTGCACTAACCTTATTCATGTTTAAATACTCATGAATAATGCGAAGGACTGTTGTTTTAGAAAGGTCCAACCTTGCTGCTATTTCTGTAACTTTGAGCAGCCGTCTTCCATAATTTCTCCTTCCACAAGAGCGATGTTTTCAGAAGTGAGCACCTCCAAGGGCCGACCTGCACGCTCTTCATCTTCAATGCTTTCTCGACACATTGGAAAACGCTTGGCCCAGTCTTTTACGGTAGAATATGAGGGGGATGCTTCCCCATATACACCGTCCAATCACTGCTTAATTTCATTTGGAGTAAGTTCTTCTTTTGTGAAGAACTTAATAACAGTTCGTTACTCTATTATGAACATGTCACAATCTTCTACACATAGCCTTCTTTATGCAACTATATCTGAACAACTGAACACAGAGGAGCTGAAGTTATTTACTTAACAGATAAGGTATGAAACCAGATAAGGATTTTGTGAAGACGATAATCCTTATCGGCGGGTCCGGAAACTTATGGACCTTCCTCGTAGATACGAAATATTTTTAAATGAAATAAAGCTGAATATTTGTAGCACTCTGGCTCATTTCCAAGGATGTAATTAAAAAATTGTTTGTAAGAACGTTAGTTTAAAATCAAGGAATAGAATTTAGTTATTGCATTAAGTTTGGAATTTGACAATTACCTTCATTGCAAACACATAATGTAATATCTCACAGTTTGGTCGAAAAGCTCAATTTTTTCTTCTGTTAATGCTTTCTTAGTTTTGTTAATATTTTCACACGCAACGCAAAAGCTCATATCGACATATCATACACACACTGCAAATCTTAATGGTCATGAAATATTACTGAGCTTCTCTAACTCAGTGCGAATGCACTTGCCGCGAGTTCTGGTTTTAATAAATAGATCTAATTATCCAGGGCTATCTTCTTGAATTCAGAAAATTCATGGCGAGAACGATTCGGTTCGTTGTGTTTCGTTTTTAAGCAAAGCATTCATTGTTAACTATGTCATTGTACACCACTGGCCATTAAAATTGCAATGCCCAAAAGAGATATTCTAATCCGATCACATACCGCCTATGGTGCCTCAATAGTAAAAAGGGGCGTTAAACACCATTAAATATATATATATATATTACCCATGCAAAAATTCATTGCACGTTCCTGCAAAATACTTTCGCAGCTGATAATAAAGTCTAGGCTTAAGTCAATATGAAGTCAAATATCCTAGACATGCAAAATTACGCAATTGATGACATCACACCACCTGCTTGTAACGTCACTATCATAAAACGTCTATGAAAGAGAAAATAGGGAAGCAATGTATAAATGTTTGTCATTTTCTAAAGATCCTTAATACAAAAAAAAAATAGGGGTTCCATTTTTAAATAGCTCGATGGAAAGAAATTTGACGTAACATATTAGTTAACTGATGACATTACAACAACCGTCTGTAATAAATTAAATATCTTGCACCGAAATGTACAAAAGAGTGTAATATAATTTTAAAAATATATAAGCCGTAATATTTATGAGTAAATCAACCAAATGGATACAAAAATGCACATCGTTTAAATCTCCCAAATAAAACGCTAATGTACATTCATTCAACATAGGATGGAAATAAGTGAAAGGATTGGAATTTTCCATCTCTCTCTCTTTCTCTCTTTTCTCCTTCCTGCTAGCACGAGATTTTTTGAATAGAAATGAGACACTTTATTGCTTTAGTTTCCGCTTGCGGCGAACACGGCAGAAATGCGATAAAATGGCTTGCAATTTCAGTATTTCACATACGAACTTTCTAAGAAAAGCCCTTATATGCCGGAGAGAACAGAGCTGACAAAATATTGCGGGTATAAAATCATTGGGGTGTCACCTTTCCTTTCTGTACATTTTGAAAAAAAATGTTAGCCTATCTATAGACGTGCGGGGATATTCCGAAAAAATATAAATAAGACATATTTCATTTCCTTAAGATCGTGTTGATAGGTGTCTCATAAACGATTAAGTTAATAGGACACCAAGATTCAAAAATCAACCGGAGTCATATCTGACCAAAGCGCAGACCAAGCTGTGGGACCTGCTCTACCAATCCAATTTTGACTGTTCATTTAGATAATTTAATCAGAAATGTGCGCTTTTGTTACATCTAATTGAAACACTACATCTTTCTAAATATTATTTAGTATATTTTCAAGTAGCTTCGGAACACAGAAAAAGTCTATAAACCATTCATTTATCTGTGCAGGCAACAAACATGGCCCAACTGCACTTATTAACAATTCCAATACAAATATCTGACATTAATTGCGAACATTCCCAACAAAGTAGAGATTCGTATCCAAATGGGGCTGTTGTGCGTTAAAGAAAACCAAACATGTCTTATTTGTCCACAATATGCATTTGACAAAACCAGACTCTGCGATAATTTTATGTAAATAACACTCAGCAAATTTTAGGCTTTTAAAGATAAATCATCTGGTATTACAGGTTGGACTTTTTGGATAAGAAATGAACAAATGAAAATGACTGCTTTCCATACTCACTTAGACCGCCACGGGTGGCCGAGGTCGTTAAGGCGCGGACTCGTGAGAGGGAGATCTGGGGTTTGAATCCCACCAGGACCGCCCTCCCTGACGAGTTTTTCCCAGGTTTTCCTCAGTCCTCATAACTGGCAAATGCCGGGAAGGTACCATAAACTTAGGCCTGGAACGCTTCCTTCCTTAAAAAAAATTCCTTTCCCAATTTATAATTTCATCTCATGTATCGTCAGTGTCCACCACCTGTGATGCTCAGTAGTAAAAACGGGCGTTAAACACTATTAAAAAAATACTCACTTAGTACTCTTAATGCAGATATGTGACTAGTATTCAGCGAATGAGCAATAGCTTAAGTGCTAGTACGTGTATTATTTGTACACCACTGCAAGAACATCTTCAAAGTCGAATGTTCTAACAGTTCAATTTACTCCTGAATCAATTTTCTTTACGTGAAACTGGTCGCTATTACGAAACCGTAGATTTAGTCTTGTAAAGATTGTTTGGCAGGATGTTTATGCACATAAATTTGCCATGCCATATTAGCATTGCAGTAAGTTACTCCATATGCATTACGTGTCTGCATTGAACATTTGTAAACCAATGCATTTTTAATGGTTGGAAATTTAATATCCAGATGTGATAGAAGTAATTTTATGATGTACAGTGAAAACAAATCAACTTCAAATATTTCCATGGGAATAACTGAAACACAGTTAAAGGCAGCCGTGAACAATAATACGGTCAATGAATATTTTTGGCTTTACTTTGTTATCACGGAACGGAAGCATTTCCGAACAATACTTGATTACAAAAAAAAAAAATACTATTTTCATGGCTTCCATCACATCAGAAAATTAGGAATTGTGTTCTGAATCACACTATACCAGGAGACTGAACCAATTAAAAATATAACAGGAATAATCTTGTAAACTACTGAGGCATTAACTTACTTCTTTGTCACTTTATCACTTATAAACAGCAACAAACTTAAATTCAGATGGGGCAGAGAGATTTGTATACATTCCTTCATTTGGAGATGGTTTAAAATATACGGTCTAAATAAATTACAGTGTGATTTCTGGAAGCGAATTCTAGAGGTGGGGTGTACTACGAGAAATGGTATATGCTGGGAAGATGCAGTCTACAGCACTAAGATACAGGCAAAGAATATAATTAAAGAACAACAAACAACACTGACGGCAATATGCTACCGGCACCAATAAACATTATTATTCAAAAAGCGGTTGTAAAGAGGGAATTATCAAAAATCACTTTAAATGATATTTGGCGAAGGGTTAATGAAAACAGATATAGAGTTGTGAAAAAAAAAGTCAAAAGATACCTGTCTGACATAAACCGGCAGGAAATAGAGGCGATGCATGCAGAGTCATCTCTGGACCTGTAGAGCGAAATTAAAATTAGAAGGGGTAAAGAGATCTATATCATGTAGAGACATATGTAAAACAGAGGTCGGAAATAACATGGGTTAGGCCCCATTCACAATGAAAATTAAACGTAAACATAATAAAATAGTAGTATGTAGGCATTCACAATAAAAGACGCAAACGTACGTATTAGCAAATCAAAAATAAGAACAAGCGAAGATCAACTAACAGCTGATTGAAAATGGCTGCTTCTGAGCGGAAGCTGGTAGCGTTTATGCATATGCAAAATGCAGTAACTAATTTGCTTGGAGTAATATGAGCAAGGATAGCTTTCTTATAATGCAATTAATCTTTTGTTTATTGATGCCATTCTGCCTACAGAGCCACTGATCTTTAGCTCTCTCTACTATAACTTGCCCTTACACGGAGCACGGAAATCAAGTGCAGCTCCTGCTGGTGGCTGCTGCAAGTCCCGAGCGACAGCGGAGAGAACGAACTACTGTGCGTGGCCGCAGTGTAAATGTTGCATGCATTATTTTTTTGCTAAACATAATATAACTTATGTGTTACTCGGGAAAATCCTGGAGTTGACAGCCATTATCACGACAAGCTTCACAGCGATCCCTCATTGACTATCGCACACACTCTAACATTCCAAGAGATTGGCACATATAGCCAGCGACTTCTACAGTCCTAGCAACCAGGTCCATATTATTTCGACAGGAGTCACATAATCTAGGTTCTTCACATAACCCCAGAAGAAAAAGCACATGGGTCTCAGATCTGGTGATCGAGCTGACCATAGAACAGGACACCACGGCCACTCCATCTGTGCCCGAACTGTTCATCAAAGTATTCCCTAACATTCACTGCAAAATGCGCTGGCGTCTCATCCTGTTGAAACTACATACACCTGCGAATTATTAGCGACACATTTTCTAGAAAATGTTGTTTTGTAGATTGCTCCATTCAGTCTGTCTGTTGTGTTTTGTCTAGAAACAATCATATTCCGAGTAAACAGATACAAAGGTAGTAGATTAAACAAAATGAAAACAATGAAAGTATCCGGTAATAAGCCACCGGAGACCTTTGGTTCGTTATATCACAACACCCAGAAAACATTCCTAAACAACTTGTAAAAGTTTATCCGTGAGTTCGAATTCACTCTGTAAAGAGCACATAGAACAACAAAAAAGAAAACTGGCCAAATTCGAACTAACTACGTAAAAGAATCTGTTTTATTTTTCCCCAAATATACGGGTATTTTATGACATAAACTATTGGCACTGAATATGTGTTATCTTTAGCATAGATTTTGCAGTTATAGTCCAACTGGTAGAATTAACCTTTTGCTTTTTGAGTGCTGACAGGATGTAAAATATGATGTAGATGGTCTTTTGTTTTCTTGATGTGGGTTTCTTTTCAGATTATGGTGAACTTTGTTTAACAGTGTCATCTCTGTGTTTTATGCTCTTTTTTCATTCCTGCTGTGTACTTTTTTTAATTTCTTGTTTTTTAACTCTGTATTTATTTATTATTTCTCCATTTTTAGGTCGTACTACTATACTTGCTTTTTATATTCGCATGTCCTTTTTTTTACATATTTAACAACATATTATGTTATTGTTGCAAATTTATCACTGAAACACAATATAAAGTAATATATTAGGATGATTAACCATTTCCATATGGGAGTGTATTGCAGATGTCTGCTCTTGAAACATTGGAGGAAATAATTATCTACCCCCGTATCTATCAAACCCCATTCCCGTTCTTTTTTAATGAAGTCTTTCCTCTGATTAGCCATTTGTTCATTTCTCCCCTGCAGCCTTTGCTTTTCTCTCATATTGCTGAAGTAGGAAAAAAAAATATTTTGTCTCTTATTAATTAATTATCATCTTACAGTTGGATATGTTTTCCGTTCTTTTAAGAATTCTAAAAGAATGTATTTATTGCGATTGTACTTAAGAAAAGATTTTTGAAAATTTTCTTCAAATTTCCATCGATCCTATCTACAAGGCACTGAAAATGATAATGAAAAAAATATGTGTGTGCGTGTCTCTGTTAACACTCTAGCGACCGCAAATTTTGGTTTTCTCAACGAAACTCGAAATATGGCATTGAAATAATACAAGAAAAATAGTTTCTGAAAAACAGTGAATCTAACTGTTAGGGGGGAGGGGCATTTACCTGAAATCAAATTTAAAAATACTCTAGTTGCATGAATATTTTTGCAACAAAAATCCGTATATACCATTTAAATAAAATAAGAAAAATAGTTTCTAAAATTGCGGAAATCGAACCATTAGGAGTAGAGGTATAGCTAAAACCGAAATTAAAAAGCGCCCTAGCGTTTAATTTTCTCTCTATTGTTTTAAAATAAAAAAAAATCAAGTTAACTCAGCATACACTGTATTTATACCGATGCATGTGTTTTATGTTTGACAAAAGCGTTGTCGTAAAGATTACTAATATTAGTTTGAGAATTATATTTTTATGTAAGAGTGCTGTGTAATAACATTCAGAAAACCTTTGCCTTATATGTTTTTACTACACTAAAATATAAATTAAATTTCAAAGCCACTGAAGGTCGATGGAACATAAGAACATCTTAAATACACAATGTATCTCGAAACTTTCTGTTATTTTTCTCTATTTTAGTAACTGTAAAGATGATATCAAGAGCTCAGTTCATAAACATGGTTACATTTAAAAATCTTTACAAATACCCACAAGTTTAGCTTTGTCTATCAGGGTAATATTGTAGTTCATTTAATTAATAGTATACCATTAATTGTTGTGGTTTCATTTTGTCAACAACAAAACAATAATAATAATAATAATAATAATAATAATTCTAAAATGTGGTTCCTCTTTTTAATACTATTGATTGCAAGAACTGTAATTTTGTTCCGCTAATACCATACAGTAATGTCATAACTTATTGAATTTAACTAATTAATAAGGCCATATTTCTAATTTTATATTCATTTTTAAAAATATTCAACTTGGTGAGTATTTCGCTTAGTTTACGCAGTTCCTGCGTGAGAACTTTTTTTCATTTGTCAGTACATTGAGTTTATACTCCTCCAGTGCATTTATTCTCTGCATATACAGTTCTGTCCACAGAAATAAACTGTATTTCGCTTTTATGGTGGCATTATAAAACATTATTTTTACTTTGTTTTTCTACAAAGAGCGTATTGAGGATGACCAAGAACTGTTTGAGGGATAAGGATATGCAGCATACAATTGCGCAATGCAGAAAGATGAGTTCAATGGATGTAAAATCTGAATAGGGAATGGAGCAACGCGTCCAAACAGCGGACAAACTCACTACATAAGGACTCAGGCTAGTTAATAGGGAAGGAAGGGGAGGAGAGATAGCTCAAGTCTGAAAAGGCTGATAACTGGGAAGTGATGGGGGAAATAAATCGATTTAATCCAACTATATGACTCTTTCCTAATGTACATTTTTGTGTATATGTGTTTTTAAATTATTCTTTTTTCTATTCGTTTTATTATACTCTGTTTTTATTTTTATTGTTGAATATATATGCTTGTTTTGTAGTTTATTGTGAAATATCTAATCTAATACATTATATTAAATTAAACAGACCTAGTATATTATAAAAGCACGTACGTTGGGCCCGTGCACATATATTGAATATGTATTTTATTGGTGACACAGAAATAAGTACACCACTGCTGCTATTTTGTAAGTTTAATATTTGATAAATGTTTTATTTAAAACTAGTGCCTTAAATAATAGTGTTTGCATGTAATTAAAAAATATAGCTGGTCTTCATTTTTGTTACTAGTTTGTTATTTGAAGCGGTTTTGTTATAAGTGGCCCCACGCTTGTGAGCAAACTTGTAGCGCTTTATCGTTGATTGTGATTATCGCTTCCGTTGTTGTCCACGCTTCATGACAACCATATCTCAAGGTAATATTCAGCTATTTTGTTAAGTCGCATTCGCCAGGATTGGGAGAGGATATCAACTGTGTTAATAACACGCTATGACACATAATATATATAGTGGTGTATTATTAGCAAGATCTTCGGCCTCCTCTGGTGTTCCGCGTACGGTAGAACTTGACGTCGAATATAAATTCTCGCTATTTCCAATTAGAAGAACTGAATTTGAGAAATAAGTTTCGAGGAACTGAGCGCAGGTCCGAAGAAGACGAAAGAGCGAACTGGCTTGAAGTGAACTAAGTGGACACGAGGAATGCCTCCTGATATATTTCATTCAAATTAGCTAAGCGTTGACTTGACTAAGCCAAAGGGGTTCACACAAGCACGCGCAAGTCTCGCACTTTGCTTCAAAAATGCTAATATACATCTGCTATTGGCTGGTTTAAATTCATCTGCCAACGCATGCCACGCGCTACTATTTCAAAGTTTAAAACATTTATTCACATTGGTTGGTTTAAAGTTAACTGTTCCAACTGCTAGCAAGCTCATTCTCTTGACGTATATAAAAACTTTGGCTATATTAACCCTCACCAAAAGTAGATCTTTAAGAAGTGGCGTAACACTTGTCCCTTGTGTTAATCTTCCTTTATATGGCAGGTTTATTGTCTCCTTATCGCTCCTCCTTTCTGACTGGGCTACCGTAAACAGTTACACCAGAGAACTTTCTCTTTTGACGACATACAATTCACATATTGAAGTTATACTTATGACACACACAAAATCTACAGTACTACAATTACAGTGAATAAAATATGATAATGTAATATACATATTTTATTAGGTTTATGTTTCAGTGGGGGTGGGCCGCAAGAAATGTTTCATATTGCATCATAGATGGTATTCAGAGATATTTACCTTGCTGTTTTCAGGAAATCTTGCTTGAAATGGTCTTGAAGTGAGGTTTAGCACTGGCTTTTCTCTCCAAAATGTACTCCAATCGGGATTTGGACTACCAGAAGGCTTGTCTTTCACAGCAATGGATTCTGTAACATATTCCCGAGCCATGCTTAGTTGCATGAATAGTTTAAGAAGTATAAGCATTTAAAATCCTAAAATACATACTAAAAGCCTGAGTCTGCGAACGTATTCATCATATAAGATCCCACAAAAGAGAAAGAAATATTAAAGAAAACATTTTAGTATCGGATTTAACAATAAACACTATAACTTCTTAGTAATACCTTAAATGAAAATGAGTATATGGAACTTTTTGGTAATATTTTCAATGTTTTCATGATCTAACTTATTTCTTCTCTCTGTACTGTGCACAAAAAATGTCCTTTCCACGTCATATAAAGGTAATTGGGTAACAAGATAGAATTAACGTCTGCTTCAAATGCATACCGTTGAAAAATTTTGCTTTAGGCCATCGTTCTTTGCAAGAACTTTCGCTAATTTGTGTTTTACAACACCACCTTGTCTACCTCCTGCTGCATATGCATTTAATTTCATTTCGAATTTCTCAACTTTGTCATGGTATCTCTGCTGCAAAGAATGAACACCTCAAAACACTCCGGGTAAAAATCCTCTACCAAAATGGCCTTGGCTTCTAAACGGTCTATTTCCCTTTCGTAGGCATTTTCTTTTGTGTGGTTCTTTGCTTGTATGTTAAACTTAAAATTATTAAAATATGCATTTATTAAAAGAAAAAACAGAGAGTAATATCAATCTTTGTTATCAAAAAATAGATATTTCTGATACTATTAATGTCTTTATCACACAATTAAAGTATTTAAGTTTACTTTTCTTCGTTATAAACAGCAATAAGGTGTTTTTTCACAATATTAAAAGTGCGCAGCTGTTTCTTTATGCGTTTATAGGAGAATCAGATAACTTCCGTACCGAACATATTGTTGTGACGGCTTATTTCACAGCTGTACCGCTTTCATCTTTCTCGCTTGCAATTGTTTGTTACAGTTATGCAGCTGAGAAGTTATCCCCATCACAAATTTTCTAGAATTGTCTCCCAAAAAAAGCAATACATGGTCATTCGCCAGGACTATTCAAAACTACGATACTTCCCTCATCCTATTTCCTGACATTCGTAAGCCCAAGGTAACCGTGCTTTCCTTTCACTAATGAAGGTTGTATTATTTAAAGAGCTTAAGTGAATGGGTTGAGAAGAAATAAATGTATAACAAGATTCTCAAAATATATTTTTGCGAGGTGAACTTGTCATTTAATTTTTATAACTTTTTTCACTTTTATATATTGAAACTCTCTATCTTATTTTTAATGCGTAAATAATCCAGAATAATACATAACGATCCAAAACAGGCAAAAAAAAAGTTTTAAACCGTAAAATAGGCCAAATAAAGACTTGCCGTACCGACCCCTAATGTACAGAAAAGTGTTCATTTCTGTCTTACTCTTAAATATATCCACCCAGATAGAAAGGCATTTTGCCTAACTTCCGGGCAATGGCGAATAACATTTTTACAGACACAAAAATTTAACTTTACAACATTTTGTTACTTTAATGCTTATTGAACACGTGGTCATTTCCATTCCCGCCTTTGAGACGTGTACAAGTTGAGACATGTTCAGTTCAGCCTACAGAAAAGTGGAGGCGACGAACAACATGCTGTTCTGAAATTGTGTGTTTGTTTAAAAAAATCTTCAGCCGAGATCTATTCAATGTTAAATGTAACGGGAGACAGAAATATTTTGAATACTTCTAATTATTTTGTGAAAATCAACATTACCCAAAAACCAGAACGAGTATTTACGGACCGTTTCAGTGACACGTATTCTTGGATGATGCTAAGGAGATGAAATCTGGTTTACTTCAGCTATTATTGGCAAAATGATATCGCGTGGTTGCACGCGCTGTCACATTGAGCCGGAGGATGGGTTAGAGAATTCATTAAAAATGTAGGGGGAAGGATGTCAAGAGTATATGTAGTCAATAGCTCTAACAAATTGCTCTGCCATGTAATAACGTCGACATCCGATCGGCTGGGGGTATCGGATTCCACAGGCCGTCAAATTCCCCACTTCTCTGCCTCTGGGTCTCTGCGAGAATAAGCTAGTGCTTTACATGGAATCTTTAGCATTCTGAATGTAAAACAAAAGAAACACAGCGACCGTATTGCAAACTCTTCGCATACTTTTGGTTTAGAATGGAAACAGCTGAAAATCGCCATTCCCTAACATAGACAGACTTGTTTCTTGTTCTTTTCTTATGAATGTGGCTTTGGCATTACTTTTATCGTGGTATTTGTTCATTTGTTTGTCCATGCATCTTTTCTTTCACTTTTTAAAATGAATAAGCAGTTTCAGGCGATAACGCTTGGGACTTACATTCTGGGGGTCTCTGGTTTAAATCCTTTGGGGCCAACCTTCCAGACCTTGGGTTCTTTCGTGATTTCCTCTAGTCATTTAGGCGAATTTTGGGATGGATATTTACTTTCCATGACTTTTCCTGTTCCTCATTCCCTCTCATTTCACTTGTACCGCATATTTTCAGGGTTGCAAGGCCGGGCGACTTGGGTCGGTGGTGAGCGGTGTGCAGTATTGGAATCTTCTTATTAGAAACAGTGCCCTGGCATCTGGTGTAAAAGCAGAGGGTTCAAACTCCTTGTAGGGGCTTCTTGGGCGTCGTAACAGATCAAGAAAAGAAACGGAATCTATGAACTTAGGGCCTCCATTTTCATCCGTACCTGCTACCACATAAACCTGGCGTATCTCTCACTTCATTCCTTCTTCTCACCTCTCAGTGAGGCCCTCGTTGGGCTTCCGTGTCTGAAATACTCCTCCGCTTTACCCAGGCTAGTTCATGCCGTAGAATGAAAAGCACAACCTTTTTTTTTTTTTTGTATGTTTAACGCCTGTTTTTACTAATGAGGCACCACAGGTGGTCACACTGATGATACATGAGATGAAATTATATATTGGGAAAGAAATACTTTTTTAAGCAAGGTGACGTTCCAGGCTAAGTTTAGGGTACATTCCCGGCATTTGCCATTTATGAGGACTGAGGAAATCCTGGGAAAAAAAAAAAAAAAAAAAACAGACAGGGAGGTCGGCCCTGGAGGGATTCAAACCCCAGATCTCCTGCTCACCAGTCCGCACCTTAACGACCTCGGCCATCCATGGCGTGAGTACAAGGTTGGAGAGGCGGATAGCGATAGTATTTTCAGGACATTCATTCAGAATGTCTACTGCAGCAAATTGCACGGAAGTGTTGAAATATGAGATGTCAGGTCATAGCATTGACGTCGGTCCTGGTGTTGTAGTGGTAACCATACTTGCCTTCTAAACCCAAAATCGCGGGAGGCGTAAAAATCCTATGTATGGCTTCCTTCGGAAGGGAAGTAAAGCCGTGGGTCCCGTGTCGTACATTTACGGCACGATAAAGAACCTCAAGCATGAAAAAAGAGACCTCTGAGCAAAATTTGTAGGCCGTTTCACGCCCTGAATAGAATGGGACGCTGATGACCTGAGATGTTAAAGAGCGTTCGTAAATGAAACAAATCAATCAATAACATTGACCATAGCCTCTTCATTCTGTGCATAGTGCATGGAGATTCAAAACTCAAGTGTTGCATAGGTAGAGTTAATAGACCTGTAAATCTGCATTGAATAATTTTAAAATGTCACAGTTACTATATCTATTGATATGGTTTCATTGGCGTGTATGCAGTTACATTGTAAAATTCGGAGAAAGTTTTTGATTAATTCTGTATTTTGAGTTTATTTTTTCAGCAGGTCATCGAAAGTATTAGGTTTATACAAGGTCAGTCAGTACCTCTTGACGACCTATGTTCTCTGACGCGTCGCCTAGGAGGCATAAATCATCAGAGGGAACACAGGGGTTAAGGGCATTTAACAATTATGACATAATATTTTTAATTTATTTTGTAAGTGTCCTTGGGACAGATTGCAGAAGGTGTTTAAATTGTCAGCCTTGAACCTGATTATCATCATTATAAAATCGTAGCAGTTCCTGTCGGACTCTGCCAAGACCTGTGTCGCATTTGATGAAAAGTACCGAATATTCGCTCAGTCAGTTGGTACATTTTATCAATTGAAGTAGTGTACATGAAACTAGATACATGTCCTCCCCCAAATAATATCTAGTCTGCTTCCTCTGGCCTCCCCCTCATTTGCTGGGAGAGACATTCATTTTCAATAGATACTTGCATTAAAATGCGTATACATCGACTGTACACAGAGGTACACAGCAAGAACAGAGCAGCATGCAGTTTAACCTTGAAACCTGTACACATAGGCACAAGCAGGTGTTTACAACTTCTAAACGAAGCGCCAAAGAATGTAGATTGTTTAACATAAAATATTGATCGCTGTGAACCCTATCTCTCCTCCGAATTTGTCGCAGAGGTCCTGATTCATCTTGTATATGTATGATAAAGTCTTATTTGTGATACAGTATGTTTATAACAATCATAAAAATTCGTAACTGTATTGTTTGGAAAATTTGTTGTAGCTACTATGCTAAATATAAACCTTTAGAGCTAGCAATTATATTTGCTTTAGATCTCAATTCTACTTATTGAAACATATGGTAAGCATTTCAGGAAGCTTGGGGTGGTTGATTTAATAGTTTAAACTTTAAATCGCGTATTTATAATCCCGTCTTATTGATTCTTCTTCTTTTTCTTCTTTTTCTTCTTCTTCTTCTTCTTCTTCTTCTTCTCCTCCTTCTCCTTCTTCTTCTTCTAGCCACAAAGATATTCATTGAAAGTGCAACATTTAATTTTTAGCAAATTCCGAACTATTGTGGTTGTACTCATGAAAAGTTTTTCGAAAAAAATCATCAAATCTCCATCGATTCTATCTACTAGGCATCAAAAATGACAATGACAAAAAAGTTTATAATTACACATGTGTCTCTCAACGCTCCAGCGGTTTGCTTTTTTTAAACGAAACTCGAAATATAATCATCAAATTACAAACGATTCATTGAATTCGTTAACCAGAAAAATGGGACTAATCTAAAGCGAACATTTAAAAATCACTCTAGCGTCGCAGTTTTTGTTTTGTTTTTTTTCTTCAACGAAACCCGGCATATACCATTGAAATAGTAAAATTAGGAGTATGCTTTAAAGCCGAAATTTAAAAGGCGTTCTTGAGTTTAATTTTCCTTCTATTATTTTAAAATAAAAGGATAAATTAATTCAGTATATATAATGATGCATATGTTTTATATTTAACAAAAGCATCGTTTTGAAGTTAGTAACTGTGAAATATTGATCTAATATGTGTGTGAGAGCTATATTTGTATATAACAACCCTCTGTAATAACCTCCAGAAAAAGTTTGTTACTTGTTTTTACTGCAGTAACATTTGAATTAAATTTCAAAGCCTATGAAAATCAATATAGCTTTCGATTGTTTATTGTTGAAATGTATATTTGCTTAGTACATTGCAATTGTTTTTAAATAGTAACATGTTTTTGTTTTATTGAAACATGTGAGCATCATCTTAAAATGCACAATATAAGTTCAAATTTTCTGTTATTTCTCATCGTTTTAGTGAATGTAAAGTTTATATTAAGGACTCATATAAAATGTTTAAAAATACTCACACAGTATATCAATAATCATACATTTCGTTTAAATAATAGTATAACCATTAATTTTTGTGGTTTAAAAACAGCTTTTCTCTTTTGTAATACTTATAGATTGCAAGAATTCTAATTTTGCTCCCCCAATACCACACAGAAATGCCATAACTTATTTCATTTCATTGATTAATAAGACCATGATTTGGATTTTACTTTCTTTAAAGTTATTCAACTTGCTGATGAATTCGCTTTATTTTATGCAGCTCCTGCGTGACCGACTTTTTGACTTAATGTATTTCTAATTAGAACATACACTAGACATATCTCCACCCTTTTTGCGCGAAGGTTGTCTTGGCAGCTGTTCGTGGGAATGTTTTAATATTAAATTTAGTGAGCGTTTTCGGATTAGAGTAAAGAAAAAAGCTTTAAAATGTGGTAACCGCTCTGCCTTGTTTCTAGTGTTGGTATTTCACCCAGAATTACACCGTTAATACGGGACTCAACGGAACCCATAAATCCTGCAACATACTCACTAAACAAAGATGTAATAAACATCACATGTGTAGCAATTTTACAGTCCTGTGACGCAAGCAAAGATTCTTAAGTACTTAACTGTACTCTCGTCTCTAGCAGCAAACAGGCTGTTATCTGTGCAGATTATTTGTTGAACACTGTGCACAAGTGCTTAGTTAATGAAAAAAGGGAATCGGAAACGTGTGTTTTTAAACGTCAACCCATAGAGTTTTGACTAATGTTTAGGTAACAAATAATAAATTATTTAGAAACGAAACATTTCATGTGTATAATAAATTTCATTAAATATTGAAGATCGCAAGTGCGCTATACCTAAATACTTCTGTTACATTAGAGTTTAGCTGTAGCCATAGTTACTATAATTTATCAAATGAGCTCAATTTTGTACAAGTTTAACTTGGCATTTTCCTGTTAATGCCATAGCAATACATTTGAGTTTGAAAACGTGCGGAAAGATAACCCAGGCTTTGGCCTAGGAAAGGTAAAAAAAAAAAAGCCAAGAAAAGTTTTAACTTTGATTTATTTTTAACAATTCAAATATTTGAGAAAATGCCTCCCTTTTAAGCAGTATGAGGAGATCATTACAAAACTGCACAGTTTGTGTACACAGTTCAAATTAATGGCAGGAAAACAATACAATTAAAGTTTTCTCATACATTTCCAAGAAATTAGAAATTTATTAAAACAATTAACAATATATATAAGTGCCTGATATTTCCTTTTAGTATAAATTCTAAAAAAAAGCATTGAAGACGAAGAGCGTGCAGGTCGGCCCTTGTATATGCTCACTCCTGAAAACATTGTTCTTGTGGGTGGAGAAATTATGGAAGACCAGCGGCTCAAACTTACAGAAATAGCAGCAAGGTTGGGCATTTCTAAAACAACAGTTCTTTGAATTATTCACGAACATTTAAACATGAATAAGATCAGTGCCTTGACTTCTTTCCTTAGTCCAAAAGCAGTAACGAGTCATCTGTTGTAAGGCATTTTTGGAGCTCTGTCGTGGCAACGAGAGAGAAATTCTGCAAACCATTGTTACAGGAGATGAAACTGCGGTCCTCTAATATGATCTCTTGTCCAAAAGAGAAGCAATGAAATGGTGTAAACCTGGCGAAGCACCGCCTCTAAAGGCCAAGGTCACTCAGACAACCAAAATGATCATGACCACAACCTGTTGGGACTGTGAAGGAATACTTTTCATTGACTTCAAGGAGAGGAACACACAGTAAATGGGGAATACTATGCTGGCCTACTGCACAGACTACGTGCTTCTATCAAAGAGAAAAGGCGAGGAAAACTGAGTGGTGGCGTGCACCTTCTTCACGACAACGCGCCTGTGAACACAGCTCTTGTTGCAAAGGAAGCTGTGAAGAAATGTGACTTAAGAAGATCGACCATCCATCCTACAGCCCATATCTACCTCCTAGTGACTATTTCCTCTTCTCAAAACTCAAGAAAGACCTTCGAGGAAGCAAATTTAAGTGTTCCAAAGAAGTGATAGATACTATTTATGCCCATTTTGTAGACAAGACTTCCATTTTTGGGGGAAGGGGAGATTGAACTGTTTTTTAAAATATGTGAGAAGTGTATTGCAATATAGGGTAACTATATTGAAAAGTGAAATATAGTTTTTGTCTTTATCATACCTAGAAAATGGTTAGGCCGGAAACTTATTGATCTATCCTCGTAGCTGCACTGGCTCGTCACAACTCATTATTCATTCTCAAAACTTTCGCATTGATCCTGTACTGTGGCTAACGGACCTTGAGGTGGTAACTTTGTGCGCGCATAGTTGTCGACAACCGGGTTAGTTCTGCCTCAAAAATAGAGGGCCTAAACGAACAAACATATGTTCATATTTCATATTTAGCATACTTATGGCAATTTATATACATTTAATAATAAACTTATAAAGTGTAAACGTTTTTTGTTCACTTCCGAGCAACATTAACGTTTTCTCTCTTTTCCAGCAGGTAAGCTGGTCCTTACAAGTCTTGTTTCGATCCATCACGGACGTTATAAGCTTTGGGTAAGTCAATAAAACTCATCTAAACAAGCTCACCCGGTAACCATAACTTCTGTAATCCCGAGGCGGTAACAAAACCAAGGGAACACCAATACTGTCTCAACTTGAGCTAAGTGGTAATGATCTTCCTTCCTTTCTCCTCAATTTAAGTTTCCAACTTTTCTTGTCTTGTTTCTTGTGGCGTCGAAGTGTTTCGTAAACATTCTCCTGTCTCCCTTGGGTAAGCAAGAAGTAAATAAAAGAAGGTAGATTAGGAGAGAACCTTTACCCTCCTGTTCTTTACGGAAGTTTTAGTACTGCTCCTTGAATATTTTAAGATAAGTGTTCGTTTTCTGTTATTTGTGTTCTTTCAAAGGCATCTGTTGTAATTATAACAAGCGCTATCTCAATAGGAAAATAGAGCGTATGGAGGAAACAGATAAGACTGTGTTCTTTCAAAGGTTGAGAACATTTCCTTCTGTCACTCCATCCCGGAATATAAACGCTTAATGAGGGACATTTCGGTTGCCAAGGAGAAAATTCGGTTTAAGTATAGAGAGCATAGGAGAGTTATAGCTCCTTCGTCTCTGGCGCCATCTGACGGGGAACTAAGGTTTTGCTTGGATGTGAAACGAGAATTTTGTTCATAGACCTCTTCGGAGTTCTTTAATGTACCTTAAATCTAGGATAAGGGATCCATTGCTTAAATGTACCTCCTTGAGGATTGTGTTCTTGATTTTACGTCCCGAACCTATGGTTCAGAGGAGTCGGTCCTGGTGGTGTAGTGGTTACCATACTTGCCTCCTACACCCAAGAACGCGGGTTCGAACCCGGCCAGGACCGATGGATTTTTTCGGGCGTAAAAATCCTAAGTATGGCTTCCTTCGGAAGGGAAGTAAAGCCGTGGGTCCCGTGTCGTACATTTATGGCACGAAAAAGAACCTCAAGCCTGAAAGAGAGGCCTCTGAGCAAAATTTGTCGGCCGTTTCACGCCCTGAATTGAATGGGACGCTGATGATCTGAGATGTTAAAGAGCGTCCGTAAATAAATCAATCAAAAAAAAAAAAAAAAAAAAAAAACACAACCTCTAACGAGGTGGTGCCGAGTTAATCAGTAGTTGTTGGATAAGTGTTGTAACAGAAGAAAACATGAAGTGCAGATTTATGTATTTACTCTGGCAAGAGTTAAAGTCATGGGGCCTTCTCTTCCACTCTACCAAGGGAAAAAAAACAGCAAAAATACTAAGTAAAATATACAAGCTATATAAAATACATAAAAAGCCAAATTAAAGGTACATACTGCTGTAAATGTTACATGTTTTAATATAGTTAGAAAGTTGACAAGATAGTGGTAGAATTCCACTTATTCTTCTTAAATTTTTCTCAAATACAAGGGACGAAGGAGGAGGAGGAAGAAGAAGAACAAGAAGAAGAAGAAAGGAGAAGAACAAGAAACTAAATGTTGTAATTCATAGGGATGATAATATAATCTACATTTAATTTGCTTTATTGTCCCAAAATCTCGTGTTTCAGGAGGAAGGGAGTTCCAGATTCTGGGAACTGACACGCTGAATGAGGTTGAGTAGAAATATGTTCGGTGACAAGGGATAGACAGTAAAGTCATATTCCGGGTTCTAGGCAGGGACAGATATACGAAGCGAGAGACGATATACTGAGGGGTGAATGAATGAATGAATAGTGTTTAACGCCCGTTTTTGCTACAGAGGCACCACAGGCGATGGACACTTGTGATACATGAAGTGAAATATTGGGAAACGATTTCTTTTTAAGGAAGGAATATATGCAATATTTGCAATGCTAATAACTAACATTAATGACCTGTCGCTGAATAACTCGTTCCCAAAGATTTCGTTATTGCAAATAATTTCGTCTAATTTATGTTTCCGTCTGTGGTCCCTCAGTAATAAAAACGGGCGTTAAACACTGTTTAAAAAGTATTTTAATTCATCTCCTAACGCCATCAATAAATACACAGCGTTCTGTTTAGAGATATCAACAAATAAATGCTCACCGTTTGAAAACACAAGAAGATGTTGCCACCTGACACTACGTGGAATAGAGCAGCGATTGGCAAATTGTGCGACACGCGTTGGCAAGAAGCAATCAGTTGAACGAGAATAAGCTGCTTTCACTAAAAGCGGACACAGCCCCTAATCTACTACTGTAACCACCTCCTCTCTTTATGTATGGTGTTGTTGCTTAACCTTACAAGTAGAACTTACTTTGCAATATCGAGCAGTCCCGAGCGACAGCGGAGGCTGCCGACTGTTTCCGATTTCCGTCGTACCTTATACGAGTACTTAAAGCTAATAATTTCCACTCCAAGCACGAATCACTAATAGTTCAGTAGGTTAGAACGTTGTGCTGCTGATGGGAAATTTTCGAATAATCCATGGGTAAATGTTTTTTTTTCTTGTAATCTTTTTTTTTTTCTTTCACAATAAATATTACTATTTTTTTAAAAAATAATATTATTGCATAAACATTTTTCTACACTATTCTTAATCCAATAAATCTTACTTTTTCATATATTACTTTAGTTTAGGGTTAATAATAATAATAATAATAATAATAATAATAATAATAATAATAATAGAACACCAAAAATCATAGGTTACGTTAGGTTAGTATAATCTTAACTTGTTCCTTATGTTTTTGTCTGTTAGGTTAGGTTAGTTTAAGTTTAACAAAAAAGAAAATAATATAACATAAAAAATAATATTACTCCATAATAACATTTTCTAACTAGTTGTTTTTTTTTTTTTTTTTTTAATCTTCATAATTTTTCTGCACTATTCTTAATCGAATAAATCGAATGAATGTTATTTTTGCGTTAGTTTAGTTTAAGTTTAACAAAAAAAAATACATAAAAATTATATTACTTCATAACACCAGCCCTTCGATACGAAACTAAGGCATTTGCTGGCTGTCGTTTGCGGTTTGGGACTGAGGAATTCGGATTTCTCCGCTGTCTTTCGGGACTGGGTAGCTTCTACTTGTAAGTTTAGGTGGCATGTTGTTCTTTATGCTATGGTAAGCACAACAAGAAATTTAATGCAGGTTGTGGTTAACGCAATAAAATCCATGCAACGCCGTGTTCGCCTTGAGTACAGTATTGACCATACTCCTAAACTTGGAGACTTTCTATACTAAATAATGTAAAAAGGTGCGTTAATAAGTCATTATTTACACTTCAAATTATCACTTGTATCTCGATACCTCTAATTGGTACATGTTGTACACCTAGAACTGTAACGAAACACGATCTGCTTCTTTCAAGCCAATTTTCTTTACGAATTATACACTTTATTTTTTAACACTTGCCACAATGTTTGAGAGCTGATTTTGTAAACCAATTCGTGTACTTTATAACAATCTTATTAGAACACAAAACTCCATATTTTTGCAAGCTTGTCGGCAATAAGAATAAAATCTTTAAACTAATAAGAAAGCAAAAGAGCCCTGTCGAACAAAATTGAACATTTGCTGAAGTCATCACATTGTTTTTTGTTTTTTTTTTTTTGATTGATTTATTTATAGACGCTCTTTAACATCTCAGGTCATCAGCGTCCCATTCAACTCAGGGCGTAAAACGGCCGACAAATTTTGCTCAGAGGCCTCTCTTTCAGGCCTGAGGTTCTTTTTCGTGCCGTAAATGTACGACATGGGACCCACGACTTTACTTCCCTTCCGAAGGAAGCCATACTTAGGATTTTTACGCCCCGAAAAAATCCATCGGTCTTGACCGGGTTCGGACCCGCGATCTTGGGTTTAGGAGATGATTAATCAAGGTGTTATAGTTCATTATTAAGGTTCATAAGTTTATTTCTTTATTAAAATTAAAGAATTTCTTAATAATAAATGAGGTTTGGGGTTTGATTACGCCAAGGCCATTCTTTGTGACTGAAGTTCTTTCCAGAATTTCCCCAGTCCGTGGAAGTACCGTAAACTTAAACCTGGAACGCTTCCTTCCGTAAAAAATCCTTTCCTAATTTATAGTTTAATTTCATATATCATAAATGCCCACCACCTACTGGGCCTCACTTACAAAAACAGGTCTTAAATACTATTTAAAAAAAAAAAACTCTAGAGGCAACAGTGTTAGCGCACACCATTAATTTTCCGTACTGTACATGAAACGATAATTTGCAAATAAACAAGTTAGTAATATATTCCACTTACGGTTTACGACCTGACCTGGGGCCTTATTTTCTGCTGCTACAGATCTTTTTATTGCTGTTAAAAGTCAGTCGTAAACAAATAAGCGTGATTTAGTAGGAATGCTGTCACACGCCACACACAACCCCTGTAAGTGATACACGTCGGCTGTTCCGTCATCTGTTTGAGAGTCTAGCTAATTAAGCTCCAAGATTCCTCTGCAGTTCAATTTCGAAAGCCCATTAAAGATTCAGAGAGTGGAGGGTTTGTGAATATTAAACAGGACAAAGCACCGGCTTGTTAACTTCCCCTCTGCACTATAATCTTAGTTAATAGGGAAATGAACTCACCCCCAGTTTCACCCATTTTACTTCCTCGTTTGCTAATAAGTCTTTCGAGAATTCCATCATCGTTACACAAAGACTACTGAATTTGCTATCGCAGTATCTGTTATCAGATCCTCTAAATTCAATTTTGCTTTGTTTCTTTTATACATTTCCCCTATGTTCGTGCTATTTATTTCTCGATTTATAAACATAACACTCTTTGCATTATTCCTCTCTGGAATCAAAGCCAGGACGCCGTGGACAAGAATGTACAAGTGAAGGTGGTGGAACAATGCTTACGCGATGATAACGCTGGACAATTAGAAGAGAAAACAGAAATTCCGGGAAATGCACTACACCGCATTTTACAAGAGGGCCTGAACGTGCGAAAAATATATGGGCGCGTATCAATTAAATGGGGTAAGAGAAGTGGATGGCTACAAAACACGTCGCATCAGTCTGGCGAGATTTCAAGAAGTGGGTGCCTTGTTGACTCACATCATTGCAATTGATAAAACGTGTGCAAGGGCTCTGTGTGGTATTTTCGTCCATCCTGCCGCGGAAAAATGTATTTCATTCTTCGTGACCTCCATTCCTGACCACTGTCGCTTACCAACTGAACCTTGGGGCGTCCTAAGACACGCAGCTGTGCTTACATACATCACCCGATGGCTTCATTCGAAAGTATATTTCATACACTTTCAATCGTACATCTTAGATTTCTCGTGTTCACGAGAAAAAAAAAACTAATTAACCATAATTTATGACATGTCCCTCGTATTATCTCATATAAGTACGCTGTAAGTTTTGCGTTGGGTTAGAGTTTGTCTTCTTGTTTTTCTTCTTCCACTATGGTATAGGTCTGTCGACCTGTTCCGTCCTCAAACATATCACTCCATTTTCTTCTTGGTCCTCCTACTGTCCATAATAGGTTTATAACACAGTAAATTTTTTGGTATCAGTTCCTCTTTCATTCTTAATATATGTATACACATTATTTTTATTTTCATTGTTTTATATTTACATTATAATATATAATTGTTTCCGAATTTCTTCATATCTTTGTTTGTGTAAGAGAGCACTGCTGTTTAAAATCTCATCTGTGCGGTTTCTATCATTTTCCTGTCTGTCCTATTCATAATGCAGTTTTCACTTCCATATGTTGATATTAGCACTGTAATTACTTTGTAGAATTTCATTTGTGTTGTTTTACGTCTCGTTCGTTAATGTCCCCTTACTGTTTCATTCATTTGTCTTAATTTATTTAGTTTTATATTCAAATCTTCATTTTTACTATATGATACATTAAAACCTAGATAATTAAAACTAAAGTTTTGTTCTATTATTTCCTCATTACATGATTATTCCCTTTAAAAGTCACTGATTTTGTCTTGGTTGTTGAAATATTTAAATTACATGTTTCCATGATATCTTTAAGGTTGTTAACACTTCTCAGTAGATCAACTTCCGTTTCCTGAAAAATAACCTGATCGTCAGTAAATAATTTTTTTCAACTTATATCTATTAATTTGAATAAATAAAATAGTTTTTTCCGTTCTTTAAGTGCTTCGTCTAATATATATTAAATAATGCTTGCGATAAAGTGCTTTTAACACTTGACACCATTGTCAATCTTAATTCTTGTATTTTTATATAGACTCTTAATTATCTTGATCAGACGACTCAGATATCCTTTCTCTTGCATTACAGCCCATAGCTTATTTCGGAGAACCCTATCAATACTTTTTAATAATATAAAAATAATATGAAAATCGGTATTTAAATTCACTTCTGTTCTTTATTAATTATTCCACAATAAATATACAATCTGCACAAGATCGCCCCTTTCTGAAACCACCTATTGCAGTACTTTACTAATAATATTTAATCTTCTAGAAATTATTTTTGCAATTATTCAAACCATTTCTATCTCTTTTTTAAAAAAAAAATTGGACAGAACACTCCTGTTAGCTAATCTTCTGAAACTCGGTGCAATTTTCAACGCATATTAAAATGTTTTAAAAGTCTATTTTTACTTCCTTTGATACATACTCTAAAATAAAATTATAATTCATATTATCTTTGCTTAGTTTTTTTTTTTTTTTTTTTTTTTTAATTTTAAGGCTTGTTTATATATTTTTCGAATTCTTCTTGTTCTAATTCATCATTCTTCCATAAGTTTCCAAAGTGTTGAACCCATTCTACTTCTGTTATATTACTTAGTTTTATTATATTTCTCATTATTTTTAGCTTTATTTTGTGCACCACGTATATATTCCAACTGGCCTACCAGAAAATCGCAATAGTCGAAAGGAATTGCACGAAGATCTGTTTAAAGTGTAGAATAAAGAACTTAAATTTTTCCTGCAGATTTCAATGATATGGTTTACCAGCAGAGAGTACTGTCTATAATAACTGCAAGGTTTTTCGCAAAATCGGTGAAAGGAATTACAGTTTTTATTTATTTTTGTGGGAGGAATATTGCCTATGTCTATGGTACTTAGCAATCGCTGGGATTTCACTACCGCTGCCTGAAATTTAAGGTTTTAAGATCAGATTATGTGTCCATGAATGAACTGAGTCAAGACCCTGCTTGATGTTCTTTAGTTCATCAACGTAGAGGTGACGCAAGAAATGCCATCGATGTACAGCAAGGGATCCTTGGGTACTTCTGTCTTGACGAACCGCCTTAAGGAGATTTTCCAGAAACAACACACTACTGACGTTTATAAAAATAGGAATTAAACTACAGGACAATACTGTCAGACATTGGCCTTAAGTTTGGAAGAAGTGAGTCTGGCTCTACAGAATCCAAAACTTTAGTCATGTCAAGCAAGATAAGTGTGTCAGTCCTGGATCATCGCAGTCACCAGGTATATCTTGTTAAGACGTACTGTGCTTGTGCTATAACCTGAATTGATGAGGATCAAGAAGGTCATACTCATTAAGGTAGTCTGTCAGCTGTCTGATTATTGTGCGTTCAAATGGTTTGGATTGCGTTGCTGATTAATCTGTAGTCTTTAGGAGATTGGGGCGTTTTGATCAATGTCTGGTTCCATTTCCTAGGATAGGATGTTGCCATGAATGAGACGTTGAAGATGAGAGTCAAAGCCGACGCGCCTTAATCTTTAGTGCTGTCATAACATCTGTTTCTGTGACAGGTATATGTAACATGGACTTTCTCTGGAAAACAGGTGGATATCTAACTCGGTTCATTGAATTTCGCCATTGCAACAACACTGGTGCGAGATCAAGCATTGTCTTGACGCAAGATCATCATCACCATCTTTGATAAACCCTGTCTTTTACGGCGTATGTTTGCATGAAGTTGGTGCAAAAGGTTAGTGGAGTATGCTCCACTAATCTACATAATTTTTGCTGAATGAAACCTGTTCATATTTTCTGATTCCTTTCCAAATAAGAGTCTCTCAAACCAGCCTCAGTTTTGATTCATTGGGCTACAGTTTTTCAGAAATCGATATTGTAGAAAATAACAGCTTTTATTATTTGTTCATTGAGCAGATACATAAAAGGAATGTTCTGAGAAATAAATGGTTAACTTTGTGAACAAAATTGTAGGGCTAAACCAAAGAAAAATTTGGCCACAAATGAGCAATGGTTCATGGAGAAAAAACGTGAACCATTGGTTTCTTTTTCTAACGTTCTTCTTCCATCACTCCGTATTAAGTTAGGCCAGATGAAGCAATTTGTTACTGCTCTAAATAAGGGTAGTGATTATTTCAACTTTCTTGTTACAAAGTTCCCACAGAAAACTGAAGCTAAGGTAGCAGCAGGTATTTTCGATGTACTCCAGATTCGTGAGCTTATGCAGGATGAGACCTTTCCTCAGTCGATGTCCGAGTTAGAGAAGTCAGCATGATTGGCATAGAAACAAGTGACAGAAAACTTTCTTGGCAACAAGAAATCTGAGAACTATAAAGAAAGTGTGTAGGAAATGTTGAAACATTTTAGAAATCTGGGGTGTAGAATGAGTGTTAAAGTGTATTTTCTCAACAATCTTATTGATTACTTCTCTGCGAATTTTGGTGTAATGAGTGAGTGTTTCATAAAGACATTAAAACAATGGATACCTCTCTCAAGACCATTGGGATGTGTAAATTATGGCTGATTACTTTGTGTGGCACTGGTGGAGGACATATCTTCTCATTAATACTGTATAAAAGTTAAGAAATTCATAATTATTGGCACAAAGCTCTCTTTTTTCAATTATTCACTAATATTTAAATTAAAATGAAATATACAAAAATAGTTTTAACTTAACTCTTAATATTTAATCAAAAGTGTAAGTACATTATTACATTTGATGTGCTTTTGTTTAAAAATCTAGCCCGATAGAGTACAGTTGAAAATATGGCATTCATATTACGTATACGCAGGTGGAAAAATAAAAATAAAAAAATGTCAATTTTGTAGAGTGATAGATGTTCTATTAGAAAGTTAGTCAGTCATCAGGATACATTTAGTATTCCAGAAAATTGATACTGGGGATTTTTACTCAAAAAGTTGTAGGTCTCTCTGTACTTTGTGTTTTTTACTCACCCCAGATTTTTTTTAAGTGAACAGGTCGGAGTATGATCCATTGTGATTTCAGCGGCATCTAACATTCTTTTTCTCGACACCAGTCCGTGCTTCAGTCCTGAAAGTTAATTCTTTAAAGCGATATCGGTGCGTTTGTATATGGTTCGCTATAAACAACTACAATATTTACGAATTTAAAAGTCAGAACTACTAGCTGGTGATCCTGAAACGAGAGATATGTCCCAAGTACGTGATATTCTCATTTTTGTTTCCGTCTACAGAGATATGTAAATTCGCGAAATAACCAATCCTGAAACTCTGAAAAATCCAATATGTTTCATTAAGGGCCCCTCCATGATGTAAAAGCTGATCCACGATATGGCGGGGAGATTTTTTTTAAAGGGGAAAGTTAATCTCGGTATGTTTATGTAACAATGAGTTTTCGTCGCTGTGTTGTGTAGTTCACACAGGATGGGGAGGAATGTTCCCCTTTCCCAGCTTTATTACTATACAACTTTGAATATTCCTTTGGGTCTACGTAAGCGGGAGGGAGATAGCGCGCATACCCAAAATCTCCATCAACACCACTGCTGTTAACACAAAAGAGACAGGTCTAATGCATTCCATTCTGACAAAATAGTATTGTATTTGTATTCGCTTCACGAAAGCACAAACTAATGCTCATATTCCTATTTTGTTGGTCCTGGTGGTGTAGTGGTTACCATACTTGCCTCTTATACCCAAGATCGCGGGTTCGAACCCGGCCAGGACCGATGGATTTTTTTCGGGCGTAAAAATCTTAAATATGGCTTCCTTCGGAAGGGAAGTATAGCCGTGGGTCCCGTGACGTACATTTACGGCACGAAAAAGAACTTCAAGCCTGAAAGAGAGGCCTCTGAGCAAAATTTGTCGGCCGTTTCACGCCCTGATTTGAATGGGACGCTGATGACCTGAGATGTTAAAGAGCGTCCATAAATAAAATCAATCAAAAAAAAGTATTCCTAATTGGGAAATGAATGTATGTTATGTATTTATCCAATCTCCAATTGGGCTTACACCTAGTAAAAAAATAGGGAAATTGTAATACTATATAAAATTTGCTCTTACAGATGAATACATTTCAACCTAATAAAATTCGCCTTCTAAGGATTAATAATCTATCCATTACTCAATATATATTTTAACTGTATACTTTATACGCCACGGGTGGGCAAGGTCTTAAGGCACGGACTCGTGAGCGGGAGGGCTGAGGTTCGAATCCCGCCAGGACCTTCCTCCCTGACTGAGGTTTTGTTCCAGGTTTTTCTCAGTCCTCATAAATGGCAAATGCCGGGGAGGTACCCTAAATTTAGGCCTGGAACTTTTCCTTCCTTAAAAATAAAACCCTTTCCTAATATATCATTTCATCTCAGTGTCCATCGCCTGTGATGCCTCAGTAGTAAAAACCGACGTTAAACACTATTATACTATTACACTATTTGTATATCTTAAAGACATTACCCCAATTATTAATATTTGAAACTAAATAAGCCCCTATCACCTTTATTAAATACATGTTAACTTAATGAAAACAAGGCAAGCCATAAGTCATGCCAGTCTAATTAAATACAGTTCAACTTAATTAAATACACGCAAGATTAATTAAATACATCAGATCATTAAATAAATATCAAACTAATTAAATATAAGCCAACGTTTCAACCTAATTGTTTACATGTCAGCTTAATAAAAGGCATGCCAACCTATTTAAATACATGTTAATATAATTAAATATATTTCAATCTAGCAACATTTCCTTTCTAGAAGTGTATAATCGATCGGAACTATAATATATATTTTAATTATATATTTTAAATGCATTTCAACAAAATTATAAACATTTCATACTAAATAAAAGCATATTAAACACATGTCAACTTAATTAAAACATGGCAATGTAATTAAGTAATATCTACCTAATTAAACAAATTTCAAACTAATTAAATACAAATCAACGAAATGAAATATATGTTAATATAATTTAATATGTGTAACAAAATTACATATATTACTTTCAATCTAATTATATATGTGTCAAAACTTAATAGAATGCATGTCAAACTATTTAAATACATGTCAATATAACTAATACATTTCAATCTAACATTTCCTTTCTAGAAATACATAATCGATCTCGAACTACAATACATATATCAATTTTATACATAGTTCAACATAGTTATAAACATTTCAGACTGAATTAATGCACGTCAACTTATTAAATACTGTCAATTTAATTAAAGCATAACAATATAATTAATTAATGTCAACCTAATTTAAAAAATATCAAAACAATTAAATATTAATCAACGAAAGGAAATACATGTTAATATAATTTAATATATTTAACATAATTACAAACATACATTACGTTTCAATCTAATTATATATGTGACAGCTTAATAAAGTGCATGTCAACCTGTTTAAATACACGTCATTATAATTAAACACATTTCAACCTAACATTATTCCCCTTCCATAAGTGTATAATCGATACAAAACACAATATATATATATAATTTAAATACATTTGAACCTAATCAAATGCACTTTTAAATTTTCAAACTAAATAAATGCAGTACTTCTTAGGCTATCGTGGCCAGTGTTATAATTAAAACAATTAAAATTTTCCGGGATGTTTTGCCGTGGTCCATGATTTAATATGCTACCATAGCTTTCACCAATTACTGCGGTTGGCATCATCAGTGGACGATTAACAACATCTAACTGCTAAAACACGACAATATTGATTCGTGTCTGCCTGGTTTTAGAAGGTCGAACAATATTACGTGTGTGGAGAAATTGGAAAGACGGAGGGGTTTGTTGTTTTTATTTTTAAGAACTGGTTTAAATAGATAAATACATGCCAACCTTATTAAATACATACCAACATAATTAAAACATGGCAACGTAATTAAGTACATGTTAACCTAATTAAATAAACATCGGCTCTAATTATATACGCCAGAACAATTTAATAAATTTCAACCAAATTAAATACATGTCAACGTAGTTATATGCATATCAACTTAATAAAATACAAGCAAACCTATTTACATACTTACCAAACTAATTAAATACATTCCAACCTAACAAATATAAGAGCTCCACTTCTGTGTAGATTATATTCTTTATTTGTTTGTATTGATAATTTCTAATCTTGCCATATTTTTATTTATTATTGCCTTTGTGTGGAAATCGTTCAAATTAGCATTTTAATGGTGTTTAACTGCCGTTTTTACTACTGAGACACCACAGGCGGTAAACACTGATGATACATGAAATGAAATGATATATTGGGAAAGGATTTTTTAAGGAAGGAAGCGTTCCAGGCCTAAGTTTAGGGTACCTCCGCGGCTTTTGCCAGTTATGAGGACTGAGGAAAACCTGGAAAAAACCTCAGCCAGGGAGGACGGTCCTGGCGGGATTCGAACCCCAGACCTCCCGCTCACGAGTTCACGCCTTAACGACCTCGGCCATCCGTGTCGGTCAAATAAGCATAAAACATATTTTCATTTAGTCCTGGAAATAAATTAATATGTTTTACAAAGCATTGTATTTAGTTAAAATATGAGCACTTGTTCGCATCTAAAGTTTAAGTGCTTCAAGAGGCACAGTTTAAGTGCTTCAAGAGGTAAGTCTTTGTAAAACAGACACAAAGTAAGATAATTTTGAATGTCGTATTTAAAAAAAATGTCTTTATATGTTGTAGTAGTGTTTCCTTTGCTTTTAGATCATAAATTTACTGTGAACACACTGTCATGATTTCAATTTCTTTAAAAGCCTCCTCTGTTTATTCCTTTTTTACTGCATTTAGCATAAGAAGTATTCTGCTATTTTTAAATGTTGTATTAATATTTTTTTCTTAACTATTTCAAGGTTTAGGTTTTTATGCCTGATTTAGCTTGTAAAAATTTGTTCATTATGTGAAAATTGCCAAAGTAGTGAACAGTCCTATTGCAAAGCCTGGACACAGCTCCAATACGGTAGAATGGCTGTCCCTGTTTGACCGCATCCCATTCCTGCGATGAAACCAGCCGTGACTTACTAGCGTACAGTCAGCACAAACACATCAGTTCCGGAGCCGCTATTATATTTGAAAACAGCGGTGTTTCTACTCTGATTACACGGATGTCACAAAGGAAATTCGTGGATTAACAAGCTACATTGGACGAAAAAAAAAAACGTTTCTTCTTTTACATTCCAAATGAATAACGGAAAGTCCAGTTAAGGTAGTTGCATGAAATTACAACAGGTAGCAATGCTTGATTAATTACTACGAGAAACAGGACAAGATAACGAACAACAAATAGGAGAATGATGTACAGTTTTGAACACTGTAAAAGGCATTTAAGAATATTTAGTATCTCCTTTTACACTGAATGAACTATCTGCAGTGTCCAAAGTAACAAGGAAGGATTCCAGCCAGCGAACGATGACATAACTGCTGGGAGCTGGAGATAGGGCTAGGCCACGTAGACTGGGGAGAGAGGACGTTAATCTCCCAAGCAAGCCATTACACACAAACACTTGCATCTGTATCATCTATTCATATACTTAAGGCGGTCCACTGTGTTCCTGAGCGTCATGGGGATGTCGGCTGCCTCAAACTCTAAAATAAATCTGGAGAAATCTATCTTACTAACCATCGACATCTGCGCCTGATTCCCCAAAGCTATAAGTGCTATTTTGTAACACAAATCACGTCGGTCCTGGTGGTGTAGTGGTTACCATACTTGCCTCCTACACCCAAGATCATAACACCTCAGGTCATCAGCGCCTCATTTAATTCCGGGCGGAAAACGGCCGACAAATTTTGCTCAGAGGCCTCTTCTTTCAGGCTTGAGGCCCTATTTCGTGCCGTAAATATACCACATGGGACCGACAGCTTTACTTCCCTTCCAAAAGAAGCCATACTTAGGATTTTTACGCCCGAAAAAAGCCATTAATTCTGGCCGGGTTTGAACCCGCGATCTTGGGTTTAGAAGGCAAGTAGGTTACCACTACACCACCAGGACCGGCTACATATTTAAGAGAAACTAGACATGAAATGTAACTCTTTTTGTGATATTAATAAAAAAGTATAAAAATATAGATTTCATCCGAAAAGTGTGAAATGTTAGCCACTTTGTTCTATCAAAATGTTGATGCATTACCTATTGACAAAGCACGATCTATTAGGTTACTACTTTTGAAGGGACTGTGTTTATCTAGTGCTGCTATTTTTGATAATACAGGCCTTCAGTAATGAACATTTATTGAAATATTCCAATTGATATTTCCATGTGGTGATTTCAAATATGAGCTCTTCCTCTAGCAAGTAAGGATATTTCACGCAGGAAATCAGAAATTAAAAAGTATGTATTAATACATGTCCTTACTGAAACAAAATTTTGTAAAACCAATTTTAAATATGGCTGTTTATGTATTTATTGGCAGTAGACCGTTAGCAATCCTAAAACTGACTTTTTCATTTTCCTCAAGTTGCTTCAGGCAGTTCTCTTGTGCACAACTTTGAGCTGTTCTCTGGCAGCATCCAACATAGACATTCCATCTACCCTGGTATCTTGCATTCCATTCTCGGTGATATATTGTCCTCTGCTCTTCAATAACAGCACCAACATTTTCCGGAAAGCAGTTCAAATGAGAAGGCAAGAAGTAAAGCTTCAAGATCAACAAACAACCCAATCTTTTTATTTCAGTTTTTCCACTGTGACTACTTATAGTTCCCAAATTCTATGAAATATTTATAATCTGTTTTTTAAAAATCTGCTAATTATGATTACCATCTCACTGAACTGAGTGTAAATAGAGACGTCAATTCAGTAACTGTAGTGAAAAATATCTTGTCTCGTAGGAGCTGCTTAAACTAAGCGAATTCCTTAACAAGTAGAAAACATTTAAAAAGAATGCAAAATCCCTAATTATGGCCTTATTAATTAATGAATTAAGTTATAGCATTATTGTGTGTTTATTATCACGACAAACTCTAAAGCTAACTAATAAAAGAAAAACTAAACTCTAAAACATTATTTCAGAAGATTTGTCTCCTTCCCCCCCTCAAAATCACTTTAAAACAAATGTCTATAATGAAATTACTCTAATTTACAAAAGTAAAGGGGAAAAAAATTAGAATTCTTGCAATATATTAATATTACAAAAGAGAAATCCACTTTTTAGAATTCCTCTTCTTCTTTTTGAGATTAAACCCCAAAATTAATTGTATACTATTACTATTAAATGAAATGTATGACCACTGATGAACTACACTGTGTGAGTATTTTTAAACATTTTAAATGTAACCATGTTTATGAACTGAGTACTTGATATGATTTTTACATTCACTTAAATAAGGAGAAATAGCAAGTTTCGAATTACATTGTGTATTTAAAAAGGTCATGTATGCCAATAAAACAAAAATATGTTACTATTTAAAATAAATTACAATGTATTAATCAAATATACACAATCAACAATGAACAGTCGAAAGTTACATGATTTTCAATGTAACGCTAACGTTTTCTAAAGATTATTACATAGCGCTCTTACATACAAATGTTATTCTCAGACACACACATATATTATTTCATATTCTCTATCTTCACCGCGATTTTTTTTTTAGCTAAATATAAAACATTTACAACGTTATAAATACAGTTTATATGATGAATTTATTTTGAAACAACATAGAGAAAATTAAACTTTAAAGCGCTTTTTAACTTTCAGTTTTCAGATTTATCCCTACTCCTAATGTTCCGATTTCCATAATTTTCAGAAATTATTTTTTATTATTTTATTTAAATAATACATGCCGAATTTTATTGTAAAAAAAACAATATTGGTGCCGCTAGAGCGAGTTTTAAATTTCGTTTTAATTCCCACCCTTTAAATTTCGGTTTTCGGGTATAAACACTTACCAAATTCCGGATTTCCCTAATTTTCAGAAACTATATTTGTTATTTTATTTAAATTTTATAATCGAGTGTCGTTTAAAAAAAATATTGCCCCTCAAGCGATTTTTAAAGTTTGGGTTTCAGGTAAACTCCCACTTCTAACAGTTGATTTCGCTGATTCAGAAACTATTTTCATTAATTTATTTTAATGGCATATACCAAGTTTCGTTGAGGAAAAAAACAAACAAAAATTGCGGCCACTAGAGTGAGACACACACACACATTTATAATCTTTTTTTCGTTGTCATTTTCGTGTACCTAGTAGATCTATGGAATAAACGTTTCAAAAATCTTTTCATGGGTACAACCGCAACAGTTAACATTCCTTAGGAATTTGCTAACAGCAATTCTTTCATTAGTGTGAAGTTCTGTAACATCTGGGACCCAATGGTATAATGACAAGCATTTATTTTTTTAAAAATCTGCAAGTCAATGACAAAAAGTAAATGTTTTTCAGAAGAAATAGGAGCTTACCCAGATTCTTTGGCAGTTTATATGACACTGTTTGTAAAGATAAAACTCCATTCAAATAACCATGCGATTTATAAATCTTGTCCACTTTTATCTCTCAGCTACTAGACATAGCTTCTGTACTTCAACTTCCCTTTTTCTTTTTTCATGTCCTTGAACGTTGCTTTCGAACTTTGTCTCTTGCCGGTGTCACGGCAGTATGCATTTATTCGCGAAAATATTTAATTAGTTTACTCTAGCAACACTACTTTTGATTCAGCTGATCGTTGCGTGCAAAATGTATTCCAAAATTTCCTAATCAATTGCCTCCTTCCAGAACTGCAATGCACTATAACACTAGCAAAATCGTATAATTGTAACAGAATTACAAAAATAATCACTCCGAAATTATCACAACCAGTTTCGGAATGTAAAGTACAAGAGTCGCCGGCTGCGGTACGCTTAGAAGTCGAGACACATAACACCGCGTGAGCTGGGTTGATTTATAACTAAAGCCCGTAAATAAACGTTTTAAATAAGTGAAATTGCATTTGTGTATCATTAACACTGTGGCTGTTGTTGAGTTCGTGGACAAAAATACATTTGTGTTACTTTAAGTGAAAACAACGCCAAGAAATTCGCCATTAGTGTTTTACCAAGTTCTTTTTTAAACAGCATTTAGTGGCATTAGCCATGACGGTAAGATTGGGTGCATTTAGTGTAACCTAAGTTGTTTGATTTTTGTGTCAACTTGGAGAACGTGTCATCAAAAGTTACTCAAAAATAATATGGAGCATCGATGAGCTCTTGATTCCAAACCTTAGTTTAGTATAGATTTATGTGGGGGGGGGGCTATTTAAATAAATTAACCCTAATAATGTGCTTAACTGTGAAACCTGGCTCATAAGTATTGGGTTTCAAGTCATCTCTTAGGGATAAAATGTCTGCAACGATAATTGGACAAGGTACAGTAGCTCAGACGGTAAGAACATCGGCACGGTAAGCAGAAAATCCGTTTTCCTAACTCCGAATTCAAAGAATATAGAGTTTTATCACAGTTTTTAAGTTTCAGGATGTCAGGCCAATAGAAATTCGTTATTAATGTACAGTTAATTTAGTTATTTACCCACTTAAGCGTTTTCAGAGAAGGTCCCCACATTTCCGCTACGTTTAACCATCATTTATCGCAGAGAACATGTCACTGTTCATGACCGTCGACCGTTCAACTTTGGTTGCGGCAGAGATGCGTAATTTTCCACTTGAGCCGTGATGACCTTTGCCATCTCTTCCTTAATTCTTAGCATTCCATTTACACTCTCTCACCACGGCAATTTAAGAGAGATTTATGTGGTTACCTAGAAGTGCGTAGTTGCACTAGGCACGAAATGGATTCCCAAGTGTCGTTCATGTCCACATCTTGTCAACATATCTTGCAGCCTATATATATTTGATATCTGCTTGTCACAATAATTATCTTGCTTTCAGATATTTGAATAACAAGAGCTCTATAAAGAAAAAAAATACGTCCGAAAGAAATGAATTATTAAATGCTCGCTTTTTACATAGCACATAAGCACAGTATCAAACTAAGGCACCTGAGCAAAATTTGTCAGCCGTTTCACGCCCTGAATAGAATGGAACGCTGATGACCTGAGATGTTAAAGAGCCCGTAAATAAACCAAATCAACAAATCAACTGGTTATTAGAATAATTAATTGCAGAAACTCCTCGTGACCAAAAGTATGGAATGTATTCTCCTTCACCATTTCCTTGTGCGATACGCAGCAGAATTTTAGATTTGTCGGTAGGTTTACTGGAAACCATTTACGGGGCTCTAGTAAGATCCACGATGACGTATGGCGCCGAAACTTGGGTATGAGAGCAAACAGAGAATCTAGATCAGGTGAGAACGCGTTTTTTAAGGCGAACTGCAACATTAAAAGAAGATTTGGGACTCGTAGTAAGACAATAGAATGTAAAATTAGAGCGGTGAAATATTAGCTGAAAATTATTCTGGAAAATCAATTAATTCCAGCAATCTGCTTCCAGGAGCAGCCTAGATTGGAAGGGAATAAGACTTGGGCCTTCAAAGTGAGAAAAGGATTGGAAACCATCGGGTTGGGCAATATTTGGATAAATGGGAGAGCTGTATGGAGGAAGATCAAAAACCGCCTGAAGGATATAGACAAGCAGCATATAATCGCGCAATGTGGGGAGAAGATCTCCTTAGAAATATAAACGGGGCTAAAAATCTGGCTTGGGAATGGAGCTGTGCATCAAAACAGGGACTAGCATGGTTTAGGCTTGGAGCATGATGGCAGATCTGAGTCTCACGTGAAAACGAACTGAGAATTTGCCCTTTATGTGGACAGGAAGAATCAAGTTCGCATATCCTTGGGAACTGTAGTAGCATTGGGGCGTACAGGAAGAAGACCTGTCGCGCACCTTTACTCACAGTAAGAGGGCATGCTGGGCTCGGCTGGCAAGCAAGAATAAGGAGCAGTTAGGCAAATTCATGTCAAAGGTAACAGTTCAGATCTGAAAAGGATATGGGGCGATGGGAACTAAAGTGGTTTTAAATATATGTTGAGATACTTTTGTGTTAATTTATTCTATTGAAAAGATGGAAGGGGTTTCATATTCTGGATGTTTACGTTAAGCTCTTATTGGGATTATTATTGTTATCATTATTATTTTAACTACGTCAAGTAATGGGGGTATGACTTATTTATAATTTATAAAGTAAAGCACTTTTTGTGTATTATGAAAGGCACCTACGAAGGTTGCAAAGTTAATATCACTTATGTTAATTTGAATAAATACACTCAATCATTCATAAGTGTGAAGTCAGCCCACTTTTCCTGGTAACGCTATCCACTATTTGCTAAGTTTCTGCAAGAATTGCTTTACAATCTTCTAGAAGAGCATGAACAGTACAGGATTAGATTTTTGACATTGCATTCCTAGTTCCAATTCATTTGGAGTCCTGGGCAGGCCATTCATGATCAACTCAAAACCATTGCTACAGAAATCTCGCTTTATGAACTGGAGTATTGTCATGTTGAAACAGGAAGCGACCTCCCATTATGTCCATAATTGTTTTACGTCCTTCAATCCCATGCCATTATATTTCCTTCGCTACATAAATTTCAGCTGGTACATTCATTCAGAAAGATAGAGTTCACCTCGTATTGTCCAAACTGCAGAAAACAACCTCCAGTCTGCCATGTACAAAAATGCTTGAAAAGTTTTCATGGATTAAGTTTATTGGTCTGTTCCAGCCTCAAAGCTTAAGCTTCAGATATTTTTTCTGCCTATGGGTTGATTGGTCTTGACCAAATTAGAACTCTTGTTTCATTCTTTCAAACTGTTCTTTCCTGTTTTGTTTCTGTTCATATATTGAAAAAAAATTTAATCCTTTTCTCATTTTGTCATTAGAAATTCTCTTTTTTCTAGTACAGCTTTGAACTGGCCATAAGAATTTCATTTCCGCAGTTTAGATATGCGATATTTTTAGTTCTGGTGAAGTCTGAGGCATTGAATGTCGAAATTTATATAAAATTAATTTATATTAAATATATTACGAAAATGAATTCTATAATTTTATCAAATTATTTTATGTTCAAAATTATGGCATTGTGACTATCAATAATACTATGGATGTTCTAAAAGTTCTCGGTCTGACTCTGATGTAGTGAGGATGGCCAAATTACTGTGATAGATCTTAAGTATAACCCTATAAATGGCACGCTGTAAATTTTCAGACACCTAAGTGTAGTCACTTGTTTGTGGCGTTCGTGTACATTTTCTACAAAATGGATAAAACTGAAATATGAACTGTGATAAAGTACTTCGTTTTAGGTTTTAACCTCAAAAGAAATACAAAAGGAGTTTGATTCCACATTAAAGGAATCTTCCCCTTCGTTTTCGACGGTTAAAAAGTGGAGTGTTGAATTTAAGCTTCGTCATTAATCTATTGAAGGTGATGAGTGCTCAGGGCATTCCAAAATTACTGCGACCAACAAGATTGCGACAAAAATTCAAAATGCCGTACTTAATAATTGCCGATTGAAGATTCGCGATTTAGCAGTCATTGCAAATATCTCGATAGGCCATGTCCACTACATTTTACACAAAGAGCAAACTTTTCTCTCGGTGGGTGCCGCGTTTGTTAACTTAGTACCAAAAAACGCATTCGATTTCACAAGAGTATTTAGACTTGTTTAAATGCAATTCCAGTGAGTTTCTCCGACGTTTTATAACAGTAGATGAAATGTGGATTCATCATTACACGCCAGAGAAGAGAGAGCAGTCCAAACAGTGGGTAGCAACAGGTGAAAGTGCAACAAAAATAGCAAAATCGGTTCCATCTATAGGAAAAATCATAGCTGAAGTTTTTTCATGGTGTGATGCTGATAGATACCCGAAGAAGAGCAGAACCACCACCAGGGAGTATTACGCTTCACTACTGGGCCAACTGCAGGATGTTCTTCAGACTTAACGTGCACACCTCGCGTAAAAGAAAATTCTCTTTCATCACGATAATACAACTTCATGACCACTGCAAAACTTCGTGACCACGCTTCCAAGTACTTCCACATCCACCATATTCACCGGATTTGGTTCCCAGTGATAGTTTTTTGTTCCCAAAACTGGAGGAATGACTGCGTGGGCAAAGATTCACATCAAATGATGAGGTTGAAACCGAGACATAAGCTTGTTTTTTCATAGTTGGACATATCTGTGCACTTTTTCCATTGCGGGCTGTCTTTGATTAAAGAATTTTTTTTAAAGTCAATAATGGCGTTTTTTCTGTTATATTTCAAGCGGCTGTAAATGTTATAAAATATTATTCTTTTCTTGTTTTGTCCTTTTCCAACTAGTCTATAAGAATTATTTCTTGGGAATGTCCCCCCCTCAAAAAATAAATAAATGGCTGTTACCTCCTCAGCCAACAAAACCGCCTAACACTTTCGGAGTACCAGTTGCTGTCCACACATGAAAGAGGATAAAAAGGGAAGTGTGGTAATTATGGAATAATTTGAGCCGTATCCGCAATTGGTTTACAGAAAAAAAAATCACCTTTTATTATTAAAGTATTAAAATAGCGTTATCTTTTTAATGTTTATTTTAAGAGTTTATTATATTATAAATGATATTGTTGTTTTTGTTTTCACTGCTGTTCGACTCAAATTGCATTCCAAATTCGTCCATTGTCACGCATCGACACAAAAGGTTCTGCAAATGTGATAATAATGAATTATCTGTAACATATAAGAATCTTGCCTCATAAAACATCACCCAATACTGGACTGAACGTATTAAAGATACTTACTGCCTGTTTAGGACTATTTCTATAATAAAATTGAGTTTTTCAATGATTTCATTTGGGTGTCCGAAGTGGGTGTTGCCTTTGGTGCATGTGCGGCCATGTTTAAATGCACCTTGCCAAAAATAATAGTGTTCAATGCTGGTAGAGGACCGTGTGATCAGTTTTATTTTCCACCGCAACGTGTCTATGGGCGAGCGAGCGCTCGTTAGCAGTTAGCCGACCAGCCGGATAGGTGATTAGCGGGAGGGTAAAACGATAAAACAAACCAATTTGAGAGACTCATTACTTACCAAATTATTTATTATATGACGTGTTGAAGCTTCCAGACTTTAATCTCGACACTTTTTTTTTTTTTTTTGCATCTCTTTAAAAATTATTCCTCACTTGCTGTATTCATTTTGAGAAACCTTGGCATTATCTTTGAGTTCTTGTATGGCGTGAGGGTTCGTCTTGTACACGGCATTTTTTTTTTTCAATTTATCCCAGAAGTAATAACCGCAAGCTGATTTGGGGGATCTAGAGGGCCATAAACCCCTACTATTAACTCTTTCTTGTGAAAATGCATTGTGAAGTTCTCTCATGGAATTTTTCACAGTTTGAGCAGTGGCAGAGTCCTGTAGAAAAAAATGCATGATCATGTTCCCTATCAGTAAATTCTGTGAAAAATGAGTTAACTTTATGAATTGTACATAAAGATACGCTGTGCCGTTGTAAACACACGAGACATGTATACTTCGAACTAATAAACTAACAACACACACCCGGGAACAGCTGCGCCACGGCTGAGATAGGCAGCAAGGTCAATAAATAAGCAAGCAGGGGTGGCAAATGAGTGGAAGCTGGCTCATAGGAAATGCTCGTACTGTATAACTCGCCTTGGGTTCATGAGGACAAATACTACCTAAAGATTTTTATGATACACCTTTACAAGAATGATTCTTATCAACAAATGGTGCTGATTAACGAATTTTTGGATCATGTCCGTATCGTTTACTTTTTTTAAAAAGTTATTTTGTTTAAAACATTTATTAACCTTGCTGAAATGTATTTTATTTTATAAAATACTTAGGAAATTTGCTGTATTACCACAAGGTGATATTTTGTTTAAGCTTTAAAGAGTGTAATGAGAAAAGTGCATGTTCGTGGAAAGAGTAATGATGTTATACGAAAAAATAAAAACGTGTTTTCAAAATGCTTTTGAGTGCTTCCGTATATGCACAGGCTAAAATCGAATGGCTGACACGTCATTTTTCTTACACGCTCTATTCCCTTCATAGTTAAATGCTTCAACACGCTGAAAGCTCTTGTCAAAAACCGATTATATTCTAGCAGCAAACTCGAGTGGTTTATGAAAAGTGTTGTACCTTTTACTTCACCTCCTTCTCCTCTCCCCCCTCCCCCCGCAGAACTCATCTGATTGTCTGCTGTTTACGTTGTGAATGATTTTGTTAATGAAAATTGTGTATACACAACAGAAGCAAACAAATGCAAGTAATAACGACGTAATATTGGTATGAGTATTAAAAATAAATAGAATTAATTGATTCTATGACCTTCACTGAAGAGTAAATAAATGTTATTGGTTTTAAAACATAAACAGGATTCTCATAAAACGATTATACGTTGTAAACTGAAACAATTATCATAACATATAAAGTTATTTATACTAGTAAGGTGAAAATGATATAGAAAAACTGAAACACAGTAATCTAAAGTCAATATATTAATTTAAATAGAAGTGTATATGGTCTTTCGATAATTTATTCTCTGTCACTCTTGATAATCTTAATACAAATATATTTATTTACATATTACCTTAAAAATGAGCTCTTTCTTTGAAGTCATTAATGAAATTACTTTTTAACGTCTGTTTTTACTACACAAGCGGTAGTCGCTGATTATATATGAAATTATAAAGAGGGAAATTATTATTATTTATTTTTTAAGGAAGCAGCGTTGTAGGTCTAAGTTTAGAGTACTGTTGGGAGCTGGAGAGATGGCTAGTCAGAGGAATGTGCTGATAACGCAATGGTGTCAGAGAAGTGCATTGTTCACGAATAGCACAAGTATTGTAAACAGAGCCTGTGCTATGATGCTTTTAGAAAACATTGACAGGCTGAAGTTAATATGTTTAACATTTCCTAACTTAATAACGAATTAATAAAATATAATTGGGTACTCACGTCCTGAAATTTCTATTTGCTGTATTTATTCTTTGTCATAGCAGCAGCAAGATCAAAGATTTCATTTTCCTCACTTGAGTCACTCGTTTCACTTGTTTCTGCTCCCAAAGTAATGATGAAGCTGTCGATGGCGTCCTCCAGTAACCCACATTTTTCCCAAAATTGTTTCTCTACTCTTTTCACATGATTGCAGTAATCCAACCAGTCTTCAGGAGTAAAGAAAGAAAATGTGTTAAGTGTATGTTTCAGTAACGCTTGATTTTACACACACACACGCACACACATGACTCTCTCAGAAACAGAATGGACTCCCGTAAGTATATGAATAGATGATGTCGGTACTAGTGGTATAATAATAACTCTACTTGCCTCCTAAACCCAGGATCGCAGGTTCAATCTCGGCCAGGAACTATGGATTTTTTCCGGCGTAAAAATCCTAAGTGTGGCTTCCTTCGGAAGGAAAGTAAAGCCGTGGGTCTCGTGTCGTAGATTTACGGCACGAAAAAGAACCTCAAGCCTGAAAGAAGAGGCCTCTGAGCAAAATTTGTCGGCCGTTTCACGCCCTGATTTGAATGGGACGCTGATGACCTGAGATGTTAAAGAGCGTCCGTAAATAAATCAATAATCAAGAATAGATTATGCATATGCAAGCGCTTGCGTGTACTGTTTTGCTTGGGAGATACAATTCCTCTTTCCCCGCATACATGGCTAGCCATCTCTCCAGCTCGCAATAGTATCTCTTCCCGCATTTGCTGAGGAAATCCTGGAGCAAAACTCGGTCAGAGAGGTGCATTTCTTGCCACACAGAACCATAATGAATGCTGAAAGGTTCTGACTCAATTTAGACTTGCGATCAAATGCAATTGACTCTCAAAGTTCTGCTACTGCCACATTCATCAGTACTTGCTTAGGAAAATCAAATGGGCCATCCACCTTGCACCAAACTGAAGAAGCACCTGGAACACCAGCGATTTGAAAATGATGAAGTGAAAATCGCAGTGAACAAATGACTGCACAAATAGAACAGACAAGGCATGGGAAAATGTCTGCTCGATATCGTAAATGATGATTATTGGGAGAAATAGCCTAGGAATTTTCAAAATAAAAAAGTGAAGTAATATTTTTCCCGCAATAGGGAAATTTACCTATTGAATAACACTCGCAATTAAAAAATTGAGTTAAGTAACACATTTGCAATACAGTGAAGTAACGGAACATCGAGAAGTCGCTCCGCATTTCTCGTGTAACCAAGATTCTCCTAAGGACGGGAGCGTATGGCTATAGTATTCCGCTAGTTAAGAAATCTGAAATCGCGTAGGCAATATGAAACTCTGCTGTTTAAAGAAAATTTTACAAATGTTTACCATTTTTAAAGACACAAATTCACTCACTTTAATTTAATTTCTTAAACTGTGATTAAAATCTATTTGAAACATCTGCCAGTTTTTCATTTGTTAAGACACTCGGTCTACCACACCTCGCAGCATCACTGAACATGTCTCCCGAAATTTATTAATTAAATCATGAACAACATTTCTTGTGGTAATTTTCAATTTGGAAACGTAGCAATGAAATATTGTTTGACTCTTCACACTGTAATTCCCACATTCAGCAAAAAAAAATTTCCGCTATAAACGCACATTCTTCTATCGAAAACATTTTACTTGCCGTTTCACTTCACACACACACGCGCGCGCACACCAGAGCCTTCAATTACAAGTCACAACTAATAATAGCGTCCCTTACATAGCAGTCGGCACTGAAAACATCCGATCGGTGTGAAATACAAAATGTAGGTAAAATGTGAAATACCAACTGTTTCTTGAGCAGTATCAGCAAGGTGCGGAGGAAGTTTTCGATGGCCCGTTATTTTCAAGTGTAATAAAATGAGTGATAAAATATTACATTAGTGCAAAAACAAGTTATATCGGATAGTTGGATATCCTTGTTCTAAATATCCGAAATATAGTGGACTTTTTTCTTCCAATTTTCAGTATGTCTTTTTTATTTTATTATATTAGGATATTATGTCGCTAATTGTTACATACACGATGCTGACATGCCATATTAACTTAACCAAAAACTAATAACCACAGGTTTAGAGCGAGACACTAACACATTTATTTGCTTTCATGCATTGAACAAAAAATGGCATAACAAGACAATTTTTTTTTAATAGTGTTTAACGCCCGTTTTTACTACTGAGGCACCACAGGCGGTGACACTGATGTTACATGAGATGAAATGATATATTGGGAAAGGATTTTATTTTAAAAGGAAAGAAATGTTCCAGGCCCAAGTTTACGGTACCTACCCGGCATTTGCCATTTATGAGGGAGGAATGAAGAAAACCTGGAAAAAACCTCAGTCAGGGAGGACGGTCATGGTGGGATTCGAACCCCAGACCTCCCGCTCACGAGTCCGCGCCTTAACGACCTCGGCCACCCGTGGCTATATGCATAACAAGACAAGATACTGATTGCAGTAAGAGGTAAAAGTCACAGAAATTAAATTAGACCATTGCGAATGTTCAATTTTATTTTAAAATTGATTTCATGGTCTACTCCGAAATGCCAAGTCTATAGGTATTTGTATATTCACTTCTCTACTGCATATAATGCACACATTATACCCTCATTTTCATAATGACTTAGGGAACAAAACTTTTTAGTGGCTTAGTGAAAATTAACTATGAATCACATAACATGGCATCGCTGAGATCGATACAAGTTCAATTTCGGCATAAATAGGACGCTTAAGGTAAGTGTAGAGGAAGTTTTTGCTAACAATTGCCGACGTGGCTTTTAGTGATGGTCCATTAAGGTTACCGGCTTAGAAGGTAAGTGCATGGCAGAAGGATGTTATATATCAGCCAACTAGCACAACTTTGAATGGTGCAATAAATGCGGCTATTCAAAGAATTTGCTAGGGTAAGTATGCAATTTAGAAATCATGAAACAAGATACTGGCTGCAAAGTGCATCAAAAGTAAATCCAGAATGTAAAGTCGGTTAATAAAACAGTAAAAATTTACACAAAAATGTAAAAGAGAAAAGTATAATTTTATAATATTTTTTCATTGAGAATTATAAATGTGACAAACATAGTTCTTAAATCACTTCGCGCATTAAGTTATTAAAATTATATTGTGGGCAATGTAGAAGCTTACAATAAAATAATCACATCTTTTTATTGCTGTTATAAAAAGAGATTCTGAAAATGTAACATTATCGAGGAAAAAATGTGAATAAAAGAAAAACTTCAAGAAAGTAAAACATCGATAAACGTATTTGGGGTTGAAATTTGGGAAAAAGGAATAATCTCTAATCCATTTTATTTTTAAATATATTGAGATTGCCTTCTTTTCCTTCTGCCCCTTTAATTATATTGTTCTTAGTTTTTTTCCCCCTCCCTTTTGATTTCTTGCTTCTTCCTTATTCCATTTCTCATCTGTACTTTTCATCCTCTTGTTTTCGATACTGTTCTTTCTCGCCATCTTTACTTTTCTTGCTTCTAAACATTGCTTGTTTTTCTTTCGTGATATATTATTGGCCAGCCTTCTTATTTCCTTATCGCATTTTTTATCCTTTTTTGATTTCGCCATTTTATTTCGTCTTTCTACTTTAGTTATACACACACACACACACACACACACACACACTTGTTTGTTACACCACACACACACACACACACACACACACATATATATATATATATATATATATATATATATATACAGTCTTCTATTTATATAGCTATAGTTCTCCTTCCACAAGAGCGATGTTTTCAGGAGTGAGCACCTCCAAGGGCCGACCTGCACGCTCTTCGTCTTCAATGCTTTCTTGACCCATTCGAAAAAGTTTGGTAGAATATGAAGGGGATGCTTCTCCAAATACACCGTTCAATCGCTACTTAATTTCATTTGGAGTAAGTCGTTCTTTTATGAAAAACTTAATAACAGCTCGATACTCCATTTTGAATCTCCTACACCTAGCCTTCTTTATGCAATTATATCTGAACAACTGAATATAGCAGAGCGGAAATTACGGCAGTAATTATTTACTTAACAGATATAAAATGACACCAGATAGGGATTTTGTGAAGGCGATAATCCTATCGGCGAGGCCGGAAACTGTTGGACCTACCCTCGTATCAGATACTTTCAAACCCAGGGCTCGTTAAAAACTTACAATCCCATTGGGTCGCAGAACGGTTTAATATGGAGATGCTGTCCTAAAACTAGCTTCTGTTCTACAGTTGCAATCATTGCAACGTATGATCTGTTTTTCTACAATGATGACAACAAAAGAATGATAGTTATTTTAAATATGGGATTCAAACTTGGTCCATTCACACGTCAGATCTTCAACGAAATTGATAAGAAGAGAACTACTGGAGCTGAAAATGTCATCAAGTTTTGAAGACGACAGGCAAGAAAAGAGAAAGGGCCAATAGATGACTAGAGAAGAAGATGAAGCCACCTGGAGGATTCTAAATTAATTTGTACTTCTGTAATTTAATGTAGGCTTTATTTTTAATTTACAGCAACTGTCGTTTTTCAACATAACTGTGCCTTTATCTAAAAAACTATCAAAGATAGCTGTATGAAATTTTCTACACTGCTTAATAAATAGTTAAGCTATATCAAACTACATGATTAAATAGTTGCAGAACTACTTGATTAAATAATTGCAGAAAAGTATACTTTTAAGTTCCAAAAATTTAAAACTTAACAAAATTTATAAATTAAAATGTAGAAAAAAAATCATACCGCTAAATGTTATATCTATTTGTACAGAACACAAATAACATTTTTGAATGTGATTGTGCGATTGGTTTTGTAGAAAAAAATGCACATATAAGGAAGATCAGAAAATTTAAAATTTGAGAAAAATTATTTGAATTCAAATATTTTAATATATGCAGGCCCATCTTTAAGTTCGCTTTTTGTATAATGACTTCGATATAAGAGGGTACATAACCTTTGACACTTAAAATTGTTAATTTTTCTGAATAAATGTTATTCATTGTAAAATTCTTTTTAAACCTACGAACTGAATAAAATATCAGAAATGTGAAACACTTTGTTCCCCCATTAGAGCATTTTATGATTTTCTACTATTGACGCAAGTTAATGGCTGAGGTTCAAATTCTTGACCTTTTGTAAAGTTTCTGCAACCATCTTAAAAATTATAGAAGTTATTGTGTAAACATTTTTGAAAAATACATTTCAGAAAACGAGTGACATACAGATGTGATGACAGTTGCAATCCTAAGCGGTACAAAATTAATAATAATACATTACCTTGGCACCACGTGATTTCACAAATATAGAGATTTGAACACTCTCTGTATTTGTAACATAGTATCACGTGTATTAACAGGTTCACCTTACTACTAAAATGAAACAGTAACAGCGTGAAATGTAAACTAATAACTTATGAGCTAGTTAAAAATCCTCAAGTAGGGAAAGAGGCGGGGTGGGGGTTGATTTAAATGTCCAACCGTAATTTAAGTCTAAAATTTTGTAAGTCGGCAAATTTTGTAAATACTGAAAACTTTCTTTCACCGTCATCAGTTTAAATTATGTTTCAAATTTACTGAAAAAGACGTTTAAATGTGTGTTTTTGACCCTAGAAAATGCATTTAATTTTTTAAAAATTTGCTAAGACTTTTTTTTTTTTTTTTTATAATTCTTTATTTGTGAGAAATTTCTCTATATAGGGCAGTAATTTAAACGAAATATCGTTCTGTTAACCTTCACAAATGGACCCATGACAAGAATAATGATCAAGGACAATGAAAATACAAAGCACAAAGAAAGAGCACGCAATCAGTAAAATGTGTACCGGAGAACTGAAAGGAATAACAGAATATATCGACTCTGGATAACAAAAGACTTTGATATGCGTGGAGAGTCAATCTAATAAAGGGCTATACTATTTTACGCAAGGAATCTCTAGTGCTTTTCAGTCCGTAAACATGTTTTGAAACGCGACTTGAGACTGGTGAGCCTAGTTGTTGAAAACAAGAACAATCCCTTGCAAATCCTCCAATACATCAGGGAAAACATTCTGGAAAAACAGGCGGTCGGGTTGTAATCTAAATAAGAGGAGAATGAGGAAATATTTTAATACAAGAAATAGTTTATTTTGCACGACGAAACCTTTCAGTATTTCTGAATATTTGCATTTTATGTTGGTAATTCTTCTTCCCTAAGGATAAATAAATTTTACGGCTAAACTTTGAACAGACATGCCTCAGGCAGAGAATGAAAACATGGGAGCTACTTTCGAAACACACTAAATTACCAGTAACCACGAACAATTCGCCAAGTCGTTTATTTACTGATTATCTTGTTTATAAAAGCCTACAAAAGGAACTTAAGAAATGAGAAAAAGTATACATAACATTTGAAAGTAATAGTAGTGTATTTATTTACAATATATATTTGTTACAAACAAGACTCATCTATGTCACACTCGTCTTGGGACCTTACGTGCTTTTACAATACACTAAGAAATCCATGCAATTGCACAAACCAATATTTAGTTCTTAACCGACAAACAATATATGTACTAAAATGAAGTAAATAAGCAAATAAATGGGAAAATAGATAATAGAAAAACTTCTAGAAACATTGGAACGAAATAAAAGAAAAAGCAAACAGTACAAAAATAAATAACTAATATCCCACACACATATATGTGTAAATATTTCCAAAACATGGACTAATGTCCCCCTACTCCCCTTTCGGTTGTATGCTTTTTCCATTTAAAGCTTTGTCACTTTGTATAAAATGTTGCCTACTCCCTCCTTCTCCTTTTTATCTGCCAGCTAAGTCTATTACTTCCACTGCCCTTTCCGCCCGCTAACAAATGGCCTGAGTAGATATGTTTTTCTCCATATATTCGTTCCCTTGCAGTACTCCAGAATATGTTCCCAAGATTCTTTCTCCGGGCATATAGGGCAGATTCTCGTACCCTCTCTGTCTGTTACTTTTGTTATACGCCACATGCCTAATAAACCAAGCGAGCCTCTTTGTTATTTTGTTTACTTACGGATATCTCAGTCATCAGCGTCCCATTCAATTCAAGGGGTGAAACGGCCGTTAAATTTTGCTTTGAGGTCTCTACTACTACTACCAATACTACTACTACTACAACTACTACTACTACTACTACTACTACTACTACTACTACTACTACTACTACTACTACTACTATTACTACTACTACTACATAAAGTATTTTTAAAAAATATAATTAAACAGGTGTACTTATATATGTATATATATTAAATATTTTTTTTTCTCTTCTATTTTCTAAAAGTATTAAATAATAATAATAGTCTTATTTCTGATTATAATCTGAGAAACAACAAAAATTTAGTGACCTCTATTTTCGGAGAAAAAGCTACATAATTATGTGTAGCTTATTGTACCTTTAAATTACAAAATTTTCGTCACAGAGTAGTTTTTAAAATCTATTATTATATGCAAAAATATAATATATAATATATAATAATGCCTATACTCTGTAGCACATATTGGGAAAAAAATGTTTAAAAAATGCAACCAATATTCCAAATGTACGTATCTACTATTTAATATAAAAATTGAATACATAATAAGTACAATTTTCCTTAAAATCTGTAACTGAAAGCCGAAATAATAGCATAATATTTCATTTTATTAGAAGATTCGACTTTGGCAGTATAAATAATAAATGTTTCAAAAATGAATATTGCATTTTACTTGAACAACGATTGCATCAAACCTGTCTACCGGATCTATTTATCAGCACGTGGAACACTTCCGAGAGAAATTCAGTGTGAGAAAAAAGTGCATGTTGGTACCAATGGCGGACGGCCAGCTATCTGCACCGTGTTTGATGACCTCAGCAGGTTGCTGGCCTTGTTTGTGTTTCTATTTAAATTGAGTGACTGATGACAGAACGAAAGGAGGCCGTTCTGATCTATTCCTGGGTCGCCCCCCTGTTGACACATCGACACACATGCCATCAGCAGTTCCTGTAACGGCACACCAAGTGCTGTCACACAGAATATGCAACGTTGCATTTAACTGCTCTTGGATTCAAGGCCAAATTTTACTAGTCAGAAACAAAATGATTACAATAATAAAAGTTCGTCACCCAGGAGCTGCGTAAACTAAGCAAATTCCTCAGCAAGTTAAATAACTTTAAAAGTGAATATAAAATCCAAATTAGGCCTTATTAATAATAGTTATGGCATTACTGGACGATGAGGGAATCAAAATTAGAATTCTTGCAAGCTATAAGTATTACATAAGAGAAACCAAAGTTTTATAATTATTATTATTATTATTATTATTATTATTATTATTATTTTGAAATAATTAAACTGCAAAACAAATGTATACTATTAATTAAATGAAATGCATTCACTAAAATAAACAGAAATAAAATAAATTTCTACTTATATTGGGATTTAAGATGATATTCATATGTTCAATAAAACAAAAACATATTACTATTCATAAACAATTACAATGTACTAAGCAAATACACACAATCAACAATATACAATCGAAAGTTTTATCGATTTGAAATTTAATTTAAATTTTAATGTAGAAATGCATGTAAAGCAAACTTTTCTAAAGGTTGTTACAGAGCGTTTTTACATACAAATATAATTATCATACGCAGATTAGAGTATTTCACAGTTATAATCTTCATGACAATGCATTTGTTAAATATAAAACACATGTGTCATTATAAATACAGTTTATATGCTGAATTATTTGTCCTTTTATTTTGAGGCAATAGAGAGAAAATTAAACGCTAGAGCTTTTTTTAAATTTTGGTTTTCAGATATACCCCTACTCCTAATAGTCTAATTTCCCTGATTTTCAAAACTATTTTTCTTATTTTATTTAAATGGCGTGTACGGATTTTAGTTGCGAAAAAACAAATGTTAATGCCGCTAGAGTGATCTATAAATTTTGGGCTTCAGGTAAACCCCCACTCATAGTCTGCTTTCGCTTATTTTCGGAATATATTTTATTAATTTATTTTAATGGCATATACCGAGTTTCGTTGAGAAAAACAAAACCTCTGACCTCTAGAGCGTTAACAGATTTTTTTTTCATTGTCATTTTCTGTGCCTGGTAGGTAGGATGGGTGGAGATTTGAAGGCATTTTCAAAAATCTTTTAATAGGTACAACCGCTATAGCTACTACATTCCTTCGGAATTCGCTGAAAGCATAAGAGTTACCTAAAGTTACTAGCTAATTATTCTTCTAAGATGAAAGAACAGAGTTAACTTTTCCATTCACTCGCAGCTCATTTAAAAAGTGCTCGAGAATTTCATCTTGAAAAGCATTTGAATGTGTAACTTTATCCAACACATTCTAATAATTATTAATATCTGTGCATGGACTGCAATTATGAGCCCCTCTCTAAACTTGTTCTATGAAAGCAGCACATCAATAGCACCTTCCGCTTCAGAAATGTTTGCTGTGCAAGTTTTAGGTGATTCATTGATTGAATAAAGCACTGAAAAACATCTACTTTAAGAATTCTGTCTTTGAAGGATAGCCAAACGATTTGAAATATTGCTCTATTTGTGGTTTTTTTCAATGTTTTAATATTTCTACTTTTCTAGTTCTTATTATTTTAGCTACTTTGTTCTTTTCTTTGTTTTTCATTTTAATACATGCACTTTATTTATATAAATGAAAAAAAAAACTATGTAGAACAGAATTACAGAAACGTTCGAAAAAAAGTATAACGAGTTGCCAAAATAGCATTTCTGTATTAACATATGCATTATAATACTGGTAAATTAAAATATTTTAAAATAATGATTGAATTAGCATAAATGATCAAGAGAAATATTAAAAATATATAAAAAATAAAATGTTGCAACAATTTAAAAGATGTATTCGTACAGGACTTGGTAAAAGATGTGAAAAGTTTATAATTAAAGGAGAAAGATAAAATTTTCTTAGTTTTATCACAGGTTTAACATTTTTCTGAAGGAAACAAAGAAATAATTTCTGAGCTCGTGAATCTTCCACGTTAAAATTTTAAAACATTTATAACACCCCCTGCAAATACATTAATAATAAAAAGACTTATGAACCAAGTTAATAATCCTTGCGGAACTGACTCTTGAAGCTTAGAACGAGGTCTCTTTACTTCAGTGACCTCCTTTTCCCGAGGTTGCATTGAGTAAGACATTTCATCGGTGTAATACATCCAGCAAATCCTCTGTAAAACCGGATTACCGAATTCAATCATCGGATTTCGATAGCTGCACCCAAATCATTCACTGCCTCTCTCTGGGGTGTATTGGCTTCTTCGTGCAGTGGCAAATGTCATTGACATTTTTTCCAAATAGAAGTTCTCGAGCTTCATACTGTACCGAGCACTGAATTATTAAAATATCTTAACTTTGATACTTTTCTCCCACCTTTAATTTAGTGTGTCTGAAATTCGCTTTAAATTTGTATAAAAGTTTTTTTTAGCAGACTGTTAATTCCCTTTTTAAAGGTATTAATAAAAACAAAGTTTTTGTAATCCTTGAATATAACAGTAATCTTTTATGAACAACACAAATCACAATTTTAGAACCAGTAAAATTTATTACTTCAATATTTAACTTACTAGATATCAGTTTAACAATTTTATTGACATTTACACAAACAAAAAATATCTAAGTTAACAAACTAAATTCCTAAGTCTAAACAATAAACGAAGAGTACAAGGGAAAAACAATCAGAGTCCACTTTTTACGTTTTTACAGGAGTGTAATTTGAAATTTAAAAACCTTACAAAATCACGCACATTAGATATAGAATAGTTTTTTTTTTTTAGAATAATTTTAAGGTAACTTTCTAACAGACCTTATTTTGAAACTAGTGTCATGTGTTATTTGTTCGTGTTAATTAACATAAAAAAGTACTCATACTTGTAGATAAAAACAAGTCCATTAACTATATTATAGAATGTACCAAATTATGCTAGATATTTGCTGAGGAAAATATAAACATTAATGAAACACTATTGAAAATAATCATTCAATAAAAATTATTCATTGTCTATCACAGTTAACCTTGAAAAACAGAGCTGAGCATTTTCGGAACAGAATCTCTGCAGGCATTGTAGGGCATCATACTTTGTCTTGGAAAGTGGAATTAAACTTGAATAGGAAGGGGCAGGCTGCTCACCAGTCTGTGTACGGTACATTTTGTCAACAATAACATGGAACTACCCAGGAGACATTGTAGCTTGTTCGATGGTTATAGTTCTAGAAGAGGTTTTACTAGCTACAATTTCTCTTATCTTCATTGGGCATGTCTTTCTCTATTCTTTATTAAGAAATGAAGACCACGATTTAAAAACATCCTGGGAACACCCAATGATGGTTTCACGCGTCATCTTCTGATGAGCTTATTCCAATCGCTGAGTGTTTCAGCATGGGTTTTTGATTCATTAATCCCATATCTTCGCATTTCATGTAACTGTGACCTCTGATGGGAAGAGTCTTTTACCTGTTCAAATGTGTTGTTCTTATGAACCTTAGCAATGATGATGATGATGATGATGATGATGATGATAATAATAATAATAATAATAATAATAATAATAATAATAATAATAATAATAATCGTGCCAAATGACTAAAGTGACGGACAGAGAGGGTACGAGAATCTGCCCTGTATGTACGGAGAAAGAAGCTTGGGAACATATTCTGGCGTACTGCAAGGGGACAAAGGAATGGATAAAGAGATATCTACCGGCCACGTTTGTTAGCTGGGGAGAGCGCAGTGATAGTGCTTGACTTGCTGGTAGATAGGAAGGAGGGAGAGGGAGTAAGTAAAATTTTAAACAAAGTGAGACAGCTCAGATCAAAAGAGACAGACAACCGGAAAGGGAGATAAGGTAACACACCATTTTTTTTAATTGTTTGTAACATATACGTGGGGGAGTGTTAAGTTACTCACTTTTGTATTGTTTCTTTTCTGTTTATTTTATTTAGGTCTTGAACTTTTTACATCACATATTGTTTCTTTTTCCATATATATTTATTTAATTATATATATTGTTTATATCTTAATAGTTAAATATTGGTTTGTGCAATTTCGTGTGTTTTCTAGTGTATTGGGAAAGCACGTACGGTCCAGGACCCGTGCGACATGGATGAGTTAGATTTGTAACAAATATATGTTGTAAATAAATACACTACTACTACTACTGCTACTGCTGCTTTCAACATTAAATTTGTTTACTTAAAATCGCGGTGATTTTTTATCAATCGATGCACACTCTATACACACAACAGAGAGTTAATTTTTATTCACCAGTGCATGTTTGAATAGTAGATAGATGCTTCTGTATCACCTGATTGATATCAATCAACAAGAGATAAAGGTATATTGTAATCATTGTTTGTTAATTGATATGTCATGTACATTTTTATAATTTACAAACAATAATTGCAAGGATAAATTGTATCAGCTTTAATATAAAAAATGTATCTATGTACGAGTAACTCACTATAATGTGGGTAAATATGAATTATAATTTGTAAATAGATCAAAGTGTATGCAGTTGTATTTTAGTTATGTGAATTCTGTTCCACAAAGATTTCTGCTTTACAATGTCATACTTTCAAGTATACAAGTGAATTTTTGTTTGTTCCACGGTGGTATTAGTATTAGTCGGGCATTTGTAACTTGTATAGAAACCTATACAAGTATAGGAATATTGGTAACTTCAAATGTTAATATCTTTTTAATACTTTTGGGAATCAGTTAACCTAAATATGCGAAGTATTAGCGAAAGTGATAATTTTTTTTAATAGTGTTTAACGTCCTTTTTTACTACTGAGGAACCATAGGTGGTGGACACTGATGATACATGAAATGAAATGATATATTGGGAAAGGATTTTTTTAAAGGAAGGAAACGTTCCAGGGCTAAGTTTAGGGTACCTCCACGGCATTTGCCATTTATGAGGACTGAGGAAAACCTGGAAAAAAAAAAAAAAAAAAACTAGCCAGGGAGCCGGTCTGGTGAAAATCGAACCCCTTACCTCCCCCTCACAAGTCCGCGCCTTAACGACCGCGCCATAGTGGCGGTGTGATAATAATGATGAGAGTAGAAGGGTCTATAAAAAGAGAACAATTAAGTATAGCGAAAAAGTTAACCTGCAATTAAAATATAGCGTATGGTTGATATTGGGCTTTCCTGTTTCAATTTTATATTTCATAGTGTTTTAAGTATCTTGTTACAAGCCACGAAAATAGTTTCTTCCCATTTCTCGTTCTGTTTTGATGCCATTTTCATAATTTTTTTGCTTATACTGAAAATATAATTGCCAAACAGTATAAACAAATTTATATAAATATAATTGATAAAATGGACAAATTGACCGATTGCTATCGGGAAGGGCGAGTTTCCTGCCATCTTTGGACGATTGATATTGATGTTGCTATGAATTTGTATGTGATCGTCGTCTCAAAGGGAACCATTTTTTGATTAAGAAACATATTCATTCTGAACTTGAAGCATAAAGTAACCATGTTCTGTGTATTGTAAAAGCCTAGTTTAATAGTAATGGATTTTTTTAAATGAAGAACAACAAAAAAAGAGCAGTTTTCCTTTAAAGGTAAATAAGAAAGTCAGAGCTATAAGATGCTGGGCATTTTTGTAGATAATTCCTTGGGGTTGATAAAGCATATCGATTACTCTCGAGAATAACATTTCTCTTACGTAATTTGATAAATATGGTGCCAATGTGTTAGGTTAAGATGTCATATTTTGCTTATTTTCAAAGTAATATTAAACGTGGCCTGTTGTTATGGGGTAACTCTGTATAAATTCATAAAATACTAACTATTCACTTTAAAGTGTCTGCTATAACCTATTGTAAACCTCTGTTTAAACAATTAAAAATGACTGTGATATCTTTATATATTTTAGAGGTAGAACTCTGGATCAAGGATGTACTTGCCTAAGTATAAAATGAACATAATTGCAATACTAGACTCTATAATAATTTCGAATTGCCTAGATATAGTTTGATAAAACCAAGAATAATTTTGTTTATATAATTCTCAGGATTGATAATAAATTTCCTTTGAGTGTTTTTGAAAATATGGACGCATTATGTTTAAAACGTATCATCTCTGGTTGGCTTTTGGACAGATCGTTTTATAATTTAAAATAATTCTTTTAGAATCATATTATGTATAAATTGTAAATGACAAACTCTTGTATGTTGCATGATATAGAACTATTGTCTATGGCAATTTCATATGCTCAATGACCTATATAATAAATAATAATAATAATAATAATAATAATAATAATAAATGCATAATAAAGAATTTAAGTTTAAAATACAATACCCATTTAGCAAGAATTACAAATATTCGCTTTGTACATTAAAAATACTAATTCATTACTAAATAGTGAACATTTCAAGGTATGGTGACATAAGGCAAACAGCTGTTATACCATCTGGCTCTTATATAACGTCACTTGTAACTTTTTGCTAATACTTTACAAGTGTTGCACTTCTTTTGTGGAACAGAGTGTTACAAAAAATTGTATTAGACCATGCTTTTATTAAATAGGGCCCTGGAATTTCAGAAGACAGAGGTTCAGGCACTGCTTTAGGTAGCCCTTTCACGACAATAGATGATTCTATTTCCATGTCCTTTCCTTGTTTATTTATCTCATTATTATTTCTCCTTTTTAAGGTAACCAGGAAGTGTAAATTTAGCAAATAATGTAATAGTGTACATTTTACAATGAAAAATTTAAAGCTATCAATATGAAAAACTTGAGAGATATTAAGAAAAAATAACTAAATATGCTCTGCAAAATTTAATTCTCTAATGCACATAAAACTTTTTTAAACCAAAATAAAATTTGCTTAAAAACTGAACACATTGTGACATAACCATGCATTTTTCTTATAAACTGTTGGTGGAAATTGAATGACTCCTTTTTTATTCTTAAACTGCAGACAACATGCTATCCTGGGAACTATAATAATATATCTATGCTAGTTGCTTGAAAATAAATTCATTTTTAAATTTTGAAAAAAAAAAAAAAAAGAATAGCAATATTTTTGTTCGTATTGATTTTTATCAACTAATAGTGACATTTAAATACTTCTAGTTACCACACTTTATATTTGTATAGGTCAGATGTTGCAAATTTTTAACAAGGTTAGTTCAGCCAAACATGAGAAAAATGCACATTTATGTCAAAAAGTTCTAAGTTTTCATGAAATAAGATTTATTTTTGTTTGAAAATCTTTTATGAGCATTAAAGAATTAAAATTTACAGAGAATCTTTAGTTAAGTGTTCTTAATATCTCATAAAAGTTAATATTGATAATTTTATAAATTTCTGAGATACAGTACAAAATATACTGCTGCATTATTTGCTAGATGTACACTTCCTGGTTACCTTCAGATTTATCTTTATTTTGAAATTGTTAATGAATTGCTTATATCTCTTATCTGGTGCCTTATAAAGACATCCCATGATAACTAAAATAATCCTCCTTCCGTTAGCTAATGATAATGTCTTTTTGTTTCTCTCATTTGCGCCTCCTCAGTTTTAACCCCTATGTAAATGCAATCTCATATCACTTGCATGGTATTGAAAATCTTTCATTTCTAATCAGTTTTCTACTTTTTATTAATACTACAGTTTGAACTTTCTGCTGATTGAGAATTAGGCCCCACTCCTCACAACATTTATTAATTTCCTGTATGATTAATTTTAACCCCCTTACTAATTAGATTTAACTATCAAATAATCTGTAAGGAGCAAGCCTATAACATGTATATTATTTATAGTTTGCACGTGGTTGTTATTATTTCTAATGGTTTTTAATATATCATCAATCTATAAGTGAAATAACTGCACTAAGTTAATACTCCTGCCATAACCTTCTTTTTGTAAAGATCATTGTTTATTATTCTTCTCCAGTTTTTACACAGAATGAATTTCTCGTATACAGAACTGTTAAAATGTTTATAATTTAATAATCCATGCATTGCAAGTGCTGTATATGTACACCCAAAGTTAGTCGATAAAATTATAAGTTTTTTTCTCTGTGAAGTATCTATTGCTTCCAACTCTTAATGCTTATGACCCTAATAGCAATCAGCATACACAAAAGAGTCCTTCGTTTGAAAATAACCTGAGTTGCAGTACAACCGTTAAGCACTTTCACCAAAATCGTCATAACAACACTTGCGATAGCATCGCGAACATAACGATAACCATCATCATTACCTGCTTCATGTATTGGCCTATATAGGCCGTTACTTCTCCAACATTATCTTCCTCTGCCCACCTAAATTCCTCTTTCCAGTTGGTTTGTATTTAAAAAAAATTGTTTTAATTTCTTAGTATTATTATATGCAGATCACTTTTTGGTAATCACGGAAGTCTATCTATTGGCTAAATGGAAAAAGAGCAAAATAAATGACAATGAAGTAGAAAACCAAAGAAAGGACATATTCAAAATACATCTGTTACAGGATGAAAGTATACAAGATTTATTCCAATATAGGATAACACAAAAATTAATGGAACTTAATGCCGAAAATAATTTAGAAGAAGTATACCAAAACACAATAAGCACTATACTGCAAACAGCAAAAGAAACACTTGACAATAATCAAAAATCAAAAAGAAATAAAGGCCCTAGATACTGGAATGAAGAAATACAGAAAGTAGTAAAAGATAAAAAAAGAAGCATATCAAAAATATTTACAAATACCTAACAAAGAAACTTGAGTATATATAGCTAAAGCAAAAGTCACTTAAATTCATGGAACAGGTTTCTGACAATAATGGAACATGATATTTATGGAAGACAGAATTAAAATATGGAGGATTGATGTTACAACTACGCCTATTACATTTATAGAATGTGGTGGAGAATTAAGAAAATTCCAAAAGAATGGGGAATAGCTAAAACTATCTCAATATTTAAAAACAAAGGAACAAATGCAAAAACTATAGTGGGATAAACTTATTAAACATAATGTACAAAATATATACAAGATCATTACCTACAGATTAAACATTTTGTGAAATGTAAAGATTAGTGAGGAACTAAGTAGATTTATGACTGGCAGGTCATGTATGGACAATGTTTTTATATTAAAACAAATTATAGAAAACAAAGAGAATATAACTTGGAAACACGAGGCATTTGTTGACCTATGAAACCAGACCGCTTATTATTATGGAAAATATTATCTCAAACAGGATATCCTAAACATCTAATAAAAGTCGTAAAAAATGTATGTATGAACATAAAAACGATATTAAAAATGGTAAGTTAAGAGAAGACATTTTTTGATATTAAAGGAACGGTTTACCAGTATGTCGTACCAACTACACACATAATTGTAACTGAAAGATCCTGAAAACTCTGCAAGGCACATCATACAAAAAAGACCACATTTCCTGCAACAAGTTGGATAGTGCACAGCCACACATTGCAAATGTTGTTGCCGAATATCTTAGTGAAGTGTGTCCACCACCCTACCTACAGTCCAGATTTAGCTCCGTGTAACTTTTACCTTTTCCTTAAAATGAGTAAACTCCTTCGTGGGAGGCATTTTCTGTTATCAAAAGCAATGGTGAAGATTGAGGAAGTTATTCCGAAGGACCTTATTTTGCTCATTTAGTATTACCAAAAAGCTCATGTTGAGGCTCCTGTTTCGGGTTGTAAAAAATGGTTTCTGCCATGTCTTTGAAAACTGACAGAAGCGTTAGCACAGGTGCATTGCATCCAAGGAGCACTACATTACATCAAAATTATGAAGATATATAAAGGTATATTGTCAAAAAAATAAGATTATTCATTATTGAGCAACTCTCATAGTATAAATTTATTAAATATGTTTTCATTATAATTAATAACACCAATTTTAATACTTTTAAGACTTCGTCAATATAAATTTTTAAACGCACAGGCGATAGACTACATCCATTAGAACCATATCATATGCAATAAAATATTGCCTCCTACACCCAAGAACGCGGGTTCGAACCCGACCAAGACCGATGGATTTTTTCGGGCGTAAAAATCCTAAGTATGGCTTCCTTCGGAAGGGAAGTAAAGCCGTGGGTCCCGTGTCGTACATTTACGGCACGAAAAGGAACCTCAAGCCTGAAAGAGAGGCCTCTGAGCAAAATTTGTCGGCCGTTTCACGCCCTGAGTTGAATGGGACGCTGATGATCTGAGATGTTAAAGAGCGTCCATAAATACATCAATAAAAAAAACAATAAAATATCCTTATTTGGACACCCCTGTATTTTAGACGCATCATTACATTGGACATATTTTCTTAGAATCGAACAAAATGCTTTAACATATACAGTATGTACTCTATGTTGGGCACCCTTAAATCCTGGAAGCTGCACACCCTTATGGCCAATCTATCTTTCTATTATGTATTTCTGCTAACTTATTTAAGCTTGCTTGGCATTTATCTCTAAAGCTTTAAATGGGTCATTAGCAAGTACACAGTACTGTATCGTCAACAGAATGGGTTTTTCCCTAACTGGCTTTCTGCTACCTGTTTGAGCTTAATTCACTTTTGCTTTGCAATAGGTCATTAAATACAGTGGTATGGAAATAATGGATTTTTCTTTAAATTTTATTCTCTATAAATTTTTACGTATTCCCACAAAGTACATAACTTACTGAAGCAAACAATTGCATGCCTAAAATAAGTAAAGTCCTCAGTTGCGGTTGAGGTGTGAAGTGCAAATGTTTACTTTTACTTTGTGTTCAGTTTCAATATGAGTAAGATTAAGTTAGTAACTTTTATTTTACTTTTATTGAGCATTAATGTGTAATACATATCTTTTCCTTTAAATTGAGTAAATATATACTAAGAAAACCCACTTCCCTCTTATCATGGATACCCCGTTAAATTGGACAGTTATTTATTGAACCATACCTGTACAGGTTAGAGAGATTTCACTGTATTTTGGAGCAATTTTTCTTAGAGCACAAAATATCGTAAGTTTGCAAAGGTTTAACGAACTAGAAAGAGGTCAAAGTGTAACACCTTCAATTATAAACCAGTGTGGCAGTTGTATACCAAAGTTATGTAAATTTTGGCATACTAGAACCTAATTAAAACTCGAAAAAACACGTTGTAGGAAGTGTTACTCCCTATAGTTAAAAAGTAACATCTAAACCTATTCATTTATTTCTAAACACAAAACGTTCATGAACATTTTTAAACTTGGCGTAGCAATAAAATTTTCAAACATTTTGATGAAAAGCACTTGACGTATGGCTACATTCCGCTCGGTGCGTTGCTGTGTTTTAAATGTGGTTACAAAAGACGGGTTCGTTCTTTATATACATTCGTATATAAAAATAGAATACGGAATATCATCACAGTGTTAACGCCTCATTAGTTGGTTTCCATATCGCGCTATCGCATAAAGAAGAATAGCGAACCCAGAGCCCCGAGGTGTCTTGTGTGCAACAGTTAGAACGTCACGGTAGCAGAGTTTAAAGTTGCACTCTTGCGATGTAGACACTTCTACTAACGAGGTCACTCGTCTAACAGTCTACCGCCTGTTCTTCATTAATGCGTCACGATGGTTGGTCTGCATGTCCGTCATTTGAATGGTACTGAAGTGAGCACATTGAAGATGTTTGGAAATTCTAACGGTAGATCTTGAGCACAAACACATGTTACATATGTTCCATATTTTGAATTCATCGTTTCTCTTTAACTGCTTGCTGAAAGAAATGTTATATTTAAAGGGAATGGCTTGTGTTGAATAAATAACTTGGTAAATTAATCTCATTTATTGTTTTTCTGAGCGATGCATAGGAAACGTATGCCAAAAATGAATAAAAGGAATAAGAAAAATAACAGAATATATTATTATGGGAACAAATCGCTATTAAAAAAGGAATACCTGTGAACAACGAGCTCTTTCTACTAAAACAAGTAACATCTGATGTTTCACTCGTTCGTGGCTCGTGGTTTTCCCTTATAATTTTGAAACTAATGGATGTAATTCAATGAAATTTGACATAGACATACCATGATATGTGAAAAGCATGTAAGAAAGAACGGGAATAGCGGCGGCAACCTCTAGTCCGTAGTCGTAAATGCTTGTGATGACCGATAGAGTCCATGGCAGCAGTGTGACGCATCTAACTGTGCTACTGTTACGGATCGTCGATAGTCATCCTGTGTTATAAATAGTATAGTACGTACAGCATAATATGAACGGGTACAAATCAGAACAACGCGTGTTTAATGCCTGCACGTACTGAAAAACTTAGTAGATAAAGATTGGCAAAATCCTCTATTCGGTACCTAGTGAAGAAACTGGAAACGAGAATATTATTGGATGTTCACATATGAGGATGACCGAAACTGCCAGAAGCAATGGTTGGCCGAAGATTGCAGTTACCACAAGCACTTGTCGCTGAGCTGCAAAATAAAGCAAAGCTGTGTGCACGTTGTATGCAGAATTGAAACTTGCTGACAAATAAAGTCCTTGCCATTGACAATGCAGTAAATTGTCAATACTTATTCTGAATAATGGGCTAATCTGGTTCTGCAACGAGGCATGGTTTCGCCTGTGGACACGTCAAAAGAGCGGGGCGCTACATTATTCACCTCATATTCTTCTGTACAACGGTGAATCCCTGAGTTCATGAATCATTTGGTGGACGAATAGCTTCATACTTTCAGCAGGATGGTGTCACCTGTCATACTTCCAATGTCTTTCCCTTCGTTGAAGATCATGTCATTTGCAAGAATGCCCTTTTCCAGCCAGCTTTTTATGGGACATGTTTAAAGGGAAAGTACGCAACAAGCGATGGAAACATTGGGGTATTAATTGAATCTGTGACTGCCTACTTGTAAGATGGAGAGGCGTGTGCTGGTAATTCATTTATGATAAAACAGCTGACATGAAATAATCTTGCTTTGCATATATCAAGGTATGTCTGCGTCAATTTTCACTCAATAAAGTCCTTCAGTTTGAAAGTTATTATAAAAAATCAGGGGCCGAAAGCTAGTGAAACACAACTTAGAAAATAAAAGCATCTAACTGCCAAAATCGTGTTTTTTTGTGAACTATTCAAAAGCGTATAACAGAGTAGTTCGAAGTTAATTGTGGGACATGCTTATTAGTAAGGAGTAGGGGCCTCAATACCGACTAAGTAATTGTAATCGTATAGATGGCTGGACTACTGGCACATTTCTCCTGACTATCGAGCTGTATGAAGGTAACCTAACAGTATTTTAGCGAGTTCCGAAGAAATTTCTTCAAATGTCCATCGATCCTACCTACTGGGCACCAAAAATGACAATTATATATGTTTGTTAACGATCTAGCGGCAATGTTTCATTTTTCTCAACGAAACTTGGTATATAACTATCATTTAACAAACAATTCAATGAGTTCGTTAATCAGCAAAATTGGACTATTGGGGGTGGGGGTTAACCTAAAGCGAAAATTTAAAAATATTTCTAATGGCCACAATTTTTTGTTTTTCTCAACGAAACGCAGTATATGCTATTAAAACAAATTAATAAAAATCGTTTCCGAAAATCAGCGAAATCACACTATTAGGAGTGGGGGTTTACCTGAAACCCAATTTTTATAATAGCTCTAGGAGCATTAATGTTTTTTCGTAACTCTGTATATACCATTTAAATAAACGAAGAAAAATAGTCACTGAAAATCAGGGAAATCGGGCCTTTAGGAGTTTTTTTTTTTTTTTTTGATTGATTGATTTATTTAAGGACGCTCTTAAACAGCTCAGGTCATCAGCGTCCCATTCAACTCAGGGCGTGAAACGGCCGACAAAATTTGCTCAGAGGCCTCTCTTTCAGGCTTGAGGTTGTAAAAAATCCATCGGTCCTGGCCGGGTTTGAACCCGCGTTTTGGGTATAGGAGGCAAGTATGGTAACCACTATACCACCAGGACCGACCCTTTAGGAGTGGGAATATACCTGAATACCGAAATTTAAAAGCGCTCCAGCGTTTAATTTTCTCTCTATTGTTTCAAATAAAAGGACAAATTAACTCAGCATATGAACTCTATTTATAATGATGCATGTGTTTTATATTTAACAAAAGCATTGTTGTGAAGAAAGCAACAGTGAAATATTAATCTCTGTTTGAGAATTATATTTGTATGTAAGACCGCTCTGTAATAACCTTCAGAAAACATTTGCATTACATATTTTTACTACATTAACATTTAAATTAAATTTCAAAGCCACTGAAAATCGATGGAACCTTCGATTGTTTATTGTTGATTGTGTATATATATTTGCTTAGTACATTGTAATTGCAGTTAAATAGTAACGTGTTTTTGCCTTATTGAAACATATGCACATCATCTTAAATACACTAACTCGAAACTTTCTGTTGTTTCTCTGTTTGTAAAGAGCTCAGTTCATAAACATGGTTACGTTTCAAAAGTTTAAAAATACTCGCACAGTACCTTGATCATATATTTAATTTAATTATAGTATGCCACTAATTTTGTGATTTAATCTGAATTAATAATAATTCTAAAATTGTAGTTTCTCTTTTGTGATACTTATAGGTTGCAAGAATTCTAATTTTGTCCCCTAATACCACACAGTAAATCCATAGCTTATTTCATTAATTAATAAGGCCTAATTTGGAGTTTATATTCATTTTTTAAAGTTATTCAACTTGCTGGGTTTACGCATCCCCTGCGTGAAGGACTTTTTAAGAAAGATGCAGAATAGCTGAAAATTTGCCAAATTTTGCAATTAGTGAACTTCGTGAGGTTTGCTATTAGCGATCTTTTTCAGTTAAGCACTACGGACTGTATACAGTTAAGCTTTCAGAGATTTACATTGGAAAACGTCAGCTAATTCCTTGTAAACATAGTACTGTCTGTTTCGACATAAAGTGATTAATGGTACCTTGTCAGCACATGGTGGAGATTTACCCCTGGGATGAAATGAAAGGAGGCGCTCTGGACCTTAAGTTTTATTTCCCAACACTTTACTGCTGCAGATTTTTGAGTAAATTTATACTTGATATCTTAAAACTCTGTTGAAAAAACGATATGTTTTACTTGTGACTAAGGCTATAGTATCAAGTTTAAGATATGCAGAAAGTGTGAAGTTTAAAATGTAGTTACTTCAATGTATTTGTCTAGTTTGTAAAGTTTTCAAGAAATTTAATGCTTATAGATTATATGTAAATTAAGATGTTATAAGAGGGTTCTTTAATGTGCGTAGGCATTGATTTGTACTTTTATATATTATTTATATATAGCTGTTATGTTACAGTTTAATATGAATCATAATTTATTTACAACTGACTTAGCTGCCATAATATATTAAAAAGATGTTATGCTCATGTTTTTTTTTTTTTTTTTTTATTTAGCATTTACTTTTCGTGCTGAGTTTTCTTGTTCGCTCTCCCTCCCTCTCTCTTTTAAGGAAGAATCTAACGGACACTATCCGCGATTGAATGGAAGTATTTTAAAAGGTAAAACGAACCATAATCTTTGATTGTTACTTTAAAGTAAGCTACTATATAAAGTAGCTTTATCTCCGTTCCTCTGTTTGTCATGCCCTTGAATATCGCTTTCTGAATATTCCCTACCGGTATCACGACAGTATATATTCATTCGCGAAGATGACTAGACAGTTGATTCTGGAGTAACACATTTTTGTGTGTAAACATTATTTTTAAATACAAATCAGTTATTCGCGTGCATGCAGAATATATTCAAAACTTTTCTGGTCTTTTGCTTCCTTCCAGAACTGTAATTCACATTATTATGTACAAACTTAAATATACTGGTTCAATATGAAATAGAAACACGGGCAAAAACTTCAGTTTTAATGGAGAAAAAAACTGAGGAAATTAGAAGAATTTTTTACCGTTCGTCAGCAAAATTCCTTTCGAAATTAGCAAAAGCAGGGGTTTCAAAATGTAAAGGAAAACATAAGCAATGAAATTGGAAATATTGCGGTGGCCAAACGGAATCATGCTGTTCAAAATGTACTTTCCTAGTTACACGTTTTAGGAAGCGGAAGTTGAAGTACCAGCACCGGCAGTTGCCCGCTTAGTAACCGAGACGTAAAACACTGCGTGAACGGACAAGTTTTATAACGAAAGTCCAGTAATATGTATTAATTATATAATTGGTTGTAATATATAGCGTGTTTCGTTGTGCGTTGTGTGAATAAGGCTAATTTAACGCCCGTTGAAATCATGTGAAGAGATTTGTCTGTACCCCGCGGTCTGGAAGTCAACAAGGAATATTTTCAGATGTTATACCATATTCCTTATCCCTTGTTGCCCAGTATTAATAACGCTAACGAATAAAGAACAAAAACGATCTACATATGAGCGCTTTTTGTCTTATCCGGTTGTAAACACTTTGGTCACTGCTCATTACTAGCACCTTTTGAGATATAGGCGGTCCATTTTACACACATTTCGCTTATCTGATAAGAGGGTTTTGTTTTAACTTCGACATTAGAGTTTGTAAGTTCGAATTCTAATGATATATATTTTGTTGCAGGAGGGCCTGCCAGCGAAAAGGGCTACTTCGGTCCATGGCAGGTGTGCAAGGAACTACTCTACGGTCGAGAGAGGTGCGGAGCCCAAGTATCGAGGTTCAAACCTGTCTGTAAGTATCGCTTATTTGAAGAATGCTTTGAAAATATACAAAAATTAAATAACTTTTCTTATAAGCAGCTAAGTTTGCTTAGATATTGGGGGTTTTATTTCATTTGTAAAATTTTGGGGAAAAAAAAACCAATTGTTGAGCATTTTTGGTTTTTCACGAGCATTTTTCAATAATGCATTAACATAATATTAAATTGTCACATGCTTACAGCACTAGCAATGTTTATAGAATATTTCCGAAAATAAGACACACCCGTTTAAAAGTATCAGTTTGCAAGACGGAGCGCCAGCTGCGAAGCATTCTCCGGTTGAGGAGCTGTCTCGACAGATCACTTTTGAATCAGGCTTCATTCATAGCAATACAGCAGCGGTTGTTCTATATGCCATCATAAAGTTGCAAGATTAAGCCTATACATACAACAAAGTTCATACCAGATTTAAATTTGTAGCCGTTCCTTTCAAAGTAATCCTCTCGCGCAACAATACACAGCTCCGAGCGCCTTTTCCACTTTGTACAACCTCCCTGGAAGTCCTACTCTCGGAACACATCAAGCACCTTCTTAGATTTGCACTGGATCTCGCTCACGAAGTCAAAACGTCTACCCTTCACTTTTTCTTCATCTTCTGGAAGAAGGAAGACAGAGAAACAAGTCTGGGAAATATGACGGGTGAAAAACTCATTCGTTAGTAACGTTCTGCGAGTGGGTCAGTTGTTGAGACGGAGTATCCAAGTACCTTCACGCCAAGTGTCATGTATATCCTCGGAACATTGTTAACAATATCGTGAGTGGTTCTCGGACGATCTCCATGCACAAAAGTCTGTGTACACCGAAGCAGATTGTCAGCACATCGCTGTAAGAACTTTATGCAAAATCCACTCGATGTGGAAAGTCCGCTAGCTGCAATGCGCGAACTTCTGTGAATGACATGGGTGCAATACCTTCTCATTTCCGGCAGAATGAAACGTTTCTTGGACACGTTTTCTGGAAGATGTGTCGCAGATAATTTGCAGTCACTTGTGGTTTCAACATGAAGGGGCGTCGGCACACTTTACAGTCGATATGAGACAACACTTTTGATGCACAGTTTGGTCAGGTGGTCCTGTTCTGTGGCCAGCTAGGTTTCTCGGATCATTGCAGAATTTAGTTCACGAGATTCCAATCGACACTTTCTGGGTACTAAAATTGTCGCAGCTACTGAAGGTGTACGCTGATCTCCTGGAACGCTAGAGTGTGTGCCACAGTGCATGGTGTGTCGCTGTTAAGCTTGTAGTAATCAAAATAGAGTTGCTTCATTACTAGAGATGGAACAATTTCATCGTAAACAAGATAACAGCATTGTCCGATAAGTTAGGGTACATGATGTTAGAGGGAGGGGTTAGAGTATTCCTGCTATTGTTAACATTGGAACGTTAGGCAGAGTTCAGGCGACTACAATGTATGGTTGATGCTAGGTCAACTTTACCTCCATGGTAGTAAATATTTCATCAGTAATATTTAGTAATTCTAATTTTTTATGTACCCTAATACATATTGTTTTGTTATTAAATATGTTTTGCGTATAGCACATATGTCAGAAGGTGATTTACACTTGATTCATTTTTTTTTTAATCTATCAGAATCCATTTATGAATTTCAAGAGGCAGCATGCATGGCTAACTGGCTAATACGTCAATATAAAATTACTCTGTAATAAAGTACCCGAGATCTATTATTCCTTAGATCAAAACACTCGGCCAACATTCCTGAACAGTCTCTGAAATTTTTGTGTAGAGTTCGTATCCATCCTGTATAAATCTTTACCAGAAGTCACAGAGTTTCTATAAATTGCCAAATAATGTGTTTTCTTAAAAAAAATTGTGGTTTAAGCTAAATAGAATGTATTACTTGGCGATATCCTCAGAGTTTATAATTTAGTAAAATTGTCAATATATGTTGATACCAATAATATTTATTTTTATTAATTTTTTCATTTAAATTATATATATACTTATATACATATACTGTTTTTCAATTTATACCTTTCTTTGTTTGTCTAAGAGAGTAAATCCAGCTACTGCTCTTAAAAATCTCATCTCTTCAGTTTTTATTCTTTTCCTGTCTGTCCTATTCTTAGTTCGATTTTCACTTCTATATGTTGCCATTACCTCTGCATGATACATTAAAACCTAGATAATTTAAACTAGAGACTTCTTCTATTATTTCTTGATATCGTAAATGATTATTATGTTTAAAAGCCATTGATTTTGTCTTTGTTGTTGAAATCTTTAAATTATTATTAGCATCCAATTGCAACTTTCACAGTCCTTGAGGCGATAATGAATATTGTTCAGTGATATTTAAGGGATTCCAGAGCTATATTTCTATAAAATGAAAATATTAAATAAATATAGTAACTTTATCGATTTTTGCATGAAAATTATTAGACCTAATTATTTCAAGTTTCACAAAAGATTTTTTTTTTTTTTTTTATATTTTATAGTTGTATAAAATATATTCAATTTTGAGCTCAATTATTCTAATTTTTTTTCATCCGATTTCACACGGAATTGCCGATATTTACCTTTCGCCGATATTTTCTTTTCTTGAGAAATTCTGAAAGAAAATACAACAGAACTTTCGACACACCTACATAGAATTAATCTTTGAAAAGCGATCAGAATTGTAAGTGCACCAATAAGTAATGATAGGGTACGAGAAACGTTTGTAGATATCGAACTATCAGTGATTGAATTAAAATGAACTCCAAACTATTTCAACTCATTGAAATAGCTTGTAGACTTTCAGGTCTTCATTAAAGTTGCATCCCTACAAATGTGGCGCGGTGCAGAATCTGTTGCTAAGAGATTTACACGGTGCGTGTAATATGTTCCGCGGTTTATGCGAATATGTCAGGTCTGGGTAACTGATATGATACACAGTTTCATCTTGACACTGTACTAACACGTAGCGTTATTCAGTATAGGGTATGTGCTTCAGGCATGTATTTTGATTAAAATAGGCAGTCAAAAGGATACTTAAAATTCTGAAAATAGGCAAGACTAAAATTAAAATAAGTATTCATTAAAAGTAAAAACACAAGCTATATCACTCATTATTGAAAATAGGTATTTAAGATACTTAATAATTTCTTTATCTCATGTCAAATATCTTTGAAAGTGTAAGAGTATGTCATATCTTTAATGTGAACAATCAGTCAGACACAGCTTTCGTGAGTGAAAACTAAATAATTTGATAGTATTAGTGAATATTTAAAATCTGCAGTATTTAGTTCCCCTGCAGTGTAACAGGATATATGAGGAATGGAGTGTGAATCATTTGCGACCATGGAATATTTATCTCCAGTTTGATGTGTGACTCATAAGCTCATTGTCCGTAATGTAAAACAGTGAAGGAATTCTTTTGTTAGTATACAAAGGGTGCCAAAAATATGTACACACTTTCACAATAGATATCCACTTAATATATTTCAAAGTTGGACCGAAAAACAACAATGTGTAGTATGATGTTCTGTAAACAGATGTGACTCACATACATTATGATAGCGTTGCTACGTGACAGGTAAATCAACAATGAACAAATGAAGCCATCATTATCGTAAAGCAACACTGAGCAAATGAAGCCAAGATTATTGTATGATGTTCTGTAAACGAACGTGACTCACGTTTTTAATGCTAGCGTTGCTACAACACAATGGAGCCAAGATTATCGTTTGAATATCGGAAAGCAGTTTTGAAGTAGTATTGGAAAACCGAGAATGTTGTTGAAGCTCAAAGGCAATGGAGACGTGTGTACAGAACAGAACCGCCAACGCGAGTAACAATTGCAAGCATTTGAGATAAATTTGAGACTCATAGTACCGTATGCAACAGGTTACTACACCAACACATTACCATGAGATGTATGTGCATCCCTTGATGACAATCTTTCAAGGCACTGGATAGGACGAAGAGATCCGATTGAGTTTCCACCGCGTTCTCCGGATCTAACTCCGTTAGACTTCTACCTATGGGGAACTCTTAAGGATGCTGTATACCGTAGAAAACCAGCTATACTGGCAGTACTTCGGGAAGAAATTGAAACGGCATGTGCTGCAATCGCTGAGGATACTTTCGCAAACGTTGCTCAATCAGTAGTTCAACGTACTCAGAAGTGTATCGGCGCCGATGGTGGGCATTTTGAGCAACTGTTGTAACTGTAAACGTCTAAGATGATAGTGCTCATCATTTTCTGTTTGTGTGAATTCAATTTTGTTATGGGTATTTTCTTTGCTTGAAGTGTGTATACTTTTTTTTTTTTTTTTTTTTTTTGCCAACATCTATATATTAATTACAAACTCTGAATTTTCGTTATATAACACCATTTGAGTTTAACGACATAATCAAAATATTTCATATTAGTTATAAACAAGTTGTAAATTTTCAAAATATTTAATATTGCTTTTCTTTTATGTTATTTTACATCCCTTATATAAAAGTTAATTGTGAAATGCTTTAATAGACTCTTAAATGGAAATAAATTCTTATGTTACCGTTGTGTATTATTTGAAACCTCATATCTACATTATTATTTGTAATTTGGGGAAAGTAAAATTTATGCTACAAATAAAGGGATGGTTTTTCCTTCCCGGTACCGCTCCACGCCTAACGATAGTTGTAAAGTCCACAGCTATGATGATGATTTAAGTTAATGTTAACACTTATGTAGTTAAAAGATACATTTACTCATCAAACAAAAAGATGCTAGAAGTGCCGCCCTACATTTTCACTTTTCTGGCATCGATTTTGAAATGAACCGTTACAACCTGCAGTTTTCTCTGAGAAATGGAAGAAATTTCTTCACAAACTTTATTTTTTCATTGAATTCATATATACTTTTTCCTTTAATACATCTCAAAGATAAAAATTGCAGGAAACCGAAGGGTCATGTATCATTAGTGATGACTTTATGGTTGAATATTTCATGAATTGCATGCAAGGAGATATGGGCTTATGTACAGTTGCAGAGCCCTTGGAAATTCGCAAACCTCTCTCACATTAACGGGAAAAGGTTTGCAAAACAGTCTGCACATATTACTTCCTATAAATCGCTCGTCGATAATGGCGCAACACACTCATTTTTTTTTTTTTTTTTTTTTTTTTTATCTTGCAGGGGTTACTGGTGAAACAGGTTAGTTTGCTTATGAACTCTAGTGTTGGTTCAGTGGAATCGAGATTTGTTCCTAAAGAAAATTAGATTAAGGTTAATTCAAAAACCATTCACAAAAATCTACTGCTATATGCAGGGTCACCCGGTTTAGTTGTTGCACTACAGTAATTTTATAGGGTTTTAACTTCAGTATCTTTGTAGCCGTTGGAACAGAAAATTGCTGAGGAAGACATAGGGAACGTCCCACAGCATTTCCAATGCTATACAACTTTTCTTTTGTGTGTTTTGCAAATGACTGTGTAGGTTTTTTTTTATCAAGGATACTTCCCATTTCACGAAATTTATATACCAATCTGTGAATGGAACTTCGACTTGGAATCTTTCTTGAAACAATCTCCGTACATCACGTGGCAATTCTATACGCACTCACTAATCGTAAATAAATACCCTTTGAGGAATAGCATTCCTGAATTCAGCATATTAACTTAATTAATACCGCCTAATGAACATCCCAATGTTCATAGAGATAAACTCGTATTGACCTCCACTCCGGCTTCCGGCCGGGTTTCATGCAAGGGACGAGAGGTCAACAGCTGTTAACTGTACATGGGGCGATCCCGCGAGGGATCATAATCATAAGTATCATAAGTATAAATGTGACCTACTAACATAAATATGTCATAATGTATCCTTTTATATAATGATAGTATGGATTAAAAACTTACATATTTTATGTAATATGTTCAATTTTCGGAGATATCAGGTAGTCACAAAGCCTAGTCAGAAAGATATAAAGTATTTTGTATATTCTAATTTCATTAAAAATTAAATTCTGGTTATTTTATAATATTTTATTGAAATTTAAATTCCTCCTCTTCAAAATAGCTTTTTGAAGATTATTTTCGGAATAAACTTCTAGGGAATTTAAGGAGGAATGTGTTTGACCTTTAAAGGTAGTTAATACGAGGGGCATCCAGAAAGTAAATCCCAATCGCGCCTAGAGATGGCACCACTAGTCGGATAGGAATGCGCATGCGCAGGAATAGAGAGGAAGTATGTGAGAATAATGCACTAAAGTTTCAGCCTTGTGACGGTCGTGGTTACCGCGCTGTGCTAGGAGAAAATTGCTGCTCTGATATTGTCTCCCGCCAACTGCGAGGTTCATGCAGAGATCCATCGCCAATTGTGTCGAGTGTATGGACACGACATTATGTGCGACAGTATGGTAAGACGATGGTGCAGGCAATTCACTGAAATATTCACCACGACGACTGTAGTGGCCTACCGTCCCTGGTGACGGCAGAAGTGTTGGAAAGTGTGCGGCAAGCAATTGAACAGAACCGGCGCTTCACAATTTCAGATCTCTCTTGTCAAGGCTTCCGGGAGACAATTTCGTGCACAAGGGAGCGAGACATCTGGGGAATTGACAAGAGAGTTCTGAAATTGTGAAACGCCGGTTCTGCTCAATTGCTTGCCGCACACTTTCCAACACTTCTGCCGTCACCAGGGACGGTCGGCTACTACGGTCGTCGTCGTCGTCGTTCATCCTTCAGTGAACTGCCTGCACCATCGTCTTACCATACTGTCGCACATAATGTCGTGTCCATACACTTGACACTATTGGCGATGGATCTCTGCTGGACTTTGCTTTTGAGCGTGCAAACATCGGATGACTGCACGTTGGCGGGAGACAATATCAGAGCAGCCATTTTCTCCTAGCACAGCGCGATAACCACGGCCGTCACAAGGCTGAAACTTTACTGCATTATTCCCACATACTTCCTCTCTACTCCTGCACATGCGCATTCCTATCCGACAAATGGTTCCATCTCCAGGCGCGATTGGGACTTACTTTCTGGATGGCCCTCGTATATAGCTTCTGGTTAGAAACCTTGACCTTCATGACTTCCATAAATATCGGCGTTTTTTCTATCAGACAGATAAAAATCCATAGTTCAAATTGTTCATATGCTTAGGCGTTTTACTGCAAAAATAAATGTAAGATAATCACAGATGAATCGCTGTATAGTAATCATTGTAGTTAAGTCTTAAACTTAACAGCATATATTTTATTTTCTGAATAACAAGTGCATAAAAAGTAAGTGTGTTTGTTTGTTATTTATAGTGGCAGTATGGATAGCAGGCATTGTTGCAGCGATAGGTGTCACCATCTTGGGTGTGTTCTGTGTGCTCAGCGTATTCCAGCTAGCGATGGTGACGTCACGGGAACGCGTTGTGATGTCATACAGCATCGTGGTGATTGCCAAGCTCGCTCTAGTGCTTTTAGCAAGTAAGTTATTTCCCTCACTCTAACTTTAAGTGTATGGGCTGTTCAATAAAGAATGGTCTTAATATATCCTTGTTCATGTTCATAGTAGTCTCCATTAGATGCAATGTATCTGTCCTAACGTTTCTGACAGTCTTCAAAAACATACTGGCAACCGTCTTTGACAGGTCTTTCAGAATCACTTTCGCAGCCTCCACCACTGCTTCTGATGATGAAAAATGCCTCCCACCAACTTTCTTCAATTTGAAGAAAAGACAAAATTGATAGGGAGCTAAATCTGAACTATAGAGAATGTGAGGGACACACTTCACATTGATTTTTGTGAGATATTCAGCAACAACATTGACGATGTGCTGCCGTATATTACCCTAGTGCAGCATCCGGGAAAATGTGGACCTTTTCAACACATCTCCATAGTATTGTTCAATTACATGTGCGCAGGTACCACATGCTGGTAAACCAATCCTTGATTAATGAAAATTGAGAAGACCATAACTTATCCAACAGAAGCAATCACCTGTGTTTTTTCACGTTGGTGACCACACAAAGCTTTGCTAGTTGCTTTCAGGATGTAGCCAAAGTTTCATCAGCAGTGAGAGAAACTCATCATCTTCCTGTACGCGAACGTCTGTTTGTTCGGGAATCAGCAGTCTTGAAACCCACCGTTCAAATACACGTCTCATATGCAACGTTTAGTTACTAAAGCGTGGGTGACACCAAAGCGAAATTTGCAGAACTTCTGAAAGTGTCCTTAATGTTATCTGGCGATCCTCTCTCACAGTGAGGGCAGCGGTGTTAATGTTTTCTTCCGCTAGAGCACAAATTACAGCCCAAAATCCACCTTTCTTTGACACTGATTGCCTCCTTTCTTTAAACATGTTACATCTTTGAGCTGTGCTATAGGAACAAACTTCCCATTGACCTCCTGTAACTTTGCATGGCTTCAGCTGAAGGTTTTGTTCTGACGAAAGCAGAATTTCAGAGCAACTTTTACTGTAGGCGGAACTGAACATGTTCAACTTGCACACTCCTCTCAGGCGGTAACCTGAAGTGACAAAAATGAAATTAGTACCACCTGTACATTAAGCATTAATATAATGATAATTCTTTATTGAACAACCTTCTGTTTTGATTAAGACACGTACTTTACTATTTTATTAAATCTTGTATTTTTTCGCTTCAAGGTATAACGATAATTACTGTGCTATTCTAAATGCGTGAAGGAGCTAAATAGGTTAAGCAAGAGATTTTGTAGCTTCTAAACCCACGAAAAGAATCTTTACATATCTACTTTAAGGAGTCAGCCAATTTATTCCTTCCCCCGCCTTAAATGCGAAGAGATAACTTTCAGTGCGTATACAAGTTTCAACTCCTTTGTCTACTTATTTACCGCAACTTAGGATGGGTTGCTTATTGTTTAAAGTTAAATTTATTACATTAATTTTTACCATTTCACTTATGTGACGCCATCTTAAAATCGACCAATTAAACGAAACAAACTTTTGAATTTTGACCAATCACAGCTGGATATCACAGTGAAATTATCGAAAAAAAATATCAAATACGTTTTATCACGCAAGGTGTATTTCTCTTGTGGCAATACCTCTACTATATAATTTCCGAGTTCGCATCACTGACCTCTTTTCTGTATTTTCATTAATTGTAAATTTAAGTAACTTAATGTGTATTCACTCAAGCAGTTATTTTTGCGTATTCAGCCAAACAGTCTGAAATCATTTTGTAAATTATGTAACAATATCTGCCCAAGCAACCATAAACGCGTTATTCAGAATGGTAAAATATTCTCTTTCGTTTGTTTTTCTCAGTTGGTATTAGTAAATCGAACGGTAGCGACTGAAATAGTCGACTTTCTTCTGTTTCATTCTCAAGGTTTCTCGTTAGGTAGGTGTGCATAAGTGTATAACATTTTATATAATTGTTAATATTCTGTGCGCGAATTTCAAATATATTTTACTTTTTTTTCTTATTCTACTCATGAAATAGTTCCAAACCGTGTTTGGCTTTTCTCTACGGGCATTACTAACAATCGACATTCGTCTGTTGCTAGATGAAAGTGAAATTAAATTCCCTCAAAAAAAAAAAAAAAAAACTATCAGCTTTTACGAGTTTTGTTGAGCAAAATAATTGCAGAAGAACAATCTTAAAAGTCATTGTAAACTATGGCGTTATTTCCTTTTGTTTTGTGTTAATTTTTCATTCATTTCGTTTATGTTCTGAATGTTTTCTGTGCCAAATGTTGCCATGATTGCTACGTAGTTTTGTAGTAACCGCCAATAATGAGCAGGAGACCAATGCAGATTGGTTTTGTTTTTCTCGCCCAGTAAACGAATCGAAGTAGAGATGATAGAAATAAAACAAATTAATATAGGAAAATAAATTATTACGTATTATTTTTAAGTACCATGCTATGTACATTCAATCGTCAGTCAAGCTCGTTCATTGGCTGAAAAATGCTCGCATAAATCATATGTTGAACTTCATCGCCTGGTCGTATAATAATAATAATAATAATAATAATAATAATAATAATAATAGGAAATATACTTTCTTTGCATTATGTCTCATTAAAATTAAAGTGAAACTACAGTGAGGTTATTTGAGTTATGTGCGCGCGGCTACCTGCTGGGAGGCAAGTTGTCAAGAGCGTATTATGCATGTTCAGGTAGCAGCTTGTAGTTAGTTTAAGCGAGACAGTTCAGTTTTCGTGTGTTATTCGGCGCTTTAATTATATGTTAATTGTTCTTCGTTAGTAATGCCACTACACACACACAGAGTCTTGGAGAACGTGAAAACGGATTCTTGCAGAGGAGTAATAAAACATTTCCTAAGAAATTGTCCTGACAATTGTGTTCAAGGGAGAGAAACTGTCTGCCAACTTGTTAAAATTACAATATAAGAAATTTACGTTTTTTTTTTAAGTATGATCAGGTATTATGTAATTGTAAGTGTTTGAGAACAATATGTAACAAATAAACAAATTATTCACGTTATAAACTGCTATGTGCGTTGTACACAACATACAACTGATAGATTGTATTTTATTTCTAAGTGCCCACTTCTACTTTGAACATAGAATGTCCCTGATATCCTTGAGGATACGAATTACATTTATTAGGAAACTACTGTGCGATCAGTTTTGTTTTCCGCCGCATAGTTTTGCCTATGGATGAGCTGGTTCGCCGACCAGCTCGGGCTCGATGAAAAGCAGGAAGGTAAAACAATAAAACAAACCAACCATACAACAAACCAATTTGAGGCTCGTTACTTACCTAATTATTTAATGAGGTGTTGAAATTGTCCGCCTTCATTCTCCACACATTTTTAGCAACTCTTTAGGAAATTATTCTTCATTGGCTGTAGTTCATTTTGAGAAATCCGGACTATTTCCTGACGAATATTATCTTTGAGTTCTTGTATGGTGTGCTGGTTCGGTTTTTACATGACATTTTTTTAGTTTAAATCTGAGATGATAATCGCACGATGTTAAATCGGGGAACTGAGGGGGCCAAAATCCGTACACTTTCTTCTGAAAACACATTGTGAATTGCTCTCATGGAATTATTGGCAGTGTGAGCATTGGCAGAGTTCTGTTGAAAAAACACATGTCGGTTAATTCTCTGAAAAAGGGGGTTACTATGGTATTCACATAAGTAACAGAGTCAGCTGTTGGTCCTATGATAATTTCACCACCGAGTTAACACATAGTCGTACATAAAGACACTCTGCGCTGTTGTAAACACACCAGGCATAATACACATTATGTATATTATCTAATTAAGAAACGAACAACACAACATACACCTGGGAACAGCTGCGCTACGACGGCGACAGTCAGCAATGCCAATAAGTAAGCAAGCAGTCTTTCTATCTTCTCCATGGCGGGCAAACGAGAGGGGACAATACCCCGCGCCACGGAGGAAAGCATCACTGATCACATTGTACATCATTGTTTCATTCTGTAGGGCTTCTGAACTCGGCAGAGCTTGTTCAACTCTGATCGAATGTTGTACTCGAGTGAATTGAGACAGGTGATATTTGACAATCTTCCTTAGATATAAATGATAGAACGAATCCTAAATGTGCTAATGTCCAATCCGAATCCTAGAAGGCTCTCGAATCTCGTACACTCTTCATATAAGAAGTAAAAGGATAAAAAAAGCATTCTTATTTAAAATTAAAAGAATGTAATCGGATAACGCCAAGCGTATGCTGTTGGCGTGTTCGCAGAGAGTGCTGGGCTTTAGACTGAATAGTGCAATAAGTGTAGATGGCCTCTGGATTTTAAAGCTAACGTAAATTTTACTAATCGGCGAGCTGTTGTAAAAGAATAATCACTCTGCACAGATATCGCTACCATAAATAAATCATAACGCTCGGACCATAAAGAAAACAATTAAATTACGTCTCCTAGCGTTGGTTGTTATTTTTTTTATCAGTGTTTAATGCCCGTTTTAACACTGAAGCATCACAGGCGGTGGACACTCATGATATATGAAGTGGTAAACTGGGAAAGAATGTTTTTTAAAGGAAGGAAGCGTTCCAGGCCTAAGTTTAGGGTACCTTCCCAGCATTTGGCATTATGAGGACTGAGGAAAACCTGGAAAAAACCTCAGTCAGGGAGAACGTCTTGGCGGGAACCAAATCCCAGACCTCCCGCTCACGAGTCTGCGCCTTAACGATCTCGACCATCCATGGCGTTATATATATCTCTCACGCTTCTTATCGATTAATTCTTTTGAAAAAAAAAGGGAGGTTAGTATGGTTTTTACGTAAATAACAGAAGGGACTGTATACTCTCCTTTGCACTTTTTTTAATTCTTTGCAATGCTATTTCATACCATCTTTACTAATTCTGAATACATGCTAAGCGTAAATATTTAGAGCAATTTTAAAGCCTGACTATTTAATGTGTTTTCCTGACAATTTCGAGATTGTAGGTTGCACTTTTTTCATTAAAATGAAGAATTACAATGTAATAAAGTTGAACCTTAATACTATATATATATATATCGAAATTGTCAAGAAAACACACTAAATAGTCGAGCTTTAAAATTGCTCTAAATATTTACGCTTAGCATGTATTCAGAATTAGTAAAGATGGTGTGAAATAGCATTGCAAAGAATTTAAAAAAGTGCAAAGGAGAGTATACAGTCCCTTCTGTTATTTACGTAAAAACCATACTAACCCCCCCCTTTTTCAAAAAATTAATCGATAAGAAGCGTGATCATACATTTTTTTCAACAGGACTCTCCCACTGCTCACACTGAGAATATTTCCATGATAGCAATTCACGATGTATTTCATAAGACAGAGTTATTAGTAGGGATTTATGGCCCTGTGGATCCCCCGATTTAACAGCCTACGATAGTTGACTCCGGGGTAAATTAAAATAGGCTGTGTACAAGCCAAACCATCACATCATACAAGATCTCCGGGAAATTTCTACAGCTTCACCTTCTGGAATCGAACCCAGGATCTCCGTATTAGAGACTCTAAGGTTATATTTCTCGTGATACTTTCTAGTTTCTTTGTGTAGATGCATAGAGTTTTTTATGAATAATCCTCTTGCTGTTTAAAGCTGGTCTTCTATCGACAAATATTCCGGTTTTTTTTTTTTTTTTTTTTTGTGTGTCGGAAGTACATTTTTTAAGTTTATCGCGAACAAAGGGAAAGCACGGAAAGTTTTAAGATATTGGATTGAAAGTGTATAGAATGTACTTTCAAATGAAACAGGCCCCGAAGTTCAGTTGGTGAACGATAGTGGTGAAGAATGGGGGTCACGACATATGTGAAAATAGATTTCCCCGAGGCAGGAATGCTCGAGAATACTACACAGAGCAACGGAAGCACTGGATGTATGTGCCCTGCCCTATCGAACAGTAGCTAGGTGGACACCGGCGTTCCCATCGCATGCAACGAACCGTCCGATTAGCTTAGAGACTACTTCAAGGGCTGCTAATCAACCGCGGACTACCAGCGAGACCCGTTCTGTAACGGATTTGCAACACTGACGGTATTTGTGTGTAAGTTTTGCTCAGGCCATAATAAACGAATGTTGTCCGGTTGCCTGGGTTTTGCTTCTTCCCTACGAGGGTCGCCTACAACCAGCTTTTCGTTGGTGACACCACTTGGCTGTAAAAGCCATATACTTTCAATCATATATCTTAGATTTTTCGTGTTTTCCCTTCGCGAAAAAAAAATGTCCCTTGTATATTGGGTCATTCTTTATAGTAGTACGGCAAATCAATAACTAAACTAAATACAAACAAAGGTGAATGTAATAAAATGTAATGCTTAAGACATTTTTAATCTGCAAAAGTACATCATTTTCTAGTAAAAACATGTTAGGCTATCAATTATGAACAATTGAAGCAGCATAGTGACCTCTAGTGATAGCTCTTACACAGAAGCCCAAATTCCGTTTAGTTGCGGGAAACCTATGATCGCCCCAGGCAGACTCTAGCATCCAGGTTCAATATAAGGTTTTCAAGTGGATTTTCATTCCAAGCTCGTATGAATAGCTTTGGATCGATGAGCAGTATTTCAGAGTTATTAAATGCTTCACAACCAGCGCAGTCAATTGTTTGCAAAGCGGAACACAAAGAAAATGTCTGCTGCAGGAGAAATTTTCCAGACGTTGGAGTGGTAATTCTATACGCAGTTTCTCTCAACTCGCAAATTATCCGTTAATTTCCATATTGATGTATCTTAAGTCTGAGATGTGCATTGTATAAGGAATATAAAGTGTGTTCGTTTAATGAAACATAAGCACAGTTAGAGCGTATATGAAAATAAAGGTTCGTTTTCTTTTATCTCTATTACTCTTTACCTGCTTCCTACGAGTATTCATTTCGGTCACTGTTAGCGATATGTACAGTGTGGCAGGAAATTCTCTGTACCCTAAATTTGAAAGCATATGGTTATGTACAGCGTACCTTCTGTGAATCCAAAATGTTTTGTGGGTTCGTGCGTGATCGTAGAACAGCCTTTGCATCTTCATGTCAGGTTCTGTCAGCATATCCTCCCAATTAGGGCCTTGGCCTACTGCTGATCAGCACACTACACCCTGCCGGTGATCGAAGGTCTTCACATCTCCTATCGGGTTGCTCCCCAATTGTCCTTAACGAGGTTGGGTGTACCCCATTCCAGAATGCTCTTACAAAAGTTCTAAATGTGTACATGATCAAACCCGGGCCTCTGACCAGCAGCGGCAACACTTTTTTATTTATTTGACAATTTAAGGATCCACTTTAACATCTCAGGTCATCAGCGTCCCATTCAATACAGGGCATGAAACTGTTTATAAATTTTGCTCAGAAGCCTCTTCTTTCAGGCTTTCGGAAGAAAGACATTCTTGAGATATTTACGCCTCAAAAGAATCCATTGGCCCTGACCGGGATTGAAGCCACAATATTGGGTCTACGAGGCAAATATCGCCAAGGCCGGAAATGGTCGCAACAGCATATCAGGGATGACAATTTCAAATGCTTGTACAAACTGCGTCTTTCATTTGTTCGTTGTAGGTGTATCGGCTTTTTCCCTCCTCTTCTTTCTCAATCACCAGCCGGCACACAATGAAAATGAAGTTCCTACGCACCTACGGATATTTGGCGGAACCTCAACTGCGATTAGATTTAAGCCTTTGCGACGGGTAGAAAGCCAACACGCAGCCACTTGGGCATACCGACAAGTGCACATTTTCTACGGCAGTAAATATTATAACACCAGAAATCAATTGTCTGAATCCAGAAACAGTAGAACAACTCTATTTCAAAACACACATGGAATATTTTCGTGCGTTTATATATGTATTCCTTTGTAAATAAATGCCACTAGAGTGCATTATCAAATGTGGTGAGTTCAGAACTTTTTGCAGGCCAAGGCAATGGAACTGGAGATTTTTAGCACCCAAGTTTAAACCAATGATTTGGGGAAATTTCATTCAGGTGTCTACAGATGTTCAAAGCGAAATAGGTTGCTGTTGAAGCCAAAAGGTGAGGATAACTCCATTTGCAGTCTACTTTAGAAGCAATCACTCGTCGGTCGTTTTCTGATGGTGCTGATTAACAGCGCCAAATGAGGACTCAAAGTGTTTCGCTGCCATCCCATCCCACATCATCAATGAGGTGTATTGTTGTCACTTTTCTTGAAAGTTTGAGGATTTTCTTTCGCCCAGAGTGCAATCTTCTTATCGTTTGAAATGAGAAAGTGTTCAAGCTTTAACTCACATCAATCCAAGCCAGAATTTGTTAATTCATAAACCTTGGCTAGACAGAATCCCTAACTCTGCAGAACGTTTGAGTGTTGAATCGATGTCTCCACAGCGGTACAAGTCTCAGCTCGATTGCTCAGCCTGAAGCAAGGAAGACGCTTCCCGTAACATAAACTTTCATCTCCATCCCAATAACGTTTGCCGTGACGGCGATGGTTTGTTAAAACGCATCACAAAGTTATTCATGATGTCCTCCATTGTTTTCCCAATGAAGGGAGGTTCTGGGGGCACTGTTGGGAGCACTGCATGTGTATCACCTATTCAAACACTTACGGCAGTTCGTTCTCATTGTGTTAACAAAATCAGAATATTAATATTGAACAGTTGGACGTTTTAAATTGTATATTTAGTTAAGTTTTAGTGTAGGGTGTTACATATATTTTCCTACTAATCATATACAAATAATGGATATACCACAATAACAAAAGAAAGGAAAAATTATATATGCTAAAGCTCGAGGAACTGAGAATATTGATAGCTGCATGCGATGAGTCGAGACAATAACATTTAGATTAAAACAAACTAAATGTATTCCACTATACCGGTGTTCCAGTGAGAACAAGTACAGGGGTAAGGAGAAGGGGTTGAAGCTGGCAGGTCTTCTCTGTCTACTGCAGGAAAAAGACCAGAGCGTACAGAAGTGGATTCGAATGTTTTTGACAAGAATGCGATACGCTGCTGCACAGACGAATTTTATTTAGTGAGAAAGTAACTTCATACCTATCCAAAATTTATATGATATTCGAAAAAGGAAGAATTGCATTTCCTTAAGGGTTCGCTCTCTGAAACGAGTTCTTAAAGAAAGAGCTATAAATGGAAAAAGTACCAAAATTAAAGGAAAATATTACTTGAAAAGTCAAACATAAATGGAATAGCACTATATCTGAAAGCAATACGCCGTTTTAGGGAACAGAATCGTACTATTGCATATATACAAGAGCACAGTATTATATACAATATATTTCTGTTTCCCTAGTTCTTGTTATTTTAGTTACATTGTCCTAAGAGTATTATTTTTCATTTATAACATAAAAGAAAAATAAAAATAAAGTAACACTATTAGCAATGTAACAAATTAACAATAATTATAACAATAAAAACACTCAGAAAAAATCGCACTTGAGATCGCTATATTTCGGACTCGTGGAGTCCTTCTATGGCAAGAAGGACACTTATCACCGTCACTTGTCTTCTTGCCATAGAAGGACTCCACGAGTCCGAAATATAGCGATCTCAAGTGTGACTTTTTTTTTGTGTGTGTTTTTACTATTATAATTACTGTTATATATTAATGACACTTGGATGGACAATAGTTTAACAATTAGGAAATGCTGGAAAAATGAAAGTCAAGCTGGTGTATTTACTAAGCCGAATTTCGAACCTCCTCATTGTCGTCCATGCAGAATCCAAAATGATGATTGTGAAGAATTCATTATTAATTTTTCAAGCAGGCAAAAGCTCGTAAGATTATCATGGTTGATTGAATTTCAGACACTTTGAGTTTTGGATTAACAATCAGCTTCTTCCCAACCTCCCAGGGGAGAGTGTGGTGATTATGGATAATGCTCCGTAAAATTCAAAAACAAACTCTTTTCGAAATACACCGTAAAAGAAGAGGTGAAATGTGGCTGCAAAATAACATTTCTCGTTCGTGAAGATATGAGAAAATCTAAATAAATGACAACAAAAGTGTTTCGCATTGACGAAAAATTACAAAATCACATGACCATAAAGCATTAAGTTTGCCCACGTACATGTGTGAACAGAACCCCATTGAGCTTGCGTGTTCCAAAGTAAAACTCTTGCTAAGATGTTAGTGGGGAAATTAATATGCAAACGTTACTGAAACATATGCTTATGGCTTTTTCTTCCTTCACTTCTGAACATGGGCGCCGACTTCTGTTACATACTGGGGGGAGTGGGCAACCTCCCTTTGTGATATTTGTAAATATACACAGCAGTGATATTAATAACAACACAAGTTTCTAAATGTTCACTCCGCTGTAATTAAACATTAAATCTCTATTAATCAACAGATAAATTAATATAAAGTAACAGGTTTATGATGTGTAGTGACCTGAAATGAAGTTTATGAATTTGTTCAATTATATTTTATTAATTCGTTATTAAATTAGGAAATGTTAAACGTATTAACTTCAGCCTGTAAGCGGTCAATGTTTTCTAATAGCATCATAGCACAGGCTCTGTTTATGATACATGCGCTACTCGTGAACCATATTCCTCTGATTAGCCATCTCTCCAGCTCCCAACTAGTACATACAAGCGAGTAAACGATCTTGCTACTAAAAACATCATGTCACTATATATTTTGAGCGGCAACTGTTTGAGTTTCTGATATAATCACCAAAATTGCATCTCAAAAGAACGAGAGCAAGATTGACTGCCCCTACGATTATTATCGCATTCGTATTACCTTCATCATTCAAGTCGGTCCTGGTCGTGTAGTGGTTACCATACTTTCCTTCTAAACGGTTCGAATCCGGCCAGGACCGATGGATTTTTTTCCAGCGTAAAAATCCAAAGTATGGCTTCCTTCGGAAGGGAAGTAAAGCCGTGGGTCCCGTGTCGTACATTTACGGCACGAAAAAGAACCTCAAGCCTGAAAGAGAGGCCTCTGAGCAAAATTTATCGGCCGTTTCACGCCCTGAGTTGAATGGGACGCTGATGACCTGAGCTGTTAAAGAGCGTCCATAAATAAATCATTAAAAAAATGCTTCATTCAAGAATCTAATACAGTGTAAAGGGACATTTCAGCCACCCAGTAGAACCCGTTTCGAATATCTGAGCAGCTAATATCCTGAATACTGCAATGAATTTGTGGCAAACAGCCAGGAATGCATTACAGAATGCATGCAATATCCCCCTTCTCCTAATTCCTGAACTTACGCTAAGGGAGGGAAATAATCTGTAAAAGGCCTATCTGGTATTCATGCTGTAATAATGCAATAATATGCACATAACATTAAAATCTTGTATTTATAGATATTTAATTTTTAGTTTGTATATATGAATTCTATAAATTCATATATTTGTCACACAGAATCAGAAATATAAAAATAGTTGTTTAGAATTAATATTTAAGGTAAATGCAGTCAATAAATCTAAACATTTTTGTGTTCTTTTATATAGAACAACTGAACAGAATAGCAAAAATAAAATGAGTATAACTTTTTATGCAGAAAAAAATACCAAGAATTTTCCAAAATACTGTATTACGAGAGTAAGTTATTAAGTTGTGGGTACTACATTTTTGATTGAGGAAATTGGGGCTGTTGCCAATAGATGGCAGCATTAGTCAACATAACAGTAGCGAAACAGCAGTTGCAAGATGGCATCGGCTCTGAGTGAGTGCACAGCAGCGCTCCATTATGCGATTTTTGTGGGCAAAACAAATAGAATCAAAGAAAATTCATAAAAAATCTGCTTCCCATCCGTCACATCAAGATATTTATAATTGGATGCCGAAGTTCTCTGAAGGGCGGACACATATGGAAGTCAAAAAGATAGAAGGATTCTTACGTCTGCGTGTGCCTGTTAATCATTGCTGTGCGGTTCGATTTCCACCAGGACCGTCTTCCCTAACTGAGGTTTTTTCCAGGTTTTCCTCACTCCTCATAAATTGCAAATGCCGGGAAGGCACCTTATACATAATCCTGGAACGCTTCCTTTAAAAAAATCCTTTCATATCATGTATCATCAGTGTCACCGTCTGTGATGCCTCAGTAGTAAAAACGGGCGTTAAACACTACTAAAAATATTTCTGTGCCGTGAGATAGATTCCTTATTTTGATGTTGTAAATAGAGTTTTCTTATGACGAATCCTCTTGCTGTTTAGAGCAAGTCTTCTATTGATAAATATTCTGCCTTTTATTTGGAGTAGCAAGCGAATCTGTTAAACTTGACTATCCACCATCTTCATTTCTAGAATCAGCGTATCAGATTTCACTGGCTCATTTATTGCAAATTTCAAAATACAAGCCCATGTTTGGGAATTTTTTTCTAATGTTGAGGGGTATGTCCCAGTCGTTTTAGGTGGTAAATTCGTTTCCCTGCTGCTAAGTGATGTAGTGTAGGTGTGGTTCATAATGCTGGAAACATAAGGGTCTCTGTTGTTTGAAACAAACGCTTCTTCAGGAATGCCCTATCATTAATTAATTTTATTTAATCCCTACAGACTATAGACATCGCGAAAATATCAATACAGTCAAAGCGATTATAAATAAAGCGTAAAAATTGTGTAAAGCCTCGTATTACCTGGGTCACTGATCTAACGGTTGGAGAAGGCTTCGGACCTAATAATTTACAATAACAATGACTGTGTCAGCCTTCACAGAGCCTATTTATGAATCGCAGCAGGACTTAGAACTTCGTTCTTAAGAAAAATGTCTTCTAATAATCACAAACTGTTTCTATACGTACACAGGGACCGTAAATAAACACTCATTGTGGAATAAAATACAATGCCATAGCTTTCTTAGCACATACTGTACACTTGAGGTTTAACAGCCGTTTAGCTGAGACTGGTGCGCGTTCCCACGAAGCTCGTGATTCCCCACCCATTTGCGCGGAAACTCATAATATGCTCACCCAGTGGGAGTGACCTAGTTGAGTTTACAAAAATAATGGACTAAGCGAATTCACCAGTTTTGAATAGCTTTTAATAAAAATGAATATAAAATCCAAATTAAGCCTTATTAATTAATGAAATGAGATAAGTTATGGCATTATGGTGTGGTATTAGGGGAACAAAATTAGAATGCTTGCAACCTTTAAATATTACAAAAGAGAAACCACATTATTATTATTATTATTATTATTATTATTATATTTAATCATTGTTGTTGAGATTAAAAAACAAGAATTAAATGTGTACTATTAATTAAATTAAATATATGACCACAGATAACAAAGCTATATTTTATGGGTATTTTTAAACGTAACTATATGAACTTACCATTGATAACTTCACACTCATTTAAATAGGAAAAAACAACAGAAAGTTTCGAGTTACATTGTGTATATAAGAAGATACTTTTCATATCTTTCAATAAAACATGTTATATTTAAAAATAATTTCGATGCACTAAGAAAATATACAATATCACCAAAGTACAATCGAAGTTTCGTCGATTTTCATTGATTTTTAAATTTAATTTATGTAAATATTATTGTAGGAAAAAATATAACACAAACGTTTTCTTGCTCCCTTACATACAAATATAATTCTCAAACACAGATTAATATTTCAGAGCTGCAATCTTCACGACGGTACTTTTGTTAAATATAAAACATGTTCGACGTTACAAATACAGTTTATATGCTGAATTAATTTCTTATTTTATTTTAAAACAATATAGAGAAAATTAAACACGAGCACTTTTTAAATTTCGACTTTCGAGTATACCTTTACTACTAATATTCCAATTTACCTAATTTTCAGAAGCTATTTATCTTATTTATAGTGAAGAAGTAAATATTAATCCCTATAGATCGATTTTTAGATTTGGGCTTAACCCCCAATAGTTTTTCAGGTGTACCCCGAATCCTAATAATTGATAATGTTCAAAAACTATTTTTCTTATTTGATTTAAATTGTATATGCCGAGTTTTGTTGTGGAAAAACAATTATTGGTGCTGCTAGGTCGATTTTTAAATGTTGAGTTTCGGGTAAACCCCCCCCCCTCCTAATAATCTGATTTCACTGATTTTGGAAAACTGTTTTCCATACTTTATTTTTATACGAAATTTCCTTTAAAAACGTTTAAAATTACAGCCGCTTGCGTGATTTTTAAATTTCGCTTTAACCCGCAAAAGTTTTTAGTTTCATCCCCACTCCGAGTGGTACAATTGCCATGATTTTCGAAAAATACTTTTATCAATTTGTTTAAAAGTTTTTTACTCAGTTTCTTTGAGATAAAGCAAAAATTTCAACCTCTAGAGCGTCATTTATTATTATTATTATTATTATTATTATTATTACTAATAATAATAATAATAATAATAATAATAATAAATTTTGCTTAAGGTTAACCCCACCCCCTAATGTTCTAATTACGCTAGTTAACGAACTCGACGAATCGTTTGTTAATTGATGACTATGTGCCGATTTTCGCTGAGAAAAAACAAAAATTGCGACCGCTAAAGAGAGAACAGGCACCATATATGCATATTTTCAACAAAAAGTATATATACATACATATTATAGTATATAGTAGTAGGTACAATCGATGCGGACCTGGATAGGTTAGTAAAAATGCTTTCCAGTTATACAACAGCAATAATTTAACATTCCTTCTGAATTCATTAAAAAATAATAAAATAGCCGAAAAATAAACAGATGTGTTAGGATGACTACCGCAATTCATTCATTCCTTCGGCATTTACTTTAAAAAAAGATATTGACAAGTTACTAAAAACAAATAATTAAAGCAAGAATAAAACTTTTAACAATAAAAATACATCTACAAACTATTCTAAATAAAATAAAATAAAAACAAAATAAAGTTTTAGAACGCAACCAACCAAACAAATCTATTTCCTTTGAGAAAGAACTTGTCATATGCAATTTTAATTACTAAATAACGGGAAATGTTTTTGCTTAAAGTTTTTCTAATGATTTGGCGTCGAAACATCGTAAATTTTCCCTATTTCGCATATTAGATTTTTTTTTAAAATTTTTCTCAATAAATAAATGCAGATGTCGGCTTTTGGAAACAGACACGGTAATATAAATAGAATATATGGAAAGAGAATACTACAGAGTCTGGTCCAGATATCTGACGTTTATAAATCGTACTGGAGACAAAGCTGTTTTTTAAACTAAGCGACAAAGAGTCACTTTGCCAGCAGCACTTGTGAATATTTTCTTGCTGTAAACAGACGACAGTGGGTGCACCGGTCCAGCAAATAAAGCTACCGCTATGTTCATTTCCTTTTTCAAAGCATTGTCACCGAAGCGGATTTTAATTTCCTGTCATCCAGCTGGGATATTCTCGCCTACTAGCATTTTCGCAATCAGATGACGAAATGGGCGTTTCTCTGGTCTTCATCAATGCCTATGATCACCATGCCAACTGCCCTTTCAACAGTTGCAAGCCTACAGCAAAGCTGAGAGGTAAAGGCAGACGAGGGGTTTTAGGGGGCTGCTGAGTTTTGATGTTGCTCCCAATTGTATTATTGAAGAGCTGTAGTCATAACACGTATCACACATACAGACTTAAAAACTCAGGAACTACACATTTCGGGTGCATGCTTATATAAAATATTTTATTAACTACCTATGAGGAAATAAATCTTGTCCTGTACATCTAAATACTATCTTCAGTGCGTGCAGCAACTAAATTAACATTTCGGTCTTTTTTTTTTTTTTTTTTTTTTTGATTGATTTATCTACGGACGCTGTTTAACATCTCAGGTCATCAGCGTCCCATTCAACTCAGGGTGTGAAACGGCCGACAAATTTTGCTCAGAGGCCTCTCTTTCAAGTTTGAGGTTCTTTTTCGTGCCGTAAATGTACGACACGGGACCCACGACTTTACTTCCCTTCCGAAGGAAGCCATACTTAGGATTTTTACGCCCGAAAAAATCCATCGGTCCTGACCGAGTTCGAACCCGCGTTCTTGGGTGTAGGAGATTTCGGCCAAGAGAGATCGAACACCATATGTGAAATTGTTTCAAATCAACATTACTGAAAAATTAAACCCTTTTCCTTTGGCCGTTTCTCTACAAATGGCAGCAGACGCACGTTAATCAAGCCTTAGGCTTTCTTTTGTTTTCTCTCTTAATTCTTCCACTTGGCGCATGTTTCAGTCTTAAGTGAAAGTGACAACATACGGCATACCCAATTTGTCTCCAGTGAATTCTCTAATTGTTTGCGAACTATTTTTGCAGATGAATGCATGCAGAGCCCGTTTTTGGTAGGTTAGCTTTATTTCCTGTCAGTTGCAGGAGGTTTGAGATTTGGTTGAGATGTATCTGAGGAAATAAACCAAAGAAAAATTTGCCGTCACCTGGCATGCTATTGTATAACTGTTATTTAAAAAGTAATTAATAAACAGCAGTTGCATAATGCGAAGGTCTGCGGGTGATTATTTTTTTTTTTTTTTTATTAATTTATTTATGGACGCTCTTTAACAGCTCAGGTCATCAGCGTCCCATTCAAATCAGGGCGTGAAACAGCCGACAAATTTTGCTCAAAGGCCTCTCTTTCAGGCTTGAGGTTCTTTTTCGTGCCGTAAATGTACGACACTGGACCCACGACTTTACTTCCCTTCCGAAGGAAGCCATACTTAGGATTTTTACGCCCGAAAAAATCCATCGATCCTGGCCGGGTTCGAACCCGCGTTTTGGGTTTAGGAGGCAAGTATGGTAACCACTACACCACCAGGACCGACGTCTCCGGGTGAGTAAGAACAAAACAGAATATATAGTTATTAGAGGAGGTTTGCATTAAAAATACCTCAAGATACTATCAATATTTGGGATCAATAATTCATAAATTTGGAAGCTGCTATGTTGATTCAACCAAGAGGTTCAATAAAAATTCTGAATGGAGTTTTATGGGGCAGAAATACAATGTCCGTAAAGCGATGGTACTGTTTTGAATAGTCGCACAAAAGCAACGAAACAAGATAAAAATGAGAAACCTTCACCAAATGAAAAAAAAATCTCTCCAAGTTTGCATATCTGTTCAGTACAGTTAGATGTGGCTTCCGTTTGTTGCACTACACACATCTAAGCTATATTCTAATTTATTCCACAATGACTAAGGACATTAGCTGTAACAGAGTGAACAGCGTTTCTGATTCTCTCCTTTAAATGGCCAATGTCGTTGGCACGAACACTGTACACACATTGCTTGACGTGGTCCCACAAATAAAAATCTGAAAACGTTAGGTCTGATGATCGTGATGCCCATGCCTCCGTCCACCCCTCCCTATCCATTCTGAGGAAAAGTTGTATCCAGAAACTCGCGAACAAAGTTGACGTAGTGTGCAGGAGCACCTTCTTGTTGAAAGATTACAACTTCACTTTCATCTTGAATTTGTGGTACTGTATAAGTAAGTTTGAAAAGAAAGGGAATGAAGAGGTGAGACAGTTGGTGGAAATGGAAGAAACTTTTATCGAGAAGATTGCAAAGTGAACTCTAAAGTGATACGAGCACATCAATAGAATAAATGGGGAGAAGTGGTCTTAAGGTTTTTCTTGAATGGTCGTCTTCTGGAAGAAGGTAGAGTGAACGACCAAGAGATCTTGGAAATCTTGTATAAGCCAAATGATGAAACACGGCTGGCAATTTGTAAAGGAAATGCAGACTGGAATGCAGAATAACTGCTGACAAATGGAAAAAACTTAAGTACCTTAAAGCTGTATTTGTTATAAACAAAAAATATTACGGAAATGGGGATGGAACATTTGAATCTTCGAAAACATTATCTTCGCGCTTTATTTGTTATTCGGTTCTTTTGAAATCCAACCTAATATCTGGTACAAATCTGGAAAGGTTAGTGTTAACACCATTGACGTCCAATACAAGCTTTCACTGAGCAATTAGGGTTTGTCTCCTGAAAAAGAAATATTAGTGTACAGATAAGACATGAGCAAAACATTTTGGTTACACAGTAACAAGATTGGTGATGGGTGGTGGTCGAAATGCTACGTTACGTACTCCGCAATAAAATAATTATACTGTCGGATTACTTAGCGTTACAGCTTAGCTGTACAGTTTAGTACAGCTTTCCTGATGCCTTATAGCCTAAGCCTCTTAAAAATTTACTGTTAGCTCTTATGTGTTAATTTTATTGACGAATTGAATAATTCTTTATTTAAACTGCGAGTAGTGTACTGCCTGTAAGTAGAAAACCGATCATCAACCAATAAAGGTCGAAGGTCCAAGCCTTGCGCGAGCATAGCAGAGATTTTCCAAGTCAGGTAAAGGAAATATTTCATGGAGTTTTCATTACTGTGTACGTTAGTCTTGGTCTCAACCTGTTTGATTATGTCTGCCCCTTCTGGAATTTTGTAGAGCCTGGAGACCAACAGAAGAATTAGGTTGCAGATTATATCAATTTAAATATACTACTTCGTTATTTTTAGTTTACATAATATGGAACATGTCTTATATTATTTTAAGGGTAAATGGCATTTATTAAATTTTATTATTTTTAAAAACCATTCTTAAAAGGTCATATTTTAGTTTACCGGGGACTATATAATATGATGGTAACTCTTCATGCTAGCCATTAATAATTGTTTTCCCTCTATTCTTACTTAATTGTCAACTACAACGGAGCGGCGCGGTATCCTACGTAGCTTAGAGAAAAGTACGGCAAAAGTTAAGTGAAACCTCAAGAAAACATCTCAAGAGTGATTGACGTTGTATGCACAGAAAAAGAACCGGAGTTTGAGCTTATTAGGGGTACACTGAAGCGAAATGTGGATATTTTGAAATGGTTAAACCTAGACATTTCATATTTGTACACATATTTTTAAGTTTTTAGTGTCACTTGTACAAACTTTTGCCTTAATTGACTATTGTTTTAAATATTCATTCATTTTTTCTTCTATTTTTTCGTTTTAAAGCCATTGCTAATAACACAGCTCTTGCCATAAGAGTTGACATTTTTCTGCAAAACTTTGTAAATTTGTATTAACTGTTGTTTTGCATAAAAGTTAGCATGACATTTTAATTATAACTGTTGATAATGTTTTAAAATAATAAAATATTCATTAAAGTGCAGAATCATGGGGTAATTAAGTAACTGACGGTATTAAAAAATTTGTTATTAGTCTAATTTTGATTTTACAAAATAATGGATTTTAACTGTTATGTAGGAAAGTTCACAGAATGTCTCATAAAGGTTCCGGGCATGTGCATAAAAATTGTGTAGGAAGATAGGTTTTGAGCGCAGGCAAACATACTAAAAATGTAAACCGAAAAAGTTTTATGAAGTTTTGGCTGTTGAAACAAATTTTCCAAAGGAATATGCGTATTAAACTTCTCAGGGATGTTCTCTGGGTTTCAAAGTAATTTTAGGACCAAAAGCATACAAAAAAAATTCACTTCGATGTCCCCATTTAGATTGAGTAATGAAACACAAATGCATGTAATTTAATTTAATCTAATCACTATCATTTACATTTACACAGTCACTTAACTTTGGGCGTGGAAATATTTTATTATAACATTGCAAATGCCTTTTCGTGGTATATTTTCAGCATGATTTAGATTTTTAGACAAATTTCGACATATCGTGCATTAATTTAACCTATTACAAATTGCCACGCGTCGCTACCTTCTCGGTTGTTGCGGAGTGCCCTCCTTAGAGTGTTTTGCTCATGTCTTAACTTCTCAGTAAAAAAGTTCAATGCAGCATAAATGCTGATTTCACCATTTACGAACACATTTAAGTACTGTAGATACATAAAAAGATATCATTATTGAGAAAACACCCAAAAAAGTTCTTAATCACACCAGCAATTGCAGAAAGACTCTTCAACACATCAGATATCATAGGCGGTGAAAAAACGAATCTGGCCTGCTCAAATGCTGACGTTTTAAAATTAAAATCTCAATTAAGGGTTAATTGAACTTTGGTTTAGCATTTAACAATTAACATTCAACACTTAGCATTCAACAATTATAATCTGTTTTTTTTCTGGATCAAACTTTCCTCATTAAAGCAGATACGTCCTTAGATAATTGATATATCAGGTGTAACAATAAGGTACGGCCAAACTTTCAGGGCACATTTCTCACACGTAGAAGAAGAAAATATGTTATATGGACATGGTTCCGTAAACACTTTATTTCAGGCATAGAAACAAACTTTATGATCGCATATACAGATGTTGTGTGACTCTGTATTAGTATGCAAACCAAGCTATTTATCAAACCGCCCTCATAAGCATTAATTTTCCTGTGGCTCTGTAACCAACACATTCAAGAAAAATGCAACATGTGTGCATTCGATGCCTGGACAGGCACAGTAACTTATTAAGGTCAGAGATATAGATAACAAGTAATAATAAAGTTATGTATATGAGAGATAATATTTTGACAAATATAATTACTACAAAATAATTATGTTTATATTAATTAGCACTAGAGAATGTAAGGTAATACTTTATACTGTTCATTTTCATTATGAACATCAGACATCCAGCTTAACTAAATGTAAATGTATATATTTCTTTTTATTACTAAGTGAACTCTTTGATTAAATTACCTCAAATAATTTGTTACAGCTCTTCTTGCCATTGTTGCTGCCAGTCTGTTTGCCTTGCAAACAGACGACAGAGAAAACAGCTTCGAAGTAAGTCGTGGAGAGTCTTTTTATATACAGGTGAGTTTTTGAATTGGTGCATTTAGAATTTAGCCTATAACATCCCTTGAAGGCTAAGGCCTCTTACTAAATGGCAAGGAAGCTCTTGAGTGTATTGTTTAGGTGAGCTAGTCCTATGGAGTCTTTTTAGTTAATGTTCATTGTAGCAATAATTGTTACACTCTTACCCTTCATTGTTGTTCATTGTATACTATTTTCTATCACTTTTTGTTCATAGTTGCGTGACACATCTACACTTTTACACTACTGTTCATTACTCCATCCTTCATGTTTCTGGGCTGCAAATCGTTTTATTGTTCACAAAGAAACATCCCAAAATATCAGAAGTTTCAAAACATGGTGGTCTCATTCATACAAAACTAGACAAAACCTCTGGTAAAGGTGTTCCTAAAGGCTAAAAGGAGAGTTTCAAGATATCTACATATAAGCAGTTTTGTTATAAAAGGAACACTCCTAGTAAAGTGATAGTAATGCCATATTCATTGATGGAATCATTCAATCAATTTTCCCTCTGCTAAAAACAGATCATGCTCCTGACTTACTCACCCAGAGGGCCTACCTTCTGGAAAAATAAGTTTATAAATGTAATATATTAGGCTTACTTACCAAAATATTACTCTGACTTACATGTAACAATATTCTTTCATTGAAAAACTTATAAAAAATCTAAAAAAACTACCCTAAATATTTTTGGACACTCTTCATTCAATGTTTCATTCTGAACCCTAAATTTTTTCATTATAGTTTTAAGTTCCCATCAATATCAAGAAGATACAAAATCTAAATGCCCTAAAATCGGGTGGGGTTTGAACACTTTAATGACAGCATTTTACAATGGCCTACTATAGAGGCATTCTATGGAATTTATGAGGATTGATTGCTCCTGTCATGATGAGTAGGCATTGACGATTTCATTCTTTTAATTATTTCTGTAATATCAATACTACAAATATTTTCCACAAGTATAGGTTTTAGGACAAAATCCTCAAAAATTTGAGAATTATGTCATAAAAAATGTGTACCACTCCTTTATTGCAGAAACCAGTTAAGTACAAAACATTTTAATTTTTTTTACAGCAAAGTTAAAAATAAATAAATAAATATCTTTAAATAAAAATCATTAAAATATATGCTACTTTCAGCAAAAAATATTAAAATCATCTGATGCTACAGGTTTTTTATGCCGAAATTGGCAAACTTGGTGCTTGACTGCTTTCTGAAATAAATGATTCAATTAACCTCCTATTTATTTTCCTGATGCTCCAGGCACACCTTCAGAATACCTTACTCAGGGAACTGCTGAATCCAAAACAAATAGTAATAATATTATTTCTACTATTTTTTTCTAACAGTGACCATCCTTAATTCCAGTAAAACTACAAAATTTGCAGTATTCAACAGTAGTCCCAGAATCAGCTTAAAATATTCTCTGAAATAAACCAAATTCAATTTATCATTTCCCCAGACTTCTACTCCATTTATTCAGCAAGATTCAAGGCATAATAAATTCTCTCAAACCATCCCATAGTCATTACCAGCATTACATGTAAGCATCTTTTAACTGATCCCAGGCGCAATATTCCCTTTGCAACGGCTCTTATTTTATGTTTTTTGCCAATTTCCTCTGTTGCTCATCTTAACACTCAAATTTGTAAATTCATTAACAACCTGAACTAGTAAAACATATCAGAGTTTGGAATGAAAGAGAATTATAAACCTAACAATTTATTGGTATCGTTTTAAAGTTCTTTACTCGCATTTATATTTTCCAGGTGGTGTCGATTGTGCTCAACTTCCTGTTATTTGTGATGGCCTTATACGATGTGATCTTCTCAAGACGAATGGGTGGAAATCCAACAATACCACATGGTGGACGTGATCCCACTGGAGAGGATGCTACTACAATAAGTAACCCAAGTTATCGTGACCGTGGAGGACGTGGAGTGTCTGTTACAGATGCTAGTGGGCAGCCTTATCCACGTGGTACTATTACTAATGGAAGTGTAATGTCCATGTCTACCACAACATCTTCTAATGGTTCCACAGTAGGTTCTGCTGCATCCACTGTTACCCGCAGTCCTCTGCGCTCAAGTCTCAAGAAACCACGACCAAGGCAGGCAGATGGTATGGGTATACAAAACCCAGGCTTTAGTGGACATTCCCCAACACTTTCCAGAAATGGCAGTGTTAAGAAGGTGAGAATACAGACACACAGCACTGCTGTCTAATATCCAACAAATTTTGTTTGTGTTGTTGTAAGTGATGTAGGGGTTTATGGAAATGGAAAAAGTAGCTAAATGTAGCTTCTACCAATAATATTTTATAAATGTAGAATCTATTATTACACTTTGTTTTAAAAATACTATCATAGTGCAGGAACATTGAAATGTTATGACATATTGTTTTGGAAATATAAATGCATTGTTTGGATATATATCTAAATTGCTATTGTGGTTGACAAAAGTAATGAAAAATAAGAGCTATAGCTCTCATTCTGTTTGAATAAAAATGTTTTATAATGTCCTGTACTTTTCATATTAATTATCAAAAGAAATATGCTGAAGAAACAAAAGACCCAAAGAGCTTATAATCCTAAGAATGATATGAAGTAATTGCAGGTTGTTAAAACTCTTTATAAACAAATTAATGTTTTTTAACTAATTATCTTACACATTTCAGATGGATTGCTTAGCTACAAAAGCATATAATATATTAACTATATTTCATCCACATAGTAAATATATTTTAAAAACAATACAAAATGAATGTCGGACATTTTATCTAAATGTCATTACATAAGTGTAATTTAGTTGTGTTATTGGCAGCACCAAGGCTAAGTGCTAAACCATTTGCCTTCCATCAAGATAACCCAGATTCAATCTCGGTGGACAAAGGGTATCTAGGCAGGTTTTCTCCAGATATCTCGGTTTCCTGCCATTCATTCCACCCGTTGCTCCATCTTCATCTAATACAATGTGGCCTGACTGAATTTAAAAGTACAGCTTGACATTAGTCCATACCACTACCCTCTACCACCAGAATGCATATGTCCAATTCCTGATTGACAAGCAACATGGCTCTAACAACCAGCAGAAAAATATGCAAAAATTTTGACATACCATATTTCTTATCATCTCCTGGGAATCATATAACAATATTATGAACTGATATATGGGAAGAGAGCAAACCAAACCAAGAAAAGAAGCCAACAACCATGATTGTTTTGCAACCTATTTACATAAGATAAACAATTAATACATCACATAAATGCACCATCTGTAAAGGCTTCATCATTTTTATGGTGCATCTAAAGAGATATAGACTTAACGCTGACCAAAATAAACATAATGCTGTACAGTTATAGTGAGAAGTCTGTAATTAATTGGCTAAATCCAGAGTTCACCATTAGAAACAAACAAATAAATAAGCAGTAGATTTATGTAAATACCAATATTGCTAGCACATTTCTCTCCCTTGTATAACATTTCTTTAGAAAATTAGGTTATGACTTTCTTTTTTACATACTCTTATTTATTTTCATTTTTTTCATCTCTGTGGTTAGCTCTTAGATATTCACTGCAATAGAAAATATTTTATGTCCATCATTACAGCAATGTGCAAATGGTAACTGAAACCATTGGCTATGATCTCAAAACCAACTGAAAATGAAGATTTTACTAATGTAACAAACATCTCTAATGCTAAGAATATATTTATCCATCAACTGATACAGGACATTAAGATGAAAATAATGCTGACTTTCATAAGCTAGGGTAAGAATGGTATTTTGTAATAGTCACCTCATGCAATTGAAGAAAAACGTGACTAATGAAAAATTACATTTTAAACTTTATCTCATTAATACAGACAGGAATTATATGCTCTAATGATCCCTTTAATATGTATACATTTATGCATTGAAAACTTCCATAATATGCACATAAATATACCCATATAAAAAGTATTCATATTGATACAAAATATAAAAATATACACAATTAAATATAATCTCTCCATGAATAAAAATATTCTGAAAACTATATGAATTATTTAACTCATCAAAATTTATCCCTAATATTGAAGAGTTAGGACAATTTTCCTTAAAAATTAAATAAATAATGATACTCACCTTTCTAGTTCTCTGCATTCTCAACTTCTTTTTTTTTGTTTCAGTTTACAACCACCAAACGTTTTAAGTTTTCCATAGTTAGCCACCTCCTATTGCTTATTAAGATATCCTTATAGTGGGAAAAACTTCTCTCCATCTTACAAGAACTTAGGGGTGTGTAGACAAAAGGTGCAATTTGATCTGCTATTAGTGGTATTTTATTAGGCAATTCAGAATATTTCCTGTTATGATTTCTTCAGTCTCACACATTTGATAACATCCTGGAGTTTTTGAAAGGATACTCATACATTTTCCTTCGCTACATTGTGAACACTTCCAGGTATCAAATTTAACTTGGAGACAAGGAAGATTAATTTCTACTTCTGTGTACTTTAATATTTCTTGAGCAATTGTAACTAAGAATAATTTAGATCAAATATATTCACTACATTCCTAACTGTTTGCAAGTATAACCACCAAACTTGCACTCAATTCCAAGAATCCTTAACAGGCACTTTCATACCATAAGAGAACAGCTGCAACAGATAAGGTGGGGATTCTCCAATGTGATCTGACCTATTAATTGTGTTGAGTGTGAGCTACCTTTAGTGTTGCCAAGCTTTAAGACTGACTCGATGGCACATATTATTCAGAAATATATTTGTAAATCAAATATGAAGATAAAATAAATAAAATAAAAATATATTTGTAAAGTATACATGTAAAACTAGTAAATATGCATCATAATTTGCAAACTGCTAGAATATTATGCTTATTAGCAAAAGAGGCAAAATATGCATTATATGCCACATAAAATATTGTTTAAATTGTTGGAAATTTAGTAATTAACTCACATACCAAATGAGCATTGTTTCTGACAGCAGAAAAGAAATATGCATTTGTATTAAAATCCTATCCCTACTCTTTAGGCATCTTTATATAAATCACAGCAGCAGAGCTATTAAATTGGGTGACTTGGTATCAAAGCTAAAGTGAATTCATATTGCTATATGATCAGTAAACAAAAATGAAGAGTGGAAATATTGCAGTGCAGTAATAATACTCTATTATTTAATTATACAATTATTTCTTCAAGTTAAATAGCATTTTCCATTACTAGTATCTAATTCGGCTTCTGTTTCATCACCTTTAGAATCTAAACGATTTATTTATTCACAAATAAACATTTTAGTTCATATTTCAATTATGATATCAGGGTTACTCAAAAAGTTTTTAGACACAGGCTTCCTAAAATATTTAATTCAAAACTTAAACATCACATCTTCTCAGAGTGCTCTCCCTCAGCCTGTATACTTCTGAATCTCAAGTGAAAGCACTGGTTCCACTTGTTCTCATCTATCTTGTTGAATTAAAAGTAAAACTTCTAAAATCATGTCAACATATTAAACTGTGTGTTTGTGAAACTTAAAGAGAGTTTTAATGTGACGACATGATTTTTAGTGTTTTACTTTAAATCAAAATAAGATATTAAACTCTCTTGACATTTCACCTTAAAACTGTTGACATGATTTTAGAAGTTTCACTTTTATCTCAATAAGATTTATGATAGTTTCACTGTGTGGATTCTTACATTCATTTTTAATTGTTCTCATCTACTTTGTTGATCTCCTGTTTATATGCTGCAACAGAGCTTCAGGTGATGAAAACTGCTTCTCCCACAGTTGGTTCTTCATCATAGCAAACTGGAAGAGTCCGGGCTGTGGAGAGGATGGGTCAACAGTTGAACAGGTTTTGCCTGGAGAAAAGTCCATCACATGGGCAGTGTGGGCAGATGCATTGTCATGATGCAGTGAGATTCCCCTCAATCCAGTCCTTGGTTGCTTTTCCCGCACTTTTGCAAACAACCAGGGGAGTGCAACTGAGATGTACCATTCTGTCATGACCATTACATTAGTTCTCTGGAGGTGCTGTTCCCATGTGACCAGTGTGCCAAAAAAGTACCACCATTTCCTTGCCAACATTTTTTGCACTTTTGATCTTCACAGGCAGATTGTCATCAGGGAAGACCCATACTAAAGACTGGCATTTTGTTTCTGGGTAATGCTGATAAATCCATGTCTCATCACTGTTATGATCTGATTCATTGCAAAAGCTACCATTATCAAATCTCTGGAGTATTTCTTGGCACTATTCCACTCAGGTGTCCTTTTGGTCTTATGTGAGGTTGTGGGGAAATCATGCAATATTTTTGTGACACTCCCAGATTCAATCTTCAAGGTTGCCTTGAAATCCTGGTATGTGACACAGGGGCCTTCCCTCACCATTTTCTCCACAACATTGATGCTTTCTTTGATTACTGCTGTGGATGCCCACTTACTTCTTTCTTCATCTTCAAGGGATATCCAATCATTTCTAAATTCTGCAAACGAATTAAAAATGGTAGCATGGAAAGGAGTAAATCCCCAAAAGCCTGTGTGAGTCTTTTAAGGCATTAACTCTGGTTTACACCACTTTTAAAATCACACAGAATCATTGCTGGAAAATGTTCTCTCTGCAGCTCCATTGGGCATAATGAACTAACTTGTACCCCTGCATGTTCAGCTGCTGCAGGAAAGGGATGCAGGTTGCAATAAGGCTGAAACTTTCACTATTGACTAACAAAAGACCATGCAAGATGCTGGTGAAATTCTTTTCTCCCTATTGTAAACACAGGTGGTCTAGTAGTAATAATCCTTGCCTTGCAAACCCAAGACCACAGGTTTAATCCTGGCCAGGGTCAATGGATTTTTCGGGCATATAAATCCTAAATATGGTTTCCTTTGGAAGGGAAGTAAAGCGATGTATACCATGCCTTAGATTTACGGCACAAAAAAGAACCTCAAGCCTGAAAAAAGAGGTATCTGAGCAAAATTTACTTGGCATTTCATGCCCTGAATTGAACGGGACATTGATGACCTGAGATGTTAAAGGGAATCCATAAATAAAACAAATAAAAACATAACTTGCTATGTTTTGAAATCACAGTTTGGCTCAAATTAATACTTGTAGTTGGTCTACCCAAATTTTTAATTTTCTCATTCAATTGTCCCCAAGACAAAGGCTTAGAATGTAAGTTTTATATAGTGTTCATTTTGTTTAATTCAATTAATGTATAATGGAATAAAGCAACTACTTCATGATTATATGAAACTGCACAAGCCGCAATTCATCTATAGCTTACTATTAACAAAACAACTGATTATCGCTGCTGGAGAGTGTCTGCATGAGAGCATTGTTACTGCAAATGTAATACTGTTTGATATTGAATTAACTGCAAATTTTCCCACATTTAATATATATTCACAACTGTATTGCCATTTACATTGTTTCACTATAATTATCTAATGACTTTAAAATATTTTATTTAATTTTGTAACAAAATAATAATCATTATATAAAAGTGGAGGCAAACTTTTCTGGGAATATACTTGATGAGAAGAAACATTTCAGGTGGTGCATACACATATTGACCCTTAAGGGCAATTCAGTCCTGGTGGTCTGGTAGTAACCATACTTGCCTTGTAAACCCAAGATCACTGGTTAAATTCAGGTGTAAAAATTTGAAGTATGACTTTTTTTTGGAAGGGAAGTAAAGCCATGAGTCCAATATTTTTAGATTTATGGTACGTAAAAAAACTTCAAGCATGAAAGAAGAAACCTCTGAGAAAATTATTGTCTGTTTCACACTCTGAATGAAATGCTGATGATTTGAGATGTTAAAGAGAATTCCTAAATAAATCAAATCAAAAAAAAATTGTTAGGAGCAATAGGCTCCCTATATTACTTCCTCTCACTTCCCCCAATCAAAATACTCCACTAATTTACCAAGACATTATTTGCACCACAACTGCAAGCCAAGTTCCCTATGGATAATATCCATAATACAAATATCAGGCACAAGGTAGAGCTTCTCTATAGACATTTTAAATGTAAAAAGGCAATAAGCAATTGCTATTCAAAATAATAGCTTTGAAATTTCTGGGGATAGCACAAACAGCAACTTCTGAGAGAAGTTGCCCTTGTGCTCATGAAAATTAGCACCTTCAGTTTTGCCTCAGACACTAAATTTTTTACTCATGGATAAAGCTATACTTTTCTCTCTTATTATCATAAAGTACTGTATACTTATCTTTTTTAACTTTTTCTTGAAAGTATGTTTCTATCATTATTCCATGATTTTAATCCTAAATTCAAAAGTTACAGTTATAGTTATACCAATTCTCAAAAAATTGTCACATTTTATATTTTATAAACATAAAACTAATACTTATTTAGCGGTATTAATTATTTTTGGTATATTGAATTTGAAACAATTATTTTTAATTCTTAAGTAACTACTTCAGTTATCAATTATTGAATCTAAGGTATAACAGAAAGAGGAATTCTTTCCTTTGTTTCTTTGCATGATAAAATGCTCTTTTTTGACTGCATACAGAGAAAAAAATATGATCTGTATTTGCATATACAGCATTTATTTTATTTACTGATTACCAAATATATGTTCTAGATGTTGTTTATTCTGGTTAATTAGCTTCAAAACAAAAACTGTAATCTATAGATAAAGTGTTTTAATCTCATGTATATAACATGAAATCCACATTCCACTGAATAACTGTAGTGGCTCTTCTGTTTGATTTAAAGGCTATAAGAAGCTTGTTGGCTCTTACTGATATGGACTAATCATTCATATGGAATATATTAAACATATATGAATATCACCAATTGATATTATTTATCTCACATGCTAAAGCAAAATAAGCAAAGATGCTCTAGGTAACATTTGATTTGTATGCCTTAACAGAATCCTTGAATTTTAAAACAGTTTTAAATAAATAAAAATCGTAGCTGTTATTAGTGATGAAGAAAATAAATGAAGATTATTTAGTGTACAGTGCAGCAAACTGACTAACATATTAAACTTCAAATGTGTACAGTGCTATTTACATGTTGTTCGTATAGACTGAAATACCAGTGAAGAATAATCTCTGTTCTGTGTTGTTATGTGTAATAAAATGTCTGATATATTAGTTTATATTTCAGAAACTGTGTATACATCTATAAATATATAGTTATTTAAGTCACTTAAAACTTAACACCATAAATATTATATGTTGAAGTTAGGAAAAAAAAACATCAGTGTTGATTTTTTAAAAACCGTTTGGTAATGTTTGCCATTTTAGTTCAGCAAACACCATTTTTCTGTGATTCTATACAGTATTTGCAGATAAGTGTTGAAATATTTCCATTATATTGTGAAAGCACATCCCATAGTTGCTATAAGACTGTTCGATATGCTAGAAAGAAATTATACAGAATAAAAATCATTAGTGTTATATTTATTTTTTTATAGAGAATATGTTTCAAGAGCCGTTGTTCTCATCATCAGTTGTTGCTCAACTAGTGTTGTTGATGAATGATCTGGAGATATTTGATGGTTCCAATAAGAGTACACAAGTTGTCTGATGTTGTAATTTTGAAATCCATTACTCAGTCTATTTTTGAGAATAAAAATTCTCTCTCAAATTTGTAACTTCATTAGATTCTTAATGACTTTCAGTAGTTTTGCTTCTTTAGCAGTTTATGATTTTTTTATCCAAAAATGTGTGGCAATCTATCTTTTCACACCCTTGTTCCAAAAATGTTTCTTTGCCCTAGTTTCTAAATTCCTTTTTTATTCTGCCTGTGTAAACTGGCTCACAATTTTGACAGTTTATTTGGTAGATTCCTGGCTTCTGCTGTCCAGAACTGTATCTTAGTTATATTTTTATCAAGTTTTTTATATTACATTTATTCTTTTTGACTCCATATCTTACCAATATGCTATAAGCCATAGTCTGATCAGAATCTCACACAGCAAGGAAGAATTTGCAAAAGAATACAAATACATCATCAGTACTGCAAACAGCAATGGTTTTGATTGTGCATTGAATAAAATAAATATCAAGCATAAAAGATTTTAAACCATCAAAGAAAGCATCATCATTTCCCATGATGAAAGAAGACAAAACATTTATTAAATTATCTATCATCCATGGACACATAATAAATTTAGAAGCATTTTTAACAATTATAAACTAATTTTGGCCTCACCAATAAATATAATGTGAACACTTACTAAAAACGTAACTAAAGATGCAATCCTGAACAGCAAGAAGTTGATGGGAGTCTACCATCAACTTCTAATAGAAAATCCAGCTCAGCTGCAATGAAAGTTACGTCATTGTTCACCCTCAAAGATTCAATAAGTTTCTTAGTTACTGTGATTGGTGCCTCAACTTCCAGAGCATTGGTCAAATTGTCAATTAAGAGCCAGATGTTCTTATTTTTAATTTTGTTTTGCATAACTTTTGTTGGGGTACTGTAGCATTCACTTAAGTAAGTTTTCTGCAAACTTTCATTAAGCATATATATTCATTGGTATACTTTCCTAAAACTGTCTTATTTTAGAATTTTTGAACTTCTATCAGGAATTCTGATAATATCCACAAAACTTTACATAAGTCAAATGTAAACTGTGATTGTCAACTTGATGTGGCAATTACCATAGAAACAGAGAAACATCCTTTTCTGAATAGATTTGGAAAGTGTATTTTTATGTTTGTGCTGATATGTTGAGTTGTGGAATATTTATATTCATAGTTCTATATATACTGAGATATTTGCACAGAATTCCTAATCAGTTAAAAACGTCAGAATGTATTGACATAATTTTGCAAATTACTGTATAAAGGAGTAAGTCCTGGTAGTCAATTTGTAACCATACTTGCCTCATAGACCCATGATCGTGGGTTCAATCCCTGCTAGGGTCAATGGATATTTGTGGGCGTAAAAATTTAAAGTATGGCTTCCTTCAAAAAGGATGTAAAACTGTAGGTCCCATGTCATTGATTTATGGCACCTAAAAGAACCTCAAGTCTGGAAGAACAGGCCTCTAATCTAAATTTATCAATAGTTTTCATGCCCTAAATTGAACGGGACGCTGATGACCTTGGATGTTAAAGAGCATCTGTAAATGAACCAAATAAAAAAAAATGCTGCACAAAGGCATACTGAATTTTTGCATGTTATATATAACTACTTTATTCAATAACTGATGCAATAAGAACTGAAAAAATATAGTGTTAAATCAAGAAGTAATTTCAAAATTTGCTAACACCATCATACTTATTATTGCTTTTAAAGGAAGGAACTGACTGGAAAGCAAATACAAGCAGTAATTTAAAATATTCTATATTGCAGCATTCATTTTAACTTTTAAAGGATATGTGAATTGATGGAAAGGCATTGGTGCTGTTAATGTTAGAGTAACAATTGAAATTGAAATTTATTGAAAATATCCTAATAGACTTCATAGTATACTACATTGAAATATACTTACTTTATCAATCCATTACAAAATGGGATCATTTTCTTTCCAGAGTTGCTTGTTTGCATTCTGATCCCAATACACACAACTTCAGGCTATTAGTGTATTGGTGACCATCATATTGCTGTATTGACCTATCCTTGTCTAAGCTTATCTGACCTATTGTATTTCTAGGTTATGTTTCCGCCCCATCTTCCTCTTAATCATTCTTATCCATTTCTCTCTAACTTTGCCCAAATAGTTACTTATCATTTTTATATTCTCCTCTCCTTTTTCAGTTAAAATCTTTCCTATGAATATTTCCCCATCTAGATTCTGCCAAGCATGTTCTATCCATAACTTTGTTTGCCTACAGTATAATAACAAAACAATGAAAATCTGTATTGGTTTCTCCACAAATTGAACATTTTTGTACCTCTTTATCGTATCCTAAGCCTTTTAAAGTCATAACTGCAGTTGAAGCCCATGCAAACCCTTCCCGATCTGCCTTATCACATTGGTCTATATATTTTTCCCAACCCAAACTATTTTTATTTCCTTATAAAGTCTAATGAACTCTTTTCTCTCATGTTGCCAAATATTTCTTGTCTGTCAATATCTTCCAATCTTAGGTTTATTTCTTTCCAGAATCCTCTGTTTTGGTTGGTATTCCCTATTTATTCATATGTTTCTTAAACCTGTCTGTTATAAAACTGCCTGCACTTTGAGATGTATCCTTTTCACTTACATTACTCTTGGAACATTAATGGAACATGTACTTAATTCTAGTTATGGCACACCATTTGGGAATGCTATTGCTAAACCTAAGATTAGTTTATTTATTTTTCAGACCTCTTTCCGTGCAACCTCTATACCCCATATTTCTGCCCCATATAACATTTTTTCTTCTACTATGGTTGTGTAAATTCTTTCCAATTTGCTCTTATATCTGGAATTTTTCTTAAGCACGCCCTTATAACACTCATAGCTGCTTTTTCTTTTGCTATTGCTATCTTTTCTGTTCATTCCAACTTCCATTAGAACTTAATCTTGTCCCTAGATAATTAAATTTCCTTACCACTTCTATTTCTCTCCCATTTAACTGTCATTTCTCTTCCTTTCTCAATTTATACCCTGTTTTAAAAACTGTGATCTTTGATTTCTTTTCAATCTTTACATTCTTTACAAAAAGTATTCACTACTTCAATTGCCCTTCTCAATCCTCCACTAGATATATTTAGGAGAATTTCGAAAGGGTTGGGCTAAAGAAGATACTAGGAGAAAAATAGTGGTTAAATTGTTTAATAAATAATAGAAGTAAGAGTAATACCAGATGTGGAGAACAAATATGATAGTACCCTTTATATAAAGAGAAGGTTGAGATAATCCAGCTAATTATAGGGGTGTAAATCTTCTTTCCATTTTAGGAAAGGTTTTTACCAGAATTGTAGCAAGTAGATTACAGACATGGGTAGAGAAGGAGAAGAAATTATTAAAGTTTCAAACAGGTTTCAGAACTGGGAGAAGAATGTCAGATTATGTTTTCATGATAAAGACAATTGTGGATAAATATTTAAGCAATGAAAGGGGAAGAGTTTACATGGTATTTTTAGACTTTGAGAATGCATTTGATACCACTAAGAGAAAAGCATTGTGGTTAAAATTAAAAAGAAAAGAAGTAAGCAATACGTTTATCAAACTATTACAAAAGATATATAGTAATCTGTTTTCTATCAACTTTTCAATAATAAAGTAATGGATTATATGCAGAGAAATCAGGATTAAGACAAGGTTGTAAATTAAGTCCAATACTGTTCATTCTCTATATTGATGACATTCTGGAATAGACTAAACTAGGAAGAAACATCTACCAGCAATAAACAATAAAGAAATACCATAGGTATTTTGTAATTGCATCTGTATTTATCCACAATTGTCTTTATTACAAAAACATAACCTGATATTCTTCTCCCATCTCTGAAACTTTAATAATTTCTTCTCCTTCTCTACCCATGTCAGTAATCTACTTGTTGCAATTCTGGCAAAAAGCCTTTCCTAAAATGGAAAGAAGACTTATACCTCTATAATTAGCTGGATTATTTACATTACCCTTCCTTTTATGTAAAGGTACTATCATATTCATTCTTCACCCTTATTTCTATTATTTTATTAAACAATTTAACCACTATTTTTCTCCTAGTATCTTCTTTATCCCAACCCTTCCAAAACCCCCCTGGAATACCATCAAAACCACTTCTGTCTTCACCTTTAAAACTGCTTGTGGTGCCTCAGTAGTAAAAAGGGGCATTAAAACTACTCAATCATAACAATTTTCCTTTAACCTTTTAGTTTGGTCATAGAATTCTTCCTCTGTTAACTCCATATCTAAGTCATCAATAACTTCCTGATTTACTAGGAAATCTATTTCTGGATGGGTAGAGTTACAAAGAAATTAAATATGCCTATACAGATTTTTAATATAAATAATAAAGCAGTTATTAAATTTAGTCAAAAAAGGAAAATTAAACTTCAGGCTTTCAATCACAAAACTTTAATCTATGTAGATTCATTTAAATAATATAGCACATTTAAAAATACATTCTACAAAGTTCTGGTCTTTTATATTCACAAATAAAACATAAAAATCATTTATGTCGGTGATTATTCTTTACATAACAAAGTTTATATTAAAATTAGGGAAAAGTACAGTCAAACTTTATTAATGTTCATTTTCCTTTGCAGATGATTATAGAAGTCCAGAAAACAATATACAAATTTTATATATAAAAACGTTCCTAAATAAATATATAGATATTTCAGCCTAAGATCATTCTTCTACCAAACTCCATAATTGTGAAGTGAAGTCACAGCACACAGTGAATTTCAAATTATAATGATTGTATAGAATGAAACCTTGAGGGTTATTTTCACACCAAATTTTTCAGTGATGAACTGCTAAACTGCAATATTAAAAGGAAATACATTTCGTCTGTTCAAAAATAGTTGTCTAATCATACACTGGTAAACTTTACCAGTTTCCAGATTTTTAGTAAAGTTTACATGGGAACAAATTAGAATGTTTTTTTTTTTAGATTTCTCCAAACTATGTTATAACTTATTTGAATGCCTGGACAATTAAATGACCACACATTCCATAATATTTACTTGACTTATTTTTTTGTTGTAACATCCCAGCAGTAATGACATCGTAGATTAATTTTCATCTACCATTTACTTCTAATCAATTCTCATAATTGCTAGTGGAACATGGATCATCTTAAATTGTTACATGCTCTCAAATTAATAATAGACTTAAGTAGCTTCAAAGTTCTTGCATTGGTATTGAAAAATCATGAATATATTTTAAGCAGCTTTATAGCAGTGAACAAAAGAGGGTAGTAAAATAAATCTCACTAATTTCTCAATGCAGTATGTTTTGGTTTTCTATTTTCAGTATTATAACTTTTATGGTGTTTGAATTTAAGTGAATTTTAATATCCTATATTTTAAAGTATATAAAATGCATTTAGTGTTATATAATTGCTAAAATAAACACAAGCTCAAGATCAAATATCTGTATTTTAAATTTGAGTCAGTTACATCTGAATGGGTTTGTTAGAAATGGTGTAGTTTACAAAGGAGTGGTAAAATGTTTATTTTGAGAACTAATATAAACATTGCATATTAGTTGCTGTTTTAAGTGGTGTAAGAAAAATGATTGTGAAAGCATTTTAAGTGCAAATAACTAATATCTAAACATTTGTCTTCCTAACTGGGGATTAGAGAAATAATTTTCCATCCCCATTTGGGGTTTTGTTTCATGTATGCTATGGTGAGTTGGTTTTAGTGGTAAAGTACAATTATTGAACTAATAAAGAGAACATTGCATAAGGTTTTGAAATGGGATGCTTTAAGTATATTCCGTCCATTATAAAAATAAAAATTTTTATTAAATTAAACATGCTTTAATACTCTACTGTTATTTAATGTAAGCAATAATGGCTTTGTCACAAACTTAAGGTATTGCAGTTTATTTTTATTTCAGATATATACAACATGTTCATTAATTCATTGCTAATTTTAAATGCGTGTTCAAAGGCAGTCTTGAAGTATGCTTGTTCTAAAAATGGAAGAAAAAGAAAAGATCTGTAAACAAAATGTTTGTCAATGCTAGTAAAATGTACCAAGAACATTACACAATTTAAATTTAAATTTAAATCACAGATACCTGATATCCTGCCAAATTAGGAAATCTTTGAGTTGCAGCATTACAGATTATCGCTGAATCTCTGATCCATTTGATTTTTAATTTTCATTCAGTACTTTTATCAGTTAAATACAGAAGTAAAACATATATCAGTGGTTTAAAAGTATTTGCCAGATATATTATTTGGCAATCATTAAAATATGCAGTATCTGAAATTAAAGCATGTGTTAATTTTGTAAATATACATTAAGGGAAGGTGTGATATCAGTAAAAAAATATGATGAAAGGCTTCAAAGTCATTATGGTAATATAAATGTTTATAAATAAAATGTATTGATATTTTATGTATGTGTAAATATTTTGATGAAAATATGCAAATTTATCAGTTGATAATAATTTAATGCAAAATGCCTTTCTGGGTTCTGATGATTGTTGTAGTTATTTCAAAGTTTATTTTCAGAAAAGTAATTCCTAGCTGGTTACAAGATTGATTTATTTTGAGATTTGTTCAGGCAGGTACTGAAATGTTGGACCATCATAATATGAAAAGCTTGTTTTTAGATGTAAAGTTGTTATTTCATCTCATAATGGAACTGAAATATGCAAGTAAACTAGAATTTAATTCTTTATATGTTTTGTTCCTTTGAATCCAAGAATTTCTTTTATGTTTCTCAAGAAATTCCCTCTCATTTTCTCACCTATTAGATTGTTTTGTATCTGAGTGATAAAAATTAAAAGTAGTACTCCTTTCTCTAATGCAAATAAAATGAAAACTTTTAAAAAAATGTTTGTTTGTTTGTTTTTTTTTGTATTAAACTGTGCTATCCAGGCTCTCTGAAGAATATTCAGCAGGTCTTACATAGAATCCTTGAACTACCTGAGCATTGATGAAACAGTAGTATCCTGTTTCACAAGTTCAAGTAATTTTCAATATAGATCAGACAGGAGGTGAGTACACAGAAAAAAATATATCAACAAATAAAACTAGCACTGCAAATACTATTTTTTTTGGATTCCTGATAATAAATATTTGTATGAAATAGATCTTAATATACAGTGCAAAAATATAAGTATAAGAACTTAACAAGTAGAAAGATGACACTTTGTATTTTGAGAGAATAACTAATGATGTCAGATGCTACAATATGCAGCTACAACCATTTATATGGATTGTCATAGCTATGTTGCAATGTAATGTCCATTTAGCTAGTTATGTGTAGACCATGTCATAGATGGAGGTTCAATCATAAGCAGGCTGCACATAAATCTAACCACAAGATACACCCTTGTCATTCATTATACCGTATGCAGATCTTCATTGAAGTAGGTCATTTTGAGAAATACAATAGATAAATTTTATTAACTTTAGTTAATATTACAGCATATATTTGACAGATAAATTTGTTTAAGTTAAACCATTGCTTACAGTACTATTGACTATTTGTAAATTCATCTATAGCTTTGAAGATAATGCTTGCAATAGCATGATGAAACATCTTGAGATCATTTGTTCCAATTCCTTACTATTTTTTCATCTCCTTTCTATTTATTAATTCCTTTATACATATTTTTTTCCATATCTTGCATGATCAGTAAAACTACTGTAAACATTTCTTGATTGAGGAAAGTTTCCTTTCATAACTGATAATTACCTTCCTTCCTTTCTATCTTTCTTTTCTTTATTTATTTTTTTGGTAATAAATTAATTCTATTCATATTTTTTTAGGGTTGTAGCAGCCCATGGTCTAAATATGAATAAATAATTCAGTAATAAGTAATCTTGGAAAAAGTATTCCTAAAAGTCAGTAATGCCCCATACTATGTCCATATTTACAAACAGAGCTGGAGGATACACCTGTCACACAGCATATAGTGACTGGGAAGTACAGTTCATTCAGAAGTTAACATACCATGAGAGAGTAAGATTACATTTGTTGTTTCCTTCAGAATGCCAAAGAAGAAATTAAGCATACATTACAGAGGTATGTTTTTCAGGATGGAGCAGATGTAGTTAACAATGAACTTTTCTGTGAGAAAATATAAAGAACTATGGCATACAGTACTAAAAAACATACATAGTAATAAACACAAACTTTCTTATAATAGAAAAAAGGCTAGGTAGTGAGATAAAACTAGACTCCTACAACGTTTAGTCAATCACGGTTTTCTGAGGATGTGTGCAAAACTTTTATTACACCTTATATTGTGTAAGAATTGGTGATCCCATGTAGCGGGTCCAGTTTCAATTCTCAGTTGGGTTAGTTTTCCTAACAAGTTTTACAGAAGTTTTCCCCTCAGTTCTTTAGGTGAAGGTGAAGTCCCTTGAATTCATTCAACCATTATCTTCCCAGGTTGCAGTGCAGATCATAAAAAAAGCAAAATGAATGAAGTAATAAGAGAGTGACATGAATTACCTCCAAACACAATGTACATTTTTTCACTCTTCCTTTATAATTGTTTAGTCCACTTAGTAAACTACAGAATAACAAACCTGCATGAATTTTTATAGAAATAAACTTCAAAACACATCCCAGAATCACAGAATGCTAGATGATATGAAACAAGTCAGAAAATCTTTGAGTTTACATAATATTTTAAATTATATGGCTAGTGATAATTTATAAAGTTATCATATACCTGACCAAAGTTTAAAATAAATCTTTAAAACCTGTTCAAACACTCTAGATCAAAATGATTTATCAATAGAAAAACAAATAGACTAACTTCAACAACTTTATAAAATGTAATTAACTGCTATAATAAAATAAATTTAATGAGTAGAAGCAGTGATCAAATAAATAAATAAATATAATTGCTATATAATTTTTTTTACTACTAGCTGTTTCTTATAAATAAAGTTGCCTCATATGTGTACATACAAGAGAGTGGTAAGATTCTCAGTTTTAAGAAAATTGGTTGCAGAAAGGTTTCTGATTTGTACCAGTTTTTATTCTGATTATTTTCTTATGTATTTTAAATACTTTCTTGGATGGGAGAGAGTTACCCCAAAGCAAGATACCATACTTTAGCCAGGTGTAAGTATAAGCAAAATAAACTCTTGTAAGTGTATCAAGACTTACATTGTTTCCTAAATTCCTGAACAGTACCCAGTTATACTAAGTTTTTTCATTAAATTTTCAGGGATCATTTACCATTATAATTCAAGGAATTTAATACTACTTGCAGTTTCAACATAGCTATTATTAAAAATCACTGCCAATTTTGGTATTTTCATATAAGTGCAGGTACTAAGAAATGAGTTTGAAAATGAAAACATTTGGTTTTTAGTGGACAAAACTGCAGATTCTGTATGATGTCATGTTGTCAATGTGGTTTTAGATATGACCCTACACCTCCTGCAACTTATTAGATACTGTTATTCACTCTTCAATATGCAAACTTTTTAACAGAGCTATGAATATGCTTTAGCCATCTTATGTGAAATAACATACTATTTAAATATTGTACTTACAAAGCTGTTGACAATGGAGTGGTAATATATACTAAACGTAGGTATTCATTTTTTTTACACTAAACTCCATTTACATAAAAGTAAGACACATTTCGGGAGAATCTCTCCCATCTTCAGTTGCTCACCAAACCACCGTTACTCGAAAAAATAAGTTCTTGGAGCATTTTTTCGAGTAACAGCAGTTCGGTGAGCAACTGAAGATGGGAGAGATTCTCCTGAAATGCGTCTTACTTTTATGTAAGTAAATGGAGTTTAGTGTAAAAAAATGAATACCTAAGTTTAGGACACATACTATTGTTACCATTACTATAAATTACATGGGAAATCAGAAAAGTATCTTCAGGAACAGTAACCCAATATTTTAGACATATCTTGCACTGTGTGACATAGAATTGCTGAAGAAATGAAGGTACAATTTCCTGATGTCAACAGACTTATAACTTATTTTTAAAAAGTATTTATTAAGGTGCTATATTGCCTTTCTGAATCCAAATAACAATATCCTATAGTACCTCTTCCTTCATCTCCAGTTGAAAGGTACAGGGGAAAAAACCAACAGAGTCCAAAAAGACTTAAAATAAAATATTGGTAACACTGTGTGTGTCTTGGTCAACTTTTCCATCATGTTAAATCATTACAAGGGAAAAACCAATACAGTCCATGCTATAGCCAATTGAAGAAACTGCATGTAATCAGAAAACCAACACAGTCACCACCTTTTTGCAGTGCGCAATCAGTGTAGCAGTTGAAAAGTTATAATAATTTAATCACTGAATGTACTGAGGCTATTGCATTGTTTCAGATCATGTAATAGCTTGTTTTTTAGTAAATTAATTTACATGAGTAGCTTTAATTTTGTAAAAGTGGCATTTACTTATCCTGTGCATGGCCATTCTTTCATACGAAAATATGGCATTGATCCCCAATAATACAAAGGCTGAAACTCCTAATGGCTGGAGAGAAGTGATCACAGGGGCCTGAGTCAAACCTAATCCATTTGTTGTGGTCTCATGTGAACAAGCAATATTTAAAAGCTGGCATATATTTCTTTCTTCCAAGTCCTACAAGAATAAGATACATTTTGCTACAGCTAGGATTCCTTCAGTCAAAATAGAAAACTGTAGTGCATAGGGACACTTACAATGCAGCATTCTTCTCATCATAGACAAGGGATGAAAGAAAGAAAATGGTGAAATAGGCACAGCCACAAGATATTCAGGAACCAAGCTTGTGCTATCATTTGCTTATTCCTCTCTAAAGAGAATGGTCTTGATGAAGTTCTGTGAAAATGAGGGACCCAAGAAGTACTATGCAGACTACTTGCTGCCCATTAGCCAAAATAATTGCCATCTGAACCCCAAGATGATATCTTTAACAATGATACTGATTTTTAGAGATATATTTAAAAAGACTGTACATTGAGAACCATATCGGCCTCTCTTTAGGCTTAGAGCACAATGTCTGTCAACACAAATCCATCTTTTGTTATTGTAATTATGTAATACAATTAAAATGAATTTAATAGGCATAAGTGTATTTTTGTCTCATAAAATCGAGAGGAAAAACTAACCACAGGTTAATTAAATAGTTAATTGGGCAAATAAAACAATGTATATATAGTTTCAGGTTGAAACAACTTTAATACTCCACTAAAATTTTAAAAAATATTGTCACTTGGAAAGGTACAAAAGTATCTGAGTTTAAGCTTTTGAAAGTTTATTTTCTATCTCCTGTAAAATTACTGTTTTTGGATTTGTTTTGTTTTTTTTTTGTTTTTTGTTTTCCTCTGTACCCTTCAATTGTTAACTGAAGCATACAAGTAGAAGGAATAGTACAATTTTCCTTTGGTGAATAGTTTCCTGTCAATCGACTCAGACATTGAACAAAACTTTCCCTACCCCTATTCCGATTGCTCTGTGCTGTATGATGGGAATATTCTGAAGTTCTGTTTGTAAACGTGTTAATTTATGGCTTTCAGCAATGCTTTCTTAGAAATCTAGTAAAACGCTATTTTAAATATTTTTTTAAATAAATATTTGATAACTAACTAAAAATATTTCTCTGAGTTTAATATTACATTTTGTAGCTTTATATTTATTATATGACAATTTTGGTTCACATTAATCCTTCAGAATTTCTTAAATATTACCTGTACATGCATTCATATTCTATATTTAAATAACATATTTTTCTGTGTGCTGTTAACAGTGAAATAGTAAAATAATGTGGATATAAAGATGGTTTAGTGACACTTATACTTTAATTTAAAAAACCAAGTAAGCAAAGTCTATGTGTCACCAAACCAACTCAATATCAAGTTAGCATAAATTTTACATTTTTAATGCTTTATTTTAGTTTATTATTTTACAAATAATTCAGTATCAGCTTTAGGGAATAATGACTTCCTATTGTAGTCCACATGCTGTCACTTTAGCATAAAAGATATGTATTGTCGCCTCAGATATATTATTATTTCAAAATGATTGGTTAAAAGTCACAAAACAGCTCAACAATTGGCAAAAAGTCTGAACATATTATCTGTGCCCCATATTTTTCCTCAGCTCCTGTCTTTGATAAAGTGGAAAGGGAAAGAAATGATGCTTCTCATGATTAAATCTGGAGATCATAAACATTTATCTACCAGAGTCAATTGGGAAAAGTGGGCTTACACTATATTTTATGCATTTCATATATTTATAAAAATACTAAAATTAGAATTAACAATCATTCAGGTCAAAAAAAGAATCTTTCAAACAAGAAATTAAAAATAGTACTTGTTATATTTTATTTTTATGGAGTAATCTAGGGTTCTAAATGGAGAGAACATAGGTCCGTGATTAGTATTAAATTATATTATGAAGGTGAAGCAAGAATAAGTAATGCTGGCACTTTTCAAAATTATTTAAAATGCTGTAAAATTTCAAAAAGCAAATAGCATTCTTAAGAATCTGACAATCTTGAGATTAATGGATGTATATCCTTTGGATCCTGCTTATGTTCACAAACAAAAAACCATTCAGAAGCACAAGGACAGTCATTTAGCTCTCCAGTGTTTAGCAGTAAAACACAATTTTCATTTCCCCCATGATTATTTGGCTCATTTGCAGACCATTTGTTATACTCTGATGGAAAAAAATCATCACCTGTGAATAAAAAAAAAAAGTTTTCTGAAATCTTAGCAATTGTGCTACCATATACATTTTTTGAACAAAATAAAATAATTAATAAATTGTGGGGAAAAGGAAATAAAGGCCCAAAATTAATTGAGAGAGGGGAAAAATGAAAGAATTGGATATATTGTCAAGTATTAGCAATAAAATATCAAACTTAAGTTTTAAGTTTGATTGCATATGAGCCATATGAAATGAAATCAGCAACCAAGGAACATTACAAATTAGTATTGCCTTGAAAATGAATTATATTTAAAAAGGTTAAGAGATGAATGATAATGTGAAGTTCATTTTTCTTTAAGTCTATTGATCTTCTTGTTTTAATGCAATACATTATCCTATATTTGTGAAGATTGACTGTTTTAAAAGAGGTAAATCTAAAAAGATTAATTCTAAACATTTAGAAAAATTTGATGTAGCTGATATCCATTACTTTATAAGTCATTTATATGCCATATTTAATATAATTTCAATAGGAACATAAACCAAATATTTTTGGAATACTAAGGCAAACATTTTGGCCAATTGCTCTTTAGCAAAAGTATATTATCTCAATGTTTTATAAAAAAGAACCCCAATAAAATATATTTCATTAAATTACATTTGGAACAGTTTATTAGTTCCATCCACATATGGTAATGTGAGGTTTTTTTCATTAATTCTGCTGTATGATGACTCTGTTGATGGTAAGAACTCTGCTTTTATGTAGGAAATTTTTATTTTTTTATTTTCTATACTGAATTCCTTGGAGCATAAATCTAAAAATAAAATATATTTGTCTTCGTCATTGTAAATTATAAGGATTAGACTTAAGGCCTGTTCTGGGTCCTGGCGGATCAAATGAACCACTTGCATTTAGCTACACTTAGTACCTACAAATGTCAGAAGGATAGATGGTCAGCTCTTCACCTTAAAAGTCATTTAGAGTGATGCTAAGGTATAGTTGGCAATTTTGCCATATTTTAATTTTTCATTGCCTTTGAAGAGAAATCATTTAAATGTGCATAAAACAGATTTTCTTTTAATATAAATCAATGACTAAGTTTTACAAATAGAAGCTCCATTAAAATTATATTTGGCAAGATATGAACTTTTAAATGAGCTATTATTTATATGTCTATTTTAAGAGGTTCAAGAGTTTTGTCTCTATAAATAAGAAAAGTTTAATGAAATTACATAGCATTAACCATTACATATAGAGATATCATATTTACATAAAATCTTGTTTTGTATGTCGTAATAGTGTGGGAAAAAAAGATGTTACAATTTAAAAACATAAGGTCATTTATTTCTAATTTTCCATCTGATTTTACATGGAACTGTCCATATGGGATAAGTTTCCTGAAGATGTCTACTTCTGGATTTTTCCCTTAAGCTCAAAAAAAGCAAATAACAGAAACATGTATACACCAATGAATCGTCAGTCAGAAAAATAAAAAGAAAAAATTGTTTAAATCAGTTAACCATATTAGAATTAAACTTACATGAAAAGATACACATCAAGAATATGAAGATTGCCTAATGAATTTTGAAAATAGAATAGATTACAGTTTAATTACAAAATGTTTTAATCTTCTACCAAATGTCAGCTTATGAGCAATCAAAATGCATTTTGAATCATCCAGAAGCCAATTAGCAGCTGAGATGTGGAAAAGGTCCACAAAACATATTCTGCTATTAAACTTTATTAAGTGGAGACTTAATAGAATGTAATCAATTTGCAGCTAAAACATTCAATTAATGAAAATTAGTTTCAAAATCTGTCAGATGCTATATAAGCCACCGAATGCATTTAGGTGAATAACTAGACAATATAAGAATTTCTGAAGACTATGCTTTGCTTTTAATTAATTTGTAAAGGATGCAAGTTTCACTAAGTTTTACATTCCAAAACATTTTGAGCTCTTTGCTTATATATTAGTTTCATATTCCTGTAACTTTGTAGAATTTTAAACATGTTTCTTGCACAGCTCTCTTAATGGTTCCATATTTGTCCAAATATATTTCACTTTACACAGCTTTATTTCCTAAGAGTGGCTGACAAATAATATTTGGCATTAGCTTATTTTAAAAGATGGTTTTAAATAAAAAATACATTCAAATGTCATTTTCATATAGCTCTGAATTAAAAAGTTATTACATCAAAATGTGCCTTCTTGAGCAAAGCTTTCTACTATTTGGATATTCATTATTTCAGTTAAAGCACTATTTTCCTTCCTATAAGTCAATTAATAAGGTTTAATGGTAAATTAGTATTTTCTGCACTGAATTAGCTTTCAATATTATGAAATAGCAATGCTAGCTGTATGTAAAGTAAATAAATCAACAAGGCCTCAAGTCTTAACAATCTCATGCTTTCAAAATTCTTAAGCCTATAGTCTGTTGCTATTATAGTTAATTTTATAGTTGGTGTATGCATTTCCTAACTTACCTGTAACAGTGAAGAAATGTCCTTCTTTAAAGAGATCATGGATGCCTACATAAACATGCTGTTGCACCGTATTCTGTAATTCCCGTAGAACTTCATATTCTTTTTGTGAATTGACTACAATCAGATGAGCACCATCATCTTTGCATTGCTTCCAAGCATCTCCCCAGCTGTTCTTTATGGAGTACAATTTGTAAAAACCAACATTGGGGTAGTATTTATAACCTCCAATGAAGCAAGGTCTTCCATGCACTGTGCTTCCATTTTCTCCATGTACAAAGATAGTTACACACAGCAATAGCCAAAAAATATGGAATTCCATTATTTGAAGCGATTCTGAAATGCATTAAAAAACTATATATAGTTTCTTAAAGTTGATGCAGAGTTATATGAGATTTTATGCACAACAAAAGCATTAATAGGACTAATTTCAAAGAGCATTGTAAAACAGTAGTAATCTATAATATAAAAAAAATTTAAATTATGGATTTTCATAGGCACCTTGTTTAGGTTAATAATCCATTAACATTAAAAAAGAATATATACTTGTCCTTTAGCAAAGCACTAAGGTGATGTTAATGAGCAATATCATAACACTTCTAAAGTGTTCAACTTCCTGGGTTAAACCACTTCCTTATTGCAATCACAGGAAATATAATCCTGTATTAATTGGCAGATCTTGGCATTTCCTTTATTTCTTTTTGCAACTCTACCACTGGAGTAAGCAAAATATAATTAAAAATAATTCATTTTTTTTTTTTTACAAAAGATCATATAATCTAATTTGTCAGGATTTTATTTTTTATGATGTACAATATTAAGAATACTGTAATATCATAGTCATTTTTCTAGATATTTCTCATCTTTCAGCATATTTTAGTTCTCCCCAAACAATTTCAGATTACACTTTTGAATTCTTTGATGTTTATGAACTGATTGTTTTCCCAATGCTCTTTTAAGAATTCAAATATGAAGAAGTCATAAGTAAAGTCAAAATTTCTAATATCTTTATCCCAGAGATGAGCGAGCAATGCTGTACTGTGCTGCAGTAAATTGGAAAAACAGTAGAAGGAACAGGTTCAGCAAAATGGTATATATTTTGGAATTAGGTAACATGGGCAATAAACAATCATGTAAAATTATTGCCTGCAAGTTTGGTAGTACTGCTATTACTAACCTGGAGATCTTGTACTTAATTCTTAATCAGATCAAGCTATATGGTTCAAGTATTTTTTGGAATTTCGTACTCTGAGAAGGTTAATGCCAGATAGGTTTAAGGCACCAAAGACTCCAAGCTCATTTCATTCATACCTATACCTACATCTACAGCATTTACATTCACAGTCTATAGATGCTGCAATAAGACCAATGCAGTCAAAGTGACAATAAATGAACAATATTAAAAAATATCATATAAGGAATACATTTAACATAAATGTTTTTGCAACATTACAATGTAAGTTAATTATAATTAACAATATTTTTTTACAGTAAGTTCAACTTATAATTCATTTATTATTTATTATTTGGCATGGCAACAGGGTTGTAACATTTACTCATATTGCAAGGCGATCTATTGGTAACTGTTACACATTTATACTTTAATGACACAACATTGAATATTCATGCCATAAGCGAGCTTAAGAATTATAGTTTTTTAATTTTTATGTAAATTATGTGAGTAAAACCCATTTTCTGGTATGAATATTCCCATTTTTAATGCAACCCTATTTTAAAAAATATGAAAACACATACCTTTCCTTGGATTTAATGGATAAAAGCAATACATAGGCAATAAGTGCAACTTGTTTGATACCAATCTCATCCATTCTTAACACTTTTACTCAAATAATTACTTTGCATATCACTATAAAACTTGAAATTTCAAAATGTTTATTGGCAGATTAAATCTGAATCATTAGGAACCTAAACTAGAAACCAAGCCATATGTAACCTGAAAAGCCAAATAAATAAATTTATCATGAATATAGAAATGTGATTAGTATTTTTTTTTTCCTTCAATTTTTCCAGGCATTCCAAATAGTAATTTGCTGACCACAAAAGAGTAAATTACTTTTCAGATTGTATAAAATATAGTGAACTTTTGTAACAGTGGTGTAAATTATTAACATTTAAGAGAAATTGAGTCGAAATAGTAACATACACACCACTAAAATTGAATTAAATGGAAGACTAGTTTTGGGAGCCATCGCTCCTATCATCAGTTCCTGGTCGACTGCCGGCCTCGTTGTTTGTGATAGATCGATTCGTCTCTGGTGGAGGTTTGATGAACTTTTGTATTAGTACATCACTTGGCGGGATTTCGAAATTAAAAACTTTCTCCTTATTCTTCCAAATATAGATATTTTCCCAGACTGTAAGTTCAGTTTTTCCTTTAATATATTTAAGTAATTTGGGGTTTTTATTAATGTTATGTTGTTCTTTCCAAAAGTGCCAAGCTACCGCCGATTTTTCTTCTTGTTTTTGATTTATATTCCTAATGTGTTCTTTGGCTCTTGTTTTTATGTTTCTTTTGGTCTTTCCAATATAAACTTTATCACAATCATTGCAGTTCATCTGATATATTCCTGATTTATCTTCATCTTGTAGGCTATCTTCTTTTTGTTTTGAGTTAAGGATATTTTTAATGGAATAATTATTTTTTGGAGCCAGAACAATGTTGTATCTTTTAAAAATCTTTTGAAATTTATGAAAGGTTGATGGATGGTATGTGAATTTTTTGTATGTCCTGTTTTTTTCTTTGATAGGAGTAAGTGTAGTGTTGTCTCTAATTTTCTTTTTCTTCTTCTCTCTGTCTATTTTCTTGTGTACAACTTCTTGTTTGAAGCCATTCTCTGTAGCTATATGTATTATATTATTCATTTCTAGTTTACATTCCTCCTTGTTCATTGGAATATTAACCAGTCTGTATGCAAGACTATTTAAAACTGCATGTTTATGGGGAACTGGATTAAAACTGTTACATTTAATGTAGTTATCTGTGTGTGTAGGTTTTCTGTATATGCCAAAATTTAGATGATTTTCTTTTCTAATTATCTTAATATCCAAGAAAGGTAACTGTTCATTGCATTCTCTCTCCATGGTGAATTTAACTGTTTTTTCCTGTAAGTTAAGCAACTTTAGTGCATCATCCAAGTGTCTTTCTGGTACTATTGCAAAAATATCATCAACATAACGGTACCAAGTCTTAAATATCCAAGGGAAACTATTTACTATTCTAGTTTCCAATGCACTCATGAAAATGTCTGCCAATATTGGTGATAGTGGGCTACCCATTGTCAGACCAAAATTTTGTTTGTAATATTTGTTATTGAATGTAAAGTAATTTTGTTCTAGACATAAGTTGATTAATATGATGTATTCTTGGATATCTTTTGTGGTTATTCCTACTTTTTGTAACCACTTTTTTATCAGGGAGTATAAATTTAGTGTAGGAATACTTGGAAACAGTGCTGTAACATCAAACGAAACTAAGGTATCTGTTTTTTCTATTTTTATGCCTTTAATTTTTTGAATAAGATCTAATGAGTTTTTTATACTAAGAGATTCAAATCTTGGAAAAGTAGAAAGTTTGTAAGTCAACCATTTTGCTAGTTTATAGGTTGGAGCATCTATGTTATTTATGATAGGTCTCATAGTTTTCCCTGGCTTGTGTACTTTTGGGAGACCGTAGATTGTAGGTATTGCAGGGTTATCTACTTTAATTTTATAATGTTCCTTTTTATCTATTAATTTGCAATCAGTAATTGTTTTATTAAATGTGCTTTTGCATTGATTTAGGGGATTTTTTGTTATTATTGAGTATTCAGTGTTTTTTAGTAATTGTTCCATTCGAATCGATCTATCACAAACAACGAGGCCGGCAGTCGACCAGGAACTGATGATAGGAGCGATGGCTCCCGAAACTAGTCTTCCATTTAATTCAATTTTAGTGGTGTGTATGTTACTATTTCGACTCAATTTCTCTTAAATACTTTTCAGATCTTGAATATGTAGGAAACCTCAGCCCTATAAATATCAATTTTCCAAACTGCATTCTCAAACTGAAAAGTTCATGATATGTAATATACTAATTGATATATAACATTATATTGAGCTCACTGCAAATATTTTACCTAATGTTAAACTACTATTAATATTACCTAAGTGTAAAAAATGTAGGCAGTTAGTTGGTGTATAATTTGGTCAGTCACTAGGGTTAATAAAGATGCTGTTGATATCAATCAATTCTCTTGCCTCCCAACAAAAAGCTTCTAGTTTTCCCTGCTTTCATTTTTCTTAATTAAGTTTGCTGCATATTAATAGATGGTCCTTATTAAAACTAATTTATTTGTCCTTACTGTCATTATTTTCATTCTGATAAAAATTAATCATTCATTAATCTAAAAAAGAACTAACCAGTTTTCTTATTTACATTTTGATTTTTGATTTATTTGTGGACACTCTTTAACATCTCAGATCATCAGTATCCCATCCAGCAGCTGAGAAATCCCATGAAGCAGCCGAGAAATTTTGCTCATAGTTTTTTCAGACTTGAGGTTCTTTACTGTGCCATAAATGTACGACATGGAACGCACAGCTTTACTTCCCTTCCAAAGGAAGCCATACTTAGGATTTTTACATCCAAAAAAATCAATTGGTCCTGGCTGGGATCGAGCCCGCAGTCTTGGGTTTAATAGGCAAGTATGGTTACCACTACACCACAAGGACCGACTCATTTACATCTTGATACCTTTATGTTTTCATATAAGTATTTTATCTTTTATCTTCTTTTATATTCATGATCCAATATGGTATGAGGGATTGTGGGTAAATAAGCAATATAAATATAGGGAGGTTTACGGAAGAGACAGAATTGAAGGTATTAAGAAACAAAAAATCTTTGTGAGCTTAAGAGAGGAGTTACTGAGAATTTATCAAGAGATCTATCTATCTAGTGATTACTTTTCAGTTTTATCCTGATAGTGTTTCTTTGACATAAATTTCTGTTAAAATAAATGTGTTCTATGTTAATAGATTGTTGTATAAAGTGATTTAACAGATTGCAAATAAAATAGCCTAATAAAACAAGCAATTATTTAAGCTAAATAACATTATTCTACCATATGAATTATAACTTTTAAATAGAACAAAAACGTTGATCCATTGTCCAGAATTGAGGTTGATACTTTTTCGGTATAATCTCCTTGGTTTGCAACACACTTGTGCCAATGTCAGAAAGAAGTCTTTTGGTTGCTAGTTTAGCCATTCCTGAACAGACTATATACATTCTCTTCACTACTAAATATTTTTGTATTCATATATTTCTTTAGAAGGTCAAAGAGATGATAATCTGAGCATAAGTTTTTCCTGTGAGAAACAGTGTCAAAGAAGATTTTATCAAAAGGAGAGAATTAATTGAATTGCCAGTCCTCATTTTAGTGGATTTATTCTTTTGGTTCAGGTAAATGACAAGCTTACATCATAAAACCAGAAGCCTGAATGATCTTAAAATAAGCCTTTTGCCTTTCATGAATCAAATTGAGGTGAGAACTATGCTAAACTATAGGGGGATCAAATCATAAATAAAAAAATTAACATAAAGATGTTATACTCCTAGAGGAATTTCTGACTGATGTTTTGTAAAGTACCATGTACTAATACCAGTTAGCTTATCTTTCTATTAGTATTTTAGTTAACCTGCTCTTAGTATTAAATTGTCCCCATGCATATTTCTAAATTAGTTTGTTTTAATACTCTTTACGTATTCTCTATCAATAACATATGATCAAGCTATAAAAATGTTATAGTATTTGTAATTTTTTCCAAAGTAAATGTTATTGCTTATAACCTACTGAAACTAATTTGTAACTAATGATGGCAAATGAGACAAATAATAAATTAAATGAAACTGCAGCGTAATGTCAATTAGTGACATCAAATCCAAAATTTCTTGTAAAATAAGTATTAAATTTTCACTTGCTTTGTAGTGAAATCTGTTGATGCTGCATGAAAGACCCCCTCTCTCCAACTTCTGGTTGCAGTTGTAACCCTATTTTTGCAAATGTTCATCATCATTTTAAGTTCTTTTTTGCATTTTAAGCTACACAGTAAAAGATAGAAAATACCAGAATATTTACATTCCATTGTTATTATAATTTTAATGTAATTATTGCCAGAGGGTACAATGGAAAGCAAACATGATGGTCTTCAATTTTGAAATGAAATATTTATAATTGGAAGTGTGAATCACCAGATAGCCTATAATTTAATAATTGAAATATATCAGTAATGTAAAAAGGTTAATGCATGATTTCTTATTATGGGCTGCTGATTAAAGCTGATGCTCAACTGGCAAATAAGATGAACACTACAGTTGTTTTGATGGTATGTGCATACGTTCCGCTACAATTTTTTAAATGCATTTGAAGAACGTATTTAATGTTGTATGAGGCTTTTATTTATATTTGTTTCCTGTTGACTTTTTCATCTAAGATTGGCAAGGCCGGAGCGAACGTCTGTAAAATAAAAATACAATGAAACCGTTTTGGCCATGTGTCAAGATTCTCATGAGATCATTTGCCGTTCTGTACTCGTTCTATGCATCCCAGCTGTCATTTGTTTAAAGAGGCAAAAGAATTCCGTGAATCTACTCCCTCCTTCAGTGTAGATCTGAAGGTAGGTACCACTTTTGTATCTAACTAAACGAAAATAGATCGCACGGTTAGCATTTTGCCGCCAGAATTTCTGTAGTTTTTCTCGTTTCTGTTGCTCTGGACGCTATTGGTGCCAATGTAACGTGTGGGTCTCTGCAGAGAATTCAGGTAGGGTTGTGATATTTATACGTTTGTTTTGTTCCAGTAATTCAGGAATAAAAGTGAGTACAACATTTTCAGAGCTCGTACTAAAGGTTAGTGCTGATTAATATTAAGTGTTGATAAATAACCCATACATTATCTATGTTAAACGTTTAGGTTATATTATGTATTTAAAAGAAGTAGATTCTTATTTTGAAAAATATGTGCAGTTCTATCAACTATCTTAAGTTCCTCAATCTATACATAGTCGTTTAAAGCAATTGAAGATATATTCTATCCTCTTGAAACAACTGTTGTGCTCCCTGGGAAAGAAATGTTCTTTAGATGACTCAATAGTGGCGCCGGAAGTTCAAGACTATCAGTTGCCTGCCACCACCACCACCACCACCACCTACATGCTGATAACAAGGAAAAATCCTCTTTGCTAAAAGATTGCTTCTTTTCTAAAAAACAGTAAACGTGTGAGCATTATAGTATATTGAAATATATATAACTTTCAACAGTATTTACCGAGGTACATGGCTGCAAAGGAATGTAAACAGAACAAAAACTGTTCTGTTGATTCGAATAGATGTGTTTATTCACGATAAATCACAGTTTCAATGCTGAAAGAGAGTTTGTGATTAAAGAGCATATCTAGTATGGTACATCTTTAACAGAACGCAAATTTAACACTTGTAATTTCTTCTTCTTTTCCTTCTGGACTTCGTATCTTTAGCAATTCTATTTATCGCGATTGTTCCTTTGTCTTCCTTCCAGTACTTTTGTAAGTTTTAATGGCAACTGGTCTTAGTCCATACACTCCATGGTTTCCTTCAAATCATTTCTATACTCTCTTAGTTTTTCATTAAGTTCATAGATTTTTGTAATTTTCGTATAGCTTCACTTATTAGACGATTTTTCTTAATGCATCCTTTCGTTCTAATTAAAAAAAATCGCTTTTTGTTCGTTTACCATGGTAGCAACTTTTTAATTTTCAGGATTCTACAAAAAAAATAGGTTATATGCCTATTTATTTTCGAAGTAATCTACTCTGCCCTACTTTCGGTACAAATATTTGCATCCTCCAAAACTAATCATGCAAGCAGCCACATCATTCTTTAAAAATGGCACCAACCTCTTGTTCGTAGAACCCTACAGCTTTTCCCGGACTTCCCAACTGATAGCTTTTCAATTGGACATAGGAAAAAGCCACAAGAGCCATATTAGACTGTACGATGGGTGGTTCACTAGCATCACTCACGAATCTTGCAGATATTCTATTGTTATCAATGCGGTGTGCGCAGAGGCATTGTCTTAGTGTCACAGAATTCTCGAAATCCAGACTTTTCGGTTTTATGTATTAGTGTTCTGAAGATTCTGGTAATGGGGTTCTTGTGTACCAGTTATAGTTGGCAGTGACTGTTTTTATTCCTGGAGTGTAATGGTTGCAATACGACCACTTGCTGAGAAGAAACTGGTAACCCTACTTCTGCATTGCTTAACCTTCGCGGGAGGTCATTAGGGGAGACCCAGATTGCTGCTGTCTCTTTATTCCGGGTCATATTGGCAAATACAGTTTTCCTTACCGGTGAAAATATCGTAGAGACGTCTGGAACTTTTATTATCGAAACGACGAACTGTTTCATGGTATTAATTTACACTGCTGTTTTCACCTCATCTTCTTCGAGTTTACTTTTACAACAAAGCTTCACATACCCGCAGTGAATTAATGTTTAGAAGCATTTCTATCTGCCTGAAGTCACATGCGGATCGTTCTTCACTATGGCTTCTATACGAGCAATGTTTTCATGTGTGACAACTGTTGCTGTTATATGCTCCTCGTTTTCCAAGGCCGTTCTTTTATTTTTCATCTTCTTTTATTTTGTCTGGGTTAAGGGCGGAGTTTTTAAAAACCGTCAAATGTCCTCGTATTGGTAATTTGTATGCCTGAAAATTTGAAAGTATTGTTCTGATACTTTTTAAAATAATTAGCATGTAGATGGCAGTAGCATCGCCGGAATATACTCTTTTTCCTCGTAATACCTTAATGCCTTATTCCTAGGTAATAAATCGAGAAATTGAAGCAAATGAAGAGGTGAATGCAGTTTCTTTGCCATATTCTCACAGTCATCCCATTCTGTTCTCTTGCTTTTTTTTTTTTTTTTTTTTTTTTTCTTTTTTTTCCCCTCGAACCATTAGTTAAATATTTGCATTCAAAATGTCAAAATGGCAATGTACGTTCAACGATTTTCTAGCTAGTAAATATTCTGCATTCAGTAAAAGAATAAATGAGTTTGAAGTTCAATGTAAAATTTGTGAATCCTGAACATAATAACTCTGAAACACATTAAAAAGTTATATTAAAATCCACATTCCGTGCCACCTTTTTCTGTTTTGATAGTTTAACATTTAGCATTATATTTTTCTTATCTTAAAAGCAATATTATTCAGTTTTATTATAAATATTTTGTATAAAATAGATGGGGACAAGTTTAACTATAATATAAGCCGAAATTTAAATATATATTTTGCGTCCTCTTTTTTCAAAACCATGTCCTCCTTTTGAACTGTTTGTCCTCTTTTTTATTGATGTGAATCCAATCACCCTATTTTTTGTACACGTAGAAACAGGGTCTGAAAAGTTTTTCTAGAGAGCTAAGTCAGGAAGACAAGGCCAAAACAGAAAGACATAAAAGTCCGCTACGCAGGAGCGGCATAAATTAAGCGAATTCCTCAGCGGTTGAATAAGTTTTAATAACAATGAATATAAAATCCAAATTAGGCCTTGTTAATTAATGAATTGAAACGAAATGAAATGTTATGACATTATTGTGTAGTGTTAGGGGAACAAAATTAGAATTCTTGCAATCTGTAAATATTACAAAAGAGAAACTACATTATTATTATTATTATTATTATTATTATTATTATTATTATTATTATTATTATTATTATTGTTGTTGTTGTTGTTGTTGTTGTTGTTGTTGTTATCATTATTATTGAATGGCAAGAATTAATGGCATTGTCTGAAAGTGGATTATTGCACTGGAATATCGATAAATACAAATAAATTATTTAAATTATCATTATGTGTGAGAAAAAAACACGATCCGGTATGTCCATTTTGCAGGAATGACAATGATCCGCTCTATGCTAAAAAAAAAAAAAAAACCCTAAAGAGTAGACATAACCTAATTCGAAGTATGCCCAACAGCTGATCCTAAATGCTCTAGTATGATGTCACTTGTAATTTTCGTATAATTTTTTACTAATACTTTATCAATGTAGCATTTCTTTCGTGGAACAGAAAATTACAAGACCATACTTTACAAGAACAACAGATTACTAGGAAAAGGGCCGTATGTATTAGACCATACTTTTGTGAAACAGGGTCGTGGGAGAGATTAAAGTTGCTACAACTGTTACAGTAGCATAAAAGCATTTAAAATTTATTTACATGTAATATTTTATAGTGCTTTCAAAATGTTTTAATATTTGCACTAGATTAAATAAAATTTAATCTAGTTGCTTATTTTTCAGTCATTTTATTAAGCGTTTTACTTCTGTCGAAGATAACCAATATTAAAAAAATTGAGGTTAGGTTATATCGTTATTAAGTCTCAGAATGTAGAACCAACCCGTATATTATGTCAACGCTTGCTTGCATTTTCAATATATTGAAAATAATATAAAATTATCGAAGTTAAGAGTATGTTTCAATCTTTAGACCCTGCCAAAAAAACTAAAGACCTTAAATGCAGAAAACTATGTAAAATGCATTAGTTACATTGCAGTGTTGAAGATGCTCAGAAATACCACATCTTTTAACATGACATATTTCTTGCCCTAGTGCAAATAAAAGGCACATTTATACCTTTACTGTAAATAGCATTAGGGAATTTTGTACATTTAGATTAAAGCTTTCTATTGCAAGAAATCAAAACTTTAAATTGGAAAGTTTTAATAGATTTATGTTGAAATGATGTATTATGGTTAGTAAGAATTCTTTAATTAGCACTAATTATCTACAATAAATTCCATTTTATGATGCGTTTTAAAAGATAGCTTGTAAACATGAAATGAAGCAGATTGTGAAACTCATATTAAAATTCACCAAGACTGGAGTTTTAGCAATCCAAAGATCCCTTTCAATTCCAGCTCCCATCTCTTCTTTGACCCTTAATAAGCAAATGTGTTTTTGCTTATCCATTTCAAATGAGTGAATAATGAAAGAGGTGTCAGCCTTTACCCTTGGTGAAGAACTCTGTGGATGCTTTTTCAGTACTCTACATGAGCTACATTTTCTGAATAATGAATATGCAGTGATCGCATGTGCTTTCATAGTTTCCTTGAGTTACGACTCTAATCTGGATCACCCTTTTCTAAGAATTGTGCTTTAGTTTTAGATACAAAAAATATTTCATTTTATTTATCTTCCTGATTATTACATTTTATTGAATGCTGTTCAATATGAACATAGTAAATGTTATATACCTGTTCCTATTTACTGAATTTATTTATATTATTTAATTGCAAAGAGAAAATAAAAATCCAGTTTCACTGAAATGATATTTCATGTTTATGCATACATAGCATACATAGCAATGTATAAACATACATAGCATGCATACATAGCAATTTGCGGGCAAAAACTGAATGGAAATTATGTTTGCTTTATGTACACTTGATATCAAAGGGTAACGTACAACCCTGTGTTAAGTATGCTAATCACATGCTTTCAACAAATCTAAACATCACTACCCTAGTATAAATAAATACAAAAAAAAAAAAGTTTTATGAGTTTTTAAAGTATTGTGAGTCACTGAGTCTAGAGCACATGCTCTCTCAGGTAATTGTCATTTTTCAGCACAGTAACTGATATTGATACTAGTAGCATCTCAAACTGGTTTGACAGTTACAGTATAAAAATTAATGAATATCTACTTGCCTGAATCATTAAGTAAATAGTTAAAGACAGATTTACTTAAATTTACTTAATTGCAGTACCAAATTATTTAATTGATCTTTCTTATTATATGTGTTATATCAAGTGCTTGAATTAAATAGAAATATCAAGCAATGATCTTTGTTTTAATACAAATTGCTAATAAATCACAGTTGAACATTATATGTGAGTTTGGAATCAACAGTACTATTGGAAATGATAATATTAAAATGTCCCCACTCCAACTTATGCAATTGAATGTAGTTATGCTTGTAGTTATGATTATGGTAGTGGTAGTAACAACAATAAAAATAGCAGTGGTAATAGTAACAATCACAATAATAATAATTTCTGGTATTTTAGTAATAATTCTATTTTCATTGGTCAGGAACGTTATGGAAATAGCTGTTTTCATTGGTAGTATGAAAGTTCACCAATATTATATTATTGTTATTAATATTCAATTGTCATTGTATGAATGGTGATTATCAATGAATAATAGGTTTAACCTTTAAATTTTAGGAGAACATCATGACAACTTCAAGATTATCACTCTTGATGCTTGCTCTATTATTAGCAAATGGTGCAGGGCATCCTCAAAGACAACCAAGATCTGCAACCTGGATGCTTCAATTTGATTCTCCTGATGAGGCAGAACATGGAAATGAAGGATTGTTTATATCACAGTCAGAATTGCCACAGGTAATTTTTAAGCAAATATGAACTTGATTTATGAAAAGAATGTTCTTAATTAATTGTCAAATTAAATCAAAATATTTACTAGAACTGTTTATTTTGCAAGCCCCTTAAGTTCCACACCAAGTGTCATAGAGATTTCAAGACAGTAAATGAGATAAATGAGCCTAGAATTGATCAGTGTATAAAGTTCCATAGCATCTGCCTTTTGGGTAAAAGAATGCTCCATTAAAAGCTCTCCTAGGCAATATTTTTTTACTGGAAATAAAATCTTCAAGATTGTCACTTTATTGGTTTAGATGCTGTGTGTCTGAAACATGATATTGAATCACTGAAAGAGAGTTTATGGTCAAGCACCATCTCTTAGAGAGGTCTTTATATAGAGAACATAAAAAATGATGACAAGAAAGAGTGCATATATTGCACATTATATACTTTTTTTCTTTTTGCACACACCAATCATATAAGATAAATTTTAGATACTTATAATTTCATTTTGTTGAAATAAGTATTACTTTTCTATTTTTAACTGGCAAAGATGTTACTCTTTTATTACCTACAAATAGTTACATTTTTTATTTAATTAATATCTTCATGTGACTGAGTCAAACTACACACTCTTATTGGCTCCACTTACTTGTTTATAAGTAGCACATGTTTCACAAACTCTTTGTTCACATCCTCAGCTACCTGCAGACTGATTGGTTACACTTTTCAAATGTATTAACCATGTGAAGTATTATTGCATATTTTTTGGAATAGTTTTCAATTTCATAACATCCAATGCTAAATTTTCTTTAAAATAAAATATGTTCCTTTGGCCTAGTTTTCTTGTATTTGAACATTTAGGCATATATTCAATCTAAAATGATATCCATTCTATTGAAGTCATGGCAAACCTTGTTGGTATAATCATGATATTTACAGAATAGTTGAATATTCAGAACATTTTATATTTGGATCTATATGTAACATATATTAGACAACTGGCAAGCATTTTCACTGCTTTTAAACAATTGTTTCAGTTGCAAAACCATGATCATAAATATATTTCTTACCTCTGAACAGAATATAGAGTGAAAGTTATTCTAAATATAGTAGACATTCTCATAGTGAAATGTAATAATAACTAAACCAAGCTAATGAGGAATTGCCCAAATTTCAATAATTTTTTAACATGTTTTGAAGCCAGTTATCTTCATTATCAGCATGGATTCACATGAATTTAGCTTTATAGATGTCTCTCATTAGATCTGATGAATGTGGAAATCAAAATAAGCTATTTATTTTTTATCTTTCTTAATAGCTTTAAGAAGTTTTGTATATTTGACACTTGTTTCTTGAAATATAAAATAGTGATTCTTGTGGTTTTACACTATATTTTTTGTTGCTGTCTGTATACTTGATTTCATAAAGGCCTGATTATTTGCTTGAGAATTTATAATGAATCCATATTGAAGGTGAAGGCAACAGCCTTCAAAATATGTCCAAGTAATCTTGTTGAATTAAAAATAAAACTTCTAAAATCATGTCAATATATTAAACTCTCTTGATGTTTTAATGTGAAACGTCAACAGAGTTTAATATATTGACATGATTTTAGAAGTTTTATTTTTAATTCAACAAAATTATGATAGTTTCACTGTGTGAATTTCTACATTCATTTTTAATTGAAATGTCCAAGTAAGTTGGTAAAAATTAGAGAAATTTGAGTGATTTCTTATGAAACTTATTTTTCTTTCATATTAGTCATTTTGTTGGCTATGTATTATTCCCATTAAATATATCATATTTTATTTCAGGATGTTTTATCCTTGCAACCAAAAATCACTGGCTTCCGCATTATATCTGATATCCACTATCGCTATGCTCATACTATTGTAAGTAGTACAATGTTCAACCCTGACAGAATTTCTCAAGAAGTGCATTTTAGTATGGTGTTACCAGAAACTGCATTTATTTCTGGTTTCTTAATGTAAGTAACTAGAAACATGATATATAAATAAGTAAATAAAAAACTGCTAATTTCAGATCACATAATATGACTGACTAAATTTAAGGAATCAAAAAAAGAAAATAGTAACCACAGTTTCGTCTGTATCTTCAAAGTTGGTTATATAAATTGACATTTTTAATGGTTAGCCACAATATTTAGACCTGAATTTTTTCTAGAAGGACAATATAATCTTCCAGCAGGCATGCTGTTGTAAAAAGTACAACACAAGCAGTATTTATGCTTTATTGGTGTTTAACCTTGAGTTATTGTGTCACTGGTACAATTTATTTCATTGTTGATGCTTACTAGACAATGTGATGACAGTTACTGTTTATTTGCTTAACTTTCTCAGTTGGCTTAGTGCATTCTAAGTAACAAGGTGTTGAATGTTGTAAAAGTACAACATGTACCTGCTACTGTGATGGATACTTGCTTGGTTCTAGGAGTCAGCAATATGCAAAGGTAAGTGTGATAACCATTAAAATACACTTAATCATTCTTTTTCTGAATAGTTGCATTTTCAGTTTGTAAATCTGGATATTTGGGTAAGTGTATTTATGTATTACTTTTATTTATTTTCAGTTCAAAGGGTTTATTGGATGAGGAGATTTGCAAACTACTTGAAGAAAGTGACAATGATACCTATTAAGATGTTGCAAAACTGGAGGAAACTGATGCAGATTTGAGTGGCAAGAACATTGAATGAGAAAGCCACAGCAGGAATAGGAATGTTTGGATGGCAAAGATCTTGACAAGCTAAAAGAAGTGCAGGAATTCTTTATTGGAAGAGACATAATTACACAATGGTGCAAAAATAAGTGTGCTGATACTTCAAAAACAAAAAATATCGTGAAAATTCTTTCAGGCCCCAAGAGGAGTGTAATGAATATAGCTGATGAAGTTGGTGCTTTTCTGAAAATAATTGAAATTGACATTATTGATGAAGTTGTAAACTATACAAATGTATATATAAATATACAACGGCACACACATCTGTTCTTGCATGGAAGGAATAATAAGTGGCATTGAGACATGAAATAATGGCAGTGCTGGGGATTCTTTTCTTGATTGAAACTAGAAAGGGACATCATCCAATGTAATGTAACTTTGGGCAGCAGATGGAACAGGAATACATCTACTTAGGTCTATAGTGAATTATAAAAGTTTCTGATCCTTCTACGTTATATGCTGTTTGATGACAAAAACAAGGGATGCCAGGAGAAAAATGATAAGTGGCTGCAATTGTACTGTGTTGGCAGCTTTTGTTGCTAACTGTAAGAACTCTTACAGCTTAAGTGAAATTACCTAATAGATGAATTGCTTCACCCTTTCAAAGGCCGCTGCGGATGGATGCAGTACATGCCCAGCAAGTCAGCCAAATATGGGCTAAAAAGTTTGCATTATGTGATGCAAAAATAGCAGAATAGCTAATGCTCCTGATGACATAGTGAAGGGACATGTAGTGCCAATAAAAATTCTAACAGAAATCTACAATTGACAATTGGTACATAAGCTACTCCTCCTTTTCTGAATATTTGCTGCAGAAGAAAATCACCTGTGTTGAAACAATGAGGAAGAATAAAGGCAAAATTCATCTACAATTTTTGCCTAGCAAGAGAAGAGAAATTAGAAAATCGTTGTTTGGATTTCAGAAGAATAACACTTTAGTTTCACTGACTCTATTTTTCACATTTTTGAACATTGGAGACATCAATTCACAAATGTTATTTTCCTTCATGAAATTGGAGGCAGCTTCAAGAAAGCACATTTATATAAAGCAGCTAGCAGAAAGTCTTATGAAAGAACAGCTCATATCTAGAGCAAAACTCAAATCCTTGCCAGTCTGTCTCACAGTATTTCTTAACACTATTCTATGTTGAACCATCAGCTTCTGAAGATCAAATCAGATCAGATCAGATCAGATCAAATCAGATCCATGAACCTCCAACAAAGAAATTAGGGATGTGCCTCATATGTGGACGTCAGAGAAATTTATTACTTCAGTTACAAGCTTTGCTTGCAAAAAGCAAACAAAAAGGCAAGTTGCTGTGAAAGGTGTGAATGAAAGGGAACATTTCTCAGAACAATGGAACAAACTGGTGCCATCAAGAACTCAAATAACTAAATTTCTTATTACAGCATCTTACAACAATGCATGTAAACTGTATCTTTTAATATATTATCCAACTTACCCAGAAATGTTGTGATATTACTTAAAAACATCCATGTTGTAAATTTTTCAACTCCTACCTGCTCGTGTGACAGACTAAGCATGCCTGCCAGAAGGCAAGCAAAATCTGACAGCTTAAGAAAGGATGAAATGGAAAAGTAGTTGGTTTGCTAAGATAGGAAAATTTTTAGAAGAAATTGGGATGGGAAAATTTTGTAATAGGAATGTTGAAATAAGAGAAGATTTTTTTTTTAGAATAGTGCAGACACTCTGAAGGATATTGAGAAACAAGATTTATTTAGTAGCCTAAGAGATAAAGGTTCATTAGAATTATGTATAGATTTAAGAATGGAATGATGTAGAGAGAGATATGTTGATGTATGTGACAGAACTAGAAGAGGAATTACAAAATTAAGGGGGCTTAGGGAGGGAACTGGATATGAATGTTTCCCCTTTTTGTGTTAATTTAGATGCAACATTGCACTCTATCCTAGAGTACAATAAACTGAGTTATTGAGAAGGGATCTAGAATTTGAAAATGTATAGTTGGGAAAATAAGTGATAGACTAAAAGAATTTTTTAACAAAAGTAGAATCAAGTTTATAATTGCTTCTGAATCAAAGACACTTTGAAGATACTTTATGGTTTCACTTACAGGAGATTTACACATCCTTAACTGTTAAAAAATGAATGGGAGGATTTGGACAATTGTTCCACGAAACATGTGCTGAGTAAATCTCATGCAAGTGTAACCATAAAGAGTGTTCTAAATATTTATACTCAGAGGAGATTATTAATGCGTGTTTCTGTGTTCAATTCCAAAATGAATTAATATTGAAAGAATGGAGTTTATTACAAAGCTAGAAAAGGTAGAAAAGAAAGGTTTAGAACTGTGAGGAAATATTTTTTGAAAGTGTAAATAGTAGAGGAAGGGAGATGGGGTAATTAAGTGAAACAAATTGGATTTGTATATACAAATATCCAATGTATTTGTCATAAACAATGGACATGAAAAGATCCTTGTTTATTAAATATGGATGCACACTCTCTCTGTCTTACACATGCATATCATTATCTTTGATTATTATAATGATTGAAACAAATTAATTATAATTATACAAATTGTGAGGCTAATTATTAAATGTTTTCTCACATATATTTATGTATGCTGTAACATTGATAAATTAAAAGTATGAATTCTATTTTCCTTTTAATGCCTTTATTTCAATTCTTTGAGTTCATTTTGTACTTTATTATACACTTTTATTAACAAATGCTATTTTGATTTTTGGTAATTCTGTGACAGTCAAAATGTAATTTTCTGGAAGTTTTACTAAGTCTGTTGCTAAATTTGTCCATGTGAATATATTTAGGGATTTATCTAATCAAACTTCCTAAAATTTTGCTTCACTTACTTTAGACTGTAATATATTTATGCAGACTTTGTTATAAGTAAGTTTTCATGCCATGATGTGATAACATTCCTCTCATTTATTCTTAGGGGTTTCTTTAATTAAGAACTGTGCAGCCATCAGTAGTGTGACCTTTATATAAATACTTTTCATTTCAGTGAGTTTCGTTCATATGTCTGATATATAATGCATGCTCTTGAACAGGCCACCAATTTCTAAGGTTTGAGTTCTTATCAATGTAGAATAACAAGTAAAATATGAATTTAATTTGTGCTGTTCTCTGAATTGCAATTATTATTAATGTCATTTTATTACTGGGTAGTTAATTTTAGTTTTAGTAGCTTATAAACCATATTTTTTTTACTTTAGATTGTCTTGTTCTTCCATCAACACATCTGAGATCTCACAAAGAGGAGAATACAGTCATTCCAGATATGTTATTTGGTCTTTGAAATATTCAAAAACATTAGCCATTATATTTTCAAAATATCTATAATCATCTAGTATATGCTGCCAAGTTAACATCTTTTTTCTTAATTTCTTGATAAAGGATAGTGCTTTGGTTCCAAAAAAAGCTTAAAGTTTTACTTCTATCATATAAAAATAAAGAATTGCAAACATTTCAGAAGTTTTTCCATATTTCCTAATTATAATTTGACAGTGGCTGGCTTAAACTTTCAGTGAAGTGCAGGACAAGATTTATGAAGCATATGTGCATGAAAAAGAAATGGCAAAGAAAGAGTATGAAGAAGCAGTACAACAAGGAAAATCAGCTGGTCATGTGCAGTTAAGGTGAGATTTGTGGTAGTACATAACATTAATGTCATGAGATATTGAACTGAATGAAATTTAAATAGCTCAATATGAGAAATTAAATTCCAGAAGGATCTAGTCAATGTCTAGTTCACATAATTCTAAAGAAAATAACTTATTTAGAAAGTTTAGATTATAATTTTATGTATAGAATACTTTCAACTGAAGCATGAGTTAGGGAATAATACCACCTAATGTATTTTTTATTTATTTGACTAGAATGTACACGTCTCCAACTGAGCATTTTTAATATCGCACATTACAAATGTATTTATATTCATTTTATTGTGCACTTTTATTTAAGAGAAAATTTTCTATAATGTTTCAGTGCAAGAGATTCAAACAGATTTACAATCTCAGTAAATATAGAACCATCAAGCTATATGAATTTCAACTTAACTTATGAGGAGTTGCTTATGAGGAAATTGTCCACATACAGCCACATTATAAACTTAGATCCTGGGCAAATAGTTAATAATCTTAGTGTGGAGATAAATATTCAGGAATCAGCAAATATTACAACACTTCATATTCCACCTATTCTCACTTCAAATGAAATCAGCACTCATCCAGAAGGTGATGTATTGCTTGTAGTAGATACCTAGAATAAGCAAATTTGCTAAAATGTAAACAGACATCATAACTATGTCATGGTGCCCAACATCAGTCAAGTAACAAACATAATTTTACTGTATATAATAGGAATGCTATTTTTTTTATCATCCAACTTGCTTATTTGTGGCTTAGAGCTAGTTATCATCTCTTTATTCAGTTGTGTTGAGAAATACTACTAGCAGGAAGAAATCTTTGCATGATATCAAATTTAATACTGGGTACATTCTCGCATGCATACTAAAATACTTTGATTAGTTTTATTCCATAAAAACCAAAAAGTAAGCTAATTTAACCTAACCAACTGTCACATTGTTACAAATATGCATAAATGTTGACTGCAGCCTATGTCTTATGATGCATTGCACGAAGCTTGGAATAGATTGGTTGATAAAATTCTCACATTTAACAAAACAAATAAATAGCTATTCTATTTAAATAGTACTCTATTCTCTCATTGATTCTTTGCTTAAAAAGTATATAGAAAAATGAATTTTTGTTTTCTTCATTTATTTTATTAGGTAACATATGTATATATTCGATTGGCATTGTATAAGGTAACATATTGACATTTTACCTTTATCAGTTCCATTAATTTTTAATTCCAATTTCTGTTTCTTTGTCATCATTTATCAATGACAACTGCAGCAAAAGGCCTCAAGAATTAATGTATTTAATAAGATGCTATCTTTCATGGTTTTATCACCTTTTCCACGGCTGCTGATGGGTTGGAAATCAGAGCAATAACTCCTGGTGAAGCAGATGTTTCTCACAACAACAACAACAACAACAACAACAACAACAACCCATAAGATAGGAAATGTTGTGTTGTCCTTGCTACATCTACACATTTTTAGCTTCTTTTCAGACAAATTATTATTCATATGCATCAGTTTATCTTCCAAAATTTCAGTTCTTATGATGTGTGGGGGTTTGCTCCAAACACTTTATTTTTTAACTTCCCCCATTAATAAAAAGCACTTACTGCTGTAATAATTCCTGTATCTTTCTTCACTTTTGGTAGGTATTCTTTTAGTACATAAAGTATTAAAGGTTGCAAAATATATTTAAGAGAGCATAGCATTACTATGGGCAGAAAACAGTCAATGTAGTTTTTCTATTCATCCATATTGAGAACAAGAAAAAAAAAGCAAATAAAAATCTTTTACAAAGTATTTTGTTGCAGGTGTAAGCAACCCTCTAGCAGAAGTTACATATCCAACACCAAAGAGTGTGAAGGTGCATTGGGCCCCAACTGTACTTCAACAAAAAGAATTTTCTCCAAATGGAGTTAGAGGTCAACTCATTGTGCAATATGATACAAGCAGGACATCAATTCCAGGTCAACTTCTGGTCAGCAAAAGCTAATATCATGTAAATGTTTCTGACATCGCCCAAGTCACATTTTATTGCTTTATAATGCAGTAGCACTTTGTCAAATTTATTTACCTATCCATATATGTTCCTTAATTTATTAAATTAACCTTACAGAAATAGAAGCATTGTGTTTTTGTTTTAGTTTTATATTTTCTTACAAATAACCTAAGATACATTAGTTAGAAGTTGTTATCTTTTGCTGTTTGTAATAAATTACAGTTTTAGGTAGTGTTCAAAATCATAATTTAATTCTTGTAAACTTTGTTCATTTTATTAATATTTTATCCATGATATTTAGATGTAAAATATATTAAGATCTCCAATATTACTGAAATTTAGAATCTAATGCAGTGAAGAACACAATAATAACAATGTATTATGAATCAACTATTGAAAAAAATGCTCTTCCTAGCTTCACTTGCTCAAGAATTTTATCCAGATATACTTCCAGGACCTTTGTCCACATCTCTAGCTGTTATACGACTACTGGATTGTTAGTTGGTGTTGACTGAGTTGGCATTTGAGTGACTCTGATAACCTTCTGATGAACTTGAAGATTGAGCCTTCTGCTTCCGATAAAATTCATATCTCAGAAACAGAAAGCTCAATATTTCAGTTCATTGTAAGGCCACCAGAGTCACCTCAAGACACCAAAAATCTAACATCTAAAAATTAGGACAAAGATCTATGAAACATGTCCTCATAAACCTCTTGTTTAAATGAAAGAGTTTTTCAAATAATTTTACTTATGAAAAATTATTATTACATTAACATCAGTTGTGTAAAGTTGATATATACATCATTCAAAGGTCTAACATTGTAGTATTTAATTTGCTTCAGATAAATGAAGATTATTTTGCACATTTCTTTGCTCCTGAACATCTTGAACCTCTGCCAAAACATGTTATATTTGTTTTGGATGTTAGTGGTTCCATGGAAGGGCGAAAATTGATGCAACTGAAAGAAGCAATGAGCAAAATCCTAGATGATCTAAATGAAGATGACTTTTTCAGCCTTATTATATTCTCCTCATATGCACATGTAAGTGGTTTTTCTATACAGTCAAAAATATTAAATTATTACTGTGCTGATAGCTGTGAGCAGATCATTCCAAAACAATGTTTGGTATGGCATTTAAGAGAAATCCTATTTATCTCCTCCACTATTTAAAATACATTTTCTTTATAAATTAGATATAACCAGATAATGCAGATACAAATTACAGTGGTATATATTGCAGATCAGCCAGGAGTTTACACATGTTCTAAGGGAGGTCAAAAGCATGCTTGTAGTGAATGCATCTACATCTCCTACTTTCATTCCCACTCCCTCTTTCTCCCTTAAGAAATGGAAGAGGGAGGTTGTTTACTCTTTTTATACCTGAAAATCTAAGGAGAAAAGCATAATTTTGTTTGGTATATTTAGGGAACCATACTTACTGATAATCACATAAAGAATAATAGCTTCAACTCTAAACCACCAACATGCCATTATAAATAGCTTTCCTCCTAGATAAGTAAAATTCCACTCGACAAGGGTAAATACACACAGAATACCAGTACATCACCAATACTGCCCTTAACAATGGATTCAACAGTTAATTAGTATTACTAACATGCTCATCGTATACCCATTTGGTATAAAAAGAGGTGGCAAACTTTTGATATGATTGTTACTCAGTATCCAAACAATAACAGTAAATCTCTCCTGCAGCTGTACATTTGTCTCTGTTAATCCCAAAAATATATTGGCTGAAGCTATTAAACGACCCCAGATGGAGTTTGTCTGCTGTTAAATCCAAGACTGTTATTGGCTGAAGCTAAAATACTATTGGTGCGGTAAGACAAGGAAACTCTTATCACTAAACAATTGATCTCAAAGGATCTGAGGAAATGGTAGTGACTATAGGCTGCCATTCAACATCATTTCTACATGGAGTTTGTCTGTTATTAAATCCTAAACTACTATTGGCCAAAGTTAAATATTATTGGTATGGTAAGGCAGAGAATTTCTATCACTGTATTCTAACAAAGGCTCTGAAAAAAAGTGACAACTAATTACATGCCATTGTTACCTACTCAAAGAAATCTAGTTGGGTACACAATGAACGTGGCAATTATAGATAAGAAGATCAGACATTTCAAAAGACTTTAAAGATATTAAATTCACCACCACCACTCTCTCCACAGTAAAAAAGGATCTTATTTTTAAGAAATTCACATACCATCACATGGCCATGAAAAATTTTAAAATATTTGATATTGTGTTGGCGGTAGAAATTAATGTAGCATCTGAACAGTAACCATAAAAGATATTATTCTGTCCATATATATATAGGCAGAACAATAAGACATTTGGAGACAAGGACTAAAGAACAATTTAGAAATGTAAGATATAAACAAGTGGATGAATTGGCAGTTGCATATGATTTTTGGATATATAATCATGACATTGCAAAAGAAACCAAACTGTTGAAAGCTACTAACATTTCTTGAGAATTAGCAATATGGGAAAAGAGTTTCATTTTAAATATTAAGCATCATGTTATGAATTTTGACATCCTACCAATGGACTTCCTGTTTTGCTGTATTTTGGAACCATCAGAGGCCATATCTTTACCTGCCAGCATTAGTCAGTCCCCCCAGCTGAAGATGTAAGCTAATGCTCTTGAAAAATGTTCTGATAAGTTAATAAGTTAATGAAGTATAATATCACCTAAATCTGATCTCTTTATGTGTATAATCAATCAATTTCACTGTTTGTAACTTCTATTAAGTTTACAATTAAAAGAGATGTAAGTTTATGCAAACTGTAAGTGCATTTTTATCATATACTACACTTGAATACAAATAATATTTATTATATAAACATATAATTGGATAAAGGACATCAATATTAAGTAACACAATACTTTATTAGTTTATTTATTAATAGAACATGTTTAAAGATTTTTTGCTCCCATCAACAGACTAATGTAGGCATCATATATGGATGTCTCTAGTAGTTCCAATGTGATGCAACATAAAGTTGTCCAGTTGTGGAATACCAACATTCACAACTCAATGTTTATTTTTTTAAATAAATATCTTCTCCCATATTACCAATGGGAATATTGGTAGCCTTCAATAATCATGATTCTCTCGTGAGGTTGTGGTTTTTGTCCAAAAGTGTGTACAATATCTAACATTTCTGAAGTGTTCTTTTGTCCTGGTTTCTAAGTGCTAGTGTTATTTCTAGAACTTGGAAGACTGTGCTGTCATTTTCAGCTGCTGATCAACTATGGTAGAAATGGTGGTACTGTTGGGTGATTGTGAACAGTGGAATTTTAATGTGAACCTAGTTCTTGAGTATGAAGATTTTCTCTCCCATAGTTTAGTTTATTCCATTGATATGATGTCCTGAAGACCCTAGGGTTTGGAATTTAGTGTGATGAGGTTAGAAAGTGCTGGTGAAGAAATAGGACTTAATACAAATGGAGCAAAAACATTAAATACATGTATGTACTCATCTCAGCTTCCATAAAGCTGAATGAACATAATTGAAGTGTTTTTCACAACTCAACAAATATTCAAATTTTCAAAATTCAGATTTTTGTAATTACATATCAACCCTTTTGCTCTGCATGATCTTCTAAAATAGTTTCGCCGAAACCTAATTTTTGCCAGAACTACAAGGCAATAAAAACTATAAAACTTCATAAATGCTTTCAATTAGTGAAAGCAAAGATTGATAGGTGCAAATTACATTATAGTCAAGAGATATATAATTTTGATGAAGTTCAAATAATGACAGGAGCTTCCCAACAAATGCAACAATGCAAATTTACATTTTGCTTCACATTAACTGGTGATTATTGCTCAGTTCTTTGCCAGGCCTCGCAAGGTAAAATGCAATCTTTTTCACCCATAATATGGAAATTATACAAATGACTCTGAAAATAAAATGGACAGTGATTGAGTGTATCTGTAGGAAATCCAGATTAAGGGTGAAAGCACATAAGAAGCCCAACAGCACATAAGAAAGTGCATATTATTGCATATTCATATTCATATAGGTTTTCAGATACAGCAGTAAAAGCAAATGCAAAGCAGTTTATTTAACTATGATGATATAACTTTTCATCTTCAAATAAATAGTTTGAACAAAATTGACCAGCATAAGTTTATGGAAATTATATTGCCAAAATGCAAGAAAGTAGATGGCATAAAATATGTGAAAAGGAAACCTCTGTTTTCTGTAAACTATAGAATGGGATATTATTTGATGTACAGCAGCATTCCAAGCAATATCACAGATGTTCAAAGACAGACCGTCACATTTGGCCAGAAGATATTGCAACAGGAAAGTCAGTAGTAGAGAGCCATAAGAGACTCTTCCTTTTGAATTTTCAAGCAATCAATCTCATAGATTGAGCACATATTTGTATGGGAGTTTTAAGCAACAGATTAAAGCAATGATAGAAAATGTACTTTGATCAACAGAAGATGGAAAGGCCTTTCCTTTTTTCACAAAATCTCTGCCCCATATTCTATGTATTCAGCTTCTGTACTTATTTCTTGAATATTGGCTCTACAGTTATACATTTTGATGTTACTCTTAATAATCTCTGTAACTTCTTTATCTTTAGCACCACTTCTCACTCATGAAATATTTATAAACTCTTGGCTGGTATGTCATATACTTTTTTATCTTTTTCACCCTGGAGGTTTTAAAATTCTTTTGTATCATTGATGACCTCCATTGCTTCCATTATCTATGAGATATCCTATTTGGCACCTAATTTCATGAAAAATTCTAGTCATTCCTTTAATAAATTTCTTTACAGATATTTATGTATTTCATAAGTTAAGAAAGATGGAAAATAATTGTCTATCTCTTACACAATGTAATAATGTAATTACAAAATACAGTATATATTTCAATTCCTTTATTTTTATTTTTTTCCAACCTATCACACTAATCTCCATATCATCATCTACTATAGAGATTAGACATATTTACAAGTTTCTTCAAGCTTAGATAATGTTTTAATCCATATATTTTATTCAAATGCATTCTGCAAAATGACAGATTTTTTAATTTCTTAACATATAAAACCCACATAAGAATTTTGGTTTTGGCATTAAAATTGAAGCTTTATATTGGCTTAAATTCTTTGAGGAATATTTTAATACAAAATACTCTTAAAAATATGTCCATGAAGGCATCGGATTCATTCAGTTTATTTTTAAATGTAGTAGACATATTAAAATAGAAACATAATTAAGTAAAAAGCCAAATATCCATATACAATGTAATATACTCTGTTTTATATGTTGTACTAAACACTCTTATTGCTTTACTTACTTGTGTAATATTTGGAACCTTCGTCTTCAAAACCAGTTCCAAATATCACACAAGTAAGTGAAGCAACAAGAGTGTTTAGCAAGACATATATCACATGAATTTATTCATATAACTTGACTTCACTGTGTTAGTTCCATATATATTTTTTAAAATAATTTCTATTTTAAAGATATGTTTTAATATTCTGTTTTACTTTTATTAAGATGCTTTTTAAAAAATTGTATATAACATGTTAGTAATCAAATAATTTAAAGTATCCTACATTAATATATTCAACTTGTTAACACTAACTCCATGAGTTGAATACATTAATGTAGGATATATTACCACTCCATTGTCTACAGCTTCATAAGTATAATTTTACTTCATTTAAAGTATGTTTAGTATTAAAAATTCCTATTCTTCAGATGATTTGAGTAATTTACATCTTGCTGAAAAGTGTAAATTAATTTGATATATGACCACTCTGATGGTGAAGAACATTACTTAATTTATTATGGTACAAATAATATTATCTGTCTGAATTTAATGCTACCAGCCATTATCTACTAGTTGAGGAAAAACTTGAGAGAAGAAATCCTGTCAGGCAATTATTTCCATGAAACCCAAATTTATCAGTTAATAAACAAATGCTTTGAATTTGTGCCTTATTAATAGCTAAGTATTTCAGTGAAACAAAAGTGACAGCTTCTAGGAAAATGTTGTATAATAAAGTTTTAGTCTTAATATTGCTTGCTGCAGTATATCAGAAATATTTTATTTCATACATTTTGTGTTATATAGGTTTGGAGAGATTCTTCAAGTTCAAACATAAAGAATGTTACAGAGCTTAGTGATGAACAGAAGTTCGTGATTCCAAATAGAAGGGACACAATAAAGAAGGCAAAGAAAGTGATCACAAGACTTAAAGCTGAAGGTGGTCAGTATTAAACATATTTTTAATAAGCAATAATAAAGCATGTACCATACATGAGCAACTGAAGTGTTTTGAAAATATTTTTTTTTAAAAAAGAAGTGTGTAAAAAGTTTTGTCAATTTCAGACTAGACATTTCAAAGCATTATATTCCAAACAAAGTTTTAAATATAGTTACTGTACTTTCTTTCAATGTAATGTAAGACTATGAATTCAATTGTGATAGAAATACTTAGAGCAAAAGCAAAATTTATATTCAGTGAGGTTGCAAGGTTAGCAAAGTTTCACAATCGCTGTCCTTGGAGACAGTTATCAAAAGAAAAGATGGAAAATTGATGATACAATGTCCAGAATATGGTGGGTGCAGTAGAGTCTCTTTAACCAAGGCTGCTATTGTTTCACAAGCCACCTTAGCTGTATGTGGTTTTGCAGTATTATGCAAAAGAATATTCCTAGTAATTCACGATTCAGACATCTTAGTTTTCATCCTTTCTTGGATACATTTCAGCTAATTAGAATACATAATGGCAAAGGTGCTGACTTCTGTAATATATAGGAGGGGGGCCCAATGTAAGATTTGTAAATGTACTTGTCAGTGGCACAAACCAAAACACAAAGTTTGTAAATGCTTAACAGATATAACTGAAAAGTATATCTCTATTAAAGATATGCATTAATAAGCAGACAAATTAATATAAAGTAACAAGTTTATGATATGTAGTAAGCTGAAATAAAATCTGCATATTTATTCAATAACTCTACTATTGGATTTTGTTTAAAACAATCTATGAACTGAAACCAAGCAAATTAATATAAATAGCTAGACATAAAAAAGAACAACTATAAATTCAAAACGTTCAAACTAATGAAATCATCTCTTCTAGTTAAAATATTTCAAATAATTTTAAATACTTTAACTAGAACAGATTTTATGCTTGTTTCACCATGTTGATTCCTGAATGTATTAAAAACTAGAATGTAGGATAAACTTAAGAACTTAACAATAGCCTGGTAAACGTCTTCAGCCACAACTCATTTCTTCCAATGAACTGGTTCCCTTTACCATCAAGATCCAAAGAGCTGATTAAGTTTGCTAGCAGTTTAAAATGGCATTTGCATTAAGACAGCTCTGTCCCTCTTATGACCTAAATAGATTTTCCATTTTCTAAAACTCAAGAATGATCTTTCATTTGTACTTTCACATCAGAACAGTAAAATCAGTCATACAAATCAGTCATACATACAAGTTCTGGAAGAATTTCCTGTGTATCGCTATCACTTTTTAGAAACTGTGTAATAGAGGGAAAGTTATCTAGAGAGTTGCCGTCACCTTTGATTCCTAAAGTCCATCAAAATGTTATGATGCAATGTCAACCTGTGAATAGCAATATTCTTTAAAAGTATTGACAATGTTTGTATGATATCATCAATATGTGGATCCCATGAGTTTAGCCAACTGTAAAAGAATTAGTCTTAAGTCCAGAATGTAGGTTTTGTCAGAAATTACATACAATATGTACATTTAATTAAATTGTCACTTTCTTCATATTTACAAAATATAACTCTGATGTAAGAGTTTGAAATTGCCATCTTAGAAAAAAAATATATACCAAGTTAATATAATTTTCCTACCTGACAGAGATTGAGCATTATGGTCTCTGCAATGATGTTGTATTGCTGTATCACATTCTCACAAGTCTGACTATTTTCAGTAGTTTGCCAAGAGAACCTTTTTTGTATTGCTGTTGGTCTTCATGTCCATGACTTATTCTCGAGGGTTTTATTGTCTTCCTGGAATTTTTGACACTGTTTATTCATTCACATCAGCACCAAAGGTCTGACATATTTTCCATGTTTCTGCAGTTGCATTGTTCTCCAGCTTAAATTCATAGAGCATACAAACTCTTATAAACATCTTTGGATTGTGCTTCTCGGAATACTGTCTAGAACTAGGAAAAATTGAATTTATCAGCTTAACAGTCTAATTATTATTCATTTCTGCCTTAATTTGATTTGTTGCACATTTAATTGTTTACACTGCTTGAAATTTGAGTATTACAAAAAAAAGTGGTGGAGCATTTTTTCAACTGTATACAATGGTAATAATAGTTGTTGTTTTTGCATTATATTGGCTGACTTCTGCACAACGTGTAGCCTATTTTGCGTTACTCAGGGGACACCAGTGGAGGCAGGCTATTTTATCCCCCTCAATAGTGATAATATTCTACAGGAATTAATAGCATACTAAAAGTAGTCTAACATTTCTTTCTTCGTTCTCTCATATCCAAAAATACATCTCTACAGACATTTTTCCATTTAACTTGGACTTACTGTTGGGTCTTGTTTTATAGAATAGAATCTTTTTGTGAATGCACACATCTTCCATTTTTTGAATATGTTCTAATAGAGAATTTAACAGAGGTGAGTGGACATCATTGAAGCTGATCATGATCCAAATCTTCTTTAACTGACAGTGCACAAAGTGGGGAAGAAATTAACCAAATTTTCTTCAAGATTTTCCAGACTTGCAATTAATCAGAAAGCTACATCCACACTTTTTTTGTGGCTAGTTAGAAATTGAATTTGATCTCCTGCCAAGATGTTTCCATCTTTTATATTTTTAATTTTCATAAAAATGCTATAAAGTTATACCTTTAAATTTGGAGTTAATCAATCTTTAACTGCATGAAGTGTCACACATTTTTGTATTGTATTTATAATATTACTTTCCTTTATGGCAAGATGATCAGCAACATTTGGCTGACTAAACCAAATGTGATGGTTCATTGGAAAACTATCCTATATATATATATATATATATTGTTGTTTCTTTTCTTTTCATTTATGGTATTGTTTAACAATAACTTAGAAAAACATGCATTGTGTAATTGTATTTAAAAATAAATATAGCTTATACTGTAACTGTATGTCACTATTCTTTTTGAATAATTGGTAACAATATTAGGAATTATTTATTCCTTTATTTTTTTAAATGTTGCAGGAACCAATATACATGATGCTATCAAGTGGGCTTTCACAATTTCAGAGAAAAGTAAAACATTATGGAAACAAGTGCAGATGTCATTGGAAAGCAAATCTCCTGAGACAATTATTATTTTACTTACTGATGGGGAGCCAACTATGGGTGTAACCAATCTCAACCAAATTATTTCTGATACAAATATGTGGAATAAGGAACACAGAGCCTCAATGTTCAGTCTTGCTCTGGGAGAAGGAGCTGACTCTGAATTCCTCAAGAAGTTGTCCCTTCGTAACTCAGGATTTGCACGCAAAATATATGAAGCCACTGATACTGCAGTGCAGCTTACAAATTTTTATCAACAAGTGGCTTCCCCTCTTCTTGCAAATGTCAGTTTTATCTATGATAGTGATCAGGTTAGTTGACAGCATAAATTTCAATATTACTATCATTCCTCATGAAGTAGATGTAATATACAGAGTGAATCACCTAAAACTTGCAACACAAATATTTCTGAAATGAAAGCTGCTACTGATATGCTGCTTTTACACAATTAAAGTTTAGATAAGGAGCCATAAACAGTTATTAATAATTATTAGAATGTGTATTTCTTGAAAAAAGTTACATTTTTTTCAGCTGAAATAGTGCCTATCAAGAAAATAAAACTAAAGGAAATTATAATGTTAATGTGTTTTTTTACAGGATTCTAATGCAAATAGTTTACGAGCTATTATAATATGACAAATTTAAGAATCTACATTTGTCTGCTCCATTTAACTACTTAGTCACTAATATACAATGTTCATATGTTTACTTTTCTTCTTAGTGTGTGTGTGGGTTTTTTTCTCTTTCTTTTCATTTTTTTCTCTTTCTTTTCATTTTTTTCTTTCTGAATTTCCAAGAAAACACATGTTACATTTTACACTTAATGTATTTTTGCTGTCGGTCCTGGTGGTGTAGTGGTTACCATACTTGCCTCCTAAACCCAAGATCGCGGGTTCGAACCCGGCCAGGACCAATGGATTTTTTCGGGATGTAAAAATCGTAAGTATGACTTCCTACGGAAGGGAAGTAAAGCCGTGGGTCCCGTGTCGTACATTTACGGCACGAAAAAGAACCTCAAGCCTGAAAGAGAGGCCTCTGAGCAAAATTTGTCGGCCGTTTCACGCCCTGAGTTGAATGGGATGCTGATGACCTGAGCTGTTAAAGAGCGTCCATAAATAAATCATTCAAAAAAAAAAAAAAATGTATTTTTGCTGTAACATATGTCAGATCTCTCTTAAGAAACACAAAAATGAAAAACAAATTATGTGAATTCTGAAGAAAAATGAGAAAAATGGCCTTCATAGGTTATGGTCAAAATGTAGACCAATAGTACAATACAAGCTTTCTAGTCTGTTTTATAAAGATTACTACACATGTAGCATTTCAGCAGAAATTTCAAAACAGGTAGCTGAATAAATCAATTCATAATATCTGATGTAGTTGATATGTTCTTGTATACAATGTCTTTTAGCTTTCCCCACAGAGAAATGTCTAAAAGTGTCAAATCTAGTTAATGGGAAGGCCAACATACAGCTCCCCTTTGTTCAAACCAAATGTTTTGAAGCAATTGGTGGGGACAAGCACAGTACATCTATTGGGATATCTTTCAGTATAAACATTACAAGAAAGAGCAGCATTCTTTCTATATTCTCCATACACAATGAGCATGTCAACTTTTTTAGCATTAGTTTAGCATCCTACTTCATTAACTATCATAAAGTACTGGCAAGGAAGTCCTAATGAAATGTAAACAAGCATTGTAGCTGAGTAACTCAGCAGTTAAATGAAGATACAAATATAGATATTTAAAATTTTCATATTATGATATGAGACATATATAGGGTCATTTCTGCAAAATGAAGGGGAAAACCGAAAAATGCTTCAGACAAAATTTGAAGTTCTCATAAGGGGACATAAAATAGCAATTTTAACTTGTTCCTAAAATGCATTTCCCAATGTCCTTTCAAGTTTAAATTGTTTTGTCAAACAGAACGTTGTATTCCCCCCCCCCCCCCCAGGAATGGAAAGAGCATTTCATTTTCAGTATAAAAACTCTAGTACATCTATCAAATAGCAGTGATAGGTGAAGTGATATTGGACAAACAAGACATCAAATGTTTTTCACTCACTTTCACTTTATTGGCATCTATTTATGTACTGTACAGTTATAACCATAATTGAAACAATATCATGTTCACAGTACAAACAATTTTAATTCAGTAAATGCTAGAAAGTATGACCAGTAACTTTGATGCATTCCCAAAAGCATGGTTCAAAAGACCACTGAACAAGTCTCAACATTTCTTCGCTGATTCTTGCACAGACTTTCCTAATTTGTTGACATAGTAACAAGGTGTAATTCAATTAAATGTACTTACGAAGCTGTTGACAATGGAGTGGTACATATATAAACAATGTAATACAGTTTTTTTCACACTAACTCCATTCACTTACGTAAAAATCTGGACATATGTTTCGGGAGTGATCCCTCCCATCTTCAGCCTGTAGATAAACTGTTGTTATACGTAGTGGTTGGGTCTCTTGATGTTCTTGTGGCGGCATCTGTTGGTTCTATTAGGAATTTGCTGAGTTCATCCATTGGAGGGAAATCAAAATTCATCAAATTATCCTTATTTTTTGTAATGAAAATGTTTTCCCTCTTTTGACATATGAGCTTAAAACTAATGTCCATTAAAGAAAATCGGCTAGTGTACACTCTACTGAAGTCAAACCGTGTTGCCAGTTCCTTTTGCCATCACTTCTGGAAATAGTAGTTACACATCCCTTCCAGTTCTCCTCAATTACATATTCCTTTCCTTCATACAACCAAATCAAGTATAGTGTAAAGAATCTTTTTGATTACCCTATATATTTATAACTTAATTTTGTAGCTTGAAGTTGCTATCGCAAAACACAAAATATTAAACAAATGCCTAAGTTTTATAATATTATTAGAAAAGTTACATTTTTAATAACATTTACCTTGTAATTATAACATTAGTTTTATAATGATATTGATGCTTGATGTATTTTGTTTTTTATTAGTACATGGGTTAATTTCAGGTTGTACCAGAAACTATTACACAAAATAAATTCCCTTCCTTCTATTCTGGATCTGAACTTGTGATAGCAGGGCAGCTGCAAGTAAATTACTCCAGATATGATCTTCTTTATGAGGTTGTTGGTGAAAGCATGAATGGATTTAAGCATTTTGAAGATGATAATCCCATTATAGTATTAAATGCAGTGGATAGCAAACATGGAACAGAGACAATAGAATATATTAATTTTTTAGAGCGACTATGGGCATATTTGAGTATAAGGCAACTGATAGATCAAGTTGAAACTGCAGATGGAGAACAAACTGAGCTACAGCAACATGCACTGGAATTGGCACTGAAGGTGAGTAAAAAATAACTACTCTCTATGTGTATTACTTTTGGTCAAATTAACTGGTAATAATGAACCGTATTGCAAATTTTTTGGGCATATATAAAAAATGCCAAAGACACTGTAGGCATATTTCAAGAATAGCAGCGCTTGCAATTTTATTGTAGTAAAAAATGTATATATCATGGAAACACATTTCTTCCTTGGGGCCTTTTAATTTAGCTTTTGTATAATAGAAGGAAAAATTAATGTGCTTTTTAAATCTTAAGTATAGAAAGAAATTAATAATAGAATCCCATTCTGATTTGTTTATTGTTTGGTTGATAGTGGCCACTGGGAATGCTGATATTTATAATTTTTTCCCTAGCTTCCCAATAAAGAGCTTCCAAATTATTGTTCATTTGTTTGTTGCTATCAAGTTGGCTGCACTTCTGTAGATGTTCTTAATTAAACAGAATTGGGCAACTCAAATTTTTCTTGGTTTTAATAAAAAACATTTGAAAGTGTTTAGATCTTCATATGGTTTTCCTGTAAGTTTTTGTTGAATATTTTGTTGTTCTTATGCAGTTATTAATCTTTATATGAGTTTCAATTTAGAGGGAAGTTCTAGTTCAAAAGATGTTTTTTTTTTTTATGGTGGCTCTTTTTTTTGCTAAAGTATCAGCAATCTCATTCCTCTTTAATCTCACATGGCTCAGGATCCATAGTTGATTGTTGATTTGTATTTTATGGATGTTCTTTAACATCTCAGGTCATCAGTGTCCATTCAATTCAGGGCATAAAATGGCAGACAAATTTTGCTCAGATGCCTCTTCTTTCAGGCTTGAGATTCTTTTTCATGCTCTAAATTTAGAACACTGGACCCATGCTTTACTTCCCTTCCCAAGGAAGCCATACTTACGATTTTTATGCCTGAAAAAATCCATTGGTTCTAGTCTGGTTTGAACCCACAATCTTGGATTTAGAAGGCAAGTATGGTTATGGGATTCATTGTAAAACTGTTTCTGTATTTCTGATCTGGATTGTATGAAATAGTTTTCTTATTTCATTTATAATATATATTGGTGGGAAACTGTAATTCATTACACTTTATAGTACACTTTAGATTATTTTATTTATGTTAGGTCTGTACAGTGATAATTTTTTTTAATCATTTCAGTATTTATAAGATATTAATAAATTTGAGCTTATTTAGTACATTATATAAAATGAATATTTTTTTGGTTATATTTTTGTTCTGAAATATTTGTTTTCTAATACTTTAGATAAAGGTTTAATAACTAGAAATGTTAATCAGAACTTGTATGGTAAAACTAATCATATAATTAAGATCAATTGTATGATTGAGTCAAACTACACACTCTTACTTGTTTTTAATATATAATATTAGTTTCACAAACTCTTTGTTTGCATCACCAACTACTCATCAACTGCTGGGTAATTCATTATGTTGTGGGAATGTGTATTCTGCTCTGGTGGAGGTGCGATGGATGAACTTAAAGTTAATGTTTTCATCCCCAGAAGTGTTGAAGTTCATTAAACTGTCTCTGTATTTGTAAATGTAGATTTTCTCCCATGCTGCTATTTCCTGTATTGGAGCAATAAGTGGAGCAATAAGAGTGTATAGTTCGACTCAATTGTACACTTGATCTTTTAAAGATTTATTGGCATTCCATCAGTTCTAATATAGTCCGAACAATTTAGTACATAGATTGATTATACTCTTATTTCTCTGCTTACCAATATTTAGTGGGAGAACATGTTTCAAGAATCCTTGTTCACATCTTCAGCTGCAAGTCAACTGATGGTTTTTTTTAAATTCCATCTTGGATACTTACTGCTGACTTTCATTGGAAGGTTATAAAAAATTTTATAACAACCTGTCATCTGTTAGGATTTTGAAATTCATCTGGCTAGCTTCATATTTCTTGTTATGAATATTTTCCCATCATAAATGAAAAATAAATTTGGAAGCTCTTTATTGAGAAGCTAGAGAAAAAATGACAAATATCAGAATCCCTAATGGCCACTAGCAACGAACCATATTTTCCCATAAGCTAAGTTCCAATGGTCAGTATACTGATTGTAACCCATTCTGATTTCTTTTCTATTTTATAATTCATTTCCCAAATAGGTTGAGCACAGTTGTTCTATCTATTTATTTATATCTGATGTTTCTTAAAGTCAGAAATATGTTTCTTTTTGTTATTTTATTACAATATGAACAATTAACTGGTAGATGTCTTGTTTTTTTTTCTAAGGTAATTTGCCTATATGATTTGATATCATGAGCTCTTTTGTACTATACTAACTTTGTGGAGCCAAGGTAATATTCAAGTCTTTAAACATTTTTTTAAATTTTTTAAAAGCCCAAGATGATATTGAATGATTTGAGCTTTATTTTATCTTTTTTTAATGATAATATAGTAACTTCCTTTATCTATTATTGGTTTGTGAACTTCTGTATTTTTATATTCACCATTCCACCACATATACTGTACTAAAATCATACAGAGTTTACAAAATAGGAGGGGGGACTTTAATGCAAGCATGTGCGTAAGTGATGTAAGGTCTGTGGGTCCAAAAAGTGGAAGTGTATGGGGGCAAACTAATGATATGGGAAGAAAGAGTTGGGGTAATGTGTATAACAGAAGGGCAGCAAATTGATTAAATTCTGTGAAGGGAATGGGTTACTAATGTGTAATGGATGATGGCGAGAGGATTAAGAAGAGGAATTTATGTAAATGGCGGAGTGTGATTGATTACATGCTATGTAGTGAAGTATTGGACCAGGCACCATTAGGATTTAAAGTGTTAGACACGGTAGTAGGTAGTGGACATTTTATATTTTCCATTAATAATGAGGTTGAACCTAGGGGTAGGAAGTAGGGAGGTAGAGGAAATAGAATGGGAATATATAAGATGTTACAAATGGAGTGTTGAGCAGAAGAGCACTCTTGGGAAGACAATAGGTGTAATAAGGAAATATAGAGTTATGGTAGCATTGGGAGCAGCTAGGATATAGGAGGTAGTATTAAGGTTGGAATCCATGGTAATGTGGGCAGAGAAAAAAAGAAAGATTATGGAGGGTATGATTAAGAATGCGAATTAGCTAAGCATGAAGTAAGTGTTTAAAGAATTAAGTAGAAGGAGAATGATCGAAACAAGAGTGTGAAAACATCCAGAAAATGGGAGTGTTTATTGGTAAAGTTAAGGAGATGTGGATCTGAAATAGGAAGAAGAAGATTTCCTACAGTCGGACATCCACATGGTTAATGAAGTAGGAAAACTGTATTTTGGAGGATACTACTAGGATCTAGAGTAAAAAGAGTAGGTAAATAATTTATGTAAAGATATAGTTGTTATTGTAAATTGAGGGTATGTTGTAACAAATTGTATGGTTAATTGTGGAAATAAATTCATTTATACATCATTATATTCTGCAATTTTGATTACATGTGTATAATTTATTATGTTCTGTTTTATTTAAGTGGATATTTATCAGATTGCATATTAAGCTATTGATTACTACATGCTGGTGAGATCTAGAATTGAAATTGCTGGTTTTAATGTAAATGTCGGTATGTGTGTTTTTTCTGAAAATACCAAATTCTAACTTATGGTTAGAATATCCTGATGATATTCAAATCCAAAAATGAAAGAACTTGTTATTTCCTTTCCCTATTGAAAGCTTTATTGCTGACTCTGGTAAATTAAGTAATATTTATACATCCTCAACAAAGATGCAACAGTAGAGAAGATATTCGCAAAATGAACAGTGATATATCTTGTACTTGTTACATGTAGATATACAACTTAATAAATAAGTGTGGAAACTTCGTTGGTTTTGGTGTATTTGTATGCTTATTTTTATTTTAATAGCTGAAAAAAAAATATTTTAATTGTAAGTATTTTGGTATGGGAAAATATATGATGTATTTTATAAATGACTATGTTATTTCAACTTTTGTCAATAGAGAAAGCATCCTCTTTTCTTCTATGAGTGTCCAATGAACTTATGGTCCCAGTATATCTAATATATAAGCTTTATGTTACACTATGTTTCTTGTTTGTCTTCACAGTATTCTTTTGTGACGCCATTTACATCTCTTGTGGTTGTGAGGCCAAATGGTTCAAAGGCTTTAACTGAAACTCAAAGGGCAGATTATTCAGGTAAGCAGTTGCAGAATAAATTTAAATATGTAGTTTATTCCCTAATTAAGAGTTGCACAATAGTGTTGATTCACTTAGAATATGATAAAGTAATTTCTAGTAAGATTTGAAAATGGAAATGGTTCTCTAATTAAGTTTTACTATTTTAAGGGAATTCACCAGTGATTCTAATCACAAATGTTGCTCTCTTTGTCTATACAGAGCCTTATAACTTTGGTCTGACCCCTTTATACGACAGCAATTCTTATAGTGATGAAGTTTTAAGCAATGCAAATACAATAAGTTCAAGAAGAGGGATACCGCTGCTTTCATCTTTAATACTAAGTTGTTTTTATTATATATACAATTTTTTGTTCATCTAGACTTATGTAATATGAGTTTATGAAAAACCAAATTTTGGAATTTTATGAACCAGTATATACAATTTTTATTGTTATCAATTTGTATGTAACGTTCAATCGAGGCCTTAAATGATATATTGTGTATTTCCACAGTTTTTATTAATATGTCCAACTAAACAAGAAGATTATGCAAGAATAGATCTTGTACATTATTTTCATATGCTAAAGATATTTAAGATCATTGAATGATTGAGTCTTATTGGTTCCACTTTACTTTTTTAAATGTAGTACTTGTTTCACAGACTGTGGTTAGCTGATAATGCAGACAACAGTCCATGAAACATGTTGTTTGCATCATCAGTCAACCATAGTCTATGAAACATATACTACTGGAACCAATAAGAGTGTGTAGTTTGACTCAATCATACAATGATCTTAATTATATGATCATCTTCACTGTACAAGTTCCAATTAGCATTTCAAGTTTCTTTATATATGTTTATGTTCGAAAAGGTTTCTTAAAAATACTTCAGAAGTATCATAGCATTATACTGTAATAATAATGACAGAACATTTCACAAGATAATTGAATAACTTGAAATAAATGAAAAAATGCAAAATGGAAGTGGCATAGAGATTCCTGTGAAATCAGAACAAGATTCTGCAGATTTAACGCAAAAGAAATGTGATTATATTTTATATAAAGCATGGCTTAAATTTAAGTTACTTATACTCACTTTACATGAGAGAAATACTGAGATTTAGCATACCACAAGACTAAGATGTAAATTTAATATGCAAGAACGTAATACATATTTTGTTTTGAATTTCAATAATTAAATGTTGTACTATTTAAAAACAAACATTTATGTTTAGGAAAAGCAAAGTTCTAAATTAGACTAGATGATAATTTTGCTGTCAAGTTACTGCCAAAGAAATTAATGGCATGCAGTGCACAAAATGCAATCATGCTGAACTGATACTTTGATTTTGAATTGAATTTATTTACCAATAATATTTTTACATAAACAGTTAATAATTTTCAGTTGAATGACTGAATTTATTTCAGCAAACAACGTACTGCCACGAGTGGCCGAGATCGTTAAGGAGTGGACTCGTGAGTAGGAGGTCTGAGGTTCGAATCCCACCAGGACTGTCCTCCCTAACTGAGGTTTTTTCCTGGTTTTCCTCATCCTTATAAATGGCAAATGCCGGGGAGGTACCCTAAACTTCCTATAAAAAATCCTCTCTCAATTTACTATTTCATTTCGTGATCATCAGTGTCCACTGCCAATGGTGTCTCATTAGTAAAAACTGGTGTTAAAATAAAAAGAAAACAACATTACAATTAAATTTACATAAAACAAACAAAATATCTAAATAGCAGTACCAAAACTAAGGTTCTCCCATATCTTAACCACCAGGTTACATGTATGGTAAAGAACTCCTAAAATAAATTACCATTTTTACAATTGTGTGGGCCCTCAAGCTTCTTCCTGTACTTCTCTTCCATTTATCCATTACTTTTCCTATGAATTTTCCAATCTTATTCATTTTCTCTCCCCTCATAACTGATAACATTTTAATTGTCAAAATATCTTGTTGCAGTTTGTCCCATTTTTCATCCCAGATACTATCCCTCCACCTTTTCACTATTTCACATTCTATTACACAGTGTAACATGCTATCTACTTACCCACACATAATGTATCCTTCTTTAAAATTTATTCTTTAGAAATAATACCTCTGTTTGCATCCACACATGACCTATTCTTCAGAATTGATCACAATTATCTATATATTTCTCCCATCCCCAATTTTTTTTTACCTACTTTATATAAGTCTAAAGAACTTTTATCCCTGCTAGCCCAAATCTCTTGCTTCTCTATATCTTCTACCCTCTGTCTCACTTCTTTCCAAAATCCTCTGACACTACTTTCACTCAGTTGCCATACATATACCTTTAGAATACTTGATATTGTTGTATGATTTAGTTGAACTACACACTCTTAATGCATCACTTACTTGTCTTAATGTATAAAACTGGTTTCAAGAACATTTAATTCTCATCATTAGCTAAAATTCAACTGAATTTAATTTTAATTTTAAAATTCAGTTGAATTTTAGCTGATGATGAAAACTAAATGTTCTGGAAACTGGTTCTATACATTATGACAAGTAAGTGAAGCATTAAGAGTGTGCAGTTGAACTAAATCATACAATAATATCAAGTATATGATTGACTTCACTGTGCAATTCAAATTTACAATTTAATTACCTTCAGAATGTTGATGTGTTTCTTGCATACTTCATGAAAACTCAAAAACTGGTATTCAGGTTAAAATTTAGATAAAATTTTTATTAACCTATATGGTTTTCAAATTGCTGTAAGCTTATCAGTTAAAATACAGTAGAAAAATACTTTTCTGACAGGAAAATGAACAGACAAGAAATTTTTCTAAACACATGAAATGTCTTGATTAGGTTAGTGTATTGATTTTGTGCTCTTTTGCTCCACTTACCATTCAACTACTCTGGAATGTGTTTTATGGGATATTACCCTACCATTAGTTGTACCAAAAACAAAATGGAAGCATCTGCTCTTGTAATATAAGGTGCAAAATAGATCTATATCACAATGTTCAAAACATAAAATTCTCATATGGTAGATTTATATATGTGCAATTAGCTACCAAATACAGTTAAAAGTATATGTAGCAGCAACAGCTTAAATTGGTGTCTTAAAAACTATTTTTTAAATAATCTTGTATATATTATAAAAGAATTTTAAACCGACTGCAAGTCTTATTCATTGTATATTGTATATATTTTGTAATACAATTTGAGAAACCACTTCGACACTGGTCAAAATTTGTATACAAGTATGTGAGCAATAAACAATATTATTATTCTATACTTATGTATTCAACTTGTTTACACTAAACTCCACTTACAGGTTGCACAGTAAAAGACACCATACCAAAAGTACAGAAATCAGGAATTTATGAACTAAAATGCACAGACTGTGATTGGAGATACATTGGAAAAACAAAGAGCAATTTGGAAATTCAGAGAAAAGAACACTTTAGGAATATTTGGTTTAAGCAGGTTGATAAACTAGCGGTAGCTGCTCACTTTTGGACCGAAATCGTGAAATTAAACCAGAGATTAATCTGCTGAACAGCTTGCATATTTAAGAAGATAGTGGTCACATGTTTCAACAAAACAAAAACATGCTACTATATAAAAGCAATTAAAATGCATTAAGCAAATATACACAATTAGCACTATGCTAAATACAATTGAAAGTCCCATTCATTTTCAGTGGCTTTTAAATTATTTTAAATTTTATTGAAGGAAAAAAAAGTGATGCAAACGTTTTCTGAATGATATTGCAGAGCACTCTTACATACAAATGTAATTCTCACATACATTAGATTAATGTTTCACAGTTTTTATCTTCACGATAATGCTTTTGCCAAATTAAAACCTATGCATCGTTATATAATTATTAATTTTTCTTTTTATTTTGAAACAATATAGAGAAAATTCAACACTAAAGCACTATTAAATTTTGGTTTTCATGTATACTCCTATTTCTAATAGTCTGACTTCCCTTGACTTCCCTAATTTACAGAAACTATTTTTTTTTATTATTTTATTTAAATGGTATATGCTGAGTTTTGGTATGTAAAAGCAAATATTGGTACAACTACAGCAATTTTTAAATTTTGGATTTCAGGTAAACCCCCACCCCTAATAACCTGATTTCCCTGATTTTCAGAAGCTGTTTTCCTTATTTTATTTAAATGGTATATACCAAGTTTCGTTGGGAAAAAACAAATTTTTATGTCGCTGGAGCGCTTTTTAAATTTATGTTTCAGGTACTCGTTCCTCCAAATAGTCTGATTTCACCAATTTTCAGAAACTATTTTTGTTATTCTATAAGATATTTGAATGAATAATTAATAATAAAAAATCAATATAACAAAAAAATTACAATTAAATTATTATTAATGACAAAATATATTCATTGATCATATATTAGTACTATTTCAATGGCATATTAGTTTTGTTAAGGAAAAAAAACCCAGCAAAAATTACTGTCTGTAGAGTGATTTTTAAATTTTCGCTTTAACCCCCCCAGTTTAAATTTCGGCTTTCAGGTAAACCTCCAATCCTAATGGTTCAATTTACCTGCTTTTCAGAAACCATTTTTCTTATTTTGTTTAAATGCTAGATGCCGAGTTTCGTTGAGAAACAAGCGGCGGCTAGTGTTAACACATACACACACACACACACACACACACAATTGTCACTCTCTAGTGCATTTTAAAATATATATATATATATATATATATATATATATATATATTTGCAATGATTTGGTTTGCATTCGCAGTGCAAACCGATTTTCAGTAAGTTTGTGCAGTATTTTGATCGGATAAGGTGAGAGGTTGCCATAGGAGGAGTATTTAACCGTAAAAGGCAATATGTGTATGCACTCCCTTTAATCACGTGCAATGCCAGAAAATTTGCCTCCAGTTTTATTATTGTTGCTACAAAGTTGAATAGAATATTTAAAGTACTATTATATAAGTATAATTATAGCAGTCATAAATATTAAATATGACAAAACTTGCAGTTATTTCAGTATCAAATAATACTACATTTGAAGTAACAATAGTATCATTCACTCTCTGGAACGTTAATGCAGTTCTATCATTTGTTTCAGCTAGAATATAGTACATATACTACTAATTCTAGTTATTAAGGTCGTAGAAGCTTGGTTAAGCAGTATTAGTAACAAATGAAGTTGCGAGTTGTGATTTTATACTTCGAGACACCGTTGCCACGCATTTCTTTACAGCAGCAAAAATATCCTAAGTGTTGGCTTACGCGGGTGAAAACATTTCCCTGGCATGCTTTAACTTCAGATTGATGCATTAAAAGGCTGAGGAATTATGAGAGATAATGCAGGAACAATAAAATTTTTCAACATAGCTGAAATTTGAGGGCTTGGAAAATAATCAAAAAAGATGTTTTAATGTATTATATTTACTGAATATTAGCAAGCACTAAAAGGAAATTTATTATTTAGGGAAAAATTATAATCACGCTATGGTGTTCGCTGACTAAAGTAGTAAATTAATGAAATGAATAAATGTTATCACCTCTCTTAGCTCTTTGTTACTGTATCGTTTAAAGAATTTATAGCCACCCGTTCCCTCCAAAAAATAAATAAATGAAATAAAAATACCGAGAGTGCCAGAGAAAGGAAGATTGTATCATGCATTCAGGGCTAGAATATACCCTTTGTACGCGAATCTAATGCGCACCCCAAATTTTAAACTTAAAATCATAAACCAAGATTTTAGCACATTGTTGTACGGTGTCTTAGAGATAAAGCGTTCGCTTCATAAAGCAGTCAGAACATAGAATTTATAAGTGGACTGTTGTTACATCTTGGAGCACATAAGACAAAATCCATCACTCGTGCTGTTGTCAGGACAGTTGGTGTAGGTCAAGGAAGAAAAAGTTATTTCTTATGGTGTCACTAGTCACAGGTTGCCCGTTCTTCCTCCCTTCATGTACGAATTACAAATTTTTTCTCCAATGTCAGAATGTCTTCCTTTGCGAGGACCAGTGGGTTTTTTCCTACAGCTTTAGATGCAAATAATGGCAATTTCTGTTGCCGCCACAAGCGAACGTTGCTCTCAGCTACATTGAACTCTCTTCCTGCCTTTCTGTTAACATTTTCAGCATAAATAATTACTTTATGCTTGAAAATAGCATCATAAGATGTTATTCTCTGTTTGCCCTCCATTTTGTGACTACCTCTATTCTAACGCTTTATGCAATATTAGCTACAATAAATGTAAATAAGTCCTGAATTGCAGCAATGATTTATGACGTAATAAACTATAAATTTGAATGAAATTACTGGCAAATTACGGAACGTATTTGCGCTGGAATCTAATGCGCAATCGAATCTAATGCGCACCACAGTTTTGGATTTGGGCAAAAAAGGTACACGTTAGATTCGTGTAATACCGTATATTACAACCACCTTATCTTATGCAAATTATTTTCACTGTTCAGTGTTACTGTTAAAATATTACGGATTTAATACAAATATTATTATTATTATTATTATTATAAAACTAAAATGAACTAATCAGTTATTAACAAAACATTGTAATGATGTGTTAATACGTATAAGTGTTGCAATAATTTAGTGAAACGCTTCCAGAATTATGATCACAAATGTAATTTGGTGGCATCAAACAATAACAGTCGAAGTTACTGACCAGATTGAGGTATTGTAACGTATGGTCAGTACGCCAGCTGCCGCAGTGGTTGCTCTACCAAATCGCATTATGCCACTAATTGTGGCTGCCTAATTTAATTTTCCCTAATAGGCTATTTTATACATGTGGGTAGAGTTTACTGGCCGGGTGCAACATTGGAACAGCATACGTAGAGATAGGACATTTAACGCGCTACATAACCTAACCTTGTTGTTTCCTTATACGAATCATAAACAGTCAAGATAATCTCCAGGGGAATTGAGTGGATTAGAGACCTGAATCAACAATGCAAGATACTCCGCTAATGACAACAGCTGTTACCTCTGTTGCTTGGCACCTATCTCTTTTTCACTAGAACAAAAAACTAAGCTGGAAATACGGACTTTATCAGCTGTGACAGATAGACATATATTTATCTCTTCCCCTTTTTTGGTCGAAGGCATATCAAGTTCCTATTGTAGTGAAAGAAGTATTTGCTCATTACGTCATAGCGTTCCAAGTATTTTAACTCTATTCACACGATTCCTCCCTGTATGAATATTACTTTTTTGAAATGGTTGTAGTACCAGTAGCATGATGTTAGTGCCTTCACCAGTGCACAAAGCAGAAGGGTACAGAACATTTCACAATTTTAATTTTATATTCTATAATTGCAGAGCAGCTATTGCTGTTTAACAAATAACTTGTCAAGACAATCTTGTTTTGACAAGAAGAGTGCAGCTTTCTAATGGATTACGTAATAAAGCTGCTAATAACCTTGCTAAGAAGGGAGTATGTATGTCAAATGTATCATCTTCCACAGTTAGAAGATTAATTAACTCTAAATTCCAATATATAATTTCGATTTTGAAGTTTCAAAAAATTAAATATAGGAGTGACTCAATGAAAAAGATCTTTAATTTCTGAGTATTCGGGGAAGAACGCAAGTACATTCTTTCTATTAATCACAGGTCATGATTGCTTATCAAAACAATCTTTCCTTCACCGATTTGCCTTTTATATATACTTTTCAAGAAGAGCTGATCCAAAATCACCTTCAGTGCTTTCTTCCAAATGCATTGTGTGTGAAGAATATTGGAGAGCAAGAGACTTAATTCCTTTATTGCCAAATACCAAGCATTAATTAACAATTTTTTTTTTGTTTATAAAAGCCTTGAAGGTGGAGTTTAAAGTCAGAGTGTTCCATCAAGCTTTGCTTTCACTTATTCCAACCTCTGAAGCAGTCTGTTCGCTTCTATTAAATCTGATTCACCACCCTAATAAATTATGAATCGAATCATTTTACCGTCATTAGCATTGTTATTTTCTTGCAACATTTCTCATACTTATGCTTGTGCTTAAGTAATAACACTAGTGTACAATTTTTTTCGTGCATTTTTATTTTTCCACCTGGATATATGTAATATGAATGCTCTGAATTCAAATATGTTTTTTGCAGTTTAATAACTGTATCTGGCTAGGTTTTTAAACAAAGTGATATAAAATAATAGTGTACTTATATCTGTTATGAAATATTATTAAGTTTTAATACATATAACTAAGAAAAAACTGTTTTTGTAGGTTTCGTTTTTACTGAAATACTAAACAAATATATTGAAAAAAGAGAACTATGTGTCAATAATTATGAATTTCCAAACTTTTTTCAATAAGGAGAAGAAAACTTTTTTTAAGTGTCTTTCTATTGTCTCTTTGAAACACCAAAGTATTCAGCCATCATTAACAGTGGTCTTGATAGTGGTTTACATTGTTTTAATGTTTTTATAAAACCGCCACCTTGTTCTTCACTCATTGCATCAAGATTTGCAAGGAAGAAACCAATATGATTGTTGAAAAAATTCACTTTAACACTCATTCTACATCCTAGAGTTCTAAAATGTTGAAACATTCCTACACAATTTATTTATAGTTTTCAGATTTCTTGTTGTCAAGAAAGTTTTCTGTCACTTGTTTGTATGCCAACCATGCTGACTTCTCTAACTCGGACATCGACTGAGGAAAGGTCTCATCCTGCATAAGCTCACGAATCTGGGGGTCTATCGAAAATACCTGCTGCTAACTTAGCTTCAGTTTTCTGTGGGAACTTTGTAACAAGAAAGTTGATTCTTATTCAGAGCAGTAACAAATTGCTTCATCAGGCTTAACTTAATATGGAGTGGTGGAAGAAGGACATTAGAAGAGAAACCAATGGTTCATACTTAATTTTTTTTTTCTCCAGAACTAAATTGCTACTTTGTGGCCAATTTTTTTCTGGTCCAATGCTCTGATTAGACCTACTGTTTCATTCACAAAGTGAGATATTTATTATCTTGTTTAAATCTCTCATAATATTTATTTTATGTAACTGCCCAGTGAACAAAATTATAAAAAACTGTATTTTCTATAATAACGATTTCTGAAAAACTTTAGACCGTTGAAATAAAACTAAGACCTCTTTGAAAGATTCCATATGGAATCAGAAAATATGAACAATTTTCATTCAGCAAAACATTGTGTAGACCAGTGATAATTTCTGACACTGCAAATTTCGGAGACTGGAGTTATAAAGAACGAAAAACTGTTATAGAGTAGTATAATTATATGCAACCAATTTCAATTCTTTTATGCTCGATGGAGGAGAATTGTAAGGCAGATGCAAGCATATAAAATTCATGTAAAATTTTAAACAGAACAGGTCTAGCCTCATTTCAACTCGATGCGGTGCCCAAAGAGGTGCCAGAAGAGGGGAGGGCAATATTATATCCTTCCTCTCACTGCGAGAAAATGAAACGTTCATGCATCCTTGATGTTTAGAAAAGTCTCCCTTGATACTTTGTTCCAGTGGCGATTTAGGTGTCGTTTGCGATATTCGCTTTTAATGTAGTTCACTTTTGAAAACGTTTGCTCGCCAATGTATGTGGAATCAAAGATTGTCAAATGTTAACATTGGAAAATTACTACATGGCACCAAATTTATTTACAACATTTTGAACAGCTTTGAATATTTATTCTCCAGAGGTTTCAGTTTTCAAAAATGTATCCAATTGAGCTTATCAGTTCTGTATGAAGTTTCTTTCGAGGCAAGAGTGAAACAAGTATGTTTGTTTTTATTCTTTCCATAATTATTTTTCCAGATTGCACCCTATGTCTTCGACGCGCCTCTTTACAATAGTACGCGAAGGACTTACAAATTTACCGCCACGGGTGGCCGAGGTCGTTAAGGCACGGACTCGTGAGCGGGAGGTCTGCGGTTCGAATCCCGCCAAGACCGTACTCCCTGACTGGGGTTTTTTCCAGATTTTCCTCAGTCTTCATAACTGGCAAATGCCGGGGAGGTACCTAAACTTAGGCCTGGAACGTTTCCTTCCTTAAAAAAAACATTCTTTCCCAATTTATCATTTCATCTCATGTATCATTAGTGTCCACCGCCTGTGGTGCCTCAGTAGTAAAAACGGGCGTTAAACACTACTCAAAAAAAAAAAAAACTTACAAATTTAATTGGGGCATATTTCTTCCATCGCTATTTTCTGATAATTAGGCCTTCATTAAACGACTTAATTTATTTTAACAATAAGGTCCGCAATACTGTAGAAATTTTACAACATGAATATTAGAATTATGAGAAGTTGGTGCTTTTAACTTTTAAGTTTTTATGATCTATCTTAACCTGGAAAGAGAAATTCCAATGAATAAAAACAAGTTTTAAGGATTCAATTAATATAGTGAAATGCATGCACTAACAACTAACATAGTTGACGTAATATATTTGTCATATGTGGTGGTATCCATTAAAATACCTTTCAATGTCATAACAGGAGATATGATAAATGTTTATTCCAAATAAGTTACTTAATTTTATCGCGATCTGGGATACATAGACATTCTACCTCCCATTAAATGTGAAATATAACATATCTCAATGCTGAGACGACATTGTGAAACCCCGCTCCAACCGTCACTGCTCCAGTGCTAGTGTAGTGTCTTACCTAGATTGGTGATAAGTATAAATAACGGCTAGAGGGGATATCATGTTTAAACACTGATGGATAGCCTTACTTAACGACCAGTAATGACAAAAGGATGGCAAAGTACTTGATGATTGTTATTTAGAGACTATCAAAATATTAGAGTTAGATAATTTTGTACCAGTTTCTCTTTATTTTCAATAAAGGGAGTTTCTTTAATTATATATTTAAAATAAACATAATATAGCTCCAGCTGTTCAAATCTTTCAAATGAGATATTAGCAATTTCGAAAAACACACGAAAAACATCTTCTACTTGAATATAACCTCCAAATGCATAACTTGGTCCACTCAGGATTCAAAGTCGATCCTTCAGTATGGACTGTATTGGAATATGTTTTGCTGCTCGGTTATAGCCAATGGAAACATATAACCTTCTATACAAAATTCAATTTTCCATCATCGGCCTTCTTCGTGTCCCGAATGTCTGAACGACCGAAAGGAAAACCAATTTGTATGCATATGGCTCTAACCGTGTCACATATCATTTGCTCTTCGTGCCCATCAATCAATTAACTGACTGCTGTTGCATATTGGCGTCATGTCAAACGGTAATGCGGTGGGAAATACCCCAAGTTTAAAACTTCATTTCACCCGTTCAGTAAGCCCAAACGCCAACGTTCATAGCCACAGTGTCTCACTGGTAGCTGCTACTGGTATCTCTGTTTTATAGACAATAAATGGAACGAATTAACTACATTGGCGCATATGAAATAATGACAGATTTCATTAAAAATCGAACGAATGTTGACATATTTTTAAAAATAATTATTTTTATTACTTCAATTTATGAAATATGACATCTTTAGATCTAATTCTTCATGCAAAAATTTGCTAAAATTACCTTATTTTAATGACAGTGTCTTCACAGACATCAGTTGCAAAGCGAGTCTACCCAAAAGTAATATATTGTCTCGTATGTTTAATTTTTATTGATGGATTAAACTATTTCTTTGTTTTAACTAACGCAATGTAAGTAGAGAGCAGATCACCATAATATGTTCGAAGGTTCAGCCAGTCTTGCTCAAGCGCAGTAACATATCACACCACTATCAGGGAGAAAATGAACGGGATCGTTCATGAAGTTTTCGTTACTGTGAAGGCTAGCATCTTCTCCACCCAGTTGATTATGTCTGCCTTCAGGGATTTTATACAATCTGAAGCCTAAGAAGAACTGAGATGCATACGATATCATTTTAAAATACAACTTTTTGCCAATTTTAATTGTATTGTGGTAATATGAAATTATGTAATTGTTTTATTTTTCAGTAAATGCCATTTACTATTGCTTATTGTATTTAAAAACTATTCTTATACTCCTTTTAATGTATTTTATATTACTCGAGGCCGCAAATCATATGACAGGTTGGCAACTCTTCATTTATTTTTACTTGTATACATTGTATCTTTTTTATGTTTATTTTATATTTATCTATTTTTATGTAATTGTCAACTACAGCGGAACGGCACGGTATTGTACGAGATTATAGTGAAAGGGACAGTAAAATGTTCAGCAAAACGCAAGGAATTAATTTCAAGTATGATTGATATTGTCGTGGCCCTTATAGAGACACATTCATAAATATCATGTCATTGCTCATCATCTCTAGGCCGAACCAGGAACGTAGCTGCGTCAATTATTACTATATAAGAATCCTACCCATCCTTGCTAAAATGAGAGAGTTCTAAAGGAATATTGGACCGACGTAAACTATGTGAACTTAAAAACGTACAAACTTTAGATGTTAATTTATTTAATATAATAAAAGATGTGCTAACCTCTACTTGTACATCGTAAAGGTGATCATCGTAGAGTCGATGGTGAAGCGTCCAATCTCTAGCGCTCTACTCTACTGTGTAAACCATTGAAAACACTACACCTTCACCATCTGCATATGCGCAGAAGCTAGATTTTCTTCAAGTACAAATTCTCAACCGTCAATTCTAAATACAACCGTCTCAATGTTACAATTCATTTATTAGTTTCCCCACATTGTCACTTCCCATATACCATAATATATTTTCACACACACACACACACACACAATACTTAAGTATTAACCTTGTATACATACAAACGTATTTGAGGGTGAATCATGGAGCATTAAGTTCATAAAAATATTTTTGTAATTTGATAGTGATGTGACGTAATTTTGAACATGAAAACATTTAATTATAACATTGCACAGATTTTTTTGTGGTACACTTACCATAAATTGGATTTTACATTAATGTTTACATTCCCTGTCTGTCTGTCTGTCTGTCTGAATGAATGAATGAATGAATGAATGGTGTTTAACGCCCGTTTTTTGCTACAGAGGCACCACAGGCGATGGACACTGACGATATATGAGATGAAATGATATATTGGGAAAGGATTTATTTTTAAGGAAGGAATCGTTCCAGGCCCAAGTTTAGGGTACCTCCCCGGCATTTGCCCTTTATGAGGAGACTGAGGAAAACCTGGAAAAAAACCTAAGTCAGGGAGGACGGTCCTGGTGGGATTCGAGCCCCAGACCTCCCGCTCACGAGTCCGCGCCTTAACGACCTCGGCCACCCGCACGGTTTCCCTGTCTGAGCCTACCCTATACAAAAAGCCACGTTTCGACACTAACAGAGACAGTTCTTGAAATAGAAATCTAAACGATAGTTCATTTTATAATGCACATCTTGCCAAACATAAAGCGTTTGTAAAACATAATCATAAATATTAAAGATTAGAAAAGCTCTGTTTAAGCATATATGAACGATTTCCTCACAAAAGCAAAATTTCAAGTAATTAAGGAAGATAATATAGTTTTCAGATTGTGTTTGACTGAGTGGGTTGTCTCAGACTGCAAGGCTTGGCGCTCATATCCTGGAGGTCTTAGGCTCAAATACCGCGAACGATTAACCTGAGGTTTTCCGAGTTTTCCTCAGTCCATTTTAAGAAAGTGAAATTGTCCGATTGTTTCTCTACTAAGTTATTCATCTTCCTTTTTGTAATTAATTAATTATAATAAATATTCATTCCATCTGTGTGGGTTTGCGTGTTGTGCGTTTGTAATATCATCGAGATGGCCCTAACATAGGGTTGAGTTTGCATTCAGGGAGCCCCTCAACGTGCATGTGTACTCTATATGCGTCCAGAGTAGATAGCTTCGTTTCAGGCGACTGACCCGTGCATTGGTGTGTGATAGTAGTAGTAGTAGTAGTAGTTGTAGTGGTAGCAGGTTTCAGCGGATCATATATGCTTTTTTTTTTTTTTGATTAATTTATTTAAAGACGCTCTTTAACATCTCAGGTCATCAGCGTCTCATTCTATTCAGGGCGTGAAACGGCCGACAAATTTTGCTCAGAGGCTTCTCTTTCAGGCTTGAGGTTCTTTTTCGTGCCGTAGATGTACGACACGGGACCCACGGCTTTACTTCCCTTCCGAAGGAATCCATACTTAGGATTTTTACGCCCGAAAAAATCCATCGGTTCTGGCCGGGTTTGAACCCGCGAACTTGGGTTTAGGAGGCAAGTATGGTAACCACTACACAGCCAGGACCGACATATATATATATATATACATATATACATATATATATATATGCTTTAGTAATACACTAGGTCTGTTTGATTTGGTACAATTATTGGATTATATATTTTGTAATAAGCTATAAAACATATGCATTGAAGAATAAACAGATAAAATACATATAAAATAGAACGAAATCCATTATAAATGACACACAGATGGATGCAATCAATTTGTTTCCCACCAACCCCCTACCTAGTTATCAACCTTTCCTGATCTGAACTATCTCACTTTCATAAAAAAAAATTACCTAATCTCTCCTCTCCTATTTTGCCGTCAGAAGGGCCCAGCATGACTGCATTCCTTGTTCAACCCTGTAAAGGAGTGTAGTACTTTTCTCTCCATTCTCCTGTACCTGTACATTCATTCAGAATATGTGTCCATGATTCCCCCTCCTCACAGATGAGGCAAATTCTCTGCTCATATTCGTCGGTGATTTTAATCATCCTCCATGCCCCTAGTTGAGCCATACGATCCCCTGTCTAGTGTGTTTAGTCTCTGCTTTGATGTTTGCTCCATCCCCCATTAAGAGATAGGTCCGATCGTACTTGCAGCAAAATCATCTTTCTGCATTGCGCAATTGCGCCTATCCATATTCCTCAGGCGATTCCCAGCCCTCTTCCATGTGCTCTTTCTATTCCCCTGACCCGCCATCCAAATGGAGCCCTGCCCAATGTTTCTAGTCCCTTTCCTAGTTTGGATGCCCATTTCATACTACCCTCATTCCTAGCTGTTCATGGTAGCACAACGCCCTAATTAAAGTTTGGTTCCCATGCATAATTCGCAGTCATATTTCACTACTATGATTTTACGGTCTATGGTCTCGCTGTAGGCCCCGAATTTCCTCTTAATTTTGCAATTCACTGTGCCCCTACCCAGCCCCAAAATTCCTCGCTAGGTGCATAGTTTGTTCTTATCTCCAAATTTCTGCCCTATATGTCATTGTAGATCTTACTAATGTCCCAAATGCGGTTTCCAGTGTACCTGTAGGCATATTTGGAATTTTGCTATTAACCGGAGAATTTCTGCCGCTATAACAACAAAGAATTTTTATTTGTGAGTGTTGGGGTCAATAGAAATCGTACAATTACTGTGGGAGAGAATTTCTTCCAGGAGAAACATCTCCATCGGGAAGTGCAATATCAAATTGATGAACAAAGTTCGAACCCAAGGCGTTTTTACTGACAAGAAGCCGAGACCGAACAGAGAAGATGTAATGATAAAATAAGCTATCGAATAGAACTTCTCCACTATTAGCCCAGCAAGTTGGTGTATCTGTTGGCAATGCGTATAAAGTCACCCAGCTGCTGCATCCTCATCTATGCAAAATTACTGAATCCTGAAATAATACCCGCGGAGATGCTCTAACCATATTATTAGGAAGGGAGTGTAAAATATTCGGGAGAACGAATTGCTTAGCCTTAAAGTCTTTCCAAAAGAACTCAGGCATGTCTCACAGCGGAGGGAACTAGTATGATGGTGAGTACAATATTAATTGTTATTTACTACCAATAAATAACGAAAGAAACAAAAAATGCACGCTATGAGCTCTGCCGCATGACATAATTTCTCTCTGCAGGTGGCGGAGTTGTTATACAGTTGCCTAAACTAAGTTACTTGAACATTTTCTCTGCCTTCTGCCTCTTAAAATTAGAAGCGCTTTGTTGGAGTAGGCGGGCTGTTTGAATCTAAATGTGTGTGTGTGTGTGCTATTTTTAATTTTTTTAAAATTTTCCTTTTAGGTTAACCTCCACCCCCAATAATCCAATTTTTCTGAAATCGACGAATTAATTAATTAATGGTTTAATGCCGAGTTTTGTTGAGAAAACAAAAAGTGCGATCGCTAGAGCGTTAGCAGACACACGATTCAAAAATCGTTAAATGGGTTCAGAGAAATTATTTGCAGAACTGAAGAAATTGCATCGTATGTATGGGATTAATAAATCAGAAAATCGTCACAAAGATTGAGTTGAGAAATCAAAAAGTGTGTCCTCTTTATTTTTGCGCGAATTTTATGAAGAGCTCTGTATTTTAGGAGCAAAAATTAAACACAACATTTTTAAATCCAAAATTTAAGGAAAATAAAACAGCTTATGTCTTTGTTATGTCAAATTGAAGAGTTTGGGTCTTGGAAACAAACATAAGCCCATTTAACGTGAACGATCGCAATATTCCGAGTCTATTCATTCATTTCCCCATAATTTTCAAGGCTGGTTTTTCTCACAAGCCTTGCCTTGCAATTAACTTTTTAAACAAGCTCCACTCGTGTTTGGAAAGTTTTAGTACTTTTTGATCGACTTTGAATATATAACGCCCGTTTACAGCAACAAAGTTAAATTAAACCGACATTAATTCAGTTATGTCACGTTACTGAAGTGTCTGAATCGGCCATTTGAAAGTCTTGGCTTAGGGTTCCGGCGGATGTATCTTCGGAAACGTCGGGTTGGAGGGGTGAAGGAGTTGGCCTTTCCTAGCGTGTGATTTGATTCTGCGCGTAGTGAAAGAGCGTAACGCCGACGTCGCGGTATCTTCCGCGTCATAGTCACGCCGCGACCCGCGACCCTTGCTCTTCGTCCCCGGTGCTGAACGCAGTGTCGTTTGCCGGTTTGGCGCGAGCCGAGAGCCTTCTCTGTTGCTTTCCCAACTTTGCCGTCGTTGAACCAGTGGGAGAAATACTCGAACGTATGTATCCATCATTTTACACGAAACCTTGTCCATTAACAGGGTTATGTAGTTACCTATCGACTTTAGTGTTTGATTTTTTGCTTGTATTTATGAACTAGATAGCAAAATGGGGTCTTAAAACAAGAAAATGAGGAAGAATGTTTTAAGATTTTTAAATTTTTTATTTTTGGAGTGTTATCCACCTCAACTTTTAACATGTACTTTTTTAAAAACATGTACTACTATTTCACAAATTAATTATGAGCAATATTTAGCAAAAATTATACTGAAGAGTTAATGAATTCGCGTTACTTCGAAAACGAACATTGTATTGTGACTTAGGGGGTAGCTATGTAGAAGGGTGACAAACCCCAGTGTGCCATGCCAACTCAATTTATTGTAGAGGAAACATGTCCCCAATCTGAATTATAATCGCCAATGATAGCCTCGACGGGCCCTTACCTTTTAGGAATCTGGCACAGTAATGCTGAGAATGTACGTCCTCCAAAGGCAAAAGACAAAGACCTCTGTTTCCCTTATATCATTTTACATTTGCCTAGGGGGAGGGGTCTCTCCATTGTGGCACAAACTATACTAAATATGTGTGCCACCTCCTTAGATTTGAATTATATTAACCAAAGTGAAATAGTGTGTAGGTGCCTAAATCTTTTCGACACCGCGTGACAGATCCAAACTCAGCATGTTTTTGCTTAAGTTAATAATGTCACTATAAAATACTATGTAAACAACCTTTGAAGTGATTGACCTTTAAATATGCTGAAATTCCCCAAGGCGATCACGTTAAGGCAAGGTACGAAATATAAAACCAAATGAATTTAATTTCCAAAAATGTTAATTAGCTACACCCTTCAGCAGTACATTCGACAGTATATCATAGATGATGGAAGAAAAATCACACATACCTACAACATTTTAAAACTATGGTCAATCTTCTTTGCCTACTTAATTACTTCACTGACTTTTCATAGTTTAAAAGTGGTAATTATAAATATGCTTCTTTTTTTAATGGTGTTTAACACCCATTTTTACTACTGAGGCACCACAGGCGGTGGACACTGGTGATACATAAGATGGAATGATATATGGGAAAGGATTTTTTAAGGAAGGAAACGTTCCAGTCCTAAGTTTATGAACCTCCCCGGTATTTGTCATTTATGAGGACTGAGTAAAACCTGGAAAAAACCTGTCAGGGAGGACGGTCCTGGCGGGATTCGAACCCCAGATCTTCCGCTGAAGAGTCTGCGCTATAAATATGCAATCCGATGTATGTCTCCTTACATTTTATCAAAATATTATATATCGTAAATTATTTGCAATTAATCATAATCTAACAACTTTTAATTATCTAATTACAGTCGTGCTACTTTCAAACATGTTTCTGTAATCACTCAGGATTTTTCAGTAATATATAAAATGTGATTCAAATGTTTCTAGTATTGATATGTATTAACACTGAACTGAATTTACATTTACTGTATAAATGTAGATTTTTGACTGTACTTTACTTGAGGAACATATCTTTAGAGTATCCAACATTAGTTTGCCAGCATATTCAGGCTCCATTTTCTCTAGTAGCAGCTTTCCATTTCAGCAATATGCTGGTGAAAACATTCCCCATCTTCGTCGTTCATGTTTGGTTGGAGGGGAAAAAATCTAGAAATTTTTAGAAAACCCACCACTTTGTATTTCTGAATCAGAGCTTGCTGACAAGTTGTCTGTAATTTTTTGACCTATGGTTTCATCATTTAGTCGATTTTTGAACATTTAGTATCTTTCATCAATTCCCTGATCAGTTGGTCAACGAATTTTCTATTTTGGTTTCATTGAATTTTGGAAATGTATTCTTAAAAATTGGAAATGCACCCCAATTAGCATCCACTGCCTTAAACAAAACTCCTAAATCAAACTTAAATTTATGTGCATGGAGTCAATAAAACTTTTTTTTCAGAAACGACCAGTGGCTGACGATCAAACATTTTCAGTCCAGAGATGGACGTATTCCTGATATATTTGTCAAGGAAAAGTAACATCCTTTGAATGATCCTATATCCTTAGAGTTGCAAAAGGCCTAAGACAGGATCCTTTTAGCCAACCACTTGGCAACAGTGAAGTGAATTTGGGGGGGAATGACCAAACATGTCAAAAGAGGTGTTATACATTTTATTACGCTCAGGGCTTAATTTATCATATCGCAAATATAATTATTGTCACCTCGAACATTTTGTCGGTCCTGGTAGTGTTGTGGCAACCATACTTGCCTCCTAAACCTAAGATCGCGAGTTCAGTCCCGGCCAGAATCGATCGATTTTTTTTTTTTCGGGCGTAAAAGAACCTCAAGCCTTTAAGAAGAGGCCTCTGAGCAAAATTTCACGCCCTGAATTGAATGGAACGCTAATGACTTGAGATGTTAAAAAGCTTCCGCAAACAAATAAAATCAACAACATCTGGATATAAATAAGTTTATCGATTTTAGAATTGGGATTTGTGCTGGCACAAGCATTGGGCTGAAGCCATTGTTACGAGTGTATGTGAGAAGGGTCAAAGGGAGTGGGGAGAACCGGAACGATAGTGCCGTTTAATGCAGTGACATTTTTTTCCATATGCCATATATGCGGCACTCATATGTCTTAATGACCCTAACGAGCGCTAAAGCACAGAGTAGGTATAAAATACGTGTATACTGTGAGAAAGATACATAATTTCAAGGGGTTTTCTTAAAGGAATGTTTTTATGTTTAACTATCTTACAGTTATTTATATAAATAGACAAAATTTGTGCTTTATTGGTTTGCCCATGAGTCAGCTGTTTCATGGAAAACATTTTCCAGCATCCGTGAAGTAGCCAATAGGTACGATACCAGACTAGAGATTTTCAACTCCACGGATATATATATATATATATATATATATATATATATATATATATAGAATATATAGAATATATAGAATTTGACATATTACTAGGTGTTAAAGTCGCTTATGTGGAAATTTCTACTCTCTGAATTCTTGTGTGTAATCAACATGTTGTGACATATCTCTCCTTAACTGCACCTAATTTTATTCGTTCACAAATAGCATTGTTAGCAAAGCCTGGTCTGCAAAAATCGTGTTACGTAATTGCATTGCAATCTTTTTAAAAATATTTTATTACTTAGGAAATAATAAAAACATAACATTTTAGAAACAAAAGGTTCAAACAATTAAACTCGATAAATCTTTTAATAAGTATTTCCATCTGTGATTATTTTGCTCGTTTTAAAGAATTTTTTGAGAATCAGTGCGAAATTCGTTGCTTTTATAAACAAGTAATTTAGATAATTCATAGAAATTTGTAAAAATTCCTTAAGAAAAATAGCAACATACCCTCCTCTACACTTGAACACATATTTTTCAATTATAAGTTTCAGTCTTCTGACGATAAAACCTTTTAAAGTTTGTTATTTTTGCGTGAGTTACAGCACCACTGTATAACAACACTGCAGGCTCAAGAATCACACATATAGTGATCTTCAGCTGTTGCGCTGTTATGTTTTAATAACTACTTTCAACTGTTTGTTTATGTTTGAATGTGAAACAAACGACGTTAGTTTGTAAGATGGCACGGTTTACCAGCTCAGAGTTATCTTTTATAGTGAAATGCATCGTAACGGTGCTGCAGAGGTTCGCAAACAGAAGAACGCCACATCCAAGGACGTTTATTTACCTCTGCCAGCTGTCTATGTAAGTAAATGTATGTAAATAATGGAAGAAATGATTAATGACCTTTCTTCGTTGTTATGGCAACTATCAGTAATTATTATCGTAGGAATGAGTAACGCTATGGTAGAGCTTATAGAAAAATAGTCAAAATAACATGATCTTTTTCAAGTTACAAGGAATGAGGTATATATAGATCTCCTTCCAACCTCAATACGAATAGCAACTTTTAGCAACCGGTAATGGGCAGAAACTATATATAGTTGCATCAGCTAAATTCATTTGCCTCTGTAAAGTAGAAGGTCTTCCATTGGGCTACAGACATTTTCTGTTGCAAATGACCAGATTACTCATATTTCACCTACCTTATCTGGGTTTGGCCCTTCACAAAATATGTTATAAGTTTTGAATTAGAGCCCTAGTATAAAACGATTTTTTTTGAATAGTGTTTAACGCCCGTTTTTACTACAGGGGCACCACAGGCGGTGAACACTGGTGATACATGAGATGAAATGATATATTGAGAAAGGACTTTTTTTAAAGGAAGGAAACGTTCCAGGCCTAAGTTTAGGGTACCTACCCGGCATTTGCAAGTTATGAAGAGGAAAATCTGCAAAAATTCTCAGTCAGGGAGAATGGTCCTGGCGGAATTCGAACCCCAGACCTCCCGCTCACGGTCCGCGTTTTAACGACCTCGGCCACCCGTGGCGGTCATAAGCCGTAATTGAAAAATAAAATGCAGGCTGATTCATATAGAACCTAATCTAAAGATCTACAATGTAAAAGAATGACTACAAGTTCAACATCCTGCCCTAGACCACGTCCATCATTTCTGCCTCACAACTCATGCTGGAAACAACCGTCACCCACTGCTAGGCAAACATCGACGCGACGCTGCATGTTGCAGCTAATTTCCTAATTTCATTAGTGATGCCCCCCCCCCCCCAGTCACCAATTCTGCTGTGTCTAGTCCGGCAAATTCTTTCCTTGAGAAAACCCCACAAGGGCAGAGTCCAGACTGCCACTGACATGTGGACAAACTTGTGTGCCTGAGTTTAATATTCCTATATAAAAATGGGAATATCATTTCACCAGATTCGCGTTCCACAGGTCCAATTTTTCTTTTGGAAGCAATGACATTTACGAAATTCGAGGGTGATTTGAGAAACACTCTCGGAATGGAGCAAAAAATAAATGCTGGCTCATTTGAGGTTGTTCTTATTTCTCAACGCAAGTTGGTCTTGAAACTAAAGAAATGTTCTAAAGCCTTTATGCCATCATGAAATCAGATAGCTCCAGGCCTGCAAAATATCCTCAAAGGTCGTTAAACTTTTCATCTGATGACATTTTTTTTTTCCATCAAACTTTTTCTCAGATTTGGGAAGAGAGGAAACCAAACTTAGGAAATAAGATAGACCTGACTAAAAATTTACCCCAGATCAATGATTTTTCTATTGCAACGACATGTTTGCGAGGACCAGCATTATATTTATGCAAGAAACTTTTTTATTTCCTGAACATATTTTTGCCTTTATATTTTAACATAATATTCATTCAGGGAAGTTGCCAATATTTTTTCACCTGGATGGGAAAATAAGTTTTGTCAAATTCTGCGTCAAATGGCGTCAATAAATGAAGTAAAATGTTTAAGTTCGAGAACAGGAGTTAAATATGAGCCGGGGGGGGGGGAGTAGAATTATGAGCAAAGCGTGTCTTGGTGAAAAAAAAAACCACATTTTTGAGCACCAATTTTGTCGTTTTCTCATTAATTCATCTTTTAAATAGTCTAGCAGTGTTTGAATAATAGATTTTTGCAATGTGGATCCAACATTATATACCGTTACAAATCGACGCCCAAGTTTCTGGATATGATTAAACATCGCCAGTATTGCCGTTTCCAAACCATTCACCAATATCGCTATGCATCACTTTTCTTAAGAGCGTTATAATTGCTTTGCTTCTTTCATTTCCCTCTGTTGAGTGCAACCATTCAGTCACCCCTCACTGACAAAATAATTGACGGGCGGGAACGAAAGGTCGCGACTTTCAATTGTTTTCATCAAGATAGTGAATTTTACGCCCAGCTAAACTGTCAATATGCAATCCATTAAAGATAATTATTTTTATGCCAAAATGTAATGTACGAATTAAATAAATCGCTCACTCGTTTCTAATAGTTTAATGCTACGGTTTAAAAAAATAATTTGTGAAACATAAGCCGTGAAGAATAAAGAAAAACAATGCTTTTAATCAAAAATAAATTCTTAAAAAGTCCTTCACGCAGAAGCCGCCTAAAATAAGTGAATTCCTCACCGAGTTGAATAACTTTTGATAAAAATGAATATAAAATCAAAATTAAGCCTTGTTAATTAATAAAATGAAATAAATTATGGTATTACATATGTGGTATAAGGGGAACAGAATATAATAATTGCAACCTATAAGTATTACCAAAGAGAAACCCCATTTTTAAAATTACCATTATTGTTATTATTGTTATTATTATTATTATTATTATTATTTAGATTAAACCACAAAATTAATCATATACTATTAATTAAATGAAATATATGACCACTGATAGACAACTTGTATTTTTAAACATTTTTAAATGTATTTACGTTTATCAACTGACCTCTTGGTATCATCTTAAAATAGAGAAACATAACAGAAATTTCGAGTTACATTGTGTATTTAAGAAGATGTTCATATGTTTCAATAAAACAAAAACATGCTACTATTCAGAAACAATTACAACATACAAAGCAAATAAAAACAATGGAAAGTTACATAGAGTTTCATTGGCTTTGAAGTTTAATTGAAATGTTATAGTAGTGAAAATATGCAACGCAAACATTTTCTGAAGGTTATTACAGAGCACTCTTACATACAAATATAATTCTCATACACATATTAGATTATTACTTCTCATTTGATATATTCAGAGCGATGTGTTTTTAAAATATAAAACATATGCGTCGTTATAAATATAGTTTATATGCTAAGTTAATTTGTCCTGTTATTTTAAAACAATACAGATAAAATTAAACGCAAGAACGCTTTTTAAATTTCGGTTTTCAAGTACACCCGTGCTCCTAATTATCCATTTTCTCTAAGTTTCAGAAACTATTTTTCATGTTTTATTTGAATGGTATATATCGAATTTTGTTATGAAGATACACATATTGATGCCGCTAGAACAATTTTTAAATTTTGGGTTTCAGGTAACAGGTAACAGTTACCTGTTCTTCCAAGAACGTCATATAAATGTTATCTTGTAAGCTTTGCAAAGCATTTTATATTGTTTTAGCTTCTACTGTTGTTTCGCTACGTATGAACAATCATAGACGTTCGTTAAAATCAAATCTCCCTTGCCGGTTGCCCAACATGCCTTATCTCACTGTAAGGATTTTGATGATACATTTAATCTAACACTTATTGATGCGTTACCTACACATAGCTCTGAAAGTTTACTCAGAGATAGAGAGATGGCTGCTATAATATTACGTAAAGCGCGTATACCACCTGGTTTAAATCTTACGTATTAACATATTTTTAAATTCTCTCTCTCACTCACACTCTCTCTCTCTCTCTCTTGTTGCTTGTTTATTCTTCTTCCATGCATTGCGTTACCTTCGATAATGAATATTTATTTTTACTGTGTTCACCTGTCTTTTTGATTATGAAGAACACGAGCTGTTCGAAATATTTAGATAGTAAATCTGTGACTTTCAAAGTGTTTTATGCTTTTTCTTCTTATCTAGTTATTGTTATATATATATATATATATATATATATATATATATATATATATTATTTTTTCTAATTGTAGGCGCAATAAATTATTAAAAAGGCTTTCAATTGCTACAACCGCAACAGTTTACATTTCTTCGGAACTCACAGGAAAGTGTTACTAGTTTGTAATAGTACGTGAAAAAGGATTAATATCAATGCTACTTAGTTGTTAAATAACAGTTATTGCTAATAATAGCAGTTATTGTTATTATTAATGCACAAAACATTTTAAGAATCCTGGAAAATGCACAGTGCTTTATCGATGGAAACTGTTACCTGTGTACACATCCTTTAACTACTTCTAGTAGAGGCATGGCACTGTGCCAACACCGCCCCATCTTTTCAAAATCTTCAAAGAGGAGACTGAGGCAAAGGCACTTTAAAGAGGGGTTGCACTCCTTTAACCGAAAACGGCGGTGTCTTTTCAATGTAAAAGCTGGTAAAGAAAGCAAGGGGTTGTGTAACGAATGGATAAGGCATTTCCAGTCGAAGTCTGTCACATTTATCAGCCCTGTAGACTGAGGACAAGTTATATGAAGCAGTCACACTAATGGACAACATTTGTCGCTTTCACAGCGTAGACACTTCAATGTCTAAACTTGTTTACTGCGTTGCAACGAGTTCAGACTGGAATAATTATTTATTTAGAAGGATGTGATTGCACTTTGGCGAAATTAATTTAATTAAAGACTTTCATTATGGATAAGGACCTTTTCGTTTATGAGGAACGGCTTGCTAGATGCCGGCCTCGAGCTCTCGCTAGCATCGCTAATGCAAGGAAAAGAATAAAACGTTTGCTCATCAGCTAATTAAATGAAATCGTTTTGGCACGATAAAACACGCTTTTCTTTTCATAAGCTCGACTCTCTAGGAATCAAATGGGTTGTTCTAAATTTATTTAAATGGTATTGTAAAAAAACAAAAAACCAATGACTAAGTAAGTTTTTTTTTTAATAGTGTTTAACGCCCGTTTTTACTACTGAGGCACCACAGGCGATGAACGAAATGAAATGATATATTGGGAAAGGATGTTTTTTAAAGGAAGGAAACGTTCCAGGCCTAAGTTTAGGGTACCTCCCCGGCATTTGCCAAGGACTGAGGAAAACCTGGAATATATATATATATATATGACAACGTGGAGCTATAACTTCATATGCAGACGATACTGAAGTGAAATTTAGTAGTGTCAATGGGAATGATACTTGCAGAAATGAACAAAAATGTACTGTTTCTAATATTTCAAAAACATTTTTATTCCATTTCCTTTTATAGTCTCAATCTTAGGTAAAATCACCACAGTGCGAAGACCAGACTATTATTCATAACTGAATGTCTAAATCTTCATAAACCTACTTGCTCTGATTAATAATTTAATTATTAATCAACTACTTGTGGATTATTGTGAACCAACATCTGAAATGGAATACATACAAGAGCTGAAGGAAAGTAATGGCAACACATACCACGTTATTAGGACTCAGTACTGAGGGTTGTTAAATCAGCTGCTACATTTCCTAACTCTTAGAGCGTAGTAAGTGTTGCCTATTCGAAAAATAAAATCATGCGACGATTCTGGAACACAGTGTGCACGATAGATTGTAAAAGACAATAACCTCCCAGCTTATTTGCCTGCCTATATTATTCGCTTAATTTATTTAGCCTTTATTCCGTTAGTTATTTAATATGGAATCATTGCATACGAAGATTAATCTTAATACCTATTAACAACAGGGCTTATTGAACTTTTGTTTTTAAATTTTAAAAAAAAGTTCACATAGAGATTACTCATATATTTGCACAAAACAGTGACGATATTAAAACTAACCCCTGCGATTAGGACCGTTTATTAAACAAACCCAAATGTTTTACATCAGCAGGGTTTAACCATGAAAGGATTTTTGGACTAAAGACTACAACTATGAAGTTATAAAGTACCCAGACTTAAGTAGATTAAATTTTAGCAGATTTAAGAATAAAACTAGAAACATTACTTAGCTTTATCTTCATTAACCTACAGAGGCGGCTTGCAGCAATATCTACCCCTGGTGCACATTTTTACCACTGTTGCTACAACTGCAAGCTTCTAGAACTAGAATAAAGTTATATGTGTCTAGCTGAGAAATACAGTAGATAGAGGGAAAGAGAGAAAATTTAATTAAAATGTTACAGTAACACACCTATTTAAACAAAATAATAAGAATAATAATTAATTCTCTTGTCCATGACCCTTGAATAAAGTGTGGTATCAGCTGAATTTTGTCAGATAGTTTCGTATACTTTCAATGTTTAGAAACCACAGTTTGACTCAATATTTGGGAGTTGGTCTAACTGGATTTTTATTTTTCTACCTTATTTTCTCTTCCAATTGTCTCAGAAAAAATATTGAGAATGTAAACCTTGTCTAGTGTTTACTTTCTTTACATCCAATTAATACACAACGAAATAAAATAACAACTTCACAGATTCACATGAATCTTCGGGTTTCCAAAATATGTCCTGACCGCTCGCAAAGAATTTGACGTCTAGATCAAGGCCGGCTCTCTCCTTCACTCACAGTCGCCTGCCTGTTCTTGAATTTTCAAGAAGTCATCAGTCACATTCGTTTGCAAAGACTTTAAGTGGCGTATTTTGTGTAAACGTTATTATAAATGCAAACCAGTTCATCCCGTTAGTGAGGGTTTTATTCAGAAGTTCCTTGGGCAATTGTCTCAGTGTAAACCAAGAAACACACGCAAATCTTGAACGTTCGCCAGCAAAATTACTATCGAAATTGGCACAAGCTGGGGTTTCAATGTCTTTTGTACGCACAGAAACAAAATTGTTAAGACACACACGTGTCCATTGTCTACGATAGGGTGATCCCGTAGCATGTGTGCGTTATTGCGAGTGGTTTCTTTCAACGGTGACCCACAGCTTGTGTCCTTTTCAGAAAAGGCGTGACTCCATCAAAATGGTCATGTGAACACTCACAACCTCGCTATTGGTGTTCTGAAAATCCAAACTGTATTCAAGAAACCCCTCTTTATGATAGGAAAATTGGATTAGCGCAAATCGTCTAAGACACGACCAGTTATGGCAGGTTCAACTGCCGAGACCCAAAACCCCATGCGAGCGGTGAGGACATATTCTGGAAGCCTTGCATTATCGAAACGACTGACTTTCGCTGATGTCAAGTGTCCGCATGGGAGCATTACTACTTCAAAAATAATTTATATGACTTTGAAATACTGTACCGTTTCCTCATATGCCACTGTGTTGTCATTAATGTATTGTTGCATTATAATTACTTAATAGTATTTAAAACATTTTATTCAATTTTATTATGCAACAACAACCAGGCTGCATAAAGCTCGAGGAAAACTTTCCTGGAAACGCGCAAGCTTACCGACACATTGGTTTGCACCGCGAATGCAAACCAAATCTCCTACAGATTGCAACTGTAAATTCAATCAGGCGCAAGATAAAATCTCCCACAAACATTTGTACCCATAAAACGAATTAAGCAATTGTTACAGAAAATTAAACGTTGAATTTTCGGGGGCTAACGTAGATCAGAAACATCCTAGAGGGATTGTCCATATATTTATCTTTGTGTGTGTGAGTGTATGATCTCATATATCTCGTATAGTATTATTGATATCAAGGAACTGTTTTCGCTAGATTTAACGGCGTATAATGATCTACAAAGTATACCCAAATATAATTAGATTAATACTGATTATAAAAATATTCTTACTAATTCAAATTATATCTTTAATGGATCAATAACCAATAGACTAGTAGAAATAAAAATAAATAAAATAATAACAATAATAGTTTTAAGCAAATAGTTTAAGAGTAATAGAGTTTCAAAGTTTCAACCATTAAAAACAAATGAGCAATGATATAGTATAGATGCCGTCTCATAATTGTCGGTCCTGGTGGTCTAGTGGTGCCATACTTGCCTCCTAAATTCAAAATCGCGGGTTCAATTCCGGCCAGGATTGATGGATTTTTTTCGGGCTTAAAAATCCTAAGTATGACTTCCTTCGGAAGGGAAGTAACAGAACTTCAAGCCTGAAAGAAGAGGCCTCTGAGCAAAATTTGTCGGCCGTTTCACGCCCTGATTGGAATGGGACGTTGATGACCTGAGATGTTAAAGAGCGTCCGTAAACAAAACAAATCAATAATGTCTCATAATTAATATCGGTTTTAAGCAACACTTTACATGAAGTATGTTCTTCCAAGAAATTAAACTAATCTTCAAAGTAAAGGCCATTAGATACAATAGCCCTGAGCCACCTTTCAGCGAAGTTTGTTGTCTCGCGACTGTAATAGTTCTGCATTTTGATGACAAAAATTAATTAATGTAAAATAAAATAAATAAAGTACACAATATGGCAATTTCAAAGACGAAAACAAAATTAGGCGTTCCGAGGTAAATATCCAATAAGAACAAAAATTGTGATAGAAGAAAAAATAATAATAGAACAAATATCACATTTTCAAAATTTAGGTTGTAATGTTACGTGATGTTACGTATAAGAAGAACAAGATATGATAATGATTATTATAAAAATACAAAAACTCCAAGCTTTGTGAGGAACAATTAGAAATACTTTGAAGAATAAAGTGAGAAAAGACATACAGTTGAGATTCTATACAGCAATGACCTTACCAGTTAATTATTTACTTATATTTTACGGAAATGAAGCTTAAAATTAAAAAAAAAAAGAAGAGAATAAAATTCAAGCAGCAGAAATGCGCTTTTTACGATCGGTCAAAATTGCACAAAAGAAGATCATATAAGAAATAAGGATATAAGAAAAATGCAACCAATATTACAATAATTACGGAAGTATAGACAAGAAATGGGTAAAACACATAAAAAGAAACCTCCACAGGTGGCCGAAGTCGTTAAGGCGTGGATTCGTGAGGTCTGGGGTTCGAACCCCACCAGGCTCGTCCTCCTTGACTGAGGATTTTTCCAGGTTTTCCTGTCCTCATAACTGACAAATACCGGGAAGCTACCCTAAACTTAGACCTGGAACGTTTCCTTCCTTAAAAAAATCCTTTCCTAATTTATCATTTCATCTCATGTTATCATCAGTGTCTACCCCCTGTGGTGCCTCAGTAGTAAAAACGGGTTAAACACTATCCCCCCCCCAAAAAAAAACGCAAAAAGAATGACAGAAGATAGAATACCAAAAATATTTTGAATAATAAAAACCGAAAGGAAGAAGATCTTTTGGAAGAAAAAAATGTATAGAAACAAAAATATGAGATCAGAACAAGCAGGATCTAATCTTCGATGAAACAAAGCAATAAGAATTCGCAGTATATGGGACATGAATCAAAACAGGCAAATTTTTGTGTATTTATTTTAGCTGCGAAGTTAAGAAGTCATTTCTTCCACTTTACCGGAGACAGTTACTGTACCATATAAGTTAATGAAATTAACAATTTGAACATAGCACTTGTTAAACATTGCACTCTCCAAATAAATAATATACAAGTAATGTTCTAAATTGTCGTTGTGACCGGCAGTCCTTGATATGAGACGGTAGAGAGTTCCAGAGACGGGTAGTGACAATTGTAGGTTCAGTGTAATGATATAGATAAAATGGTATTGTTATTCGACCGGGTGTTTAAATTATGATAAAAAGACAAGTTTGAGAACAAGTAGAAAGATAGTCGGAGTTGAGGTGAATAGAATTCGACGCTGAAGAATGAGTGAGTGCAGGAGCCTATCTTCTAGCATTCAGTCGGTAGCAGAATGCTGGAGTGATATGATCTGATTTCCGTTGACTGCATACGTTGTAATCTTTATCCAAGATTTGTCGTTAAAAGAATGTCGCTGTATCCAAATATGGTATAATCAATGTTGATACAAGTGTTTTTTTCCCCCCCTTTTTTCAAATTGAGTGTGAAAAGTCATTTCAAGGAGTGGAATATTGCAAATATTTTTTTATTACTGCCAAAATAGACCCGAGATTTTTTGCAAACGATTTTATTGACACTTTTGTTTCATGGGTGTGAGTACTGTTTGATTAATTTTGTTCGGTGATCGATTATGATTGCTTGCATTTATCTTGGATTTATGATAAGGTTGTTTTGTTTAGCCCATGTTGATACTGGGTCTAGGTCTTCGTTAAGTTCAGCTAAGAACTTGATGAGTAAGTCTGGTACAGTTGTAGGTCATCAGCATTTATATGGCATCTGCAATGCTTGATATGGTTAGTGATGTCTTTGTGTATACAGAAAAGAATATTGGTCTCATTACTCGCCCTTCTCCATACGCTGCTGTCCTCCAAAACGAAAAGCAATCTCCTACTGCAGTACACCACTGGATCAAGTTCTCAGATAAATGCAAAGACTTGAGTTTTGAAAATATTTTATTTATACTCGCTGAGTCAAATGCTCTACGGAAGTCAATAAGAGTTAGGAGAGTCAATTCACTCACATCCAAAGCCTCACGGATGATCAAGCAAAGCAGTTGCCGTAATCTGAAGGTATATTCTGGACGTGGTTGCAGTTTGAATCCTTCAAATTCGTGGAATTTCTCCTTAGTTGTCTCTCGCATGCAAGAGAGATCTATTTTGATTAACTAATGCTGGGTATCTCTGTCCTAAAACGTCATGAACCCGTTCCATAAAGATTCGCAACGACTGCACACCCGTTTGGAACAAACTTCCAATTAATCACACCTTCAAAATTCCCAAATAGAGAACGTTACTTTGGGGCCGAACCGATTTTGCTTAGCGTTGACTTTTATAGGCTGATGAGCTTCCGGGTTGCGGTATTATCACACGTGGTAATTCTCCTGCTATTCATCCATGGGATTTGAGATAGTCTGACGACATATTCACTCTGTGTTAGACCTGTACAGGTGTCAATTCATGAGGTAAAAATCTACTGTTAGATTTTAAGTTTCTTAATGTGGTTATGTGTGATATCTCTTGATGCACTAAATTCTTCTGACAGCCTACATTTTTTTTTTTTTTTTTTTTTTTTTGCTGATTTTCTTCCAAAATTATGAGGTATTCTCAATATTCCCTGCATAGGTCATCCAGGACGGATAAATTTTTATAATTTTTTTTTCTTTGTTGAAATGTTGGAACCACCTTTGTGCTACGCGTTCACTAACGACACCTTCTCCACCCACTTGACATATTCTTCGATTCGCGGGACTATCTTTATAATATGTTTCCAATAATGCTTTAGAAGTATTCTAATCTTGTTACTCTATTTTATGATTATATAACAACGACGACTGGCACATGTTCATTGTGGTATCCTGTAAACGACATTGCCAAACAAAAGAAAATAGATTTTTTTTTATTATTCTTTCCAAAGATACCAATAAGAATATTGCAATATACACTGACACGAAACTGTACCGATTTATAATCACAGAAGTTATTTGTGAACGCACCTTATTAAAACAGCTTACCTATCTTAGTACACTTGCACTTCTGAACATAGCAGAACTCTTTCGGGTCCGCTTTTAGCGTTTTCTTCTTTGTAACAGCGAAAAGTGGGAAGCCAAACCAGGACTTTAGCTGGGTTGACAGACCTCGGTGATAGATGGTTTGCCAAAAACCGCTGCACGAGACGTGAAGAATTAGCAGGCGTGGTCACACTTAGTGACATCACACGTAAGCCTACATAAAGTGACGTATTCATACATATCTTAGTGAAATCTCTCAATATGTTATGTATTATAGAAACATGTTGCTAAAATATATTCTATTTTTTTTACACTTTTACACATTTTAGTTGATTTTAAAAATATTACATTTTTACTATAGAGTGTTGCAAAAAGTGAGTGTTCATTTAATACATCGAATCAAATGACCAAGCAACGTTGTACCGTAAATAATTTAATTTGTGTGATAATTTATAATTTTAATATTACATATAATTTATATTTATATTATATATTTGATTTAATAGTATATTTTGATGGAAGGATTAGAACTAATTACTATAATTATTAATAATAATAAAACAGTAATAGTACTATAATATTCGAATTACGTGTTATTAAAAACAACAACAATTAATAGGGAATAATAATCTTTTTACTAGTTTATAGCCAATTGTGTCTTAAATTAGCTAAGTATGAAACACTAAATGAAATAGAAATCTATTACTCAAAAGAAAAAAGTATTTTGGAAGTTTGGGGAAAATGTTTAAAATATAAGAGCAGAGAGATATAGAAGAGCAGCTTATTTTTATTCCAAAGTAAAGTCGGAACAATACTAGTGATTAGATCCTAATATACTTACAAACTACAGAGCATTCATTTGGACGCGTGGCCGGCTTAACGGGAATTTTCCTGCCTGTTTATAGCCCCTTTCTGTTCTCCCCTCCACTTTTCCGCCTCTCCCTATGCTAATGCGAAGTCTTTGAGGTGTACAGGAGTTGAACGTTATGAGATCATGTCTTTCAGTGTTATAGTGTGTTAATGTTGTTATAGTGCCAAAGAATTCATATACTTTAGCATACAGATCTTCATGTATGATTCGTATGTGACAACAAACTCGTGTAGAGAATTGAGACGGCGAATTATAGACAGATTCCCTGCTGTTCTCACGCCTTACAGAGAAACGGTTCTTAATCTTGTGAACAGATTTGGGAAACGGAATCTGTTCTTGATAAGAAATCGAAAGAAAACCCCGTGATCTTATAGAGGGAAAACTCGATAACATCGGAGAAAAGTTAGAACGAAGTTCAAAGAAATCTCTGAGAAAACTTGCACAGGAATCAGGAATTTTTCAAATCTCGGCTTGGAATACCACTAAACTTATAAGTTAACTGTAGTTCTGAAATTGCAACCATGCGATAATGTGAGTGGAGTTTATTTCTGCATTTGGGTGTTGTATAATGTTAATGTTCGATTTATTTTACGGATGAAGCAAGGTTTTATTTACATCGCCACGTAGCGACACAAAACCATAGATACTGGAGTGCAGAAAACCCCGATTTTGTACACGAAATGCCATTGTATGAAAAAAAAATGGTATTTGGCGTGCTGTAGAAATATGTGCGCTTGAATTTAAGGGGCTGTGAAAATCCGACTCCGCTGGGAAACAGCGTGCTTCCCGGTGCCAAGCAAATCTCCGTTAAGCCGGCCACGCGTCCAAACGAAAGCTCTGTAGATGTTAAGGTGTAAAGGAATCTGGACAGGTAAAACAATTCTTAAAGACAAAATGTGTGTACAAATAGGTTAAGAAGTTGAATATGGACGACGGATTAGAATATATTGGTAAAGATAAGAATCCTGTCCCAGAAATTCCAAAGATGAAATTCTCGACGTTTCAGGAGTAAGAATAGACCCTTTGAATTTGTCAAAGACCTTGCACTCGTAAGTAGTAATAACTTTATATATTATATATCTCATTATGTGTAAATTGTTTATTTTGTTTTTATTACGTTTACTGACTTGTTCTAATTACATGATTTTAATAGTGTTTAACGCCCGTTTTTACTACTTTTTTGAGTATTGTTTAACGCCCATTTTTACTACTGAGGCACCACAAGGGGTGGACACTGATGGTACATGAAATTAAATGATAAATTGCGAAAGGATTTTTGTAAGGAAGGAAACGTTCCAGGCCTAAGTTTAGGGTACCTCCCCGACATTTGCCACGTATGAGGACTGAGGAAAAATTGGGAAAGGGAGGACGATCCTGGCGGGATTCGAACCCCAAATGTTCTGCTCATAAGTCCGTGCCTTGACGACCTCGGCCACCCGGTAGTAGTAGTAGTAGTAGTAGTAGTAGTAGTAGTAGTAGTAGTAGTAATAGTAGTAGTAGTAGTGGTGGTAGTAGTAGTAGTAGTAGTAGTAGTGGTAATAGTAGTAGTAGTAGTAGTAGTAGTAGTGATAGTAGTAGTAGTAGTAGTAGTAATAGTAGTAGTAGTAGTAGTAGTAGTGGTAGTAGTAGTAGTAGTAATAGTAGTAGTAGTAATAGTAGTAATAATAGTAGTAGTAGTAGTAATAGTAGTAGTAGTAGTAGTAGTAGTAGTAGTAGTGGTAGTAATAGTAGTAGTAGTAGTAATAGTAGTAGTAGTAATAGTAGTAGTAGTAGTAGTAGTCTTGTTTTTTATTTTTTTTTTATTGATTTATTTATGGACGCTCTTTAACAACTCAGGTCATCAACGTCCCATTCAAATCAGGGCGTGAAACGCCGACAAATTTTGCTCAGAGGCCTCTTCTTTCAGGCTTGAGGTTCTTTTTCGTGTCGTAAATGTACGACACGGGACCCACGGCTTTACTTCCCTTCCGAAGGAAGCCATACTTAGGATGTTTACGCCCGAAAAAATCCATTGATCCTGGCCGGGTTTGAACCCGCGACCTTGGGTATAGGAGGCAAGTATGGTAACCACTATACCACCAGGACCGACAGTAGTAGCAGTAGTAGCAGTAGCAGTAGTAGTAGTAGTAGTAGTAGTAGTAGTAGTAGTAGTAGTAGTAGTAGTAGTAGTAATATTTATTATTCCAATTAAACTAGGAATACATATATTGTGCATCACAGTCGCATGGGTCGCAAGACCGTTCATGCTTTTGTAAAATATTTCATTTCTGAAATTAATTCCAAAAAAAAAAAAAAAAACAATAACAAGAATGCACTAACATACACTCATACACACATGAAACAAACATGCAATCATTCTGATATTCATATATATTTTCGTATTATTTATATGTTTATACAAATTTCTTGTCCCTAAAACTGTGCATTTCATTTAAGAAAATGCTCAGGTTTTGCCAGTTTTGTCTATTTACAATTAAGTTCCAACATATCAGCCTCCCCCTACTGGAAGTCAAAAATGAATCTGCTAGAAATTTTATCCTAGCATCTTCTGTCTGTGCGCACTTAGCCAAAATGTGCACCCAGTCTTCCTGTTCCGAGCATTATGGGTAAATCCTCCTGTTGTGCTTGTCAACAACCTTACTTGTCTTCCTGCCTCCCAGTCTAAGCCATGTTATTCCCAACTCTGTTTTATGCCTACTTCCTGATGATTGTTTGTATTGATTTATTTACGGACGCTCTTTAACATCTCAGGTCATCTGCGTCCCATTCAATTCAGGGTGTGAAACGGCCGACAAATTTTGCTCAGAGGCCTCTCTTTCATGCTTCAGGTTCTTTTTCGTGCCGTAAATGTACGACACGGGAACCACGGCTTTACTTCCCTTCCGAAGGAAGCCATACTTAGGATTTTTACGCCCGAAAAAGTTCTTCGCTCCTGGCCGGGTTCGAACCCGCGATCTTGGGTTTATGAGGCTACCTCCATGATATAGGTCTCTTTACCCCATCTAGTTTTAATTTTGCTCTGCAGGTCCGGAGATGACATCTGCATGCATCGCGTCTCTGTTTCCTGTCGATTTATCTCTGATAGGCGTCTTTTGACTTTTGTCACTACGCCATACCTGTTTTCAATATCCTTCTGCCAAATATCATTTAAATCTATTTTTGACAATTCAAGTATGTTTTTGCTTGCAAGTTGTACACATATTCATTCATTCATACAGTAAAATTGAAAAATGTCTATTAACTCTTTTATTAGATTGAAAATATGTTTTAAATTTTTTGTTGTGATTGGTATTCCATTCAGTTATCAAACTGTTCAGATGTTTATAGTGGTTAACACTTACAGGTGTCATAGATACTGAAACGTCTACACTATGCAGCCTTGGATGTTATGTTTGACGACATGATACATAATTCACATATCGTGTTAACGTCAGGGAAACGCCAGCATTTCCATGTCCTGTTCACTCTGTTATCTTTGTTTTTTTTTTTTTTCCTTCCTAATTGTGAGCTGTTATGACAAAAGGTACTTTCAAATTAATGTATGTGTATGACATGGGGATGCGATAATATGCTAATGTGATTAAAATCCAGTACATCTCTTTGTGCTAAACAGTCCTTTCAAGCGCTATAGTGCTAAGTGTCTGTAGTTTCGGTGATTATTAAGTTAATCATTTGCATCTTTACAAAATCTGCGAGAAAAAGTACACATTAAGACTCAAGATAGCAGCAACCGTAAAAATTTAACAATTATAAATATACAGTTTCAGGAATTCGTACATAAACACAAAGTTATTTTGGCCTATGTCAGCGGTTGAATTGATGGATACATTTTCCTCGCGTTTCTACTCGCTCTACTTTGATCAATAATAGCATACACAAGTTTAGTTTAATTCCGTAACGAGTGCTAACCTGCATTCATGGAGTGTCCATATGCACTTGCACATATTTGCCGCAGCATTCGTCACGCGGCAGAAACGATTTGGGTTTATTTATTTAAACATTGCTTGGTGCTAGAAAACGAGCCAAGGCTCAATGTGAATAGAGCCTGTGTCCGATATGTAATGCTGGCCTGTGAAATAACAAGATAACATAAATGAAAAACGAATCGGTTTATCTTGGTGCGTGCATGCGGCAAAACATTTTTCAAAGCTGCAAGCCCAGAGACCTTGTATTGATTTTAATGTTTGCAAGTCAAGAAGATAATATAACGGGAAAATCCGCTTGAAATTGACTTTAGGTGTGTTTCATTTGAGATTAATGTTTTCCAAACTTGGTGTGAACAATAGAAAAATGTTACCAATCCCTCAACAATAGATGAATGTGGGCTGTCGCTAAACAAATTGGAGACAGTTAATTTCTAGATGAAACAGTCCTCACATGTGTGAGCGAAGGACAAGATTTCCTTCCATGAAAATGGGAAAAGAAGTACAAAGAAGGGTCTCATTAACCTGGAGAGCATTTTGTGCCCTTAAGTTTATATTGTTAGACCAAACACTAACTAAGAAAATCAGATTCCAGACGCTCGAAACCTATGTGTACCTGTATTACTATATGGGTACCAGACATGGTCATTAACAGAAAAATAAAAGGACAAAATTCAAATATGTAAAAGAAAAATGCAACACAAGATGCTGGGAATAACTTTGAAAGACAAAATACCTATAGTATTAATAAACCAGTTATCTCAGACAACAGACATCGCACAAATAGCTACCAGAAGCAAACGGCAATGGGGCGGTCACATCGCAAGAATGCAGGAAAATAGGTGGACCTTCATGATCTCCTTGTGGGACCCCCGGATAGGAAAAAGGACACAAGGCAGACCCAAAAGAAGACGGACAGACCTCTTCAATGAACCTGCAGGTCCAGATTGATCAACAGTTGCAAGTTGAAGAGAAAAATGGAAATCTCTCGAGAGGCAACTAGTGCAGTGAGAAATGGACTAACCAAAGAACAAATGAGTCAGAGTGTCTTAAACAGCATACGAACAACTAACGTTGAATAGCTCACCATGTCAGGGAAACGCGAACTTTCCCTAATTGTTAGGAGATCTTTGCCCTTAAGGGATACAATAGGCTATCTTTATCTTTATCACCAAATGATCATATCAAATACGATTTCCTGATATAGTCATTAGGAAATAAACAAAACCAAATAGTTATTGTGTGTATATTACACACAGGGGTGTGTTGCATATCAGTATGAAGACATCTACAAGATTTTTAGCATACAATTCCATTCTTTGATTGATTTACCAATTATCAGAATTACAACATTATTGTTCTAGGATTGCTTGTGAATGGGATATGACAAGTCATAACAGAGTGTGATTTTATTTATTAAACTTTCTTCCTATGCGGAGCTAAATTTGTCTCGCAGCTTCAAGAAATGAAATTCAGAGGTTTAGCATTACTTTTTAAAGAATGCAGAAATATATTTCAGAACTCAAAATACAATCACACTTGTTTTTGTCCTGTGCGTGACACGAAAAATAAAAACATCGAGATAAGAGCTACTGTCTCTCGAATTCAACGTCCTAGCAGGTCAGTGATTCCTTAACAATGCAGTAAGTGAACAGGAGGAATATAATACACGAGTTGGAACTGAAACAATGCATACCATTTGGGTTTTCACAGAAGCTGCTGAATTTAATGAAATATTTTGATACACCTAGAAAAACTCTTGTATCCGTACAGGATCAATAAATAAGTATAAAATGAAGTTGGAAAGTATGAAAATATTAACATTTTTACGAAATACAATAAAATACGAAAAATGAAATTGCGCTATTTGTATTTTACACATGCTTAAAGTACGAATAGTCGGTCCTGGTGGCATAGTGGTAACCATATTTGCATCCTAAACCCAAGATCACGACCAGGATCGATGGTTTTTGGGGGGCATAACAATTAAGTATAGCTTCCTTCGGAAGGAAAGTAAAGCCGTGGGTCCCTGTTGTAGATTTAAGGCACGAAAAATAACTCAAGTCTGAAAAAAGAGACCTATGAGCAAAATCTGTCGGCCGTTTCACTCCCTGAATTGAATGGGACGCTAATTATCTGGGATGTTAAAGAATGTCCATAAATAAATTAAATCAACAAAAAAAATGAAAATTATATTTCCCAATATCTTTGATTAATACTCTAAAATGTCTTCCGTTTTTAATAATAATAATTATACAAACCAAATCTTATCTAATTCACTCTGATTCTAAAGCCAGTGTACAAACTATGCAAGACATCTTCTCTACATATGAATTAATCAAAGAATTTCATAGGCGGTCTACAATTCTGATGAAACAAGGGGGGAAAATAACTGTAATGTGTATACCCCCACATCAGGGCATCTCAGGAAACAAACATACAGATTCAACAGCAAAGGGAGTAACAAAACTACAAACAAATATCGATACCACACCAAGATGACGTAAAACACGTAACCAGAAGCATCTATAAAGTCTGACAAATAACTTGGATACAAACATCATCTAGCAAACTACACGAAATAAAACAGAATACAAGAACATTCTATCCACTGCAGAAAATGAATCATAAGGAGCAAGTTAACGTTACTCGACTTCGGAAAACTAACACACTCGCATCGACTGTACAAAATAACTCTTACTGAATGTAACATTTGTCATAGCGCCATCTGTATGACACTTACTTCCCGAATGTTCACATTACCAACTTCAGAGAACACAATATAACCTACCAGACCTTCAAGAGGTCCTCAATAATCCATCCCACAGCAAAACTCTGTTTAAAGTCTTAAAATCAATAACTTTATATAATAAAATTTAACGTAACATATGATGAAATTCCTATAATAATAATATTACGTTAATGTCAAGTATCTGCGATATAAAATTGAAAATTCTGTAATTAACATATTGTCGCGACAAGACTATCAATGTAAGTTAAAACAATATAAAGATAAATCACAAAAATTAATAGTATATTATTATTTAAATTAAATATATGACCGCTGATAGACAAAGCTACACTGTGTGGGAATTTTTAAACATTTTTAAATGTTTATGAACTCAGCCTTTGACATTAGATTTGAAATTTATTTTATTGTTATTGTAGTAAATATATGTAACGAAAACGTTTTCTGAAGATTATTACAGAGGCTCTTACATACAAATATAATTCTCAAATACGTTAAATTAACACTTTACATTTGCTATCTTTACGTAAATGTTTTATTATAAATAAAAAACATATGCATCGTTATAAACATATTTAATATGCACAGTTTATTTTTTCTTTTATTTCAAAACAATATACAGAAAATTAAACGCAAAAGCGCTTTTTAAATTTTGGTTTTAAAGTATACCCCTGCTCCTAAAGATATAATTTCCCTGATTTTCACAAACTTGTTTCTTATTTCATTTAAATGGTATGTACCGAATTTTGTTGCAAAGAAAATAACCGTGCTGCTAGTGATTTTTGCATTTTGAGTTTCAAGTAAACCCCCACTCCTAATAATCTCATTTCATTAATTTTCAGAAACTATTTTTCAGAAACTAATTTGTTGTGAAAAAACAAATATTAGCTCTGCTAGAGCAATTTTTAAATTTTGAGTTTCAGTAAACCTCCATACTTAATTGCTCGATTTCCCTGATTTTCAGAAACTATTTTTCTTATTTTATTTAAATGGCATAAACGGAATTTTGTTGCTAAAAATAAAATACTGATGCCGCTAGAGAAATTTTAATTTTTGGATTTCAGAACCCCCCCTCCCCAATTCTCCTAATAGTCTGATTTCACTGATTATCAGAAACTATTTTTTTATTTGTTTTAATGGCAGTACCGAGTTTTCTGAAAAAAAATTAAATTCCGGCCGCTAGAGTGATTTTTAAATTTTGCTTTAAACCCCATTCGTTTTTCAAGTACACTTCCATTTCTAATGACCCGATTGTCCTGATTTTTAAAAATAATCTTTTATCATTTTATTTTAATGAAATATATTTTTTGTTGAAAAAATAATAAAACCGTGGTCGCTAGAGCGATTTTTCACTTTTTTAAAAAAAATTTTCACTATAAGTTAACCCCCCTCCTCAATGGTCCAATTTTGCTGCTTAACAAACTCGACGAATCATTTGTTAAATGATAGTTATATATCGAATTTCGTTGAGAAAAAAACAAAATTTGCGACCGCTAGAGCGTTAAAAGTCACGCACACACACACACACACACTAGAGTCGGTCCTGGTGGTGTAGTGGTTACCATACTTGCCTCCTACACCTAAGAACGCGGGTTCGAACCCGGCCAGGATCCATGGATTTTTTCGGGCGTAAAAATCCTAAGTATGGCTTCCTTCGGAAGGGAAGTAAAGTCGTGGGTCCCGTGTCGTACATTTACGGCACGAAAAAGAACCTCAAGCCTGAAAGAAGAGGCCTCTGAGCAAAATTTGTCGGCCATTTCACGCCCTGAGTTGAATGGGACGCTGATGACCTGAGATGTTAAAGAGCGTTCATAAATAAATCAATCAACGCACACACACACACACACACACACACACACGCACACAAATTAACAATAATTAGAAAAGCAGAAAAGGATAAAACAATAGGAAAAAGTCACAGAGTTGTAATGGCTATATTTCGAACTGTTGAATGTTTTATAGTGTTACATTATTTTTACTTTATATTGTTTGCACCTCTGGTGTTGCTTTCAACTTGACTTATTAATTTAAATTTAATTTTGCGTGTTTTGCTTTTGAATTCTTTACTATTTATCTGTTATTCTTTTAATTTTATTTGTAACTTTCTCTATGTTTTCTAATATATATTGTCATTTCCGGTATCTAGTAGTTAGAAGCGATGGACGTTTGAAGATTTTTTTTTCCAAAAATAGCTTTATGGTACAACCGCAATAGTTTCGTTTCTTTGAAATACGCTAAGAGAAAAAAAAAATACAAGCAAAAATAATACACACTGTCCACATACAGTCAGAGCCAGAGAGCCAGAGCAGAATCGAGCCGTCCTTTCGGACGGGTGTTGAAGGCCACAGTACCTAGCCGCATCTGCGGCTTTACCTGTGTGGTCTATAGGTCTTCGTGGGGTTTAATGTGCTTTTTGTAGTGTATTGCGTCGTCTAAAAATTTCTTTAGGCCAGGATTCGTTGAGGAGTTGCGTGTTAAGTCTTTGGTCGCCCGTCCAAGCACTGGCCAGGGCCAATGCGACTTAACATTTGGAATTAGAATAGCCATCCATCCAAGCGGTGATCAGGCCAGTGCAACTTGCGTCGCGTGGTCATCAGTGAGGGAGCGGTCTTTATGGCAAGCGACTACTATGATCTTGAACCAGCGCGCACTGCGCTCAGATAAGTTGGTAAAATTAATTTTAGAATGGACTTATCACACCATAGACTCCAACTTTCTTGTTGGTCACTGTTAGCCATTTCTGTTGTTTACTAAATTACAAATAAATGAAACACATAACATTTCTCAAACATACAATGTAAGAAAGAGGTTCAAGTATTATGTGTTTAACTCTGCTATAAAGCAGAGAAGAAAGAACAAAATAACGAAGACAGCTCGTAAATCTCATTAACATTAATTAAACTTTTTTTACCGTGTTGATGTTTGTTAACGTTAAGAAAACATTGAAAGAAAAAGAAGAAAAAACAACACATACATTTCTCAGTGAAAACGTTTCAAGTGAAACTTAAAAACTTTTGTTGGCAGTACATAAAACGACTTATTTCATCTGAAAGCAAAATTACACTCAACATAAAAGAGTTTCGCTCGAGATTCTAGATTAGACAGAATTAGAAATGAAGCGATAGAGATAAAGATGAACTTGTATTACAACTCAACTTTACATTTCGTAGAAACTAAGTAATTAAAGCTGTTAATACAACAGTTACATAGAAAGATAACAGAAGAGGAAGATGTATGTAAGAAAACAGTTGACACACGTTAAGCTAAAATGAACAAAAGGAAATGTGTCTATACTTAAGGCATGTATATAAAAATAACTATTTTTCTTTTAAACGTGAAATCTATCCTATTTATTCAATAAAGTTGCTTGTCACATCTGTTCTACAAGGGTAAGTCATTAAGTAAGCCACATATAGCTTAAACAAATAAGAATACTGCTTTGAAAATATTTTTATTTCTGAACATAATATCCCTATACATAGAGGTACGTACCTCAGGGGTTCACAAGGCGATGACTTTCCTTTCTACAGATTCATCGTCAGGAAAGATAGTGTTTAAGAGGCCCAAACAAATGGAGATCAATTGGGGCAGTACTGAGGATGCTCTAGAACTTCCCACTTGAAATTTAGCACCATCTCGTTTGTCTTGTTGGCAGTATGAGGACGCGCGTTGTCGTGCAAGAGCAACGACTTTGGTGAGAAGTGCTATTCGTTTCCGTTTATTGGCCTTAAGAGTTTTCCTTAATAATAATTTTACAATAAGAGTCTGCATTTAGGGTTTGTACTTGAGGCTAGAGGCAGTGAGCAGTATACCCTCGTGATCCCAGAAGGCAGCAGAAGGTGTCACTATAGTTCCACCGCCACGGGTGGTCAAGGTCGTTAAGGCGCGGACTCGTAAGCGGGAGGTCTGGGTTTCAAATCCCGCCAGGACCTTCCTCCCTGACTGGGGTTTTTTCCAGGTTTTCCTAAGTCCTCATAACTGGCAAATGCCGGGGAGGTACCCTAAACTTATGCCTGGAACGTTTCCTTCCTTAAAAAATCCTTTCCCAATATATCATTTCATCTCATGTATCACCAGTGTCCACCGTCTGGGCGCCTCAGTAGTAAAAACAAGCGTTAAACACCATTAAAAAAAACTTTAGTTTCGCAGACGACGCAGATATCTCCACTACTTTGTCTCGGGCAGGTTATGATAAACCCCATTGCTCATCACTTGTGACAATTTGGGCCAGCATATCGTATCCTTCATCGTGGTGGCGATTGAGATGCTGTAATAGACTATTCTTTGCATTTTGGGGTTTGGAGTTAGAATGCGCGGCACCTATTGCGCACAGACTTTATGATAATTTAATCTGCAGGCCATGCCTTGTAAACAACCAATAGCAGCGGCTATAGGGTCTATAATTACCCTTCGTGTGCTCGCATTAAGTCCTCAACTCATTGCAAACTCGCCTTTGTGGCATTTCTTGTTGACCGGCCGACGCTGTTCGTGTACGCCCTTCAGCGAACTTCTGCACCCAATTGTAAACAGTTTGACGTGACATGTACTTATTAACGTAGGTGGAAAGCATTTCTTTATGAACATTCTTTAATTCTATAGCTTTTCCCCACACAAATCGCATAACAGAGCGCTGCTGGAGGTGTACGCCACTCAAAGGTGCAGCCATCTTGCAACTGCTGTTTTGCTATTGTAAATACCGATTGTCTTGAGTCGAAATTTCAAGTGTCCCAGTCAAACATGTGGTACCTCACATCAATGTATAACTTACTTAATGACTTCCTGTAAAAGTCAAAAATATCATGCTTGCTTAGATTTTATTTCATAAACTAAACTGTTTAACTGAATATCTAATTTGTATTACACTTATAAAATCAAAGATACACATTAATTTTCTTATTTCGTAGACAATTTTTTAAACTTTAATATAAACAGCAGCCATGTTAATTATTTTATATTCGAATATATGTACTAAACGGTTCTTGTTGAACCTGTGCACCTAATATCAATCTTTATTGCTTCTGTAAATTCAAAAGGGTATGGTTTGGTGGTAGCTTTTCCACTGCTATTGCGAGGGCCCTAGATGGACTGAACTCATTATACGAGCCACAGATTGAAGTGTTATGAAATTATATCATTTCTCTCCCACTAGCGCAAAGTTCCGCAATAAATTCTAAATAAAGGAGAAAAAGGTGGCAGTTCTACGTAACTAATCGAAGACTGTACGTGTTAGATAAGGAACGCTAATGTCCTAGATAAGATTGCACATGGCAGATAAAAATCTGTACATTTTAAAGAGCGCAAAAAACGAAACGACTATGACAGCTCCATTATTCGTGACATGTAAAGAAGATTGGTCTTTTAAATATTTAGTTTTAATTCTGAATTAGAGCTAAGTCTCGCCAGGCAATATGTCATAATGAGTTCTTTTGGGTGGATAAAACATTACAGTGTAATATTAGTTAAATGTTTATGTTATAGAGCTCATAAAAGTTATATGTAAATATGATAAGTGTTTATAAATACCGTTCAATTATAGCTCTGCATCATCATTTATTTTATTATTTGGTTTCTGGGGACATATTTCATTCAAGTTATTGTTTTTAGCGAATTTCGAAGGAATAAAACTATACAGCCAGACCCGTAAAACGTTTTTCTAAAAGCGAATTCTGAAGGATTATACCCATGAATGGCGTTTTAATAATAATAATAATAATAATAATAATAATAATAATAATAATAATCTGTCCAAATCTGCACCGATCGTACTTACTAGGCACCGACAATTAAAAAAAAAAATCTCTCTACATGCATATATAGGGTGACCCAATGAAATATGACGGATTTCAGAACCTTCTTATGGGACACTCGTATAGAATTAAATAAAAATACTTTTTCAAGCAACAAGTAGCACAATGCAATTTATTAATCTGAACTTGTTTTTTAAAAACCACAAGTGACTCAATGGAATATGAGGATTTTCAGAACGCTGTCGTTTCTAGCGATTTTGCATTAAGTTATGGTATTGGTTGCTATATAACTATGCAATTTATTAGCAATAGTATTGATAATTGGACGGTTGAAAAACGTGTATTCATTGTTGTTACAAGATTTATTGAATCTGAGTCGATTTCCTACGTTCAGAAAAGGTTTAGGGTAAACTTTAATAAGCCAGAAAGGCTGGACTTTCACATGAAAAAAAAAAAAAAATAATAATAATAATAATAATAATAATAATAATGATGATGATGATGATGATGATGATGATGAAAATGAGTTTTGGTTCCAACAGGATGGTGTCACAGCTCACACCGCTCGTGAAACAAATGAACACTCTGCAGATCCTGTTTCCTGGATGCATAATTTCTCCATTTGCTGATGTTGCACGTCCAGCCCGATCATACGGTTGCAGATTATTTTTTTATGGGGATACTTGAAAAGTAAGGTGTACTGTGACAGACCACGGACCATCATGCAGTTAAAAGAAAACATAACTTGTGAAATTAGGGTCATTGATCACGTTTTATTGCAGCGAGTTATGGTAAACTTGCCGAGCCGATGTGTTCGTTGTCATGGAGTCCACTTAAAAATGTGATATACAATACAATACACGTCTGTTAACGCTCTAGCGGTCACAAATTTGTTTCTACTTAACGAAACTTGGCATATATGCATCAATTAACAAACGATTCCTCGATTTCGTTAATCCATTGCAGGTGGGAATTAATCTAAAGCAAAAAATTAAAAAAAAAAAGTATCGGTCACAATTTTTTTAACAAAACTCGGTAGAATACTTTAAAATAAATTGCTGAAAGTATTTTTCGAAAATAATGGCAATCCGGCTATTAAGAATACTTGAAAAACGAGAGGGGGTTAAAGCAAAATTTTAAAATTGCTCTAGCGGCCGCAATTTTAAATGTTTTTAAATAAAACTCGCTATATGCCATTAAAATTAAATAAGAAAAATTAGTTTCAAAAAGTCACTGAAATCAGAGTATTAGGAGGGGGAGGGTTCACCTGAAACCCAAAATTTAAAAATCGCTCTAATGGTATTAATATTTCTTTTTTCGCAACTAAACGCTAATATATACCATTTAAATAGAATAATAAAAATAGTTTCAGAAAATCAGAGAAATTGGGTCATTAGTAGCCGGGATGTAATCTGAAACCCAAAATTTAAAAATCGCTCTAGCAGAACCAATATTTTTTCACAACAGAATTCGGCATATACCATTTAAATAAAATGAGAAAAATAGTTTAAGAAAATCAGTGAAATAGTTTATTAGGAGGGGGGGGGGTTATCCGAAAAATGAGTGGGTTTTAAGCGAAAAGTTGCTCTAGCGGCCGCATTTTAAAGTTTGCTTTTTTATCATTCTTAAACTTCACAATTCCAAATTTGCGCAAAACACTAAACTGAAAATGCTGATAGAAAGTTTTGGATTGGAATTGCAAGAAAGGTTTGTCTTTTTCTCTTCGCATTTCTTGCTTGGTCGGAGTAGGTCAAGCTGCATTGAAAACAAAGGATTACAGAGGATATTTATATTTTCTTCTCACTGGCACTAATGTTGAGTCCAGCGTGACAGAGGAGGCTTAAAGTGTATAATGTTCAACCTCCTATTGAATTAGATTTTTTCCTTATGCTGCGGTTTATCTCCCTTCAATATATACTAGTTCCAGTCTTATTTCTAAAAGCAGTTCTATTAAAAAAGTAAATATATTTTATAAACTAACAGATTAAACAACACGATAAATGCAGCTTAAAAGTATGCTTAAAATGTGGCAAATGCTATGAACCTTAAAGAAATATCAGCATATGATTTGACCACATGAAAAATTAAAAAATATTTGCATGAAAATCTGACTCCTCATTACACCAAGACCACACAATCATGTAAACAGCGACTGACATTTTCTAGTACATAATAAGCCTTAAATCTCAAAATTCTCATCCCATACAGGGTCTGAAATGGTTAGGAATAAAAATCTAAAAGTTTATGAATAAATTATCATGACGCCAAAAAGTCCAAATTATGCGGTGCACTGTTTGGTTCAATTCACGGTTTGTAGCTTTAAATACGTTTACAATTTCCCAAAGATCACACGGGACTCGTTCGTCTGTTTATCGCCCCAAGAATAAGCGTTCGTCTTTTGTCTCAGTTTGTTTACGTGACAGAAAACTGATTACGGTTATGTAACATCCCAAAGTTTTTGGATCACTCTTTATAATTTATTGAAGAAGAAGAAAAAATAAACACTTAAAGTTTATTTGAAGACATCTCTTTAAGATACTAAGACTCTGAAAGCTTGATAAACTGTGAAAGTTCCCTGTGCCAACGGAAATCTCTTTGGGAAGGAGAGCAACTTCATTGCTAGACCTTTCCGGACTCTGTAACGAGTATTAGACCAGCACAGAATACGACTGAAATGATTTCCCCCCGCTCACTCAGATCTACAGTATTTGTTACTCTCTTTCATGCAATCAATGTTTTTTTTTTTCTTCTTTTTTTTACCCACTTGTATTTTTGTGTTCGTAGAGAGTAAATTCCTTTTCACAATGGGCATGATTAAAAATCCTTTGGTTACAATAGGTAACGAGTAGAGAATAAGGCTAAAGAATTTAGAAGAACACAAGGCAAAAAGAGAATACCAGTTTAGTTTAAACGAAAAACAATCCAATTAGTAAGTTCGCGTAGAGAGTTTTGTATTTAGCTGTATTCTTTTAGGTGACCTAGATGCTGTCTAATCGAAATAAAGCACACTTTTTATATTATCATCATTATCAAAGATATATTTTTGAATAATAGATTATAAAATTCCTGATATATATTATTTCTTCTATAATTGTTTGTGTCACAATAAACTTGAAAGTTTGGTATAAATAAATTCATATTTGAGTATAACTTTCTCGCGGAAAACAATAAAAACGAAAGTATATAATGCTTGTGCTTTCTGACTAAAAAAAATGTGTGTCAATACAATTTTAATGATTCATCCGAAAGAGCTCTAATAAAAGACTTTCATTATATTATGTTTGAAATGCATGGTCTTGTTCGTTGTGGTCACTTAGTCTTGCGGGACCGAATCAGAAATCAGATCTACTACAGTGTCTATTTGAGGTAAGGGGCACCTCCGCGCGGCTGCTTTCTGGCGAAGTGCAGCCGTGCCAACCAGAAAAAAGAGATAGAATCGCTGCAGGTAAAGTCAGTATTAGCGAATTCCGAAAGAAAGTAGGTATTGAGATTGTATCGATGAAAACTTTTTTTGAAAAATGCCACGTATAAGTGTGTGTCTGTAAATGCTCAAGCGGTCGCGATTTTTTTTTTCAACGAAACTCAGGATATAATGATCAATTAACAAATAATTCACCGAGTTCGTTAACCAGAAGAATTGGACCATTAGGAGCGTTGGTTTGTTGATTTGGCTTATTTATGGGCGCTCTTTAACTGCTCAGGTCATCAGCGTTCCATTCACTTCAGGGCGTGAAACGGTCGATAAATTTTGCTCAGAGGCCTCTTCTTTCAGGCTTCAGTGCCGTAAATGTTCGACACGGGACCCACGGCTTTACTTCCCTTCCGAAGGAAGCCATACTTAGGATTTTTACGCCGGAAACACTCGAAACCTTTACATACCATACAACAAACTAAGCGGTGTGACCACCATTTTGTCTATCGTGTACGCTAGCGGTGAGACTGCAAGCTTGTGAGATCGGAAACACCGGCCACTCGAAATTTACATAATTTTTGCATATATTACAACAAAACGCTTTGAGATATTTGCAATAACGTCTGTGTTATAAAGTTTTACTTTTCTGACATCTCAAACGGACCACTCTGTATATTAGAATTTGAAAGTGTAATTTTCAGTTCAATTTATTTCACACACGAAATCACATGTATTACAAAAAGTCCGCTATGCAGGAACTGTGTAAATTAAGCAAATTCCTCACCGAGTTGAATAACGTTTAATAAAAATGAATATAAAATCTTAATTAGGCCTTATTAATTAATGAAATGAAATAAGTTCTGACATTATAGTGTGGTATTAGGGGAGAAAATTAGAATTCTTGCAACCCATAAGTATTACAAAAGAGAAACTACATTTTTAGAATTATCATTACTATTATTGAGATTAAATCACAAAAATTAATTGTATACTATTAATTAAATAGAATATATGATCACTGATAGACAATGCTATACTGTTTGAACATTGTTATATGTAATCATGTCCATGAACTGAACCCTTCATATCATTTTTACATTCACTAAAATAGAGAAAAACAACAGAAAGTTTCGAGTTACATTGCAGATCTAAGATGTTCATATGTTTCAATAAGACAAAAACATGCAACTATTTAAAAACAATTACAATCTACAAAGCAAATGAAAACAATCGAAAGTTATATCGATTTTCATTTACTTTGAAATTTAATTTAAATGTTATTGTAGTAAAAACATGTAACGCAAACATTTTCTAAAGGTTATGAACTTGTTACAGAGCGCTCTTACATACAAATATCATTCTCACACACATATTAGATCAATATTTGCTATCTTCACGACGATGTTTTTGTTAAATATAAAACATATGCAGCGTTATAAATAGTTTATATGTTGAAATGATCTATACTTTTATTTTATAACAACATAGACAAAATTAAATACTAGAGCCCTTTTTAAATTTGCATTTTCAAGTGTACCCCTTCTCCTAATGGTCCAAATTCCCTCATTTTCAGAAACTATTTTTATTACTTTATTTAAATGGTTAATACTGAATTTTGTTGTGGAGAAACAAATATTGGTGCTGTTGGAGCGATTTTTAAATTTTGAGTTTCAGGTTAACCGCCACTCATAATAGCCTGGTTTTCAGAAACTATATTCTTCATTTTATTCAAAGAGTTTCGTTGTGAAAAAGCAAGTCATAATGCCGCTAGAACGATTATTAAATTTTGGATTTCAGTAAACCCACCTCCTAATAGTTTGATTTCACTGATTTTCAGAAACTATTTTTCTTGTTTTATTTCAATGGCATATATAGAGTTTCCTTTTAAAAAAAATTAAAATTGCGACCTTTAGAGCGATTTTGAAATTTTTCTTTAACCCCCAATCGTAATGACTCGATTGTCCTGATTTTCGGGAACAACTTTTATCAATTTATTTTAAATAAATGTACATAGTTACAATGAAATAAAGCAAATGTTGCGGCCGCTAGAGAAATTTTGCATTTTTTAAAAAAAAAAGTTTCGCCTTAGCTTAACGAGTCGTTTGTTTATTGATGGATATATGCCGAGTTTCATTGAATTACTTCCGTTAGAGAGGTCACACACACCGAAAAAGAATAAACATATATATTATTTCTCGGTGCCTAGTAGTACGATCGATGGAAACTTGGAAATAGTATTAAAAACGATTTCTATTTGTAAAATCGCAATAGTTTACATTCCTTCGGAATTCGCTAATATGCAGGTGCATGTCAAGGTATTAGCGTGATCTTGGTGTAAGCAAACACGTGTATAGTGAATGTTCCTGTAATAGAACGCATTTCTCGACAGCCCTCTTGAACGTAAAGATAAGAGCAGCTTCAGTAGAATATAAAATGCAGGCTATAGGTAGATCGATAATGCATATCGCTCGGTCCGATTCCGTTTCTACGGCCTGGTGCCCTAGGTATGAGAACGCATTAATATGAGAGATATGCACATTCCTCTCGGCATCCCAAACTTCGCTAGTCATTTTTTATGAGTAAAAAAGGAATTTCTTTATTCGCCCATTCAGTAAAGAAGTTTAACGTTATGTGCAGCGTTATTTATGTTACTGCAGTGCTATTCTGGAACATCGCTTCCGTTGGCTTCTGAATTAAAGGTAGAATATTTCTGATTGACCAAAAGGTCCATTAAACTGCTTTGGGAAGTGATAAACGTTTAATCTGAACAGGCATTTCTGAAAGAATTTTGCATGGATAGCTTGTCACTTTATCCTAACTTTACGCTTTTCAGCAGGGCCTAGAAGTCCTTGAGAGAATTATAGAAACTTCTAGGACGGTGTAATTAAAATTTTTTACATTTGGTATCAGCATCAGGCTGGAAAAATTCTAGGTCTAGACCGGGACTCGAATCACTAATCTTCTGCTTACCTCATGGTATTGTCCTACTGTGAGTTACCGTGTGCTACCCGATTACAACGCGAATTTCCTCCAGCTGTGATCGAGCGGGTTTGCTCAAAGGAAAAAGAGGAGAAGAGAGGAGAAAGAGAAGAAAGAAAGAAAGAAAGAAAGAGGAGGGTAAAAAGGGAAAGAGAAAGAAGAATCTATGAAAATAAAAAGGGGAGGGGAAGAGAGAAAGTGAGTAGGAGAAGCTGAAAGAGAAGAGAAGAAAGAAACGAAGTGTGGGGAGAGGAGAAACCGATGTACACCGGTTTGGTCATTCATCTTTATCGTGTTTTCCTCAGACACTTAAATGAATGCTGGGCTAGATATTTATACTCCACGAATTTTTAGCTCTCCCACTAAAAAAAAGTTAAAAAAAAACGTTTTTCTGTTGATTCTGTTAATGGTCGAAAGTGCAAGGACATGTTGGACTGGCGCAGCGTGACAGCGGCTTGCGCTTGTAAATGGTTTTGCCCTGGCGGATGGCATGTAAGTGGATCTTCTGAGGGGCTCGAATCCTTTGTGCAGGCCTCCACCTCCGTTGGGTAATCAGAAACATTGACACTTGATACTGGCCTGTAGTGTTTATCCTTTCGATCCTCATTTAGGATCTAGACACAAACGGCCAGCCTTGAGCAAGGCTGAAATAAAAAGAAGTAAGAAAAGATGGTAAGACATCGGCACGCTTTATGATTAATAGACAGTTTTTGACTACACGAAACTTTATACAGCAAAATAGTAATGTACACTTTTGTTTACTATGATGGATGTTCAATAAAAAATCATTTTTTTTTCAACATATATTTATTCATCCTTTTAGTTTTGGTGATCTTTCTCAAAGTATTTTTGTTTGCATGTACTGCCAGTCTTAAGACTTTCTGGAAACCCTTCATAGACCCTTCAGAATTGCATCCATAGCCTTCACCACTGCTTCAGATGGTGGAAAACGTCCCATTAAGGCTTTACTTCAATTTGGGTGTGGGGGGGGGGGAAGTCACACGGACTATAGGTAGGGCGAGGGACACGTTTTGCATTGGTTTTTGTGAGTTACTCAGCGGCCTTATTTGCGATGTGAGACCGTGCATTATAGTATTTGTTGATTTGGTTTGTTTATGAACGCTCTTTAACATCTCAGGTCATCAACGTTCTATTCAATTCAGGACGTGAAACGACCGATAAATTTTGCTCAGTGGCCTCTTCTTTCAAGCTTGAGGTTCATTTTCGTGCCGTAAATGTATGACATGGGATCCACGGCATTACTTCTCTTCCGAAGGAAGCCATTCTTAGGATATTTACCCCCGAAAAAATCCATCAGTCCTGGCCGGGTTTGAACCCGCGACCTTGGTTATGTGGTCGTTTAAGCGCGGACTCGTCAGAGGGAAGTCCGGTTCGATTCCCACCAGGACCATACTCCCTGGCTGAGGTTTTCTTCTTGTTCTTATAAATGGCAAATTCCAGGGAGATACCCTAAACTTAGGTCTCATCTCAAGTGTCCACCGCATGTGATGCCTCAGTATAGGGCGTTAAACACTATTGAAAAAAGTCCATAATCTTCTGCACATGAACGTCCTTTTGCTTGGGAATCAGCAGATTGGAACCCACCGTGCACATACACATCTCACATGCAACCGTTAGCTAGAAACGTGTGTGTGTCACCTGTTGAAATTTTCAGAATTTCTGAAAATGTTCTTATTTCGACGTTCCTCTGTCACAACGGCAGTTACGTGGTGTTAATGTTTTCTTCTGTTAGAGCACAAACTGGAGCTTCGGGCCCATTTTCTTTTGAAGTTGATTTCCTCCCTCTTTAATCATTTTAAATCATCTATAGAAAGAATAGGCCTCCTGTAATATGAATAGGTATCGGGGGAATATTTGTTGAGACGAAAACAGAACAGAGCAACACATTGTTCGTCGGTGTCACCTATATTTTACAGTAGGCGGAACTGAACGTGTCTCAACTTGCTCACCTCTCACAGGCGAAAACGGAAGTGATTTTAATGAAATTAGTACCGCGTTCACATTACGTATTAAGCTAACCAAATATTGTAAAACTTAAATTTATGTGACAGAAGCTACTTTGTCTGTAAAAAGTATAATTCTTTATTGAAAGTTCCTCATACTTCAAGTCCTTTTACTATACAAATGACTAGTCTTGGAACTTTATGAGAGTACAGCACAGTAACACGCTCGAGGCATCAGGGAACAGAACGATGCTGCCAATATCACTAATTCACAATGGGTGATCATTAATAAGCATTAAAGAACCAAACGAGGTCGTTAAGGCGCGTACTCGTGAGCGAGAGGTCTGGGATTCGAATCCTGCCGTGACCGTCCTCCCTGACTAAGTTTTTTTCCAGGTTTTCCTCAGTCTCATAAATGGCAAATGCCGTGAAGGGACTCTAAACATACGCCTGGAATTTTTTCTTCCTTAAAAAAGCCTTTCCCAACATATCATTTCAGTGTCTACCGGCTGCGGTGCCTCAATAGTAAAAACGGGCGTTAAACACTATTAAAAAAAATTATTTGTCAACTTTTACCTCACCTAAAATCATTGTTCCTGTTCTTGCCCATGCCATATTCACCGTTCCCATTTTGTCACAAACCTCAATATATTTCTCCCTGACCCGCCCTTTCTTAAAACTCGTAACTTCGCCTATGATATAATAACCCGTTGTAAAAACTTTTGCAGCTAAAGATTAGAATCAAAAGTGTAATAGCATACCAAAAATTGAAACGCTCTAAAAGTAAGGTCTTCACCCACCATTTCTTAATTGCACTGAATAATTTATTACTTAATTTCTCAATAACGAAACGTCATGACTTTCCCTTTATGTTTATACATGTATTGCCTACATTTAAAACCTTTCAACAAACCATGTCTGAAAACAAAAGCAGCCAGGAAAACTGAGTGTCTTATGAGGACACTGTGAAAGCCTGGAGCTGTGTGACGCGGAGAAAAAATTCCTGTTCTCCGGAACATTTCGGTAATACGTGGGAAGATAAAATATAGAGCATCGTAATGGATGTACAAATGAGACACCAAAATAAATGAATAATGGGGTAGAATAATAGGAAGAAGAAAATATAAGGTAGTACAAAAATTTACGAGCAAACTTGAAAAGAAATAGCAGGAGATTTCTGGAAAAACTTTGATGAGGAAGATAAAACAAAAGTTTTAAATTTTAAGAGTAACAGAAACTTTATAAGATGGGGATAGAAAAGAATAATGTATTACCACTAGGATACAAGGATTAGATGTCGGTTCAGGTGGTGTAGTGGTTACCATACTTGCCTCCTAAACCCAAGATCGCGGGTTCAAACCCGGCCAGGACCGATGGCGTAAAAACCCTAGGTTTGGCTTCCTTCGGAAGGGAAGTAAAGCCGTGGGCCCCTGTCGTATATTTACGGCACGAAAAAGAACCTCAAACTTGAAAGAGAGGCCTCTGAGCAAAATTTGTCGGCCGTTTCACGCCCTGAGTTGAATGGGACGCTGATGACTTGAGCTGTTAAAGAGCGTCCGTAAATAAATCAATAAATAAAAAAAAACAAAGATTACATTTTTAGGTTTTACAAACGACCACTAGGTGGCACCATTGAGATATGTCATTACTATTTTCCTAGCAATTGATATTTGTTATTATGCAAAAAGTTGCACCTTAGAACTTGACCGAGTAGTTTGTTTATAGTGAGCATTTAAACAAACCAATTTTGTGAAAAAAATGAAAATTTCACATGAAGGCTTTCGTTGATTTTTTTTTTTTTTTTTTTTTTTTTAAGTAAGGACCAAACTCAACATCAATGCATAGAATCGTTTCGCTTCGTTAAATTTTGATAATAAAGTACCATGCGAAAAGACTGTTAATTGGTTTGCAGAATTTCGTCGTGGTCGTGCGTCCGTCAGTGAGGAATTTCGGAAGGTCGACCAAAATCGGTTATAATTCCAAAACACTAATACTCTGCTCAGTATGATTGAAGAAGATCCACATGTGACTTACAGTGAGATAGAGGTATCCTTAACCATATCGAAGACTGCATTACATTCGATTTTGCATGAAATTTAGCTATTAAAAAGATATGTTTCCAATACATTCCGCAAATTAGACCGAAGCTCAAAATAACACTCGTGTTAATTGGTGTATTTGAAATGCTCAAAAAATTTCACCGAGGAACTGAAAAATCCATACACAACATCGTAACAGATGACGAAACTTGGATATATTCGATGAACCGGAAACTAAGCAAGAATCCACTGTTTGAGTGTCCAAGATGAACCGAATCCCACCAAAGTTGTTCGTTCAAGAAACACTTTCAACTAAACAATGGTTTGTTTCTTTGGTTGTACTCAACACGTCGCAACGATTCCTTTAGGGGATCGAAAACAAGCTAATGTTGAACAGTATACAACAATTTATTTGCCAGAAATCATCGACAAAATCGGGAAAAACAGTCAAAAATGTCGCACCATTTTTCATCATGACAATGCCAGCTCTCATACAGTATGTCAAACAATTGATTATTTGAAGGGGAAAAACATCGAATTAATGTCTAATTACCTGTATTCACCTGATTTGTCGCCTAACGTCTTCTTTTTGTTTCCGAATGACAAACAAAAAATGCGTGGACAGTGATTTTCATGACCTCAAGAAACTGTTGAAGGCTTTAAAAGGCATGTTTTTGAGATTCCAACCTCAGAATGGGGGGGGGAAGTTTCGAGAATTGATTTGAACGCATGCAAAAGTGTATAAATCTTAAAGGCGAATACTGTGAAAACAATAAAAGTTTGTTTATTTCTTTCCTAGTTATGTAACAACTTAAAAGGCAATTGGCCTTGAAGCGATAGTGAGTAACTCTGAAAAGACATCACCTTACAAATACAATAACAAATAATAAATAAAAAGAATGTCGTATATTATTGCAGAATAATATATTTAATGGAAAAGTTTCCATATTGATCCAATGATAGGAAATGGATAGGGACTCAGCAAAAATACACGAAAGCTTAGCAGTAGTTACGAGGAGATATCCTAGAGGCATTGAAAAGTAGCATTCCACCCAGCGTCCCCATATTACGCCCGAAAAAACCCAGCGGTTCTAGCCGAGATCGAACCAGCGATTTTGGGTATAGGAGGCAAGTATGGCTGCCATTAGACCACCAGGACCGAAAAAAAAAACTATTGTTGATGCGTTCCATCATTGGTACAAAATACTCCATTCTTCTATCGGGATCGTTCTCAGAAAGTCCCTGCAAAAAGTTTAATTTTAAAGATTTGACTATGTTAGATTCTAACATCAGTTTTATAGCAGGAACTTTTGGGTTTTTTTCTGCACTCGATGAATAATGTCCAACGCAGCATTTTCATCAGCTGCATTTCACCTAAGCTTGAATAAATCTCCTTACATTGTGATCCTGGTGCACATCAAGAGGGATTTAGTACTATAAACACGAATTTTCTTTTAATATTTTCCTTAGCTTCATTTTTTTATAAATAGAACATTATTTCTTAAAATAAGCAGTATTAAAATTAATCCTTTTTAACCAAAAAATTTGAATTTATTATAAATAATTACTTTTATCATCAAGAAGCTATGTTCGTTTTACATCAAAATGCCATACATTTCTTCCTGTGGAATGTTTTTTTTTATCAAGTAGGCTCACAACAAAATTAAACCTGTTGTCTTTTTTGTAACTAATATTCGTGAATGCTCTCATAGGTTGTAGCTGTACAACTTTAGATCACAATTTAGGAAATTGTACTTGTTCTGTTTCTGACAAGAACTTCTAGAAATAATTCTTGAAAAGCTCAGATGGAAGAGAAATCCCTTACGCGTGAGGTACACGACGCTTGATTCTGATTTTCTCGAATCAGACAAAGCTTCAAGCATGGCTTAGCACGAAATCAAACGTAACAAAATATATATCCAACCTAGCTCCATTTGATCTATCTTTCAGCTACAGAGCATTGCAGAAGTTATGAAGCAGATATGAATAAGTTTAGTTTTTGTTTATGTTTGTAGATGCCAATGCCTATTAAAAATGAATTATGCTCCAGTTTTTAATATTACATTATGCAAGAGTTTTCAAATACAATTAAATAATTTTTAAGAAAACACTCATACATGTCACTTTTTTATTTATAAAGCATTTTTAAAATAAAAGCATAACGTTTTATTAAAACGTTTTGAAAACGACAAATAATACATTCATTTTTTTACATAACAGCATATTATTATTATTATTATTATTATTATTATTATTGCAAAAAATTGTTGATAATTTAGTCAGACATGAAAATACTTTTAATCTCAAAATTTAGAATTTTTACTGTCCTTAGCCATTGCTAGGTTATAATCAGGAAACATTTAGAACATATAATCAATGTTCTTCTTTGCATTCAGATAATTTATTCACTGAGATATTGGGCATCCAATTATATGATGACCGACGCCGCGATTGGAATTTTATCGGCCGAGAAGTCATCGCTTACGGCCAGTCGAGTTACACCAGGGTCGGGGCGGGCGAACGGGACTATACAATTTTAGTGCCAAAAAACTAGGGTGAAAGTCTAATATACTAATGCATTTAAACAGTTATGCGCTCACCCACATCATACAGAAAGATGCTGGGAGGCTTTCATTTTCCACAAATTTCTAACATCTGCTTATAAAATTATTCATGGCCCCTCTTAGTTTTCTTTGAAAAATTAAATTGCTATTTGATGGATGTTATTCTTTAGTTCGTTTGAAGTAAGTAGTTAACTTTAATATATGAATCGCATTAAGGTTTTAGAACTCGATAACTTATGGATGTCTCTTCAAAGAACCTCCTCAGCGGACTTGTTACAGGCATGCGAATCATAAATAAACACTGGTTGCGGAATACAATGACTAGACGTAATGTTTGCCAATTACTATTCTTAGTAAACTTTATTCTAGAATCAGATCCGTGTGTTTTATTTCATTGTTCAAACACCGAGTGCCGCGAGGCTTGAGACTGTAACAGTTCTGTAAACTTTGGCTGTACGTTTCGATTCATTTAGCCCAGTCCTTCGCCGCTGCTTGTTTGTGTGACACTAAAAGAAAACATTTTTAATTTTTTAACAAGTATTTTCCATTTTAATATATAAATATAAATAAAAAGATCCTTCCTATAATTACTAGACCTCGGGAATCAATTGCCTAGAGTTTTGTATATTTTTGCCATGTTTTCCTTGCTATCAACCGGAGAACTTTTGACTATTATTAAACGTGTTTGTCTAGAGGTAGAGACTCTGTGTCTTACCACACCAAAACATTTTAGCATTTTACAATTTAACGGTACACAAAGTCAGCTGCAACTGCGGAAGAGGTTATCAACGTTATTATTGAATCTTTCTTTGATCTGCCGGTAGTTAACGAAAACATACTGTTGCAGTATTACAACTAACACCGCTTTGAACGGCTCAGCGGAAGATGGGGACAGAGTACAATTGATTCGAAAGTCTAAGTAACGTCACAATGACAGGAACATGCATGAATGCGAAAAGATAAACTAAGGAAAGACGAAATATTATGAAAATATAAAGAAAATGCATTTAACTTGTTGACAGAGATTTTTTATGTAAACTGTAGCAGACACAGTACCTGTAATATTAAAAAGCATATCAGTAGCACAAACGAGCTCGTTAAAGAAAACAGCAAGAGCATACGGCATAAGGTTTTCCTACGTAAGGAGGTGAAATAATAATTTTTGATGATATATATGAAATATTCTATTGTAGCCAATGTTTCATGACAAACTCAAAGGTTACGCGAGAATAATTCCAACTGAACTGCGTTATGGGCAAAGCAAATAATGCAAATGTATGAATGAGATGAGAAGTGAATCACAAACTGAGAATATATGTGTTTCTGTTGAGAAACCTCGGATTCGCTTGCAAATGTATTTTAGAGGTGTTGCCTGTGATTGATGTGGTGAGGCCGTACTTTTTAATACGAGTTGTGTCAGATCAAAATAATTGTTGTACTGTATGTGTTATTTTTGAGAGATATATGAATGTTCTTTGTCCACCTGGGGCCTGTTTCACGAATCGATAGGTCCCATTATGACAAGAGAAAATACTGCCTGAGGTGTGTTTCATAAAGCGATTAGTGACAAGGGACCTGACGACCGGTCAATCTTAGCCACCCGACAGGTGTTTCGATTCACAAAGATATCACTGGTATATTTTTTGGTGCATGAAAATTGTTTATGTTTCCTGGTTCCTTACCACACGGAATCTCTCAAACCAGCTTAGTTTTCTCTCATCAGGCTACAGTTTTTCAGAATTCGATATTATGGGAAATAGCAGTTTTATTATTTGTTTATTGAGCAAATACATAAATTAATATATGAGAGATTTAAACAAGGTAATAAAATATTCAATTTGTGAATGAAACAGTAGGGCTAAACCAGAGCATTGGACCATAAAGAAGTTGCCACAAAGGAGCAATTTAGTTCTAGGAGGGAAAAAAATTAAGTATGTACCATTGATATCTCCTTCTAATGTCCTCCTTCCACCACTCCATATTAAGTTAGGCCTGATGAAGCAATTTGTTACTGCTCTGAATAAGGATAGTGACTGTCAACTTTCTTGTTACAAAGTTCCCACAGTAAACTGAAGCTAAGATAGCAGCAGGTATTTTCGATGTACTCCAGATTCGTGAGCTTGTGCAGGATGAGACCTTTCCTCAGTCGATGTCCGAGTTAGAGAAGTCAGCATGGTTGACATAAAAAAGTGACAGAAAACTTTCTTGGCAACAAGAAATCTGAGAACTATAAAGAAATTGTGAAGGAAATGTTATAACATTTTAGAAATCTAGGGTTTAGAATGAGTGTTAAAGTGCATTTTCTCAACAGCCATATTGATTACTCCGTGCGAATCTTGGTGCAATGAGTGAGTGTCATAAAGACATTAAATGTTTCAATAATGACTGATTACTGAATGTGTTTGAAAAGAGACACTAGTGAAGGTCATATCACAGCTTCGAAAAAAATTAAATTCTCTTGTTCGTAATAATGAAAAAAAGTTTGTAAATTCATAATTATTGATAAACAGCTCTCTTTTTTCAATATATTCATTAATATTTAAGTTAAAATGAAACCTAATAAAGAAGTTTTGTGTTAGGTATATGCATTAAAAATTAATAATATTTTATAAATATATAAGTACATTATAGCATTTGATGTTATTTTATTTAAAAACTCCGCCCGATAGAGTAAAATTGAAGACATATTTGAATTCAGGGCATTCATATTAGATATATCTAAGTGGAAAAACAAAAAAGCAACAAAAATGTTGTATACCAGAAATTATAATAAAATTAATCATTACCTGTTGTATATGTGGGAATTGTAACTAGGTAGGAATTTAATTTAGGCTCGTAAGTGTTCATATATTACGTATTTAAATCATGTGGTCTAGTGATTCAAATGATGATACTCTTATGATGATTCGGAGAGAACGAGTTTTCAGAAATGGGGTTAATTATAGCATGAATTATATATCAATATAATGAACGGTTCATATCAACTTCGGACATTCTCTGCGCCGAGTAATACACAGTCAAGCTTTAAGTATGGAGAAAATTCAAACAGCATTGTATGGCCCCATTCGCAATGAAAATTAAACGTTAAAACTAGATGTAATAGAGCCATTCACAATGAATCACGTAAACATAAAAATAAACGTACAATTAATGTAAACTTAGAAGCTTGCAAGGTCCAAGGCTTTGCATCTACGTCTAACTTAAACTTAAGAAATCAGCCAATCAGAAACAGCTGCTCTGTTTGTCGTACTCTATGGTAGTGGCACTGTAGACAAAATGGTGTCAATGGAGGACAAAAGATTAATTGCATCACATGAAAGCTATCCTTGCTTATATTACTCCAAGAAAATTCGTTACTGCTACAAGTTAGTCCACTTTGCATTGCTACCGCTGTCAAGCAGCCATTTTTCAATTAATTGTTAGTTGATCTTTCTTTTCTTTTAAATTTCTTTCTTTCTTTCTTTTTTTTTCGTTCTTTTTTCCTTATAATTTTCATTGTGAATGTGGCCTATTCACTGGGTACAGAAGGACAATATTATTTTGTAGGTGACAAGGCACGAAAGCAACTGCATCTTGTGCAGTACATTTAATAGCATAAAGCATTTCCTTAGTGGCCCCCTGCCTCCTAATATGATTGAAGCTGTAGGCTGCAACTTGCATGGTGAAATCTTAAAATGTGTTATCCAGATATATGATACATATGACATGTCTCGCACAGGCCTGTCACAGATTTGCAGAAGAAATCTGGATATAATTTCCTGCTGTTGACAGCCTTACTTCAAATGTAAAAAAGGGGGAACTACGGGCCCGTTCTTTGGTGCGTTTGCTCAAAAAACGATCGACGAAAGGAGGTCATATAACAGGGAACGAGATATTACTAACATATTAATGGGATTAAAAATTAATTTAGAAGTAGGAAAGTGATGGATAAAAGCACAAAAAGGAATAGAAATTTAAAGAACAGCAATCGCTATTATTGTGTATGATCTTCATAGAGAAAATATAGATAACAAGAATAATGAAAATAACAAACATATACATAAAAAATAAACATGAAAAATTAAATGATAAATTTTACGTGTTAAAAATAAAATAAAGCTTAACAGTTTCAGTTATCAGTGCTAATAATTTCAATATTTCATGTATTTCTTAAAAAATGCGTACATTAGCTAATGATAACATACGTGCATGAACATAAACGCTCGTTGTGAAATAAAAACTTAATCCTATTATTTGTCATTTAGTATAATCAGCACAATTTGAAGCATGTTTCTTTATCGGTCCCATTTTGCGAACCACTTTTGGAGCGGTTTGTTGTTATTGTTGTTAATGATCGCCTTGGCCTGTCGCATACGCTTCAAGACAACAGAATCTCGGAGTAATTTTCACTGTTAAGTCCCACTCAACTGGACGTGGAGAGAACACTTTTCGTTACAATAATTACATTTCGTGCCATTTTACCCTACACTATTTATTGAACGTAATGTTGTTTACATTATCAAGCATTTCTCAAAATAACAAGTTTCGGTGAATGCCCCGATCTTCGTTACATTACTTTGCTATTGAGATGGCAATTTGAATCCTATTCTGATCTTAATTTTTGTTAATCCGCAGAACATCTAAAGGGAATTAGTTCATTTAGAGTTACACGAATCACTTTGTGGGCGAAGTTTTCGTTACTACTACAAGCACCGTCCGTTGTAAAGGAAATGATTTTCAGTCACGCCATCACTTGGTGACTACAGATTACCGCAGAGATTGAGGAATTTAATTCTGCAAGGCTTTCTCTTAACAATGATTGCTTCTTAAATCATAACAGAACGGTCTATATATATATATATATATATATATATATATATATATATATATATATATATATATATTTAAAAACGTTATATTCCTCCAAGATAGCAATGGTCAAACTCATCAAAATTTGTTGTTAACTAAAATTATGTTAACGCTTTTCACTTACTGAAACATACGTTAATTGCGAATAGAAATTATCGTATTTGTTTGTGCATAAAAAATATATTGCAATTTAGTAAGCATATAAAGGTTAATCGAGAAGTTTCTCCGCAGCTATTGTATAGCCGATATTTCTCTAAGGAAGCGAATTAAAGTGGCAGAACTGAGCTTATAGTTATTGTGTACACTTAACCACCAAGGAAACACACACTCCAAGGTTCAAACTTTAGTAACGGTGGGCGGATTATCTGCTAAAACCGGTTTCGAAGGAAAGTATGTCAGAAATGTTAGAGTACCAACTTTCTCCTATGCGGCGCATATAACCCGAGTGCAGAGGAACTGTCGATGTCGATTTCACAAAGTTTTTGAGAAAGTTAATTTCCATATGAAAGTAATAATAACAGGAACCTGGCTAGAGTATGTGAGTTATGTGCGAAAAGGTACTTAATATAAGGTTACCTAACCTAACTTAGTGCATGTTTTTCTTCTGGGAACCTCCACTTTTCCAAGCATCCTGCAATTCTCTCTTTTAGGCTCAATATCACACGTTGCAATATTCCTTAGATACTTAAATCACTTCATAAATATGGTTGCCACAAGTCCAGGATTGTCCCGGAGTTGAATTAATTGTTCTAGTCCCCGTTTAGGATGATTTTCTGTTCACTGATATGCATACATATCAATTGGAAAAAAAATAATAAAAAAACCGTGCGGAACACACACAGATCATTATATTTCTCCCCAGTTTCATTCAGACTTCGCCTAGGGCATTCTGGACCCCCTGCATGGCATATGCTAAAACGAACAGCACTTTAAGGAGCTGGAATGAATACCGGGAGGATAGTTAACCTAACTTAAGGAAACAAAACTAACCAAACTATAAACATCATGAGGGATTATCCTCGTAATAAAAAATAAATTTCATGACCAGAGTTCGAAAATTAGGTAAAATACCTTTTCTATCTGGAACATGTTTCCGTACATTTGGGGTTGGTAGGGCCAGTTATTATTTTGTCCTTTTTGCCTATTTTGACTTCTGTTGCTTATTTCAACATTTAAAACCTTTTTGCCTGTTTTGCAGAGTTATAGATTTTTTTTTGCGATTATTTGTGAATTTTGAAAAGCACATCGAGAATTTCAATATCTCGAACTGAAACAATAAAATAAAAAGTTATAAAAATAAAATATTATATTCATTTCTTAAAGATATTTATTGATAATCTTGTTATACATTTATTGTTTTCTTTTCAACCAGTCAAAAGACTTTCTTCTCACCCGTTCACTTACACTCTTTAAATAGCAGAACCTTCATTAGTGAAAGGATCGCACGACATACAAATACCAGGAAAGAGAGAGAATGGGGGAAGTGCTGTGGTTTTGAATAGTCCTGGCGAATGACTTTGTATCGATCTGCGCAAGACGATTCTAGGACATTTGTGGTGGGGGTAACTTCTCAGCTTCATAATGTAACAGACAATTGTAAGCGACATAGATGAGAGCGATACGGCTTTGCAAATGCATTCAGTACGGAAGTAAGAGAGATACAAACCTGTTTCCCATATAAACGCATAAAAAAAAGTTGATTAAGTACTTTAAGTGTGTGGTAAAGAAATTATTAAGTATCTTAAATGAGTATTTTCATTAATAATAGCGATATTACTCTCTGTTTTTCACTTTTAATAAATACCCATTTTAATTATATTACCTACTATTAGCTTTTTGCATACCTATTTTAACGAAAATAAATGCCCGAGCTTCTGGGCTTTGTTCATGACATTTCCGAGAATAGAACTTGAGACCACACGTGAGTAGTAACAAAGAGCTCTTAATCACTAATAAAATGACATAATGCACATAAAATCAACTCTTAACCTAAAGGGCTTATACTGTTTAAACCGCTTTTATTATACACGTATTTATTAGTTTGTACACTATAATAGTTTTTGAATAATAAATATTTAATTTTCAGAATTCTACGCCCATAGCTCACCGATTCTGAATATTTCCTTTCCAAGTAGCCTCCCCCACTCTTGATGCAAAGTTGAATCCGGAATTATAAAAAGAGCCACCCTGTGCTTCTTTGGAAATGATTTTAACCTCCTCTTCGTAGCAGCATCTTCCGAACTCCTGAAATGACCACTCAGTTTTTCCTTGGCAGTTAAAACAGGAAAAAAGCACAGGTAGCGAGATCCGGACTGTACGGTGGGTGTGGAATTCAGAAACTGTGGTAGTAAATGCTCATTTCTTAAAAGTTCTGATTCCCTGCATTCTGCCAGAATATGTCTCCAAGTATCCCGAGAGCATTAACTGTTTTATTACCTTTTCAAGTTTTTAATCTGAGCCTAGCGTGTACAATTTTTTCTTCTCTCCCATAGACATGTAAATAATCCCCCTCCCCACACTTGATCTATTTGAGCCTGCAGGTCAAGCGATGCCTTTTCTGCGCATTGAGTCTCAACATTTTGTCTATCTATATCTCGCAAACGTCCTATAACTATCTTCCAGCTATTGCTCGTAATGTCCTCTGTCCTTAACCAAATATTCCGATACAATGTTAATTTTTAAGATTTCTTGGTGTCCGATTTCATATATAAGATTTGTTGACACATGCGCATTAAGATCCCCTCTGATTGGCTGTCAAATTATATCGCACGTGACAATTTCTGGAGATCTTCAAAACATTTCATAGAGAGGCTACATATGCTTTTTAGAAAATAAGTTTGAATAACTTCCACGAGTGTAAGTCATTGCTTGTTTCATATGCTGAAGAGTCAAGTTAGGTGAAATACCCTAGCTGTGGCTTTTTCCTTGGTTTTATTAACACCATGTTCCTTTTAGTACTAATTCATTATAAACGAACAGAATAGTAAAAGTGCAAGCACTCTTTCTCTATATTTTTCTCCTATTTACACTGATGCAATAATGACATTACTTTATAGATAGAGGTTATCTAAAACGTTGTACAGTTTTAACATTAGAAAACATAAAAAATTACTGGCTTTAAAAGTACTCACTCAGACTTTCCCTCTTGGGCAAAAAAAAAATGTCCCTCTGAAATTAAGCTCGGGTTCGCTGGAGATATGAAAGAGGAAAATGAGAATTTCTATTTCCCCAGGCTCGATAGAATCGGAGCAGGGCAATGGTCAGCACAAGTTTCTAATATCCGTTGCCGGGACTGGAAAGTAAACACTCATCTAATTGCATCGTCACAGAAGAAAAAAAATAATCAATAGAGGACGGATTCTTTGTCAGCGGTGATATTTAATTTGTAGTTATGTCGTCATAAGCAACATTTAGAGTCTGTCTTGCTAGTAAACAGTTTATACAGAAATTAGTAATACTAAAGAACTAGATTCCTTTATCTAAAATAACCAAAACGTTTTATGCTAATTGTGCTGCAAATATCAAACATGTTAACATTTTAAGATAAAATAAGGGTTTGCCACTATTATTTATTTATTTTAAGCAAATTTTTCTTAGAGTATAATTTTATGGGTTTAACAAAACACAACATCAACAGAAAAAAGAAAACTGTGCAAACTTTGAGTCTAGCCTGCCTTTAATCGCGATGATTTGAGAAAATATTGTGCCGAACTCTATCAACCCTTAGAATTCATTTCAGAAAATTAGTTTCAATGTGTTGTTGATTTTCTGTTCTCTCGCAACCCCTCATTTCCGCTCATGTTTTCGCATTGCACACTTGTGAAGTGCCGACCGGCATTTCCGGGACCCTCATCATTGAAATGAGCTACTCTCCCAACTGTCTCCTTGCTTATCCTTTTGAGTAGGCAACACACCTTGACCTTTTGTCGTTCATTTTTAGTTTATATCAAACATATGATGCTCTTAACATTTTTGAATTCTTCTCCCCTGATAAAAGCAAGACTCTTCCCTGATGAAAAACGACCTTTTTTCAAAAGCAATCGCCTTTGTTTTCTCTACGTTAACCATAAAACCCCAGACCCCAGATACTGAAATAAGTCTCAAGGTTGTCAATGCACCTCTGTAACCCTGTCACGGAAGTAGAGCACAATACATCATCTGCATACAAGAGTGCCGGAATTTTGTGATCACTCACAATTGGTGCATCGTAATCAGCTCTACACAAATTCACTGAAATGTCACCTCTGAATAAAATACTGCATCTTGTTTTAACTCCTCTGGTAGAATCTACGTTCTGGATTACATTATACCCTACTCTCTTCACACAGAAATTTACTCTGTCATAATTGCCATCAGAGCTTTCAGCATCTTACCTGACAACCCTCTCTCTCACACTTTCTGCCATAAAGCTATACGTACCGCAGAGTCAAATGCTTTCTGCAAATCGAAGGAAACGCTATAGAGTTTCCCTCTCTTTTGCTCCATATATTTATTCATCATGGTTTTTAAAATAAAGATGTTGTCACATGTCCTGAACCTTTGCCTAAACCCGGACTTAACTTTTGAAATTTTGACATGGTCCGACACCCAGTCGGTCTTGGTGGTGTGGTGGTAACCATACTTGTCTGCTGATCCCAAGATCGCGGGTAAAAGTCCTAAGTATGGCTTCCTTCGGAAGGGAAGTAAAGCCGTGGGTGCCGTGTCGTATATTTACGGCACGAAAAAGAACCTGAAGTATGAAAGAAGAGGCCTCTGAGCAAAATTTGTCGGTCGTTTCACGCCCGGAATTGACTGGGACGAGATGACCTGAGATGTTAAAGAGCATCCGTAATAAACAAATCATCAAAATCCGACACCCAACTTTGTATTTTTTCTCACAGAATTTTGCAGAACAATTTTCCAAGAGCCAACAATAAACTTACATCCCCATAATTATCTGAAATATTAAAACGCTCCTTTTCCTTGTAAATTGGATGAACTTTTAGTGCTAGTTATATGCCAAGTAGGTAGGCTCTGTTGTTGCCCTTTTTAAGCAAGAATACTAAGGCTTTCTCTTGTAAGGCTTGTTAAAATGCGATCGGTCTTTAATGTCAAATGTCACATACCACGGGCAGTCCAACAAGCTTGAACATGCTTAGGAACGTCTGGAATTCAACACAACCGGCAAGGAGCCTTCAGAATGAACAAGATGTTCTGGGCAGGAGACGCAGAGTAATTTCCTTCTTCATTAACATTTCTTAGAGATCTACCGTCTTTTAAAAATATCGCTGGAGGTAAGATGTTCAATACTTAAAACATTTTAAAACTAATTTACTTATTAAAAATATTCAGGTCCTAACGCTTAAATTGTTCTACATATAAATAAGATATTCATATGTAAGAAATGTTCGGTATGTCACTCTTCTTCTAAATGTAAAACTTACATTTTAAAATTAATTTATAAAATTTAATCAATGTAATAATAATAATAAACATAGTTAAACTTCAGGGAAGTGCCTAAATGTAAATCATATTTTAAAATAGCATGACATCATTTTACAATAACTACAAGCAATTTTTATTCTTCTGTTGGTTTTGTGCGCCTTAATATTAATAATTTAAAAATAACTCTAAACCTACAAAAATAAAAAGCTATGCTATATAAATGGTTAGAGAGAATATATGCTTCAATAGTAGAGGGCAGAATGATATATAGAATAGAAATTTGGCGGCAGAGTGGAGGATGGAAAGGTATAAATAGATTATTTTGTGGAATTGTCCTAGGCTTATCTAGAGCTTTGCCTAATGAGGTTGCTCTATGGAACTAGGAAGATTAGGCTATAAAAGCAAGGCAATAGAAAGAGTATTCAAATGTTGGTATGGAATAGGGAGACTAGTGGAGGAGAAAAATATAATCAAACAGCCGAATAAAATGACGACAGACAGACAGAAAGAGAGTTCAGTATAGTTGAGAACAACGTTCACTTGTGGCAGTAACAGAAATTGACACAATTTGCAACTAAAGCTAGTAGGAAGAAATTCACTGTCCTCGCAAAGGAAGACAACCTGACATTGAAGAAAAAGTTTTGGAATTCGTACATGAAAGGAGGAAGAACGGGCAACCTGTGACTAGTGACACCCTAAGAAATAACTTTCTCTTATTTGACCTACGTCAACTGTCCTGACAACAGCACGAGTGGTGGATTTTTTCCTACGTGCTCCAAGATGTAACAACAATCCACTTATAAATTCTTTGTTCTGATCGTTTTATAAAGTGGACGGGCTTATCTCTAAGACGCCGTACAACAATATGCCAAAATCTTTTTTTTTTTTTTTTTTTTTTTTTTTATGATTTTAAGTTTCAAATTTGGGGTGCGCATTACATTCAATAGCGTATTAGATTCGCGTAAATTCTTACTACAAGAGAACACCACCAGGCAACAAGCTTTTTAGGACCTGTGAAGGCATGCTTTTTATTATTTCTATTGTTAATATTTTAATCTGTTTATGTAAATTCATTTTATTACTATTTTGACTAACAAGTATGTTTCATAGTCATAAAAATAGTAAATTTCAAATGATACTTAAAATGACAATTTAAAATTGCATTATTTGATTTTTCTTGGATATTTTTAACTAAGCCCTACAAGAAAAAGTTATTTTCGGAATCAGTGCATTGTTTTTCATAAGAAGCAGTTATTTTCTTTCTGGAAGCATCACAAAAAATACTTTTGTTCCCTCATGTAACTAATGAGAAATCACCTGATCTTTTCTGCGTTATTGTTATTGTTATTATTATTATTATTATTATTATTATTATTATTATTATTATTGCTTTGCCACCGCCACGGGTGGCCGAGGTCGTTAAGGCACGGACTCGTGAGCGGGAGGTCTGCGGTTCGAATCCCACCAGGACCGTCCTCCCTGACTGGGGTTTTTTCCAGGTTTTCCTCAGTCTTCATAACTGGCAAATGCCGGGGAGGTACCTAAACTTAGGCCTGGAACGCTTCCTTCCTTAAAAAAAAATATCCTTTCCCAATTTATCATTTCATTTCATGTATCATTAGTGTCCATCGCCTGTGGTGCCTCAGTAGTGAAAACGGGCGTTAAACACTACTCAAAAAAAAAAAAAAAATTATTATTGCTGTTGCTGTTTAGGTTACGTTAAGCTGTTCTTATATGGTAAAATGCTGCCAAAATTAACAACTCGAGGAGGTATTTGTCCAGAAAAGTTATTCTTGGATAATATTTTATATTATAAAGTTATTTTGTAGAGCAACGCCCACATCTCTTTACAATATTCTTTTCTCCTTCCCCCTCCCCCTTGATTATCCAGTAATGGGTATCATATGACAAAGCGCGGAAATACAACGAGCGGTTTTCAGACATCTCTCATTTACGGTAATTATAAAACTAAGCTATGCTCACCAACTCTTTAATCTACTTTTGTAAAACAGAAGGGTTGTTAAATTTTTTCATCTAAATATCAAATATGGGTTTAAGAAAAAAGTAAACTAATAATAGGCATAAAAACCCATCAGAAACCACCAATAAAACAATCAAAACCGAAATCCATCGTAAAAACAATACACACGATTTACCTACCTTATTTAATATAGTGTTCTACATAATTAACTTTTATTTCAGTGATAAATATCAGAATGTAATATCTGTTTTGAAACTAATAAGTTCACTTTCATTACAGCTAACGTTTTAATTAATGAATCTGCTACTTGTAAGTTAAACACTGTAGCGATAGCCCCGACATCAAATGATCGAGAAGTATACCAAGATTTAGGAGGTATAATATCAAAGGTGCCGACACAAGCCGTCGCTACTGTATACATTCTGGTTACACTATCTTTATAGCTGGCAATGCATAATGCTATTTGTTTTGGAAAGTAACTTTGTGACATTATAAAAACGCTACAACACATATCGTTAATTTTGTGCGTAAAGCGGCTTTTTACAATAGCCGCAAAGCAAAGTGCTATACTGTGCTGTGCATTGTTGTGCCGCTTGATAGTTTAAAAATATTTAGGCTTTTTAAAATAGTGTTTAACATCCGTTTTAACTATTTGGGCATCACAGGTGGTGAACACTGATAATACATTAGATAAATTTTCAAAGGATTTTGTTCCAGGCCTAAGTTTAGGGTATCTCCCCGGCATATGCCATCAGGACTGAGGAAATGCTGAAGAAGAAAAAAACAGTCACGGCCCTGGCGAGAACTGAACCCCAGACCTCTCGCTCACGAGTCGGCTATAATGACCTCGGGATACCAGTTGCGGTGCATTCAGACTTATCTAGCAATCAGTCTCAACATTTTGAAGTGCCTCTTAGAGCTGAGGATGCAGCAAGGACTGTGGCGTTAGTGAAGTATGTACGAAGTTCACGTTTTGTTGCTGACGTCATCGGCACTTTTTATTCCAATGTACGCAGGACTATTGAAAGGTTAACAGAGGTTGGTATCTAAACCAGGAGGTTCAGTACTGGCCGCGAAAATCGCTTTATTTTATTGCAAGTTCTTCGCGATTGGCACGCAACATTTGTGGAGGTCAGGAATAATTTGCAAGTGCGGCATGTTAAAATCAGTGAAAGGGCAGTTATAGTTGGCGAGAAATTACCTTGTGAATGACGTTTCTGCTACCACGTGGCCGCGCCAGCACGCTGTTGTCACATTCACTTGCTGTCCGTCTCCAAAGGTTGCGCTCCAAGAGCACCTTCTACTTCTTGATCCTCTTTACTGTCGATTTCCATTTCCATTTCATATGTTCACTTTCACTGTCTGGACTCACCCAAGTTTATTATAAAGCTTTCCACTACTGCCTTCTTCATTCCACTCATTCTCTTGAAATGGCGTTGCTCCTGCGTAATTTCCGTTAACTGTTGTAACGCCGATGATGTCATGCCTCTGACGATAATGTGTTTTTGTTATCTCATTGGTCAGCGATAAGACGAGCCTCTCGTCAGCCGAGCCGCCAGCATAAACACACATTCTAAGTGTCAATCACAAGCTAATTTCTCGCCTACTGTTGAACGCGTCGCTGGCAGCTCGTCGACATATCGTGGAAATTTTTTCCTTATGCATGATAACACTCGTTCACACATTGCTCGGTGTGTTTCTGAGTTCCTGGATGCGGTTGGAACTAACATGAATCCGACAGAATAGAATGGGACATGCTTTGGAAGCGTACTAAGGATCACTCTCCCACTCACAAGCACATCTTCGGGCTACACTTCAAGCGGAATGGGATCTGAGACCGCAAGCGTGGATTGTAGATTTTATCCGGAGTCTGTCAGACCGAATCGCAGCTGTAATTGGGGCTAGAGGCGGCAACACAACGGTTATCTTACACAAACAGCTAGGAAACCATAGCGCCATTAAAAGTGTCAATTTGCAACTTTTTTTTAAAAAAAAAAAGTGTTTATTGTGATATTTGACTACGTTTTCAGCTTTTTCTGCATCAAAATCATTAATAGGGTAGAATTTTCACTTGAAAATCCTCCTTGTGCGTTACTTGGAGATCAAAATGTTTTAAATTGTTAGAGAAACTCTGTTTAATATTTATGTCTTCGTTTCATTAAACACAGATTTTTATTTTAAAATGTGTTTAGATTTTTTGCCACTCAGTGTATGTGTATATCCCGTTACTTTTTGATACACGCTCTAAAAGCTAATATTATTTAGAGGTTATACTCTTTATCTATTGAACAGTGTCATGTACGGGTATATAACATTTCTCGTCACAGTTTAGATAGTGGATTTGTTGCATAAACTAGTTGATAACGACAGCCTGTTTTCATATAGGTGATGAATATCCCTGGGCGGAGAGGAGTGGCATGATGCAGCTGATGGCGAATGATAACCCGGCGACCGGTGACAAGTCGCCGGATCAAGTCGTCACTGTGCCGGAAATATCTGTCAGCAGTCACTCCGTCAAGAGCAACACCTGTCCTGGGTAAGTGCTTTATACTTCAAATGTTTGGTTTAGGAGAGAGGAAAAAAACAATTGACTGCCTTTGAAGCAATGCGGCATCGCATGATTGTGCCCGTAAGCGACATTTCCTTATTTGTGAGCGTCAATTTTACCAGTGTATTAACACCCTAGATCAGTGATTCTCAAACTGTAGTCCGGGTTTCCGCGAAACTAATATTACAGTTCTATCAACAACAATTTTTCTTCAACGTATAGATAAAAGCAGTGAATTATGAAAACGCAAAATGATACAAATTTACAATGTGCAGAGGGCATTAGAATCAAATTGAAGGAAAGAGAGCTTTCCTGAACTGTCAAAGAAAAACCATAAGTTATTAGTGCCTTTCGTAAAAAATTATTTGTGTGAAAATTCATTCTCTATCCTCATTTATCTAAAAACAATTATAGAGATGGTTTGAAAATAGTAGAATTAGAATAGAAAAGTCTATTAAGCCCGAAATATTGCGGGTTGTTAATGATATGCACAATCATCCCTCTTATTCAGGAATTAAAATGAATGAACAATGTGCCACCATAAGCTGTTATCATTTAAAACATCAATGTTTTGTTTATTTCTAATTCCCGGAAATTCAGACTTTTTTATTGTTCAAGTATGCAGGCAAAGAGACACTTAAAATACTGAAAATTAAAATAAGCATTTATTAAACGTGAAAACAAAGAATAATATCAATAATTATTAATGAAAATATGTATATTTAAGATACTTAATAACGTCTTTATTACATAATTAAAGTACTTAAGTTTACTTTCCTTGGTCACAAGCAAAAACAGAATGCTTTTTCAAGGCATCAGCGGTCTTAGTCAGCCACTTGTCACAGAAAACATTTTTCATCATGGAAAAAGAACGTTCTACTTCCACTAAAGTGGAAGCATATTTGAAAACAGACTATTTCGGAAGGACTCATACCAATAACAACAGAACATTCATCTTACAGGACATCATGGAAATGTTGATCAAGGCAAATTAAAGTAGTTTTGAGTAGTCCTGGCGAATGAGACAAAGATACGCAGTGGTTCCTGGTCGAGTTCGTTATTTGTTTGTGTGTTTATAGGGGAATCAGGTTAGCATCTCTCTTACTTCCGCACGGGACACATTGTAGGGACAGTTTATTGAACAGCTGTACCGCTCTCATCTTTCTTGCTTGTAATTGTTTATTATATTTATATAACTGAGAAGTTACCCTTCCATAAATTAACTAGAATTGTACAAAGTCATACGCCAGGACTATGCAAGACTACAGTACTTCCCTCATTCTTTCCATATCCTGGTATTCGTATGCCCGAGGTAACCGTGCGTTCCTTTCACTAGTGAAGGTTTTGCTATTTAAAGAGCTTAAGTGAATGGGTTGAGAAGAAGTTTTTAATTGCCTGAAAAGAAATAATGAAGCAAGATTCTCAATAGATATTTTGTGAGGTGAACAGGCCATTTATTTATAACTTTTTTTTCACTTCGATATATTTAAATTCTTTATGCGCTTTTTAAAATGCGTAAATATTTGCAGAACAAATCCATAGCGATCCAAAACAGTCAAAAAAAAAAAAAAAAAAAAAAAAAACTGGCCCTACCGATCCCAAATGAGCAGAAACAGGTTCATTTCTATCTGACGCTTAAATATGTCCACCCAGAAAGAAAAAAAACATTTTGCTTATCTTCTGGGTTCTGTTTATTATTATTGTGTAAGGATAAAATATAATAAAAATGCAAATATTAAAAAACAGTGAATTTGTTTGCTAAATTTTGCAAACTACTAATGAACATATTTAAAATATATAGAATGCAAATTTAGAATTTTAAACTTTGACTTACATCTTAGAAATTCGCGACAGCGAGAGATCTCCAAAGGGGGTTTATGGCCATGGAAAGTTTCAGAACAGCTGAACTAGAAACTATTGTGAGAATTTGTGTAATAATATTATAAATTATGTCGAAAATACAATTTAATATTTCTACACCTGTTTTTGTGCCTAATTGTGATATAGCTTAAGATACGCGATGTTTTCAAAACGAAAGGTCTCTTTGACCCAGTTGCACTTGTTACTCATTCCCAGAAACACATACCTTATCAAGTAGCATAACAGAGAGAAGCTGCAGATATAGAACAGATGTGAGAAATGCCAGGATTTGAGACCCAGTGGCAATAATTATATAATATTACGCATTTTCTTGGACCGCCTTTTTGATCTAGTGTTGAATGCTGACTGGTAGGTTCCGGCTTCCATTTGGTAACTTCTTAGGCCTTTTTAGGTTAGATAGTCCACCCAGCACCCTGAGGAAAATTGGGTAGCTGCCTGAAATAGAGGTGGCCTCGCCCTATCTCGACAGCCGGATGATAGGCGACCGGCGGGGTGCCCGCATGCTGATCAATGCCCCCCTGCTTACTTACATTAGCGTCTCCATGCATGTTTTGTTAGATGTTTAAAAAATCTATGCCTTTTATTATTTATTAGTATCAATGGATGAATTTTTACTTCAGCACAAAATATTTCAATTAAATTTCCACAAACAAACAATATATCTAAGAACATAGCAATACCAAAACTAAGGTTCTCCCATATCTTAACAATCAGGTTATATGTAAATAATTTAGATTTCTCAAGCTTCTTCCTTATGCTTTTTCTAAGAATTCCAAACTCTTGTTTATTTTATCTACCCTCGTGTCTGACAACATTTAAATTATAACAAAATCATTCTAACCGACATAGTAAAATAGAATGTACTAACACAATCATCAAATCACCAAGGGTGGCCGAGGTAGTTAAAACGCGGAATGGTGAGCCGGAGATCTGGAATTCGATTCCCGCCAAGACCGTCCTCCCTGACTGAGGGTTTTGCAGTCATCATAAATGGCAAATGCCGGTGCGGCACTGACACTTAGACCTGAAACGCTTCCTTCCTTTTAAAGAAAATCCATTCCCAGTTTATCATTTCATCACATGTCTCATCAGTGTCCACCGCCTGTGATGCCTCAGTAATTAAAACGGGCGTTAAATACTATTAAAAATCGTCAACTGTTAAAAATCCTTCACGTATCAAAGCCTATCTAATTTTTTTTTTATGCATACATTCGTCGAATTCGGGCCATTCCCGTTAGCCTGCTTTCCTTAAGCCCTCAAACACAAGGACTATCTTTTAAGTTTTTATAAAAACTAGAAAAGAAAAACATTTTTGGAATAAACTGTTTCGTTGATTTTAAAAATATTCACATTTTTTATTTATGCTTTCAAACCAATTCTCGAAATATTTCTTTCCACTCTGAAGTTTGTATCTCAAAAACATGAGTTTTAAAGGTTTCTTTAGGCGATAAAAATCGTTATCCATGCATTTTTTGTTTGACATCCGGGAACTAAAAGAAGTCATTAGGCGATAAATCAGGTGAATACGGGCAATGAGACATTCATTTGACGTTTTTTTTTTCCCTTCAAATAATCGATTGTTTGATGTGCTGTGTGAGAGCTGGCATTGTCATGATGAATGATGCGACGTTTTCGGTTGTTTTTTCTGATTTTGTTCATTGCTTCTGATAAACATTTTTGTATACCATTTAAAATTAACTTTTATTCGATCCCCTAAAGGAATGGTTGCGACATGTCTAATTCAATCGAAGAAACAAACGATCATTTACTTGGAAGTGTTTCGTGAACGAACAACTTTTGTAGGATTCAATGTATCTTGGAACACCCAAACAGTAAATTGTTGCTTAGTTTGCGGTTGATGCGAATATATCCTGGTGTCGTCGCCTGCTCGATATTGAACGAGTACGAATTTTGCAATTCCTTGGCGGACATTTTTGAGCATTTCATTTCACCAATTAACATGAACTTTTTGTTTTTGAACTTCGGTCAAATTATGAACAGATCTTTTTCACAGTTAAATTTTCATGCAAAATCGAATGTACTGCAGTCTTCGGTAAGCATAAGAATACCTCGATCTCACTGTAAGCCACATACCGATCTTCTTCATCATGTACTTATCGCATAGCGTCGATTTTTTTTGGAATGACAACCGATTTTGGTTGATCTTCACGAAATTCATCACTGACGAACGCACGACCACCACGAAATTCTGTAAACCATTATAAACAGTCTTTTCTGGTGGTGCTTCATTACCCAAAGTTGAACAAAGCGATTCTATACATTGATGCTGAGTTTGGCCTTTACTAAACTCTTAAAAATCATCCATCAAAAACCTTCACGTGAAATTTTCTCTTTTTACAAAATTGCTTTGTTTTAACGCTCGCTATAAACAAATCCTCGGTCCATTTCTAAGCTGCAACTGCTTTCACACTAGCAAGTGTCAATTGTTGCAAAAATATTAATGACATATCTCAATAACACCACCTTGTGGTATTTGTAACAACTTAAAAGGTGGTCCTCGTATCATAAAATTCAATTTAGATGTATGATTGCGAATTCTTAGGCAGTAAATAAGGACGTTGTTTGGCTGCACTAGTAAAAGAAGTTCTTGTAAGTTGGAAAAAAAAAACACACACAAATCTTCTCTTTAATGTGCCGTTGTGTTAACTCCTTCTCACTGCAGGAGGCAGAGAGAATGCTTAGGAAGCAATCACGAGGACAAAAGCAATTACAAAATCTGCATGTGACCCATTACAAACCCTCTCTCTCTCTCTCTCTCTCTCTCTCTCTCTCTTGTGTTTCGCCATGTTGCGTGCTAGACTCGAGCAACGTTCTCCCCGGTACAACTCCATTTGTTTCATGAATTTTAATCGTCATGCATGTCACTCCAGGAAATCCAAAGAGTAGTTAGAACCACCTACATTCAACACTACCATGAACATGTTCGTGACTAATGCTAAATATGCTGTATGCATAAGCATTCTCCGTTCACTGTGCTTCAGCACTAATGTTTGAGAAACTGCAGTCATAAAATAAATAATAAAAATATAGAAGCGTTGAGGAAATGGAAATATGGTTTAAAATATTTATAAGGAACTATTCAGATATTACAGGGCTGTGTACCACCATGGGTACGCGCCAGGACCATCCTCCATGACTGAGTTCTTTTCCAGGTATTGTGGGGTACTATATGTTTGTATGAGGCACCTGAGACTATTGGCATTTTGACAGCGTTAGTTCAGTGGCGATATAATCGATGTTTACAATAACGAAACAGCAATTGCAAGATGGCGGCGCCTCTGAGTGAGTGAACAGCCCTTGAGCAAACGCTCCGTTCTGCGATTTTTTTAGCAAAAGATATGGAGTCAAAGAATATTCAGAAAGAAATGCTTCCCAAATACAATGAGAATGCCTGTCACGTCAAGCTGTTTACAATTTAGTGCAGAAGAGCTCTGAAGGGCGGACATGTATCGTAGACGAACACCACAGAGGGGAACTTGCAACGAGTTGAACACTTAAAAGGAGCAGACAAAAGGGCCGCTGCTATTGATTGTTCACATGCATGTCCTATCTCATAATGAATGACAGGTTAGGTTTTCACAAAGTCTGTGCGCAATAGGTGCCGCGCATGCTGGCCCCACAGCACAAATTGCAAAGAATGGGTCTGGTATTACAGCATCTCAACCAATACCACGATAAAGAACACGAAATACTAGGCCGAATTATCACAGATGATGAGTCTTGGGGTTTACTATTACCAGCCCGAGACAAAAGACATACCTGCGTCGTCTGCGAAACTAAAGTGACATCCTCCGCTGGGAAAGTGATGCTCACGATATTATAGAATCACGAAGGCATGTTGTTCACCACATTCCAGCCTCAAGGACAAACTGTAAAATCGTCAGGAAAAGGCCTATCAACGGAAGCGACCAGGACTTTCATCAAAGACCTATTGCTTTTACATGACAACGCACGTCCTCATACTGCCAACAAGACAAATGAGACGCTGCGAAATTTCAGGTGGGAAGTCCTGGAGCATTCTCCTATTGTCCCGACCTTGCATTTGTTCGGCTCTCTTAAACATCGTCTTTCGAGTGAACATTTCCCCGACGATGAAGCTTAGAAACGGAGGTAACTGCAAGGTTTCGAGAATTTCATGCTGCTGGATTTCAGGAGGTTATGAAACAATAGGAAAAGTAACTAAGTACACTAAATTATGTTGAGAAATAAAAGTATTTTTCAAATTAGTACTCTTACTTTTTGAGCTCTGTGTCCATTTATGGCTTACTTATTGACTTACCTTCCTAGATTCAGATAGAAGAGATTCGCGGTTGTGGTTGGACAGTGTACGGTATTTAAGGTGAAAAAGCTACAGTACGGCAAAAATATCCTGATTCGAGTGCCAACCATAGTCTCAAATGTTTTTATAACTAACTCTGATTTCAAATACTTGACTAACTCACGACTTGTGTGAAAAAATTACATGTAATATTTCCCATTACGTTCAAATTTGTAAGGATTGAGCAATAGCTCGTGTTAATTCTACTTGCAAATAGTAGTGGCAAAATAGATAGCTATCGCATTTGCATTTGTTAAGAAGTAGAAAAAAATTCGTATTTAAACCAAATTCTTTTTAAAGAAATCACATAGGCAAGCAAACTGCAAATGATGTGGTTTTTTACTCCGGAGAGATGAAAATTAGCAAACCGACGCTCATTTCGGAACTTGAATAGCAAGTAGTTTTAAGAGAGAATTAAACAGCGAAATGATAAAGAAAGACTGGGTTTACTTGTTCAGAAAAACCAGCTCTGTAACTCTGTTTTACTCATATTTAAAATTCTATCTCTAGAGAGCTAAAGCTTTAATTACAGCTACCTACGGATCAGTAATAATGCCTTATTAAAATATAAAGTTAAAATGAAGAAGATTTTAGGGGAAAGAGCAGCCATCCATTCGTAGATTTATAGAAAGAGCATAAAATCGAAGAGTGGAACATATTTTTCTCAGGATCCAAAACTTTCAATTAATTTTTTTTTGTTCAATGATTTTGTTGGCTGGAAAAATCTCGCAGAATCTAAACCAAAATATTACCACCATTAATTTATTATTAGAGTCCACAGATGGCAGTAGCTAAATGGTAATTTAAATCTCAATTTTTAATTTTAAGTTAATCCACTAAGATATTTTTTTTTTTCTTCCATACGTTTGTCTTTAACAGCAATGCATGTATTTAGCACATCGATTGACCGAATGTTTTCTATCATTCTTTGTAAATCAAAACGAACTATAGAGACATTATTTTCTAAAATTCAAAACAGTGATAAAAGTCCTGATTTCATTCAACATAACACTGATAAAAAACCCTCCAATGACAAAAGTAAAACACCAACCGAATCTTCCCTCTCTAGAGTATTACAAAATAATCACGATGCCTTCCTTAATGGAGTGCTGAAGAATGCTTCGTTACTTGAGTTGTGCTCCGACGCCTCAAGTTATTCGAATCCCTTCCATACAGACGTCAACGGAGTAAATTATACAGCGTATTTGTTGCTGTTGACTTTAAAATAGCCTATGACGATGTTCACAGAGATACTCTGTGGTTAAAACTGTGTCAGAAAGGTGTCTCCAACAAAATGCACATATACAGTGATGTGAAATTCAATGTTAGGATAGACCAAAGTGAGTCATTCAAGAACTATACAAACGGTTCTCGTAAAACCCCTGTATTCAATCACATGAATTAAAAAGTAAAGTTGGTTCTGGTGGTGTAGTGGTAACAATACTTGCCTCCTAAACCCAAACATCCATGGGTGGCCGAGGTCGTTAAGGCGCGGACTCGTGAGCGGGAGGTCTGGGTATCGAATCCCGCCAGGACCGTCCTCCCTGACTGGGTTTTTTTTTCAGGTTTTCCTCAGTCCTTATAACTGGCAAATGCCGCGGAGGTACCCTAAACTTAGGCCTGGAACATTACCTTCCTTAAAAAAAACCCTTTCCCAATATTTCATTTCATTTCATGTATCGCCAGTGTTCACCGCCCGTGGTGCCTCAGTAGTAAAAACGGGCGTTAAACACCATTAAAAACCAAATTCCTAAACCCAAGATCGCGGGTTCGATCCCGGCCAGATTAATGGATTTTTTTCGGACGTTAAAACCCTAAGTATAGCTTCCTTCGGAAGTGAAGTATAGCCGTTGGTCCCGTGTCGTACATCTACGGCACGATAAACAACCTCAAGCCTGAAAGAAGAGGCCTCTGAGCAAAATTTGTCGGTCATTTCGCGCCCTGAATTGAATGGGTCGCTGATGACCTGAGATGTTAAAGAGCGTCCATAAATAAACCAAATAAAAAAAGAAATGAATTAAATCAAAACTTGGATGCATTGTTTTATAAATAGCAATGGGGTTCAGTGCTTTCTTTTTACAAATAAATTAATTTGTGTAAATGACAGAGAAACATTTAGATAAAGGTTTTGCTGTCTATTTAAGAAAGCTCCAAAATATCTCGAATATCTCTGGAAAAGAAACGTTATTCTATGCTGACCTGATCACTTTGGCTTTGTGTGTTAACCCGTGCGCATACAGAACATAAAACTTATTTCCTTGTACAAAAGTGGACATTAAGGTAAAAGGAAAGGCCGTAACAGTTTCGGACAGTTGGATTTAGTGCCATCACATAAAAGAAAACGATAGCACACTCACGCTTTGACGGCTTCGTAACGAATGATAAGAGCGAAATAACGAACTGCTTGCAAGGGCGTTGTCGCCAAAGACTACGGTCGCCACGCCCCAAAGGCTAATTTGGGGGCGTTTGAACTCGTTTTCCTCGAATTTCTGCGTGTTCTTACACCTACCTTGGAATTCTGTAAGAAGTCCCCAAATTCTCTCCCCGAAGATTTGTAGACGCTCTTTTCTATGTCTAACGAATCACAAGTTGGGGTATGTTACTTTCAAAATGTTGTACATGCACAAAACTGGGTCAAGAAGTGTAATTTGTATAACATCATGCTCAGTGTTTATACCTTAGTGACAATCCTTTTAGACACAAGAAACAATGACGAAGAAAGAAATTAATAGAGGATGAGTAAACAGGGAGGTTCTATCCCGCTAGGGTTCAGTTGTTTTTTTTTTTTTTTTTTTTTTTTTTTTTTGAATTGTGTTTAATGCCCGTTTTTACTACTGAGGCACCACAGGCGGTGAACACTGGTAATACATGTCGGTCTTGGTGGTGTAGTGGTTACCATACTTTCCTCCTACACCCAAGAATGCGGGTTCAAACCCTGCCAGAACCGATGGATTTTTCGGGCGTAAAATTCCTAAGTATGGCCTCCTTCGGAAGGGAAGTAAAGCCGTGGGTCCCGTGTCGTACATTTACGGCACGAAAAAGAACTTCAAGCCTGAAAGAAGAGACCTCTTAGCAAAATGTGTCGGCCGTTTCACGCCCTGAGTTGAATGGGACGCTGATGACCTGAGATGTTAAAGAGCATCCATAAATAAATAAATCAAACTGATGATACATGAGATGAAATGATATATAGGGAAAGGATTAAATTTTTTAAGGAAGGAAACGTTCCAGGCCTAAATTTAGGGTACCTCATTTGCCAGTTATAAGGACTGAGAAAAAAAACTCAGTCAGGGAGGACGGTCCTGGAGGGATTCGAACCCCAGACCTCCCGCTCACGACTCCGCTCCTTAACGACTTCGGATATCCGTGGCGGTCCAGTTGGTTTACAGCAATAGATCAAAGTTCAAGTTGATTAATTAAGTGCCAGTTGTTACCTGGAGATTTGACAGTGCGACACTGAACATGTGTTAGAAGGAGCTCTTTAATTGCTTGTGGGGCATAATGCATAACACGAAAGCTGGCGTTCCGCAGGCCGTGGGTTCAAATTTCTTGTTATGCTCTTAATTTTTTTAATAACAAGTGTTGTGATAGTTGTTTGTTTTTTATTGAATAGTGTTTAACGTCCGTGTTTACTGCTGAGGCACCATAGGCGATATATATGAGATGAAATTATAAACTGAGAAAGGCCTAAGTTTACGGTGCCTCCCTGGCCGATATTTGCAATTTATAGGACTGAGGAAAACCTGGAAAAGACTTCAATAAGGGAGGATGGTCCTGGTAGGAATCAAACCCCAGACCTCCTGCTCACGAGTCCGCGCCTTATCGACCTCGGCCACCGGTGGCGATATGTTGCGATGCGTATATTAAAGAATTATGAGTGAAATTTATTTAATCCTTTCAAGTTTTATTCATTTTCTCAACAATGAATGTATTATTGAAATAAAATTGCTAATAAACTTACTGCTAACATGATGCTTAATACTTAATTTACCTAACATGTATTCAATTAGTTACATATTAATTATAACAATTATAACAAAAAATTATAATTAATATTATTAACAAAAATAAAACTTACAAATAAATAAATACTAACCATTAAGTTCTTATTATATTCTCCTACATTGTTTTCATTGACGATCCAATAAGATAATCTCACAATTGATAATCATAATCATATTATATTATAATCATATTATATCATATTATCATATTATCAATAAAACAAAAAAAAGTTTAAATACAAAAAATTCCACTCGGTTCTGATTGGTAAGTACAATAACAACTGTAAAGATTGTAAATATATGAAATGGTATGTTAAGATTTAAGTGTATTAATTGAAACATCAACTTAAAACGTAGGGACTTAGAAAACCACCAAAAAGGTGATGAACGAAACTCAAAATCGAAAACAAATGACTACCTCTTACTCAAAATCTAATGTCATAACCACAGCGCCAGTGTGACACATTCTGAAACTTTCCTTCGTTATCGTGTGTTATGCTTTCGAGGGACATCTTCATTAGGCGCTTTAGAAACTTGTAGCCATAGCTTCGAAATTTGAGCAGACAGGCCATACGTTTTGTATCTCAAATTAAGGCCCCTGTGTAAGGCCCTCCATACTCTGAAGTTATTTCGGTGTAGTTCATTGACATACTGTATATATGTAATTAGCGCCAGCTGACCGCAAGACAGGTTTATCTCTACTGAAACTTAGTGAAAGTCTGAGGTGAATTAAATGTATAGGGCGGCATTCTTTATTTCATCATCTAAGCCCAAGAGACATCAGTCGCCTCTCTTTAATTCGGTGAATCCAGGGCAAATATCTACTCTAGCCTTTCCTGATATTTCGGATTCGAATAACTTTTTATCAGTGCCTAAGAATAGTAAACCACCGATCAGAATTTTGGAATTAAACCAAGGAAGCGGGAGAACTCCGAGAAAAATCGAAAACTCTGATATATTGCGTTATAAATAACACAATTTCGCCTTCAATGGAAACTTCGATATTCTGTTTACATTTGGTGTGAGTCTCTAACAGACGTGAAAAATACTGGGAGAGGCTCGAAAATTCTGTTCGGCATTTTGCCGAGTGTAAAAGCTTTGTTGAGAAACATCTCTAAATATCACGCTGATATTTCGACGCCTCATAAATTAGGAAGCATGTGCTTTGTATCTTTCTAGATCTCCTTCTTTGGGCTTGGCTCTTATTGCATCCATTTTTAATGTTATTACGAAGATGTGGGCACACGTAACGCCTAACCTTTGCTTGCATCAGCCTTGAACCGCGCGTGTCGTTTCGTGATCGCATGTTTCAGACATTGTCTAGGTCAGAGGATAGCCTCTCCTGGCTGCAAGGACCCCCTACTGACCTCTTTATTGCCTCTCGTAACGAATTCCATGACTCTCGCATCCCACTTGTGGGAACTTTATTGGGATTTTCTAAACTGAGAAGGACTTTGACATTTTGACGAAATCCTTGGATGAGATCGAAAGTTTTTACGGTCGGCATATCAGTATTAAATTTATTCCTATTTCGAATCTTATATGACTAGGTTTTTAGAAGAAAGAAAACTTCTTATAAAATACATTTTAAGTCAACATTACACTAATAAAAAGTGGAAAAATTAAGTAATATTAAAAATGTACTGGCATGAGGTCGTTTGGCAACAAGTGTAGTTTATTGTTAAGTTACTTTCTAAAAAAAACACAAAATAACAAAACATTTTTGTTCACATGATAATAAATTTTAGGCATTAAAATAGGAAATCGACAGCCTAAAAAGACATTAAAACTTAAAAATAGGCAGTATAGTAGGCAGTATAAGTGTTAATTTTTAGGCAAAATAACTAAAGGAGATAATGTATATACCGTACCAAAGAAGACTGAGTGCACAGCTATAAGAAAAAAATAAAATACAGGGTGCGGCAGAAACAATAACCCATTTTAAATCGTGCGCTGTTGTTGATCACGGCTTCTTAGAGAGATAATGTTTTCACCTTTGAGTAGTGCAGTTCAAAACATTTTCTCTACGCCATATTACATGATCTTGGCCGCTCGTCCCGCTGCACAGTACTACTTAACAGTCAATATGGAATGCAGATCGAATGAAGAGCGTGCGTTTTCAATTGAAACGTTTTTCAAATGTGGTGATTGAGTCGTAAGAACGCAGATTTTGTTTCGGCAACAAACAAAAAGGTCACCTACGGTTCGCATCCTTAAACATGACAACAGTAAGAGCTACTTTAGAGCAAAGTCCAACGCGATCAGTTCGTCGGCATTCATCCAACGCACACTACTGTCCGATAAGTTAAGCGCTTGTGAATGTCGACGAAATGATCGCGTTAAAGTTTGCTCTAAAGCAGCTGTTACTCTTGCCATGTTTATGGAGTGCGAACCGTAGGTGACCTACCAGGTGGCTTCTTGTTTCCAGCAGTGTTATCATGAACTGCCTGACCCATCTCGTAATCGCCTTCCTTTACGGAGCTTGTCCATTCCGACCGATGTCGAAATGTTGCCGAAACAAAAGTTGCATTCTTACGACACAATTGCTTCATTTGAAAAACGTTTCAATTGCAAACGTACCATGTTCATTCGACCTGCACTCTATACTGACTGTCAAGAAGTACTGTGCAGTGGAGCGAGCGGTCAAGGTCATGTAATATGACGTACAGAAAATGCTTTGAACTGCGCTGCGCAATGGTACAAACATCAACTCTCTAAAAAGCCGTGACCAACAATAGCACGCGATTTAACACGGATCATTATTTCTGCCGCACTCTTTATTAGAACAAGCTAATTATTTTAAATATTTGGATTATGGTATGACATTATCATAAGTCTCAAGATGTAGAAATTAAACTTAACATATGTAGAGATTTGTGTTTAATGATTTTGCATACATTAAGGAAACAATTAAACAAAAATCAGCTATAAAAGTATCAGCATTACTATTATTATTATTATTATTATTTTTATTATTATTATTATTATTATTATTATTATTATTATTATTATTATTATTACTCATGTTCTATAGAAGTTAAAGTTGGAAAACAACAACAATAACAAATGATATCGGCAGAGTTAAATTTGCTACAAGAAATGGCCGCTTAAGTACGATCTCGCCGCATCTGTAGACGTTGAAAGGAGGTTTTCAATGTACAAGACCGTCTGGCCGGCAATCGGTGTTCCTTTTGAAGCCTGCACATCGTATATATAGACAAATGTATACTATGTTTTTAAGGAACGATACCATTATCTTATAAAGAAAACATTCATTTTCCCAGATATTTTCATCTAGATTCACATTGTGTTTTAATAATGGCAATTTAGATATATACAGTTATTTAATTAATTTTTCCTGTAAAATAATGTAAAAATACAAGGATTTAAATGTTCATTCTTCGTAGCATTAGAAGGACTTCCACCGTCTGGGAATTACACATCGATGCCGGGGTCAGTCTCCTGTTGGAAAGCTATTTGCCATGGACGCATATAGAGGAGGCTGCCTGAATTGTTCAATCCTATGTTAGGACCGCCTCGTTGACATCACAAACACAAAAGACCCAGATACATACAGATAAATGGAATGAAGATGAAAACTATTAAATGAAAGATGAATCCGCGGTAGAGTAATATTAAACCTATATTTGTCATTTCTTAAAATAGACTCGGGAAAGTCTCGGAATCTTCAGTCAGGTTAGTTGGCCGCAGGATTTGAATCTAGACCCTTCCGAATACGAGTCCTAATCCAATCAGCTTTATGAAATATTAATTAATAATCACTGGCCATTTTATTAAGTTTATTTTATTATTAAATTATAAACATTTCCATTTTAATACAAAATGGTGGTATTTGTAAATTGTTTCACTTGAATGTACACCGTAAATTTTGTGAACAACATATGTATTATCCCAGTGAGTGGTCTAGGACCCAAGGCTCGCCGGTGAGAGGGTTTTTAAACCGTTACGATACGTTAATGAATTCCATACTTGAAAAAAAGAGATCCAGGACTAAATTATCAACCGTTTCACGTTCAGATACTACCTTAGTTCCATACCAGAAGGCGTTGGAGGCTATGGGCTTACCACCTGTCACTCTGCTCTCTGTAAGAAAACAAGTGTAACTAAATTCTCCTTGGTAATGGAAACCTACTTAGGAGGCGCGCATGTTTCAGGACGGAACAACGGGTACTATAGATAGATAGGTAGGCGTTTTAGTTCAATTACATGGGATATTTTGTGAAGTTTTTTTAATATATTTAATAGGGATTTTGCTGTCATTTTATAGGTTAATTAACAAAACAATTTGTCATCAATTATTCTGTCCGGATTATGAGATGCTAAACGTATGCTAATGACTGTCTATTATCACAAAGACTACACTTGTTCCCACACAGAATTGTTGTCCTATTCGTATTGTTCACCTGATTTGGCTCCATCAGACTGCTAACTATTCCCACAGCAGAAACAACGTTCACAAAAATTCAAGTTTTTCAGCAGACCTAGAATAGATATTGAGAAGCATTTTGCAGACATGAAGGAATATGAATTTGGTGATGATATCAAGACTTAGAAACATTGTTGGATAAAGTGTAATAGTGTTAAGAGATACTTTGCTCAAACATAACACTTTCTGCCACTTTTTTTCGAAAACTTTTCAAACTTCCTCCCACAGAAGTTACATCTGATATATGCTTTTGAGTTAATTACAGAAAGTCTGCTTTGACTGATGGCGATTTATATCCGAGAGCACCATAAATTGTTACCTTTAAATCTTTCGGATAGTATATAACTGTCCATATTTATTGTGATAATAAAGACACGCAACACATTAAACTATCGCAGTGACACAGAGGTCTCATGACGTTTGAACAACAATAGCATCTTGTCAGGATGAAACACTGTGAGGCAGTAAAGTGAGTTTTATTGATAATATCATAAACCGCAGTTATTATGACCTGTTTTATATGCTACTAGTGATGGTTAAATGAAAGAAAAATTTAGTCAATATTTCTTAGTTTATGAGTTATCAATGCTACACAGAGACCTTAAAAATAATAGTAAAAAACGAGACAAGCTTAATCTTTGTGAGGTGTTTATATAGTACAATTATTTATATAGCCTATTTCTATGTGTTTTAATTCCTGAAATACATTTTTAGGTGTTTTCAATGCTCTGAGTTACGGCATTTTTCCCTGTATTCAAAAGTATTGTTTTATTATTTATCTATAGTATTGAAATAATTGTTTTACTTAGTTTTAATATACATTTTTTAGGAATATAAAATAGAGCGTGAATACAACAAAGTTGGTGAAACATTTCATTCAGCTTTATTTTCCAAACAAAACATTTAAATGTGCTGAAATTTCCTAACAGGATAGTTAAACTCACCAAATTTTGATACTTAATGTCCTATAACGCCAGCTACCATTTAATTCCGCTGGCGGCCACCGAAGTGCCATGGCAATAATTCAGAACAACTTACTACATAACACAAAATGAGAAAATATTTTGCGTTCTTCATTTCGCTCGTTATGAGTCTATTGTAAGCGTGCCAAATGTCAAAAGGATCCACAGCATAATGAAATGGTACAGGAAATTTCAAGAGAATAGTTGTTTATATTACGGCAAGCGTTCTAGGGGACTTGGCATATCAAGAAGGTCAAAGAAGTTAAGGAGGGTAATGCCATAACTGGTGACTGACAGCAGGGACTTCCTTCTACAGCTAGATGACGCTCTACCTCATTTCCATAATGCAGTTCGTATCTGAAAGAGAAATTGCCGCAGCGTTGGATTGGCCGAGTGTCGGACAGCGGTCAGTCATTCACACTCTGGTCATCCGACTTGACTCCATGTGACTTCTTCTTGTGGGGTTATGTGAAAGACAGGGTCTACATATCACCCATGCCTCAAGACCTCCAGGTTCTGTGACATCGTATCACAGCTGCCATCACCAGAGTAACTCCTGATAAGCTCGATTAAATTTGGGATAAACTTGATTATAGGCGTCAAGTGACTAAAGGAGGTCATATTGAACATTTGTAAGCTTAGGTATAAAATTTGGTTAATTTGTTTTGTTTACGGACGCTCTTAAACATCTCAAGCCATCAGCGTCCCATTCAATTCAGGGCGTGAAACAGCCAATAATTTTGCTCAGAGGCTTCTTCTTTCAGGCTTGAGGTTCTTTTTCGTGCCATAAATGTACGACACGGGACCCACGACTTTACTTCCCTTCCGAAGGAAACCATACTTAGGATTTTTACGCCCGAAAATTCCATCGATCCTGGACCCACGATCTTGGGTTTAGGAGGCAAGTATGGTTACCACTACACCACTAGGACCGATATAAAATTTGGTGAGTTTATTTTTCGTGTTGTGAGATTTCAGTACATTTGAATGTTTATAATTATGCCATGTCACTCATTCCGCAGCCCTAATTTATCCAGAGAATTTAACATTTCTTCATTTGATACTTGTTCTTCCATTATGTTATCTTGTAAGCTTTGCAAAGCACTTTATACTGGTTTAACTTCTGCTGTTGTTTTGCTACGTATGAACAATCATAAACGATCTGTTAAAACCAAGTCTCCCTTGCCGGTTGCCTAACATGCCTTATCTCACTGTAAGGATTGTGATGATGCTTTTAATCTAACACTTATTGATGCATTACCTACACATAGCTCTGAAAGTTTGCTCAGAGATAGAGAGATGGCAGCTATATTTTTACATAAAGCGCGTATATCACGGTTTGCTTGTTTAATCTCTTTCCTTGCATTATGTTCAATATTAGTTTTACTACCTTCATCTGTCTCATGATTTTGTATATATAGCAATTAGACATTATTAATAATGGTATGTAGAATAAACCAGTCAGCTGCTATAAGACTGCTATAATATATACGCATCTGCTTTCATAAAACAAAACTAAAGGAGTCTCCAATATTCAACAAGGCTGAGTTTTAATATAACGAAACCGGATATAATTAAATATGATAAAAGCATCAAAAGTGATAAAGCAGATTTTTATTATTTTTAAATCTTCTAATAGCTACGTGACCTTAATCGTACTAGCGCCACCCCACAATCAGATTGATAACAGAAACAGATTATGCAGATGAAGATTTCTTGCTCGTTTATTTTTCACGGAGATATGACGCTTTATATGAATTGCAAATGACAGAACGCTTCTGAAAAGGAGAATGAGACAGTCGGTTCCCCCCCCCCCCCTCCCTTTGAATGATGGGATGAATTCGCTGATTCAATCTTCCGCGAAGAGAAGACATTATAGTATTTTATTTGCCTTGTTGAGTGTTACCGTGCTTGGTACGGAATAACGGAAGATATTCAGGGCTGTCCTAGACCCCAGAAATAACGTAACTGTTTATTCGAAGAGTTGCTTGAACATAAACAATACAAGGTCCTCTACCAGAGTTCGTACGTTAGGCAAATGTCTTTTCCATCTGGATGGATATACTTAAGAGTTAGATAGAAATGAAGCTTTTCAGTACATTTGGGATCCTTAGTGCCAGATTTTATTTACCTTTTTTTTAATCTATTTTGACTTGTTACTTATTTTAAGGTTAAAAACTTCTTTGCTTGTTTTTTGTATCGTTATGGATTTTTTCTGCGGTTATTTACACATTTTAAAAAGTATATAAAGAATTTCAATATATCAAGTGAAAAAGGTGATAAAATTAAATGGCATATGCACCTCATAAAAATATCTATAAAGAATATTTATATGTTTATTTCTTTTCAAGCAGTTAAAAACGTTCTACTCAACCCATTCACTTAAGCTTTTTAAATAGTAGAACCTTCATTAGTGAGAACGAACGGGCATTCGAATACCAGGAAAAAGAGAGATGAGGGAGGTACTGTAGTTTTGAATAGTCCTGGCGAATGACCTTGTTTTGATCTGCGCAAGATAATTATAGAGAATTAGTGATGGGGATAACTTCTCAGCTGCATAAATGTAATATACAATTGCAAGCGAGATAGATGAGAGCAGTACTGCTGTGCCATAAACCGTTTACAATGTGTTAAGTACGGAAGTATGAGAGATACTAATGTGGTTCCCCTATAAATACAACCAGAAAATTAACTCGACCAGAAACCATAACGATTTAACTTTGTCTTGATTAACATTTCCATGATATGAGTCCTTCCGAAATAGTTTGTTCTAAATATGTTGAAATTACTTCAGTGGAAATAGAAAGTTCTTTATCCATGTTGAAAAATGTTCTCTCTGGCAAGTGGCTGGCAGTTGATACCTTTTAAAAACATCTTGTTATTGCTGGTAACCAATAAAAGTAAGCTTAAGTATTTTAATTGTGTGATAAAGACATTATAAAGTATCTTAAATATAGATATTTTCATTAATAATGAGTGATATCATTACTATTAATTAATGCCCATTTTCGGTATTTTAAGTGCTTTTTGCCTGCCTATTTTAACGAAAATAAATGCCTGAACTTCCGGGCTCTGATCATAACATTCTACACAACATTATATGTGACATATAATGAATTAGTTTCTCAAAAATTCAACATTTTAGTTATAAAATTTAATTTTATGTCTAAATAACAAACTATACATTTTGGAAAAAATTAGACAAATACTGAAAACCTAAAAAATGACTTCCTGAGGAAACATACTATAGTATAAATACAAAATATTATCTTATTAATCGTATACTGTAGTTAAATTGAACTATCCTGAAACTTTAAAATATTTTAAAGTTGAATGAAAATGAGCAAAAAACTCACTCGACACAAGATTCTGGCATTTGAACGTAACTAAACATGGTCTACTGTCCAAAAAAATATTGGAATCTATTTGTAGAAATCACAAACAAAAACACCCCCAAAATGACCTGCACATTCTTAGTTACACCTGTCTACATAAGACACACTGGCCACTGTTCGCTTGTTTTATCATCAGAAGATCAACCATTGAAATACATGACTATGTAAACTCGAAAAACATTTTTTTTTTTACTTTAGGATAGTGTAAATATACGCAACAAGTTCAATCTTTTTTTTTTTTTTTTAGGGCAAAATGAGCTTTCTCCCTTATATTACAAATCTCGCAAAATATTGTGGTTAGAGGGATGTTAAAATACTTGGACGGCTTTAGGAATTCTGTACAGTGATTATTCCATTATTCACATTGTCTGTATCCTATGTTTGTCTAATATTTGCAATTTTCTTCTTTTTCGTTCTCGCAGAACTTACCTAAAACAAAACTAAGTCAATTAAAGTACTTGTATGTGTACAATTATGGAATTTGCAACACACCTGCCCTTACATTTGTTTAACCGACACGTAAACTCAAGCATGGAATCAACGATTTGTGAATGTCAAACCTTACTTAATACATTTCGCACAAAAATAATCAATTTCATAAGAATACAAAAAGAAAGTAGGTACTTATAATAGCGATAAAAATATACCTGAATATTAGATCCCAGGATTTTTTTTCTCTCTAACAAGGGCTTATACCTGAACTATAGGAAGGGTGCGGGAAACAGGTCACATTGATTTATGTAAGATATTCAGCAACAACATTTGTTATGTACGACCTTGCATTATCATGGTGCAGCATACAGCTTGTTGCATGAAAATGTGGCCTTGCAGGGTTTTCAGGACATCTCTGTAGCATTGCCCAGTTACAGTTGCGTGTCAGATACGAAGGGCTGATAAATCATTCCTTGAACATCGAAAATTGAGAGATCATAACTTTCCCAGCAGAAGCAACCACCTTGGTGTTTGGCTTTTCTGTTTGTTCTGAGGATCGAAATTGTGTAGTCAAGTTTCATCAGCAGTGGTTGCTTTTGAAAGAAACTCCGCGTCTTCATGTCATACTTATATTCAACTGCATGCGATCGTCCTCTTGTTCGGGATTAGCAGCCTTGGAATCTACCGTTGCCAAACACCTCTCATGTGCAACATATCAGCTGGGTAGCACACAGGGAAAGTTTCAGAATTTCTGAAAGTGTTCTTATGTTGTTTAACGATTCTCTCTAACAATGACAGCAGCTAGCAGTAGATGCCTAGTTCTTCACGAAATATATATATATATATATATATATATATATATATATCAAATACGATAATCAACATTATTCTGTTTTAAAACTGAATTTCTCCAGAAACAAATATCTAAAAGTTGTTTTTTAAAGAACATAGAATGTGTTAGTAGCAAAATATCATTTTTGAAAAAAATTGTCAATTATCACATTCTACAACCAAGCACATCAAATGTAACTTGCATGGATGCTCATACTATTTGAGTTACTGTCAGTCTTGTTAGAACAAAAAAGTAGCATATGTCTATTTAATTTAATTTCAGTTATCTTAAAGATTTTCTGATGAATATTACTTGCCTTATTATTGGATGTAGATATATTCAACTTAGGGTTCAATTTTTTTAACTTTATTCCATCACGGCATGTGGGTTTTCTTCCCCCCATGCTATGTCCATGCACTTTACGAGACGTGTAAAGGGTGATTTCATCTGAGAATGCGACAATATTGAGAAATCCATTGTCATCATCAATGTTCCGCTAGGGGTAGCCAAGGTCGTTAAGGCGCGGACTCGTGAGCGAGAGGTCTGGGGTTCGAATCGCGCCAGGACGATCCTCCTTGACTGAAGTTTTTTCTAGGTTTTCCTCAGTCCTCATAAACTGCAAATGCCGGGGAGACACACTAAACTTAGGCCTGGAACCTTTCCTTCCTTAAAAAAACCCTTTGTTATTTCATCTTATCTATCATCCACTGCCTGTGGTGCCTCAGTAGTAAAAAGCGGCGTTAAACACCATTCAAAAAAATCATCAATGTGAGATTTAATTGGTGAACTCGGCCCGTCTGGGTTTATCATTTGGCTGCTACTTCTGCACAATTTGGATTTTGTTATCCTCTAAGTCGCAATATTTTATGTACAATATCGTTAACAGTGGATTTTGGAATACCCAGATCTGAACAGGCACGTCGAATTGATTTCTGCGGCTGCACTGAAATACTTATCAAACATCTTCAACTTTAGCTGCAGACCTCTTATTTCCTAACACAGAATCTGTTTCTAACAGCTGATTATGCCATTTCACAATGATATGACCTTCTGGAGCATTTGCACTATATTTTTACCTGAATCTTCTTTGCACTGCAATTGGAAACTTTAATTCCACTAACCAATAACAGCATTTCACTTTCTGCTGAACTGTTAATTCTGCTATTTTAATTCCATGTGTTGTCATACCACACGCAGGCGCAATAGCGCAATAATTGTAAGTGTTACAAAACTTTTAGAGTTTCTACACAAAGCAATATGAAAATGTTATTTATAACTTAACTGAGTGAGGAGATATACACATTCCTTATTTATAGTGATTCTAACGGACACGCCGTATTATGGGATACATAAAAAAGGAACCTAATAAATAAATTTTTAATCAGTTATTAAGAGGTCTGGCAACTGAAAATAATTTTAAAAACACGCTTTTGGCAATTAAAATGGATTACTGGAAACGTTGAGTTGGATTCTCATCAAGGGATAGAAGCAGATATGGTACAATAAGATAACAAATGGGAATACAAATAACTTTATGTAGGATATTTCTACAAAGCAACTGATGTGATCTGGATATCTAATGAAAAATGAATGCAGAATGACATATGAAAGGATTGCATCAAGGAGACTGAAAAAAGGAAGATCACAGATAACATGGAAGAAGGATATCTAGGAAGCTTTGGAAAGGAGGCTCTTTAAAGAAGAGCTATGAACTGGACAGAGCAGAAAACTCTTCTGCAGCTCATTTATATACCTAACCTAACCTAACCTAACCTAACTTAACCTAACTTAACCTAATCTAGTATTTGGCTCTCAGATGATGTTGATACATTGCTAAACGACTGACTAAATAATAATAATAATAATAATAATAATAATAATAATAATAATAATAATAATAACTTCTGGATATTGACGTCGCTAGAAGTGGTCAGTATTAATTGAATATTTAACTTTCTCTGTGATATATGAATTATTATTATTATTACTTTGTTGATGTTGTCATCAGGTAACGAGATAATAAATAAATAAAGATCATCAAAATATAAGAAGTATATTTGCGACGCGTCGATATTAACTATCGTCTGGTCCTAGAGGAATTGAAAAGGGAAAGCCACTTTCACCTTAACTTTGAGGATCAGTAAAGTTTCCTTGCTCCAAAGAAAGAAAAAGAAGGGGGGAACTCTCGAATTTTTTCTCTCCCTTCTTTTACTTTCTCTCCGCTGTTGGTGCAACGTTAGTGGAAATAAATAAACATTATTTGGAGTAACATATAAGGCTACCAAGTGCAAAACTCACTTATCCAAAACTTAAAAAAAAAAAAAAAAAAAAAAAGTTAACCTTGGAATCAATATTTTCTGCATTTTTGCACTTACTGAAATTCTTAGTTTTATCAAAACTTATGTGACTCGCTTTCAAAGAGCCCAGTAATCTACTGTCAAATGTAATTAGGCAACATTATCAGCAAAACTCGCCATATTCAAAATTAAAAAATATTGCAAAATTATATGTTTGATAGTATTATTGTCGTTAACACTGCATTGAAATAATTTGTTTGTTTTGCAGTATACAGCCGTATGACAATGGAATCTTTTGTAATGAAAAAGATAAAAATAACTTGACAGAGAGAAAAGATAAAGGTACATGTGTCATATTAAAATAAAATAAGTTTAATATGCTATAACATTCTTAATGTTTAATATTTTAATATGATTAGCATTGGAAATCGGTATTTCAGTTTTTATCACCAGCTGGCCGTTTGTGTCTACGCCCTCCGGGGAGAAGAGATGCGTGAGGGAGACACCGGTTGCCAAGTTCCGGGGGGGGGGGGGCTGTAACAAAGTTTCCAGGTAGAACACGTCAATGGAGATGGCGGACCTCCATTCAAAGAGTTCGAGCCTGTCATAAGGTCCGCTTCCATGACAAATGACAGGCCAAGAAACTTTAATGAGCGTAAGCCACCATCACGCCGCACAACCCACCCCGCCCTGGCACTTTTGACTCTGTAACAGAATAAAATGAATGAAATGATATGAAATCGGAAGGGGGATGATTGAAAAAAAAATTAAATATTATAAAATACATTATGGGAAAATTCTTTAAATTTCCTATTTGTTTATTTATTGTCACTTTGACTACATTTGTCTTCTTGCGACGTCTGTAGATTGTGCAATAGTGTAAGTCGGTAGGGATGTATGAACTGAAATGAATTAATGATGGCGCAAATGAGTTCTGAGTCCTTGGTCGTTTACTCTTGTTATGCTCCATATTGGAGCTGCTTTCTTAGCGAAATCTTTGAGCATAGTTTGGTTATATAGGGAATACTTGTAAGAACATTTTGTTATACTAAATATTCGAAGGAAAGACAATGATATTTTGAAATGTTTATATCAGCTGCAATGAAAGGAATTAAATTAATATTTTATTCATTTACAATTTGAATTAAGAATCTAATATTAAGTATAATTTTGATATAATTAATATTTAATTCATTGGACAAATATTTATCTTGAAGTCAAAGATTTGTAATATTCAATTAAATTGTTATTTATTTTGTAATTATTAAATTATATAAACATTTAAATATGATATTTATTACTTGAAATTTGCTTTTATATTTGTATTTAAAATTATCCACTTCCTTCTCCATTAAACCGCCCGCCACGGGTGTCCGAGGTCGTTAAGGCGCGGACTCGTGAGCGGGAGGTAGGGTTCGAAACCCACCAGGACTGTCCTCCCTGACTGAGGTGTTTTCCAGGTTTTCCTCAGTCCTCATAAATGGCAAATGCCGGGAGGTATCCCAAACTTAGGTCTGGAACAATTCCTTCCTTAAAAATACATCCTTTCCCAATATATCATTTCATCTCATGTATCATGTGTCCATCGCCTGTGGTGCCTCAATAGTAAAAACGGCCGTTAAACACTATTCATTCATTCATTCATTCATTCCATTAAACCGCTTATCCATTTATATTCGTTGGAAAAACTATAATTTAAAACACACATAAAGATTTTACGATTTTTATTTTATTCATATTTATTGTGTTAGGAAAATTCTACTAAAATGTTGAACTGTATGAAATATTGCGCAGGATGGCTTCTAGACCTTTCGATCATTCTGCAGATAGCGAAAGAGCAATTGAAGTCATTAATATTTTGCAACTAATGACATTCAAATCTTTGTTTGATCTTTCCAAGAACGCTGTGCGATTTCCCTATAGAAGAAATTTTCTGCTATCAAGTATTTCTTTTTCCTTCGCTTACATTTTTATGACTGTTCGTGGAATATTTTGGACTGACTTAAACCAATCAGAAACTAATAATAATGTTCTTTCCTGGAACATATCCATTATTTCAGCTTTGGAAAGAAGCCTACATTTTCTTGTGAAAACATCAGTATTTGCATGCTTGCTACTTTGTAACATAAGTATAATAAAAACAGATTTCATTAATACAAATAATTTATCATATCTTCAAATTAATAGAAATAAAACAAAATATTTAAAGGGCAAAATGACTGTCAAAGATAATTTACACGTTCTATAAATCGCAGAAGTTTTGTTGCCTTTAAACAATTTAAGCATTTGTTTATGGATGAAATGTAGAACAAAAATAGGCATTCTAGGATATTATTATCACAGGGAAGTGTAGAAATAGCTGACCTAGAAACCACTAAAGAGCTCACATGCAGTTCTGGAAGTTAACATATGTGCTTAGAAGCCTTTTAATGCTGAACAGTGTTTGCAGTGTGTTTAATCCACGAGGTGGAGACGGCAAATTTTGTTCGTTTTCTTTGATTACACAAAAAAACATGTCTTTCATTAATTATTTAATTACGACATAGCCTTTTGTTTTCTTATTCAGTCTAGTTTTTAATCTAGAACTTTATTTACTTATTTATACTTAATACCCCAAGTTATGCTACAAAATGGCAAATAAATTACACTAATAAAATGCATTAAATTCGGAAAACAACTTGAAAAGCATAAAACAAACAATATTACGATATTTCAACTTTACTCAAAGGCTGGCCGTTTGTGTTTATGTCCCTAATGTGATCATCTTCGGGAGGGAAAAATGAGTTGATGGAGATACCGGGCGTTGAGGTACGGATGCTGTCTCTAACTTTGTTTGCAGATAGAACACCCCCTCCAATGAGTTGGAGAACGCCAGGGCCAGAAATCTTTCCAAAACGTAAACCACCGCCACACCCCCATCTTGCCCTGGCACTTTCGATCCTGTAACAGAATCAACAAAGAGCAATGATAAGGAGATGGAAATATTCGTGGAAAAAAAAGGTCCATCCTAGCATTTATCTATTTCACCAGGGAATCATGAAAACTCTTTCTGTCCCGGGACCTTCCGAACTCAAGTTTCAAGCGTAGTCGCCTAAGTCACCCTTCTCTTTAAATATTATGGCGTTTAGGGAAATGACAATGTGGGGAAAGATTAAGTTCGTTTAGAAGCAGAAATGATGGTGAGTCTTTCAAATGCATTAAAAAAAAAAAAATCTTTTTACACCAAATGAAAGCCAATAAAAACACCAAAATTCTTATTATATGCCGAACAGAGCAAAAAAGAAATTTAGCTCAGTCCGCAGACGCAAAAACACGACGCCACTGTATTAAATATACAAGAGAAACCTATTTCAACTATTTTGAAGTCGACGTTGGAGTAGAGACGTTCTGCAGAACAAGAAGCGAACTATCTGCTTCTGAGATATCTCTGTAATTTACGAAGAGTTTCTCCCACCGAGAGTCTAATCTCCGGGCGGATTGAAAACCTGGAGATGCCTCTCTTGCATTACCCCCCGTGGCATCATTGTATAAAACAAAGCTAGCGTGCTGCTCCTCGCTTCTTGCGGAATATTCCCGGCAGGATTTGAAAGCCAGGCGGGGCATTTACTCTGATTTGGCGACATCTGTTTCGAAATGGCAGCGGTTATGCTTTTAGTTGCAAACACCAACACCTTCTCCTCTTCCTTATGGAAGTGTAAGTTCGTAAACATTTTTTTTATTATTATTATTTAAATCAACTTTACAATGTATCAACATCATCTGACAGCCAGTTACAAAACCGCCACGGGTGACCGAGGTCGTTAAGGCGTGGACTCTGAGCGGGAGGTTTGGGGTTCGAATCCCGCCAGGACCGTCCTCCCTGACTGAGGTTTTTTCCAGGTTTTCCTCAGTCCTCATAAATGGCAAATGCCGGGGAAGTACCGTAAACTTAGGCCTGGAACGATTCCTTCCTTAAAAATAAATCCTTTTCCAATGTATCGTTTCCTCTCATGTATCATCAGTGTCCATCGCCTGTGGTGCCTCTGTAGCAAAAACGGGCGTTAAACACTATTCATTCATTCTTAAACCCGTATTTCCCTCTTCTCTGTTGGCATTACTGACAATCAGCATTCTTCTGTCGCATAGTTTATTGCAAATGCACAGTTATTACAATTTTGTAAGTCAAGTTTAGAGAAATTGTATTTAAATTCTAATTTTTTTCGTTAAATAGTCCTAATAAATATCACTCGAGGGTTTGAGCTTTCCATGTAAATTCACGAATGTATCGGCAATATCAGACCCTCCCGTGATATTACTTGTGACAATTTATTTTGTATTTTTCTAATTTTTGTCATAATTTTGAATGCATATATTTTTCGATCACTAATAACATGTTTAATTTTTCTCTAAAATGTGTCTAAAGCAAAATATATATTTTAACTAAAATATAAAAGTTATTAAACATTTTCTTGCCTAACTTGGAGCCTAACAAAAGTGGAAAAGAACACTATCAGCATTTGCCAACGTAATATTGAAGTGGAAAGTACTAGGGATATCCCTCGTGGATAAAATATCATCTGTGGAAAGATGTTGGAACTAAACGACGTGGCTCAACGTGAAACAGCCTGAAGTGGAAATGGGGCGGACATGTAAGGCTACCGAGCAGCAGATGGGGACATATAGGTACCACATTGGATTTACATATAGGTTGGAGAGGAAGAGGGAGACCGAGAACGACGTGGGCACACTCCTTTATGAAAACAGCCGGGACACACTGGACTAGCGTACCTGCAAGAACCTGCAGAAAGAACCGAAAACAATATCAAACTTATAACACAAAAACTTAATAGTCTCAGCACTTGAACCTTTTGTAAAACAAGAAACATTATAGACCTAACTACTTCATAGGGGCAATAGCTCATATGTACTAGCTCACTATATGAAATGGGCCCTCCCGCTTGCGGATGCTCTAGCCCTGGATAGGACATAAGTGGCTTCATTCATTATAGGTTCAATTATTACTAAGGTTAACCAATTTCCAAAAAGTGAAGTGAAACATTAGCATCTCTAGAATGATTACGCAACCTTGCATGTTCTATAGTTTTACACTCGGGAAGACTGCAACTGCACAGGCCCGGAAAATATGCCAGGTCTTGTAGAGAGTTTGTACACAAGATAAGATGAAAATCATATTTCCAACTTAACTCAGTGAGGATATTCTACCGGACACACTGTATTTATAGAAAATGAATATATAGTACGAAACATGACTTCAATACACTCTAGAACCATGCTTGTTTGTCTTCTTCTTCTCTTCTGTGACGCGTATTTCTTACTTCCATATCTCTAACAGCTCTTTCTGAAGCTCTCTATTTTTCTTGTTCATTTTTCGCAATACGTGCTTTGTGAAACTTGCAACATTTTTCATCAACCTACTAGACACGGCACATCTTTCAAAGCTCCTATCATATATATTGCTTTTTCAATAAAAACACCAAAATAAAGTGGTAGGGCAGTGATAAAAGCAATGTCCTTGCTTTGATTGATTTATTGGGTTTCTAGATTTTCCCGTGAACACGCTCATATACAAAAGTATTGTGTCGGAAGACAGAAAGTATAAAATATTAAAAGTCCACATAAAAGCGATACAGAAGCCGCGCCGCGTAAGTTTTCACCAATACCAATGTAATCATTTCTTCAAAATAAAGTAAAGTTCCTCAAAGAAGCTTAATCATTTTAAAAATCTTAATTTCATTATATGAGTTGTCAAACTACTGTGTTGTGTTTAACATACTTTGAAGTAGTAATGTTATAATATAGAGTAACATGGTACAATTTACGTGTATGAATACAACTCTGATTATATTAAGTAAATAAATGCTGTATTTTCTAAATTTTGGATAAAATGGAGTGTGGTTTGTAAACAGAAGAGAAAGGCTTCTTATTTTAGTGACTAAGAGAGTGTATTTATTTTTCCTTTAGTTTATAAGAACGTAAACTAAACCGGCAGTTTGAAGGCCTAAGTTTAGGGTACCTCCCCAGCATTTGTCATTTATGAGGACTGAGGAAAAACTAGAAAAAACCTCAATCAGGGAGGACGGTCCTGGTAGGATTCGAACCCCAGACCTCCCGCTCGCCAGTCCGCGCCTTAACCCTTTGGCCACCCGTGGCGGTTTGAATTGGCGGAGTACCGAAACAGTAGGAATTACAGTAATATTAATAATTGAGATATTACCCTAAATAATTTGTTTGCGTGCTACAACCGATTTATTTACTAAACAAAAATAACTCAATATAGATTGTCAGGCAAACAAAAGATGTGATAATAATTGAAAATGTTTAAATTTTAAATATGAAAACATAGAATAACAATTTGCAATTACCAAATGGCTCTAGGTGATAGAGTGAACCCTAAAATGTTCTTAACGTTGGTTTCAAACTTTAACATTGATAAGAACCCCGTCTATATCCTTCATTTTGTCGGTCCTGGTGGTGTAGTGGTAACCATATTTGCCTTATAAACAAACCAAAATCGCGGGTTCAAACCCGACCAGGATCGATGGATTTTTTCGGGAGTAAAAACCCTAAGTATGGCTTCCTTCGGAAGGGAAGTAAAGTCGTGGGTCCCATGTCGTACATTTACGGCTCGAAAAAGAACCTCAAGCCTGAAAGAAGAAACCTCTGAGCAAAATTTGTCGGTCGTTTCACGCCCGGAATTGAATGGGACGCTGATGACCTGAGATGTTAAAGAGCGTCCTTAAATAAACCAAATAAAAAAAATCCGTCATTCACCGCACCTGTATCCTGTCCTCACTTCATCTTTTTCTTCCGGAGATATCTCTCATTCGGGATGTAACACAAATGGCCAGCCGTTAAGCAAGACTGAAATACTACCCTATGAATCCATCCTTTTAATATCTAAGTGGACTTTCTTTTATTTTAACTATTTTTTTAAATGTTTAAATAGATAGTTAAAACTGACATGTTTTGAAATTTTTAATGGTTTTTAACACCCGTTTTTACAACTGAGGCACCACAGGCGGTGAACACTGGTGATACATGAGATGAAATGATATATTGGGCAAGATTTTTTTAAGGAAGGAAATGTTCCAGGTCTAAGTTTAGAGTGCCTCCCGGCATTTGCCATTTGAGGAAAACCTGGAAGAAACCTTAGTCAGGATCGGTTCTGGCGGGATTCGAACCCCAGACCTCCCGCTCATGAGTCCGCGCCTTAACGACCTCGGCCACCCGTGGCAGTATATTTTGAAATGAAAGACCCATAATATTAGATACACTCAATCAGTTGCACTATTTATATTTATTTTTATAATACTCATTTATAAAAAAGAAATAAATTAAAATTTATTAAGTGTATAATAATGCTATATTTTCAAAATCCAGAATGGAAGACAATTTTGTTTTAAATTTGAGTTTCCATATTGTTTCATTATTTGAGAAAATAAACATAATACTGGATATTAGTTCATGTCAGTTTTATATCACTTTCATAACAAGGTACGACTTGGTTAAGTACTGGCGTAACTTCCATTGTAGTGCGCCGTTTTTATGCGCAATTTATTTCTTTCTTACATCTTTTTTCCGTTCTCCTTCGCCATCATGCTAACTTGGGCATGTCATTATGGTTCGCCAGCTAATTTTTGGCTCCTATTGGTCCCATAATCTATTGAAAGGTCTATCAAGTTGCTACCTAACCATTCTGATAAGCATAATTGTTTTAGGCCCGGAGCCTTCTCCGAAGGGTAAGCCCTATGACCCAGGTACTACATGCTTGTAAGCTTTTATTGTAATGTATTAAATAGTATTTAGCTGTATTAGTTTAGTAGTTCTATTAATGAGTAGGGAATTTGTATTTGAAAGCCAATGCTTTTAACTTTATGGGGATTTTTCATCCTAGTGTCCTTTCAAGGCTAAAACTTATTCAGGCATTAATAGGAGGATGTTGCATAATTTGAGCATGTTGGTTTAAAATTGTGATATGTAGCAACAGTATTAAAAACAATTAAAATATCACTGTCTTTTTTTTTTTTTTTTTTTTTATGGACGCTCTTTAACATCTCAGGTCATCAGCGTCCCATTCATCTCAGGGCGCGAAACGGACGACAAATTTCGCTCAGAGGCCTCTCTTTCAGGCTTGAGGTTCTTTTTCGTGCCGTAAATATACGACACGGGACCCACAGCTTTACTTCCCTTCCGAAGGAAGCCATACTTAGGATTTTTACGTCCGAAAAAATCCATCGGTCCTGGCCGGGTTCGAACCCGCGATCTTTGGTATAGGAGGTAAGTATGGTAACCACTACACCACCAGGACCGACTTTGTCTTTTTTGATATACTCATATGTTTAATATGACAATTACTGGCATTTATATTATCAAAACTAATAATATTTTGAAACATTGAGCTATTCCTTATTGAAGTAAATAAACGCATGTTCATTTATCGAGCAGGTGATCAAGCGTGGGAAAAGCATGGCGCCCGGACTGGACATTCTAATGTTTCAGTCATATAGATTTAGTTTGCCTTACTTGGTGGATGCACCGCCACGGGTGGCCGAGGTCGTTAAGTCTCGGACTCGTGAGCGGGAGGTCTGGGTTCGAATCCCGCCAGGACCGTCCTTCCTGACTGAGGTTTTTTCCAGGTTTTCCTCAGTCCTCATAAGTGGCAAATGCCGGGGAGGTACCCTAAACGATTCCTTCCATATAATTCTTTCCCAATATATCATTTCATCTCATGTATCATCAGTGTCCATCGCCTGTGGTGCCTCTGTAGCAAAAACGGGCGTTAAACACTATTCATTCATTCATTTGGTGGATGCCTCTGCGGTATTCAATAGTTCTCAGGAGTTAGGGAATTAGATTAAACTATATAAGGCTGCCCAGTTCCCTTAGGAATAGTGTTAAAGGGTATAGTGACAATGTGCTTGCACTTGCTCGTAATCCCCTGCTCTGACGGAGCATAACCAAACGGGAGAGATATTTAGCACTTGTTGTAAATATTAGGTTAGACAAACGTGACGTTTCTCACATTATGCTCTGGCACCAGAGGTTCATCGTGGGATTTATTTGTGGAATTAATTCCCTGCAGTCTTGGTTGAAAAGCTAGCATTAGTGCGATTGCCAGGGAACGATGGCAAATCAACAGACCGCATGACGGACTAAGCTTTAGTGTGTAATGTGGACGAGAGATTTAACGCCACGCGAAGACATATTGGGCTCCATATACTGCATCCATTGCCCCCATGTAATTATTGTAAATTTTAAATGCAAGCAAATGTGTTATCGCTAAACCCACAACAAGTGATCAAGTGAAAACCTCGCGGAGGTTTCGTATCAACAATTCTGCATAACTAAATTATGCACAATGCTATGTAAATGACGTCAGTTTTGCGCTGTATGTAATTGTACTGTAATTTGAAAACCTCCAGCATATAGCCACAATGCAATGCAATGTGTGTGGTAATCGTTCTTATGACAGTAATTATTATTATTATTTGGAACATACTATGCTCAATCCTTGTATTACTGTGCATCCCCAAATGTTTCTTAGTGATGTGGTAGCAATGGGAGTATATTTATTTCAGTATCATCAATACAACATAACTTCAAAAGGCACTTCAGTCCAACGTGCTTTTATAATACGCTGTTTGTTTGATTTAATAAAAGATACTATAATAGATATTTCGTATTAAGCTATTAGATTAGATTATGAATTTTAAAAATTCATTATAAATTACACACAGCTGGATTTAATCAATTTATTACCCCCTGCTTTCCCCGGTTATCAGCCTTTTCAGACCTGAGCTGTCTCACTTTCATCAGAAATTTACCTCATCTCTCCTCCCCTTCCTTGCTTGCCAGCAGAGTCCAGCATGGCCATCTCCCTTTCTGTTCGATCAAGAAAGGAGTGTGGTAAATACGTTTCCCTCAATTCTTACGTATTTTTAAATTAAGCAGTATATGTGTCTGATTTCCTCTCCTCGCAGATGGCGCAAATTTTTCGCTCATCGTTTTCGGTGATCTTAATTATGCTTCTAGTTTGAGTCATGCGAGCCCCTGTCTAGTTAGTTGGGCCCCTGTATCACCCATTCAGTTTTAGCCCCAGTTGTAGTTCTAGCATTCCACAATTGTCTGTTACCTGTCCATATCCCTCAAGCAGTTCTTCACCTTTCCCTATACGCTCTTTCTATTCCCCTGACCCGCCTTTCAAATGGAACCCAGACCTTTTGATTCCAATCCCTTTCTTAATTTTAATGCCCATGCATGTTACCTCTCATCTCTAGCTATTCATGGTAGATGAGAACCTAATTAAAGTTTCCATGAAGTATTATTAGCCAGATTTCACTGCTCTGTTTTTACACTCTATGGTCCCGCTGTAATCCCAAATTCCCTCTTAATTCCGCAATTTGCTTGCCCCTCCATAACCCCAAAATTCATTCCAGAAAATACGTTCTTACTGTTCCCAGTTTGTTCCCATCCTCAAATATCTGCCCCATGTGCCATTGTAGATGTTACTAGTGTCCCCATAGGCGGTTTCCAGGCGTGTCTGGGATTCTGCTAAATAATAGAAGAGTTTCTATTGCTTTCATTTCTGCTCGTCCAACTTCCGTTTATCGTATAGTAATGCCTACGTTTACGTTGTATAGCTTCTGTTCCGTGTCCGTCCTTATCTCCGCCCTACTATAAACCGACCTGCTTCCAACTATGGATAGGAACCCAGAGTGATGGCCTAGGAAGATTCTTCGCCAAGTGAGAGGAAATTACATTGAGAAAAAATAGGACAATTTTTAAAGTTAGTATTTAATATAGACATTTATATACTTATGTAATGATAATGGTCATATTGTCGAATTTTGAAATATTAATAAAGTTTAAAAATAATCGCAAGCATTAGAATCGTGGAAATGTTTACAGTTTTGCAAAAGTTAGAGCAATAAACATTTTGAATTCAAGTTCAGTAAATATTTGAAATCTTATCGCAGTTGTTGCACACGTTTACAATCCAACGTTCGAAACTAAAACCTGAATGCAATAAATTTAGATGAAACATATATCACTTTATTAATAATTAACAAATTGCATAAAAAATCAACATCCCCATGAGTAATTCATTAGAATTAAACAAGTGTATAATTACATACACGTTACATAACAATCCCAACGCTGTACCACATTGGCTACATTAGAATATTCCAATTTGCTTGTAATAAAGCTCAATCACTGGATCTCAAACTAGTAATAACAAAACGCGTATAAAATTTAGCTGAGATTTACCTATGTCACTATGAGAAGATTAAATCTTTTTCCACGAGCGTGACATCCAAAATTAATCCAGAGGAAGGGCTTCCCCAATATCGCATACACTACAAAAATAGAAAGCAGCTGGGTAGACAAGAGAAAATGTTGCCATGACACAACTGCCGGTAGGTAGAGAATTCATACACTTTTCAAAGAAAAATAATTGTAAAACGTTCTCATACTCAGGTAATGACGGTTTTCAAATCAGTTGTTCCATTTCCCAACGCTTAAAGCGTAATGTGGGCTACCTCTTCCGAAAAATTGTACGGCGATTCTGGAACACCGTGTATAAGGGGACCACTAAATAAAATATTTTGTTGTTATAGTGTCGTGTAACAGCTCATAATGGGATTGTAAGGGATAGAAGAGGATTTTTGGTACTTTAACCTTACTCAAGGTCTGGCCGTTTGTGCCTTCTCTCCAATGAGGAGTTCAAGCACTATACCAGCCACCGAGGTAGAAACCTACCAAAGGGCAAGCCACCGTCACACCGCCCTGGAATTTTCGATTCTGCAAGTCTAAGAGACCCAACGGAAGAAAATGAATGAAATGGGAGAGCACAAAATTTGTTAAAAAGCAAAGAACTATTCCAGCATTTACGTAAGTATCCAGGAAAAAAAAAAACATCTAGATGTTCTGCCCCAAAAGATATGAAGCAGGGATCCCCCGGGTGCGAGTCCCTAAGTCACCTCCTTCAGTATAATGTGGTTTATGATAATTATATTATTTTCTTACCCTCCTATACGTGCCTATTATTCCTTCCCTGCTTACAGTGCCAGGCAAAGTCTCTAAAGCACTGTTGCATCCCTGGTCATAATGCAGGAAAACGCTGAAAGGAAGATGTAACGTCACCCGACCAGAGACTTTAAAGAAAGGAATATTTAAGACAGTTTATTGAGCGTAGACGATACAAGGGAAGAAGTTCAATGGGAAAAAATACAGCACACAGACAAGCAAGGAGACTGATCAGCAAATATACTGCTGCAGCATCAAATGTTTAACAATGCATTTATGGAAACACGTTGTAACAAAACGCAATTGTCTTAAAGAAGAAAATAAAAATCTACTGTAGCTTTAAAACAATATTTTATGGAGCATTAGTATACGAAAAAATGTGTGTTTAATCTTGGCATATTTTAAAGAAAAAAATCAACTAAAACTTCCATATATTCTAATTTTTAGATATTTATCATTTACGTGAATGGTTCGGGTAAATATTTCTGGCGCAAGTTACTAACCCCTGCGCTTACCATGTTTTTAACATAGATATATAGGGTAAAAACTCTTCTGACACATTAGAAAGAGACATCATATAGGTAGATGCTGAAAGCAGCTGATTTCGATGCCGTTCAGACCTCTTCTATCTCTGTCTAAGCGCTAACGAGGTGGAGGGTTGCGCTCTGGTTTTCGAGGTAGAGGTATTTTTTTTTTTTTTTATGTCAATTCATTGCGGCGAAGATATGTTTCGCGGATTTTCCAGGCATGTCAGTTTTTTTAAATTGCTTACACTTCGCAAAGCAATTTTCCCGGTATACTCGCATTTGGAAATTGGAAGAAATAAATTCACTTCATAATATCTTAAGTTTCACAAATTTAATGGATGGATACTTTCCAAGTAAACTTCGTATCCCAAATAATACTTTTTAGTTAAGAAAAATGTTTTGCTAAAGAAATTTGCACATTCTTGGGACTTAGTTTATTTTCAAAACACTTCAATTCTACGAATTTACTTCAGCTGGATCCTCTGTAGTTTAGCTACTATAATATAAACCTTTAAATGTACTAGTAAAGTTTAAAGTAAATTTATCTATAAAATAAGCGGAAATTATGTTATTAACCTTGCTTATTTGCTTCATCCAGCGCAGTGCATTTGTATATGCATCTTATGGAAGTTTTAATGAGTTTTTAAAGAACCCAGGCGGAAGAGCAGAAAGAATTTGCATCGCAGTCTCACCACATTACCTTACCACTTACTCAATGTGTACCTCTTTATTTCTGTTTTTTTTTTTAAATACTAGTTTCCCTTCATCATTGCCCTCTTGGGTAGCTTTTAATTAAGTTCATACTCCCTTAAGATGTTTCGTGATCAACAAGCCCATTAAAAATTCAGAAGCCCTAAGATTTGACTCCTATCTGTTGTCGACTACCTCGCGTCTTAAGTCCCGTTTGATATGTTAATGATGTCGCTTAACGTTGTTCAGTTGTCAGTGAAAATGAAACTAGGGAAAGACGGTTTAATTAATGACTTGAGAGGTGCGGTAAATTTGCATCTATGGTAGATCACAGGAGTTCATTTTGGTGTAGAGGGAGTGGATCGACCAGTGGAGGAACAAAAGACAGTCAATCTGATGGTGACCGGTAAATAAACATTCAGAATATGAGTACAAAGGAAATGTGACATGCTAAAACTGTGTGCGGCCAGATTCGCTCCTCACTGAAGCTATGGTGTGCGCTGATTAGTAATATAATTAAGCAATGGCATTAATTATTCACAAAATGGCTTAATTTTGTTGCCATTGCCGCATAAATCTGCTGTATATTCACAGAGGTTGACTTTAACCCTCCATGGGTAATGTTCGCTTCAAAACGAAACAGTATTCCAGCACAGTAAGCTAATTGCCTCGTAGACCCAAGATCGGGGCAGGGTCGATGAATATTCTCGAGCATAAAAATCCTAAGTATGACTCTCTTCGGATGGGAAGTAAAGCCTTGGGTCCCGTGTCGTACATTTACGCCGTGTAAAAGAACATCAAGCCTGAAAGAAGAGACCTCTGAGCAAAATTTATCGGACGTTTCACGCCCTGAATTGCATGGGACGCTGATGACCTGAGATATTAAAGGACGTCTGTAAATAAACCAAAGCTACTACTACTACTATTACTACTACTACTATTACTACTACTACTACTACTACTACTACTATTACTACTACTATTACTACTATTACTACTATTACTACTACTACTATTACTACTACTATTACTACTACTATTACTACTACTATTACTACTACTACTATTACTACTACTACTACTACTATTACTACTACTGTTACTACTACTATTATTACTACTACTATTACTACTACTATTACTACTACTATTACTACTACTATTACTACTACTACTACTATTACTACTCCATTATTACTACTACTACTATTACTACTACTATTACTACTACTACTATTACTACTACTACTACTATTACTACTACTATTATTACTACTATTACTACTACTATTACTACTACTATTACTACTACTACTACTATTACTACTACTATTACTACTACTACTACTACTACTATTACTACTACTATTACTACTACTATTACTACTACTATTACTACTACTATTACTACTATTACTACTTCTACTATTACTACTACTATTAATACTACTATTACTACTACTACTATTACTACTACTATTACTACTATTACTACTTCTACTATTACTACTACTATTACTACTACTATTACTACTACTATTACTACTACTACTATTACTACTACTACTATTACTACTACTACTATTACTACTACTCTTACTACTATTACTACTACTACTACTATTATTACTACTACTGCTATTACTACTACTATTACTACTACTATTACTACTACTATTACTACTACTATTACTACTACTACTATTACTACTATTACTATTACTACTACTATTACTACTACTACTACTATTACTACTACTATTACTATTACTACTACTACTACTACTATTACTACCACTACTACTACTATTACTACCCCTACTACAACTACTATTACTACTACCACTACTACTACTACTAATCTACTATTTATACTACTATTATCATTACTAGTACTGCTACTACTACTGCTACTACTACTACTACTATTACTACTACTACTATTACTACTATTACTATTACTACTACTACTATTACTACTACTATTACTACTACTACTATTACTACTACTATTACTACTACTATTACTACTACTACTATTACTACTACTATTACTACTACTATTACTACTACTACTATTACTACTACTACTATTACTACTACTATTACTACTACTACTATTACTACTACTATTACTGCTATTATTACTACTATTACTACTATTACTACTACTACTATTACTACTACTAGTACTATTACTACTACTACTACTACTATTACTACCCCTACTACAACTACTATTACTACTACCACTACTACTACTACTAATCTACTATTTATACTACTATTATCATTACTAGTACTGCTACTACTACTGCTACTACTACTACTACTACTACTACTATTACTACCCCTACTATAACTACTATTACTACTACCACTACTACTACTACTAATCTACTATTTATACTACTATTATCATTACTAGTACTGCTACTACTACTGCTTCTACTACTACTACTACTATTACTACTACTACTATTACTACTATTACTATTACTACTACTACTATTACTAGTACTATTACTACTACTATTACTACTACTACTACTATTACTACTACTATTACTACTACTATTACTACTACTACTACTACTATTACTACTACTACTATTACTACTACTACTACTACTACTATTACTACTACTATTACTACTACTATTACTACTATTACTACTATTACTACTACTACTATTACTACTACTATTACTATTACTACTACTACTACTATTACTACTACTACTACTACTATTACTACCCCTACTACAACTACTATTACTACTACCACTACTACTACTACTAATCTACTATTTATACTACTATTATCATTACTAGTACTGCTACTACTACTGCTACTACTACTACTACTACTACTACTACTACAACTACAACTTCTCCTACTACTATAAATACATCAAGATAGTCAGCGAAGTGGCTTGAGATAGATGTGTTTGGATTGAAAGTGAGTCGTTGGTTATTTATGAATGTTGTATATCACCAAATGTGGACATTTCTTTCTTTATATGCATTGCTAACTGCCATGACGAAACATAGTAAAGAACTGGTGGAAGTGAATTTAATGCTAAATCGCATCTTCGGCGTTCTAAGACGGAGGATACAAGGGGAATGGTAATGGCTGAATGCCTTGCTGAAGAGGATCTCGTGGTACATAACCAGGGTGATATACCAACATGTGTTAGGCCAGACAGCGAATCATATATTGATATTACCTTTAGTACGAAACATATTGCAAGAATTTGGTCAACTGGAAAGAGAATTTAAGTTATCATCAACATATCCTGTTCGATATTCATAATGTGGTAAATATGTGGAATCCGTTTTGTACTATGATAACAGAGGGTTGGCGAGTAAATAAGGAAGATATGACTAAATTAACGGAGGAAGTTGGAAGATTACTACATTTGAAGGGCACTAGGTCATAAAAGTTCTATAATCGCCCAATTCCCAGGAAAACTAAAGGGACTGTTAGGCGACCTATATATTGGGTCGACAGAAATTGCTGAAAAGTTGAAAGTGTGTTTACAGTGTAGGCGAACCAATAAAATGAGGCTTTAAAAAGATTGTGTCTTGAGCAATGCAACCACAGCCAAACTGTGGAAGTGCCAGGAGGGCCAGGTGGGCTGAGCGATCTGATGGTGGTTTATGCTTTATAAAGGTTTCTGCCATGGTATGGAGATGGACTTTCTGAGAGGCTCGAATTTCTTGGGAGAGGGGAGCTCCTCAGCATTGGTGTGTTAATGTGGAAGCATATTAAGAGACTGCATCAATGTCCGTTCGTCATAGTCTATTGATCCTGGTCGACAGGTGTTTTCCTCGCCTTATACCTCCTTCCTGAGATGCTTCCAATCGGGACATAGGTGCAAAGGGTCAGCCGCGAGCAAGGCTCATACACCGAGAATATCCTTCTCCGGCCCAAACAATCTAAAGTCCTTAGTTCTTCAAAATAGTGGTTAAGCCAAACAAGCATCAACCGCATGCGCGGCATTTGCTTATTGCAATCTATGTTACGATTCAGTTATGTTTTCCATTATTCAATGAATATATATCTTTCATTCATATGCTGAAAAATGAATTTGATTGAAGAGTTGTCGTCATTAGTTGCAAGTCGTCTATTTCAGGAAAGAGGAAGTGAAGAATATAGGCAACATCCGAAAAAATTTAGCGCTCAGAAAATTCCCTTACTAAACCCAATAAGCACGTTTCACAACCAAGGAGTCTTTTAAATTTTCTATAGGGAATGGGTAACATATTTAGATCACAGAGCGGGGAAACAGGAGGGAGGCTTGAAGGAAAATTAAGCAAGCTTGAGAGACATTAATAGGCAATTCGGAATGTGCAGAAAAAGTTTCGGTGGAAGTACAATTGGATGGGGGACTGAGCGTTACATACAAATAGGGATCAAACCCTCAATTAGGGACTCGCTTATTTTAGGTTAGGCACGGGGCGGATGACTGAAGTAACAGACGGGGGGGGGGGGCACGATAATTTGCCGTATATGTGCAGAGAAAGAATCTTGGGAGCATATTCTGGCGTACTACAAGAGGACGAAAGAATGAAGGAAGAGATATGTACTGGCTCCCCGTTTGTTAGCGGGAGGAGAGGGCAGTAGCAGTGCTGGACTTTGCTGGCAGATAGGAAGGAGGAGGAGGGAGTAGGTAAATTTGTACATGTATGTGGGGGAGTGTAAACTATTTGCTTTTGTATTGATTTCTTCTTTTTTTTGTTTATTTTAAAATAAGTGTTTTATTATTGTATATTTTATATTTATTTATTTCATCATTATGTATATAAATATTGATTTTTAAGATTTAAATATTGGTTGTGCAATTTTATGTTTTTCTTTGCGTATAGGAAAAGCACACACGGTTTCAGGACGGATGAGCTAGACTTGTAAGAAATATTTTTGTAAACAAATACACTACTGCTATTACTGTTAATGTATTTATCAATTTCAGTAATTTTCTTATGTGAATTTTTGAGGAAATTGTTTATTTTTGGCAAAGTACGATGTCCTAACCCTCAATTAGCAGGGCGTGCGCCGCAATATGTACTTCTCCTCTTGTATTTATGCGTCAAGTATGGAAAGTACATATCTTTCGACATATTTACAAAGTGATATACGACAGTATAACTCTTGCACACATCTGAAGCAGCATCGACGATGTTTGTAAGGCAATAAACTGGAAATGACGGGTACTTGTAATGCTTCCCACAGACACCTTGAGGAGGAACTTCTTGACCGAATTTTCTAGTCGAGTGTTGTTCGATCCACAATAAATCCTGCGAACCGTAAAAAACCTCGCAAGGTAGGCACTCTTCTTGCCTTGTGGGAACAGTTGCGTGAAGGAACACATCCGGTAAGAGAATCGATTAGCTATGAGGATAGAAGCTCGAACAAGGAAAAGTTAACAATAATAATAAGATAATATATGAGCATAATATAACATAAATATCGTACCAGGGCGGCCCAACACATTGTAGAAGCAAGTTTTAACTTGAGCATTATTTTTATTATCAACATACTCTCTCTTAAGACCGATACATTTATTCCAACGATCTTGCAGTTACCTTTCTCTGAAATGAAGTTCTAAAAATAAAATTCCTTTCTCCACTTTCTTTATATCGTTTAACGTCCATTTTCATCACTGGGGCATCAAAGGCGGTGGACATTGATTATATGTGAAATGAAATGATAACTTTCGAGAGGAATAGACATTGATTATATGTGAAATGAAATGATAACTTTCGAGAGGAATATTTTTAAACAAAGGATACAAACCTTTAAGATCAAAGTTTATGGAGACTGAGGAAAACGTGGTAAAAACCTCAGTCAGGTTGTTGTTGATTTATTTTATTTACGGACGCTCTTTAACATCTCAGGTCATCAGCGTCCCATTCATTTCAGAGCATGAAACAGTTGACATATTTTGCTTAGAAGTCTTTTCTTTCACGCTTGAGGTTCTTTTTCGTGCCGTAAATGTAATGGGACCCACGGCTTTACCTCCCTTACACCTGAAAAAAATTCCATCGCTCCTGGCCGGGATTGAACCCGCGATCTTGAGTGTAGGAGGCAAATGTAGTTATCATTAGACCACCAGGACCGACCCACAGTCAGGGAGGACGCTCTGGTGAGAATGTTAACACAGATCCACGCTCACATATGCGTGTGTTAAAGACCTCGACCATTCCTCTCCCCTGCTGAGAAAATCTCTTCGCTCCTTTGTTTGGAAAACTTAGTTTTCGCAGTTGTGTTGCTTTTTGCGGGTTTGACAAGACTACTAATTAATTACACAAGTACCCTGTTGACATTGGTCAACGTTCTACCAAAGGCGATGTAAATTAAGCTACGGGAGACGGCAGAGCACTCTAGCGGAAATATGTATGAAACCGCTGAACAGTTGTTGACATCACAACGGTGTTATTTCTTTATACAGTTGAAAGGGCACAATCTGCTAACATTGTTTGCGGAGTTAAAATATAAACATATGCTTTTTTTCCTTCTAAATATCCTTACTAACCAAATAACCCTTCATTACTCCGATATTATAAGACAGGGCTGTTCTATAAAAAATAATCATAGTTTTACGGGCTAATTTCTTGAGCTAACATAGAACTTTACAGTATTTTGTTAGCTTGATGTGTGATGAACTAATACTAGTTTCATTGTTGTCACTTTCGGTTTCCACTTGTGAGAAGTGTGCAAGTTCATAATGTTCAGTTCCACCTACAGCAAAATGGAGATGCTACGCGAAAAACACCGCTAAGAGTTGCCAAGGTCGTTAAGGCGCGGACTTGTTAGCGGGAGAGGTCTGAGGTTCGAATTCCACAAGGACCGTCCTCCCTGACTGGGGGTTTTCCAGGTTTTCCTCAGTCCTCATAAATGTCAATTGCCGGGGAGGTACCCTAAACTTAGGCCTGGAACGATTCCTTCCTTAAAAAAAAAACTTTCCTAATTTATCAGTTCATCTCATGTGACATCAGTGTCCACCCTGAGGTGCTTCAGTAGTAAAAACAGGGGTTAAAAATTATTAAAATAATACGCGAAAAGCAAATGCTGCTCTGAAATACTGCTTTTTTTCTCAACAAATCTTCAGCTGAGGCATATGCAACGTTACAGGAGAGTTTGTTCTTCCATATAGCACAGTTCGAAGATAGAAGATTTCGAAAGGAAGTAAGAAACGAAAAAAGAAAAAAGATCTAAATAAAATAAAAGAGGAATAAAGAGAAAACAGGATGCAGGAAAAAATAAAAATGTGTAAAAAAGAAAACCATAAAAAGAGAAAGAATTTTAAGCTGTAAGAAAAAAGAATGAAGTAGAGAGTGCTGATGTATCGAAACTTCACACAGTTTACTTAATTGCGTCAATTTTTGTATTCGCAACTGGTCCAGAGAACAATTAGTAAAGAAACACTCACAGGCTAATATTTATCAGCGAGTAGTTTAAATGTTACAAGCAGGGATAAAAAGTTCGGTCATTACGTTTCTGACAAGCAAAATTAAGAAAATGAAACACTCTCGTAGCTTTGATAGAAACTGAAAGAGACAAGGAGAATTAAACAACAGCCTGCACCGCAAAGTAATATACGACACACATGTGTTTGGCTGAGGTTGATTCATGCCATAGTTTCGATGCACATAACATATGAATTAAGTTCTCTTCATGATATATGAACCAGCTACCGAACAACAAGCATCGCTAAAAGCTTCTTTCTTAAGTTGGCTAATATATGGGGAACCACTAACCCAGCCAGACCTTTCTTTATTTCGTGGCCTTCTCTGATTTCCATTGAATGGAGCAGGGCCAGCAGCTGCACTCTTTAAACGTTGGAATTCGCTTATCTGTCGGTTTAAAATCGCTGCTGTTAACTTATGTGCCTTCGTTTCAAATGCGCCGATTTTAAATAGGAAAAACTAAGATAACAGTGGGCAATCTCAGCTGTGATTCTTAAATTATCATCGGCCTTGGTGGTCGGTTGTTTATCATGTGTACGGCTTAAATTGATTAGATTTCTGGGGCGAGAAACTCTATTAGTATTTTCAAAATAAATCTCAAGGAGCTTTTAACTGATTCGGCTTTTCATTTAAAATACGAGAGGGGTGTGTGTGTGATAATTAACATAATTCTCATACTAAAAGAGGGCAATAGAAACCTCTGTATATGTAATCATACACTTTTCTTTCTATGTAACAGTATTCTATGGTCACAAGTCTTTCTGATGTTAATTCGTTATTTGATAGTTATTTAGGTACAAGCGTTTCGAGTTACAGTGGAAAATGAATAAGATTGTTATTCACACGCGATTCAATTCCTTTTTCTGGAAGGAAGGTAGCAAAGGAAATTCATCAGGAGATTTTCCTACATTGGTGATGTATACGCTTCCTAAGAAATCGCTCGACTTTGGGTAAATGGGCACTGACTGGCAGAACAAGCATCAAAGACGCACCATATCCTGGAGCTCCAAAAACAACTGTGAGGCTAAAAATCATCGATAAAGTTTATGATATTGTTTCGGCTGACAGACGAGTGAAAGTGCATGAGTTAGCACAGACTACGGTTATTTCAACTGAGCAGGTTCATTGTATTTTGTTCACACATGAAAGAACTTTACGAAGGAGGGGTGCCGTTAATGCAAACTCCGGAACATAAGCGAAATTACACGTAAACTCCGGCTGATTGTTTGGAATTTATTAAGAAGAATCCAACCGATCTTTTACGGAATTTTATAACTATGGACTTCATTACTTTACAAGAGTAGGTCCATAAGTTTCCGGCCAAACCATTTTCTAGGTGTGATAAAGACGAAAACTATATTTCACTTTTCAATATAGTTATTCTTTATTGCAATACACTTCTCATATCTTTGAATTAACATTTCAATCCCCCCTCCAAATAGTCAGAAGCCTTGTCTTAGTCACACTTAAATTTCTTTCCTCGAAGGTCCTTCTTGAATTTTGAGAAGAGCAAATGATCTTTAGGAACTATATCTGGGTTGTAGGGTCTCCTTGAAGCCACATTTCTTCACAGCTTCCTTTTCAACAAGATCTGTATGCATAGGCGCGCTGTTATAAAGGCGCACACCACCACTCTGCTTTCCTCGCCGTTTCTCTTTGATGAAAGCACTTAGTCTGTGCAGTAGGCCAACATAGTACTCCCCATTTACTGTGGTGTTCCTCTCCTTGAAGTCAATGAAGACTATTCCTGCACAGTCCCAAAAGATTGTGGCATGATCTTCTTGGTTGACTGAGTGACCTTGGTCACATGAGGCGGTGCTTCGTCCGGTTTACGCCACTTCATTGATTCTCTTTTGAACAAGTGATCATAGTAGATGATCATAGTTTCATCTCCTGTAACAATGGTTTGCAGAACTTCTCTCTCGTTACCATGGCAAAGCTCCAAAAAATACCTGACAACAGATGACTTGTTGCTGCTTTTAGACTGAGGAAAGAAGTCGAGGCACCCATCTTGCACTAACCTTATTCATGTTTAAATGTTCATGAATAATTCGAAGGACTGTTGTTTTAGAAAGGCCCAACCTTGCTGCTATTTCTGTAACTTTGAGCCGCCGATCTTCCATAATTTCTTCTTGCACTTTAGCGATGTATTCAGGAGTGAGCACCTCTAAGAGCCGACCTGCACGCTCTTCGTCTTCAATGCTTTCTTGACCCATTTGAAAAATGTTGGCCCATTCTTTTACAGTAGAATATGAGGGGAATGCTTTCACATTTACACCGTCTAATCGCTGTTTAATTTCATTTGGAGTAAGTCCTTCTTTTTTGAGGAACTTAATAACAGCTCGATACTCCATTTTGAACACGTCGCAATCTTATGCAACTATATCTAAACAAGTGAACACAGTGGAGCGGAAGCTACAACTGCATTATTTACTTAACAGATTAGGTATGACATCAGCTAAGGATTTTGTGAAGGCGATAATCCTTATCGGCGAGGCCGAAAACTTTTGAATCTACTCTCGTACATTGGAAACGAAACAGTGAACCGCACGAGAAAAACGCAAAATGCCTTCCATCCGCTGGAAAGGCGATGGCTTCTACTTCGAAAGGGGGATAACCATTACTCGACAATACTACGCAACAATTTTGGACAGACTGAAGACAACTGTCGCGGCTAAACGTTCAGAAACGGACAATATAAGGAATTGTTTAACGATGATAATGCCCCGATGCATTTAAGAAGCATAACTTAGTACAAATTGATCGAATTATGATTTGGAAGTTATAAAAAAGGTTTTGGCAAATAAAATATATAGGAATTAAATGTTGCAGAGGAATATTTAAAGTGTTAAAATGTATTGTCAATTACTTAATTTCAATGTTAAAAAGAAACTTAAGAGATGAGAAGATAAAACTAAAGTGCATGGTGAGTTTCATCAACTTAGTATATTCCCTCAACCAAGGAATTTCTTGTTCTTACTATTAATGGCACAAAAATAGATATCGGGGGGGGGGGGATGGAGTTTAACAACCTGCAGCATGTAGCCTATAAGGTTTATTGTGCTATCCCATTAGGAAAGACACTTCATTGTTTCTCAAAAACTGTTCCTTGAACAAGATGCAATATTTTGATTATAATGTTGGTGTCATTTCCTAGGTTTTTCCAGGTTGTGGAAAGAGTTAGGCTCTTTCTTACAGGATTGGACACTCAAACAGGATGTTGCTCATCCTGTTTACACACCTGCAAGTGGGTTCATCTTTATAGAGACCAACTTTTCATAGATGTTTCTTGAAGTTCGCTAAATAACACAATCACTTTCCTTATTTATCTTCTCTCCAGTTTGAGAAGGAATGTAGATTGAGTGTTGTTAGAACCAGGGACAAATTTCTTAGCTTGTCTTTGTCCAGGATATGTTTACCACCTAATGTTTTAACCGCGGTCTTAGACAATAATAGAACATTTTAGGAAAAATCTGTCAGCGAAGTCCATTATAGTAGGCATGGACCTTTGTATGACTGTTCGTTAGATCTGTGCAAACTTGTTTGATTAACATAGAAACATGTCACCCTGCACTTCGTTGAACATTTCGAGTTGATAATTACGGTAATGTAGCTTCTAGCTTTAATGTACCATAAAGTTTCTTTCCAGCGATGGCTGGTGATGGAATTGCTGGATGTAGCACTTCATAGGCTTAGTTTATCGATACAAGCCCTGTCCCATTCCATTAACGCTTCATCCGGGATAAAGTTATGTCAGTATCGAGACCAACAACACCGCACAACCATGTCGTGACAACCTTCAAACTTATATTTCCCTGAAATGAACGGATGATGGAAAACAATATGCATGTTGTTATTATTAATGGTATATGACAGGGTCTCTAGGAAAAAAAATGCATTGGCAATAAAAATTATACCAAAATACGAACAATTTGGGGAAAAATATTTCAATAATTTTATTCATTAAGCCAGAATTTTTGCCTCAGCACAAATATGCATATATTTTAGCAAATTTAAGTTAAATACTTAAAATATGGGGAAATTATTTAAAGAAATTGAAGTAATCAATCAAGTTAGAAAATAAAATATAATTTGTTACTCAAGGTGACCAGATAAGGATATAGAGAGCTGAGTTTGATATAATTATGCAACGAAGAAAATTATTGGAGAATATAAAACTGTAGTTTGGAACTAGAAAAGACAGAATATTTAGTACAAACTAGGAAATCCAGCAGTTTAAAATCAAAGTTTATAATTTATACAAATAATAAAGAAAATGATCACGTAAAGAATAAATAAGACGTAAAATAACCAAAGTTAGGAAATAAAATTGTACAACCAATCGGCATAAGTTGGTGTATAAACGAGCGTAATATTAGGCAGTGACGCTTGGAGTTTTAATTCAGGAGATCCTGCACTCAAATTCCTTGGAAGCGGCCATTCTGGTGAATTTTCGCGTTTACTCTGGTTTAATGTTGGGAAATTTCATAAATTTCATTTTCTTGTTCATCGATTTAGGATTGCAAGGCCAGGCGACATGGATTGGTGGTGAACGGCGTGCAGTGATGGAATTTGTTTGATAGGAAAAGATGCCCTAGCCTCTGCTTCTGAGGGACTAGAATTCTATTAAAAATAGGGGGGGGCGGTTCCGTCGACACCAATAAATAAAATGTATTTTGGAACCTTAGGGACTGCACCTGCAACCAAACCTGCCTCCTTTCGTACCTGTCGCTTCACTCCTTCTTCCCGGAGGTTCAATAGGATACATAAGACCCTCTTTGGGTTTCAGTGTCTGAAATTCTCCTGCGTTTCACGCAATCCAATGTTAGTATATGCATGTATAAGAACCGTGCAATTTAAAATTTACAAAGGTAGAAAAATAAGGAGATAAGAAGGTTAAAACAGATTGTGATGAACACAGAAGAAAAAAGGGGGGGGCATTTAGAATTGAAATTATGGATGGACAGAGAGGCACTGAAAGGAGAAAATGCAGTGTTTTCTTCAGTGAAAGAATATTTTGAATACACTGTATGCTGAAGTTTCTACTTTCGATAACAAAAAAATCGAATAAAATCATATTATAAACTGTTAAGAGATAAGTAGACAGGGCAAAGCAACTTCTGATTTTGCAATACATGTAGGGGTGGGCGTTTGACAACTCTCTCTACAATGACATTTTTAACACGTGACAAATGTAAATACTAGAGCCGTTTAATAAACGATTCACCCACATTTTAACCCAGCCAGTTTATAAAGGAAAATATTGTATCATCTTTGAACCATCCTACAGTTTCATCTGTTTACCTTGGTGGTAGTGACGCAGTTATCTCTATAGCAATAGTCTCTAAGTGTAGGCGTTATAATTTACAAATAAACAGCAGACGACAGGAACACTGTATCGGAGAGTATCTCTAGTCGAAGAAGTGTAAAGCAGGGCTGCATTCTTTCACCCTTATTCTTTAAGCTTTTTATTCAGGACATAATCGAGGCACTTCAACAAGAAAATACGGCGCCATCTATGGTAGGAGATATGCAGGAACCAGTACTGTTATACACGGACAACGTGACAATTGTTTCTACTACGATAGACCAACAGCGTGGACTAAACAGACTACAACCCTATTGTGAAAACTTGGTGACTTACGGTGAATACAAGTATAAACGAAGATTTTCACATTTAAGAAAGGAGCTATTTATAGCAAAGCAGGACAGACACTAGATAACATGAAGATTTTTTTTTTTTTTTTTTATATCTTGGACTGACTTTCTCGAAGAGGGCGAAGCACATTGGAAACTTAAAGCGAATATAAAAGCTGCAGAAACTCTCCGTATGCGAAGCAGAATTCCAGACGTGCCGGTAGGGCTGTTAGAGATAGTATATGGAGCAGAAGTACGATCTACAATGACTTATGGGGCCGAAATTTGGAATTCAGAACGATCAGAGAAATTGGATCGGGTAAGGACGGGTTTTCTAAAAGGAATTTTAAGAGTGGAGAGGTATATAGCAAATTGCGGAATATTGGTGCCTACAGCGAGCGAGAATTTAGAATGCAGGATCCGAACAGTAAAGTACTGACTGAAAATTGCTTACGGAGACCAGACACTAATTAAGGCGATCAACTACCACAGCGGCCGAGAATGGGGGGAGGGAAATAAAAATTGCGTTTCAAAATTAAGAAGAGGCGTAGAAAATATAGGCATTGGTAACATTTGGATCGCAAATGGAAGAAACAGAAGAGAGGTTTGGAGGAAAATTAAGAAACGTTTGAGGGACATTAATAGACAGCTGACTTTTTGGGAGTGTGCATAAAAGTTTCGCTGGAGATACAATCGGAGCTGAAAATCGGATAGGCGATGGAGCGTTACATGCAAACAGGGTCCAAACTCTGCAATTAGGGGCTCGCTTGGTTTAAGTTAGGCTCGTGGCGGATGGCTAAAATAACAGATAGAGAGGATAAGAGACTCTGCCCTTTATGTGCGAAGAAAGAATCTTGTGAACATATTCCGGCGTACTGCAAGGAAACGGAAAAATGGATAAATACCTACCGGCCGCGTTTGTTAATGGGAGGAGAGGGCAGTGCTGGACTTTTCTGGCAGATAGGAAGGAGAAGGAGGGAGTAGGTAAATGTTTAAACAAAGTGAAACAGCTCAGATCGGAAGAGGAAAACAACGGGTAAAGGGGCGTAGGGGAACATGTTTCACAATATTTTTGGGGATGGAATACTTGCTCATAAATGTAAGGGAGAGTAAGTTTTTACTTTTGTACAGTTTCATTTTCTGTTTATTTTAAAACAAATGTTATATTATTATATATATTTATTTTTCCATTGATTTATTTCATTATTCGCATATCATTATTGTATTTTAATATTAATTTGTGCATTTCATGTATTTCCTAGCGCATAGAGAAAGTATGTACGGTCCCAGAACCCGTGCAACATTGATGAGTTAGATTTAAACAATATATTTTTACATAAATACCACTACAATTAAGTTTATAAGCTGAAAAAGTGGACTGCCACCAACGTTCACAGATGAGGATAGATGAAATTACTGTTAGTAGTTGTAATCACACACGATTATGGCGCGCACATTGCAATCAACCTAAAATGATAGAACATGCCTATATCCTTATTCGGGACTTTCAGTAAATAGCAACCTCACTTGATGTTAATCGATAGTATCGATACAATTATCTAGAAAGTAAACTTTTAAAAAATGTTGCAAATGGATCCTTCGAAACACAACTAGCGATCATAAGGAACAGAAGAGTCATCATGTGTTCAGAGTTACTTGCAGAATGCGAAGATTTCTTGCCTACCATTATAAATAACTGCGAGCCGGTAAAAAAGACATAGCCACAATCTCTCTGAAGGAATTCTTTATATTGAAACATACGTCAAAGCTCTTCATAACCTGAAGAAGCGATTCTGGTGCTTCCATCCTCATAAAGATGTGACCAAAGGTCTTCCCAACAAGCCTGAGAAGAAAGCACTAAATTTCAATGGACCTCATCCAACACCTCGCACGGTGCACATTTTGGTTTCTAACTCTTAGATCTTCTAAAAGGCGCAATCCTACAAAGGAGATTTGAGATGATGAAATCATAGCAGCAGGAGGATGGCTGATTGATACTAAGCTCTAGTTGGGCAAAGTCAAATTTCCAAGGAAATTATATTGAAAAAAGAGAATTCCTTACCTAATAGAGTAACTTTAAAAAAAGTATAAAGTTCAAGTTATGGCCTTTTTGATTAATGATATGAAATAAGTTATGATATTACTGTGCCGTATTAAAGGAAAATTATAATTCTTGCAATCTATAAGTATCACAAAAGGGAAAGGGCACTTTTAGAACTGTCATTTTTATAACTGCGATTAAACGACAAAAATTAATTAGTAATTAAATGAAATGTATGACCACACACCACTGTGTGAATATTTTTAATCATTTTTAAATGTAACCATGTTTATGAAATAAGCTCTTGGTATCATCTTTACATTCACTAAAATAGAGAGAAATAACAGAAAGTTTGAATTACATTGTGTATTTAAGAAGATGTACAAATGTTTCAATAAGATAAAAAAATGTTACTATTCAGAAACAATTACAATGTACTAAGCAAATACACACAATCAACAATAAAAAATCGAAAGTTTCGTCGATTTTCATTAACTTAGAACAAATGATATTTCAGTAAAAACATGTAATGCAAAAGTTTTCCAAACGTTATTACAGAGCGCTCTTCCATATAAATATAATTCTCAAAAACATATTAGATTAATATTTCATATTTGCTATCTCAATGACGGTGCTTTTTTTAAATGTAAAACTTATGCATCGTTATAAATACCGTTTATGTGCTGAATTAATTTGCCCTTTTATTTTAAAACAATTAGGGAAACGCAAGAACGCCTTTTAAATTTCGGTTTTCAAGTATACTTCCTAATGATCCAATTTCCTTTATTTTCGGAAACGGTTGTTTTTATTATATTTATATTGCTGAGAAGAAGCAAATATTGCACCTCTAGAGCAATTCTTAAATTTTGGCTTCAGGTAAACTCGCACACCTAATATCCCGATTTACCTGATTTTCAGAATATATTGCTTAATTTATTTAAGTGGAATATAGGAAGTTTTGCTGCGACAAAACAAATATTACTACCACTATAGTAATTTTTAAATTTTGGATTTCAGGCAAACTTCCTCTCCTAATAGCCCGATTCCATTGATTTTGGGAAACTATTTTCCTTGTTTTATTTCAATGCTACATACCGAATTTCCCTTTAAAAATTAAAATTGTGGCCACTAGAGCGATTTTTAAATTTCGCTTTAACCCCACCTCGTTTTTCAGGTATACCCCCTTCCTAATGGTCCGATTGCCACGATTTTCGAAAACTACTTTTATCAAATTATTTTAAAGAAATATTACGAATTTCATCGCAGCCGCTAGATCGATTTTTCCATTTTTTAAAAACATTTTCGCCCTAGGTTAACCCCCAACTCTAATGATTCAATTTTGCTAGTTAACGAATTCGACGAATTGTTCTTTAATTCATGGTTATGTGCCGAATTTCGTTGAGAAAAACAAAAATTGCGACCGCTAGAGCGTTAACGAACATATATAATTTATTTTCATTGCCATTTTTGGTGCCTAGTAGGTAGGACCGATGAAGACTTGAAGACATTTTTCATAAATCATTTCATGGGTATAACCACAATAGCAAACCGCCACGGGTGGCTGGAGTCGTTAAGGCACGGACTCGTGAGCGGGAGATCTGGAGTTCGAATCCCGCCAGGTCCGTCCTCCCTGACTGGGGTTTTTACGAGGTTTTCCTCAGTCCTCATGACTGGCAAATGCCGGGGAGGTACCCTAAACTTAGGCCTGATACACTTCCTTCCTTAAAAAATATCCTTTCACAATATATCATTTCATCTCATGTATCATCAGTGTCCACAGCCTGTGGTGCCTCAGTAGTAAAAACGGGCGTTAAACACTACTAAAAAAAAACAATAGCAGCATTACTTCGGAATTCGCTAATAGCTTTTGTACAATCAAAAAATTAAGAAAGAATCTGATATGTTTGAAACTGAAATAAATCAAGGCAAGAGAGAAAATAATTTCATAATTTATTAAATACTCTTTACAATAGTGGTATTACATACGGATAACTTGGTAACTTAGACCTTTAATTTTTTTGCCGAATTGGAGATTCCATTTTAGCGTTTATGGTGCAACAACTCGAGATTTTCTTCGCGTTTTGGGTCCGACACCCAAACACCACAAACGAGACAAGAGCCAGTGAATGGTGTTTTAACACGCGTTTTTACTACTGAGGCATCACAGGCGGTGACACTGATGATACATGAGATGAAATTATAAATTTGAAAGAATATTTTTAAGGAAGGAAACGTTCCAGGCATAAGTTTTGGGTACCTCCCCGGCATTTGCCATTTATGAGGACTAAGGAAAACCTGATAAAAACCCCGCGCTTTAACGACCTCGGAATATCTTTTCTTTATGACATTTCGAACCACGGAAATATGTAGCAACTTAGCAAATCTCATTTACAGAGAAAGTAGGCTAGTTTGTTTCTTATCGCATACTTTTATCTTTTCGCAGCAGAAGGTTCATTAAGTTTCGGTGGCTATATAAATCCACATTGCCTTATCTTACAGAGAGCGGAGTCACTATGGAAATCAGTGGAAGCATTCCTAAGCATTAGCATAGTGTTCTGAACCGGCTTTCTTGAGACCGAAGATATTACCCTTCTCTTAACCTGTGATATATTTACAGTAATACCATTATGCTAAAACCTACACACAATGTAGTGACGAATTTTATTTTCTGTTTATATTGCAGGAGTAAAGGAATAAAGTGGTACTATCCATTATTTTTTTTAAACCAATAACAATTTTCCTTTAAAAATATTTATAATTTTTATTAGAGCCCTTGAACAACGTTGCTTTAGATATCAGTCACGGTTGAAAATTTTGCTACATGTACAATGAGACAGAAGAGAGCAGGAAGAGAAAAACAAAACAAAAAAGAAAAGAAAGCTATGAGAAAAAGAACAACTCACATAACAGATAAGAAATAACAAGAGAGAATTAGAAGAACTGGAAAAGAAGGAAAGTTAAAAATCACTCGTTTTTAAATTGGTTATTAATATGTCTTCAAATATGAACTAAGTACACTTTATTTAATTTTTTGACCTTTGCCGCTGTTCCAAAGGTATGTTTCAGAATAAGAATGATAGAACAATGAAACGTGCTTAGCCTGTACAGAGACTCGTTGTGAAGATGGAAGAATCTACGGCGCCACAAGCACCATTTGCCTCGTCCGCGCGCGCGTAAACACACAATCAGGCATCTCTAGTGAATCCATACACCTTTTAAAACAATACGGGGAGGGTGTAGTCATGGCTCCAGCTCTTGCCCTATTCACTATTTAATATCAAAGTACTCCAGATAACATTCCCCGAGTTCAGAGGTTTGTTGCGAAAAATACAAACACTTGTGCCGCCAGAGAGATTTTTGAATGTTGGGTTTTAGGTAAACTTGCATTTCTTATAATCTGATATCACTGATTTTCAGCAATTGTTTGTCTTGTTTCATTTCAATGGCATATACCGAGTTTCGTTGAGTGAAAACAAAACAAAAATTATGGCCACTAGAGCAATTTTTAAATTTTCGCTTTAGGTTAACTCCCACCCCCAATTTTTCACTGGAAAAAATGCGGGCGCTAGAGCGTTAACAGACAGACACACACGTGTATATATATACATATAATTCACGTTTTTATTGTCATTTTCGGTGCTTAGTAAGTAGGATCAGTGGAGATTTGAAGAAAGTTTCGTAAGTACAACCACAATGTTCCTTATGAATTTGCTAAAAATGCTATTCGGATCAGAAAGAGTTATTTTAACGAGGGAAATGAAACTGTTGTTTTAACACTAACGCTTGATTGATATGATATTAGTATTGTAAGACTGGTTTACAACACTATTTTTTTCCCATAGAGAATAACCGTTGAAACAATGAAACAAACTTAGCAGGGGAACATGAAACTTATTTAAGACATCCCCAGGCTTTTACACATGTCTGAATGTATTTCTTCCCAAATTTCTTTTGCCATTGATAACCACTACCTTAGCCAATTTAACAATCTAGCAGAGCTGTAAAATAAAGTTACTGTACCATTTCATTTCTCGTAAGTATTTTTACAAGCTTTATTTTTATAATTCTCTAGTTCACTAAAGTCCTCAAACGATGAAGCCTAAATTTGTTGATTAGTTTGATTAATGTTTACAATTAATTTCTCTCAAAATTAACCAGAATTTCAACATCAATTTTCTGCTCAGAGAAGATAATCATAAACCACTGAAAAAGGCTACAATTAATTGTATAAAAGTTTCGCTTCAGTTGGCAGCTTATCTCAGTTGCATACTGATTTTTTGTTGCTCTTACGAAGAGTTCCGCCACATCAGTCATTCTGGCTCCAGTCAGCCCTGTGAGGGATGAAGGCGCGCTTCTGGGGCAAGACGTGATCCAATTGTTGCAAGTGACGCCAACCATTAATTCAGAAACTAACGAGACGAAGTTTTTGCCGCTCACCCCAGAAAATGCTTATATTATCGAGGAAAATCAATTGCTGATGCTATTAAAGCCTGTGGTAGACAATATACCCTGAAAGAACAGATCGAAATTCAAACTAAATGTGTTTGGGTGGTTTATATGTTTTATTTGAACTTACATTCCTTTAGAAATTATAGAATGGTTGTAGACAAAATAAAATCTGTTGTTGATTTGGTAAATTTAAGGACGCTCTTTAACACCTCAGGTCATCAGCGTCCCATTCAATTCAGGGTGTGAAATGGCGACAAATTTTGCTCAGAGGTCTCTTTTTTCAGGCTTGAGGTTCTTTATTTTGCCGCAAATCTACGACATAGGACCCACGACTTTACTTCCCTTCCGAAGGAAGACATACTCCCTCAAAAATCCATCGATCCTGGCTGGGTTTGAACGTGCGATCTTGGGTTTAGAAGGCAAGTATGGTTACCACTATACCACCACACCAGGACGAGAGAAGAAATCCTGTCTAGTGTAGAAAAGTTGTGCAGTTAACTACATCCATTATGACATCTAAACTGAACTGTCTAGATCATAGTGTTTATGTGGTATCGCAAAGAGGACAGTTATTGTTTAAATTCCAAACTGACAAAGAATGTGCGATAACAGAATTCTTATTCTTCTTAGATTCTTATAGAGAAAAGGTTTGAACCAAAAACACAGCTGAAGAAATATATCAGGTAGAAACTGATGACAGCATCGAATTTTTCAATGATGGAGACATCAGCCTTGAAGAAAAGTCGCGCCCTAGACGACCTTTAGTCATAGGAAATGTAGTTCTGTGCACTACGCTTGAAGAACTTGCCAGTGATCATTAATTTTGAGAAAAGTTTGGTGTCTCCAAGCCGAAGAGTAGATCCATATGAACTTACCGAAGCTCAGGCCCATCGATGAGCTAACGTTTGTGAACACTTCAAAAATACTTTAGACGACTGATTGTAGAAACGCATTGTGATGTGTGTTTGAGTCGGTCCTGGTGGTGTAGTGGTAACCATACTTGCCTTCTAAACCCAAGATCGCGGGTTCAAATCCGGCCAGGATCGATGGATTTTTTCGGGCGTAAAAATCCTAAGTATGGCTTCCTTCGGAAGGGAAGTAAAGCCGTGGGTCCCGTGTCGTACATTTATGGCACGATAAAGAACCTCAAGCCTGAAAGAAGAGGCCTCTGAGCAAAATTTGTCGGTGGTTTCACGCCCTGAGCAGAATGGGACGCTGATGACCTGAGATGTTAAAGAGCGTCCATAAATAAATCAAATCAAACATGTGTGCTTGAAAAATGGTTCTTGTTCCATAATACTGAGAAGAAAAAGCAATGGGCATCTTTTGCGAAATGACCGCGATCAGTGGATCGTCAAAGTGGTCTGCGTACGGTGTTGTCCATATCGATCTGATTCCAAATGGTTGTATAGTTGATGCTGAGTTGTATTGTAAGCAACTGCACAGGGTTAACGAAGTTTTAAGACTCGCCCCCCAGCTTTAATAATGCTGCAACAAGACAATACTCTTGTCCTTCAATCAAAAGTGATCCCCCCAAAACTTCAGAAATTAGAAAGAATAGCATTGCTGTCTCACCCAGTCTAGATATTGCATCTTCTGACTATGTTTTGTGCCGGTTCATGGCAACAATTTTCAAAGGAGGATTTCGATAATCTTGAAGATATCAAAAATACATGTTCAAGAGTTTTTGTCTCTAAATCCAAGAAATGGTACCGCCAACAAATTCGAATGATGCTGGCAGAGAGATGAACGAAGGTCGTCGAAAATGGTGGGCTATATTTTGAATAGTAAGAATAGTAACAACAATTATAATAATATAAGATACCAATAACACTTTATGGCCAACCTAATACTGGCATCAATACGAGTAGGAGGTTGATGCTGTAGCATTAACTTTCGCACTCAGTGTTAATATCTCAGTGCTGTTTGAGAAAGTTTGCACAAGGTGGGTTCTATACACTGTAAACATTTTTACTGAAATGGCTGCCCATATACCTACGTAGACCCTTAAATTTCTATATATCAAAGATATCCAAATTAAAATGACCCAAAGGAATTGTTGATTTGCTTGCTTCTGAAACACTGCAAACGCCGCCCCTTGTGCAGAAATTCCTTCAGTTCAAGCCCAGTTTGCTTGTGCAGGTTTATTGGGGAGTCATTCTTTATGTCAACACCAGCACATGTAGCTTGTCTTTAAAGACTGACAAAATGATGGGACAGGTGCAATGCATTCACGGGAACTACTTTGAGAACTATCATCAAAATTATAAGAATGAGTGAAGATATGCAGTGAAAATTATAATTCTTTATTAATCAGCCCTGGTGTATTAAGTTATTTAAAATGACATATTAGTAAAATAAGAAAAAATTGAATTCAAAAATATTATTTCATATGAAGCCATAGGTAAAAAAGTTGTTGGTAAACACAGGATTAAACAGATCTTCTGTCTGGACAAAATTTAAAACCGAGTTTATGTTTGTAGATGGTGATTCTGTTCGCTTTTCTCCAAGCTTACGAGTAAATTTGTTTCGTTTACTATTAATTCTTAATTTTTGTTCATCTTTTCCAGCGTTTTAGTCGTGTGGAATGTGAAAATGTTAGTCTTTACTTCTATTCTAAATAAAGATACGTATATTGCTTGGAAAGCAACTTAATGTGGAAAAGTTAAGCTCTGCTTCGATCCTGATACACCCAAGACCGCGGGTTCAATTTCTGAAGAATTTTTTTCGGGCGTAAATATCCTATGTATGGCTTCCTTCGTAAGGGAAGTAAAGCCGTGGGTCCCATGTCGTACATTTACGGCACGATAAAGAACCTCAAGCCTGAAATGAGAGATCTTTGAGCAAAATTTGTCGGCCGTTTCACGCCCTGAATTAAATGAGACGCTGATGACCTGGGATGTTAAAGAGCGTCCGTAAATAAACTAAATAAACAACGCTATGATAATGGTAAGGTTTAGACACCTATTCATGTTTCATGCACTGAATCATTTTGATTTAAATTTACCTTAACGGTTTGTATGAATTTATTCCTGTTCACGTAATTAAATTTGGCATCACTGAATTAACGAAAGGGGAAGGGAGTTCTTGTTGCAGCAACATGGATATAAACAAACATTACGCCGAAATGCCATCAGAGTATTTCCTGTTGACCTTCTTAAGAACTGCACCACCATTAAAGTTTTAACTGTTCTTATAAAGCTTTAGGAAATACAGACGAACCCTTGAGTATTTTCCTTCTTATTCTAATTTATAATAGCACTAAGTTCCCTGTGTGTTTTATTGAACTATAACGATCAGCCGTTACAGCTATGCTGGAGGTAGCTGTTTTAAGAAATACAATCTCATAAATAGATAAAGCCGCGACTTCCATTAATAGCAGTGGAGGTTGAGTATTCAAGCGCATGCGCCTCTGGTGGAGACAGCTTGAAGCTGTGATGGATGCATCTGCCAGCACGCAAGGCGGTTGTTTCTAATTTATCTTTTATCGTCTGTCACCTGACATTTGCCGTTCTTGTAAGAATTTCATTTTGTATCCTCTAGAAATAGTTTATGCAGACCCTCCCAACAACCTTTAAGCATTTACAGTTAAATGTACAAAAATAATATGCGGGGTTGTTCAGGCGATGATGCTTGGGATTTGCATTCGAGCACCCTTGGGAACCGTAGTTACAAAATGTGCCGTCAGAGTGGCGGAAGGGCCGAACAATCCTTATCCGTCCCAACTATCTCTGTCCCTTGCATTGCTTAAAAATATAATTGTACTGTTATTTACGTTCACATTCCCTGTTTGTTTTAGAATTTAATATCCACAGAATAACACAAAAATGCATTGTAGTCCTGCTGTACAACGCATGAATTCGTATAAATGCAGTTTGCACTGTAACAATGCTGGGGCATTAATAGCACGTTGTTTGTTAAAGGATTATTGATATTCAATAACAGTTCTTGTGAATGGGTTTTGCGTGGTCATGTACGAATCCATCAATAATGAAGCTTTGTCAGAACATGTTAAATCATCATAAACTGATATTTGTATTGTGAAAAATAAATCGAGTAAGCCTTTGAAACTTTATTTTTAGATAGATACAAATAATATATGCTGTTTTTTCAAAACATCCGATATTGCCAAACATTCGCTAAAGGTAATAATAAATGTTTATAGGCAGTGGACTTGGTAAACCAGTTTTTACCACTGTCAGATACAAAACTAAGTTTACAGGTTATTAAAATATACCTTTTGAAAATGTAATAATTTAAAATATTTAAGATGGTAAATTTAATTAGCAAAATGTCCTTATTTTCTTAAAACACGTTTTATAATCATGTAAATTTCTTAAAATTAAACGCGTTACTTGTGATTAGTGGAGATTCCTAGCGAGACACACGTTTGAGGTCACTTTCCTGGTGAGTACTTTCATTAGGCCGGTACTTAATTTTCCTATCTGTACTTAAGGCTACCAGAACCACTGGTTGGTCGGCCTGTACTAGCAATTAACCTGTCCAGTTCTGCAGATGGGTAATCCAAGTAAGCATGTTGTTTATAATAAAAGATAGCTTCAATTATTGAGATTTATAAAGTTTATCCGGGTTTTTCAAAGTCTTTCAAATGGGCTCTTTTAATTTTACCATTTTCAGCTCTTTTATCTGTACTGCAACTATTATACAGCTAGCCTAAGTACTTTTGATATTAAAATATAAACATAGGGTGCCAAAAATGTGCACAACTTCAAGCAAAGAAAAAACTAATAAAATAAAACTGAATTCAGACAAACAGAAAGTGATAAACACTATTCATCTTAGATTGTCACAGTTACAACAGTTGCTCAAAATGCCCACCATCGGCTTCTGTACACTTCTGAGTACGTTGAACTACTGATTGAGCAACGTTTGCGAAAGTGTCCTCAGCGATTGCAGCACATGCCGTTTCAATTTCTTCCCGAAGTGCTGCCAGTGTAGCTGGTTTTCTACGGTATACAACATCCTTAAGAGTTCCTCATAGGTAGAAGTCCAACGGAGTTAGATCCGGAGAACCCGATGGAAACTCAATCGAACCTCTTCTTCCTTGATTTGTAGATTTCTGCTGTGAGTGCTCAAAACGTTCCAAAACCATAACTGAGAACGCGGAGCTTGTTGCTATGCGAGGTCCCACAGATCTGCCCTTGTGAACATTGCATTCGGTACCACGAGTTTCAAATATGCCTCAAATGCTTGCAATTGTTACTCGTGTTGACGGTTTTGTTCTGTACACATTCTCCATTGCCTTTGAACTTCAACAAGATTCTCGGTTTTCCAACACCACTTTAAAGTTGCTTTTCAAACGATAAGTTTGGCTCCATTTTGTTGTGGCAACGCTAGCATAATGTAATGTGGGTAACATCTGTTTACAGAACATCAAACGATAATCTTGTCTTCATTTGTTCATTGTTGATTTATCTGTCACGTAGCAACGATAACATAATGCATGTGATTCACATCTGTTTACAGAGCATCATACTACACATTACTGTTGTTTTTCGGTCCAACTTTGAAATATATTAAAGAGATATCTGCTGTAAAAGCGTGTATACATTTTTTGGCATCCTCGGGTGTATATTTTAGGCCTTATAGCCTAATCTGGTCAAGTTATCTCTTTGTTCGTATTTCTCAATGTTTCTTAACTTGTGATCTATAATGCAATATGCCGTAATCTGGCTTTCATAGTAAGTGATAACTAGGGAACCAAGTCTGAACACCAAAACATTGTCTTTATGTGTATACAGGTTTAAGGAACGCTTGATGTAGGATGCCATGCAGGTTCTTAGAGAAATTAGAGAGGAAACTGTGATCTGATATAAACAACACGATATGTATAACATGCAAAGTAGTTCTAATAACTTCATACTTTCGGTGTCCTACCTTCCATCCTTATTGACCATAATATTCTTTGATCTTATCGTTTAAGTTAAGTATATTCATTCGCAATCGTTTAAAATCATAATAATGATCCTCATTATCGCACTGAGTATAATAAAGATCACCATGTTTACTGTGGTAATGACCTAGAATACTTATATGACATGCTTCGCATTCAAAATAGCTCCTATAAAAATTACTTTAAAATAAATGCACATCAACATTACGTTATTTATTATACACTTTTGTAGCATATTCCATATAATTGAACACCAGATGATAATCGTTATGTAGAATTTCCACTGATCATTCTGAATTCTAGTTTATTAATCTCTACATTCTCTTTCTGACCGAATACATTTTTTGTACTTTTTTTCAGGTCACTTTGTATAATCTTATTTATTTGGCAAAAGCGATGAAATGACTGTCGAAGTTGATAGTTGAATATCTGATTGCATGCTTTTTTAACATCACTCATTGTGGAAAAAGAAACATTTTCCTATCATCCGGTTAGTCGTGTATTTGTTGATATCATAAACAGAACAATGCCGTTGCGCTGTTGTGTCTAGACCAACTATTCTATAGAATACCGATGCTAAATTAAACAACGGGGTATTAGAATGTAATTGAATAATTGCACCGTTATTAAAAATAACTTTATTGTACGAATGAGCCTCATTCTGCAAAACAATTCGAACGTACATAAGCGTACTTAAGCTCATATCCCACTTGTTGCGTAATAACTACAGTGAAACCTCTCAAACCCGTACAGGTAGATTTTCATTGTAAACGTTTGCTCTTGACACCTGAACAGTAACACTATGCTTATTTTAGGCATGCAATTTTTTCTTCAATAAGTTTACAGTTAAGTACAGTATTCTTTCTGAGAAATACGTGATAATTTTACAATTTGTAAAGTATTGAGAAAGAACAACAGATAATAAAAGTTAAAGAAAAATCCACCCTTTCCATACCACTGTACTTTAAGACCCATTGCAAAGCATAGAGATAAAATTCAATCAGCTCAAACAGGTAGCAGAAAGCCAGTTAGGGCTTTGATATTACAGAACTCTGTACTGACCCAGTTGCCAATAAAGCTTAAATTAGTTAGCAGAAATATATTAAAAAAGAGCAATAATTGTTCTAGTTATGACCATAAAGGGTATCCAAAATAGAGGATATACTGGATATGTTAAAGCTTAGAAATTTGTGCTGTTCCACGAAAAAAATGTCCAATATAGTGATGTCTAACTTACAAAGGTGCCCAAATATGGAAATTTACTGTACTAAGTTTTCATGGTAGCTTCGTTGTTTATTTATTCTTCTGTATCCCGCAATCGTCCTTTAACGTCTCATATCTGAGATCTCTGTCTGCATTTTCTGCCTTTCTGTTACGCTGCTTCATACAGAAGAGTTGGCACCGCTCGCTCTGCACATATGATTAAAAATATTCAAACTTCTTTTGTAGGCCCAATTCTTTTGTTCACCTATTTCACAACATAAATATTTTAAAAGTCTCCCTTTTTATACTCTAATTCACAATTAATATCTTTATTTTCCATAGCGTTTTATATCATTATAACATATCTTCATGCCATCTCTTGTAGTTTATCCAGTTCAGTTTCTGCAGGACCGGTGGGTTTTTTCGGGCGTAAAAATCCTTCCTTCCTTCCTTCGGAAGGGAAGTAAAGTCGTGGGTCCCGTGTCGTACATTTACGGCACGATAAAGAACCTCAAGTCTGAAAGAAGCAAAATTTGTCGGCCGTTTCACGCCCTGAATTGAATGGGACGCTGATGACCTGAGATGTTAAACAGCGTCCATAAATAAATTAATAAAAAAAAGTTTCTGCAGACTCCTCTCTGATGGAGCCACAAATTCTGATCATCTGTCACTAGAAATATTGTTAAATGTATATTATAATTTTCTCTGAAACAGCGTTGCTCAAGCTATGGTCCGCGGACCCAAGGTCTGCTCTTGTAATACTGCATAATCTAGGTAAAACAAGTAGTTAATAAAACCGAGCCTTACTCCCAGAAAAACGGGGGGAAATCAAACGCACAAACAAAAATGGAATGCCCGCTACAAAGGTTTTCTTACATGAGTTTATGGAGTCCGGAAACAATACTGAACAGACGTGCAAGTGTTGGCAAGTTTGTCCATTTCATTAATATAAATATCAACTACTCTTTTCATTTTCACAGTTAATAATATAGAGATTATACGCATTCCATTCTAAACCAATTTTGCTTAGATTCTACTTTATTACAGAAACCTTGACATGTTTCTACTATTAAAAAGAAGAAGAAAAAAAATTTCCTTCTAGCTAACAATAGCCATCCGAGTACAAGGCAGAGTAGAAGCGTCTGTGATGCTGTTTTATTTCTGAACGCATGAGTCATGATGGAATTTACGACAGAAGCAAGAGTTTTAATTTGTTGCAACTTGTCGTAGAGCATTTCGGAAACGCTTTCCTGAAATTGATCTAACAGATTTTTTTTTTAACAGAGAAAAAGCTTGATGATATCTGTACACGATTAGAACGTTCACCATGAAAGTGTCTAAGTTAGGACAGCGAGCAAAAGTCAGTTGTGGGTGAGCATACAACGCGACAAATATAAGAAAATTTCGGGTATACAAAACAAAAGACAGGGGACCTGCATAGGAAAATACACTTTATACCTGGTTTCTCGAGTCCGTACGTGATGGCAACATAAACCCGTATTTGGTGACAAGGTGTAATTTCACATGCATGGTAGCTGCTACTGGGAGAACAGAAATATCAGACTGGTAGAGCTAACTCGATATCTGTGCACTCAGGCTGCGTCATGCAGCCGGAGGCTGTTTCTCTGCTACCTACTATGATGACATTGAATCTCGGATTACTGTCGGAACATCACGTAAACTAAACTGCATAATCACATACAGCGAGCCATTTGGATGCCCGTTACCTAAAAATGGATATTTAGCTATTACATAAACTAAATATTACCATATAAATATTTTAACTTTAATTTGTTGCCATGCGCGTACTTTTCCAGCTCAATGTTTTCTTAGGTATTATATCCACTGCAGAAGAAAGTTGTTCGCAAGCGCATGATCTTCTCTCTCTCTCTCTCACTAAACGATTTTCTGTATCAGTTAATACCGGACAGAAGTGCAAAGTTATCGCGCCTGAGCTATATGCGTATGTAAACATATGTGCAGAGTTTTGAAACTTAAAAATATGACCTCCAGTTGAAAATAGTTCGAAAAACGATGCTCTAAAATATTCCAGCTATCTTTAAAACCTGTTTAAAATTTAAATTAAACTAAGCGGGTGGTAAGACACTCTAGTACTAAACTTAAATGTATTAAAATGCCTTTGAGTTTTTTAAAGTATGATTTTTATTTTTTATAATGGCTTTGAATAGCTCTATTAGACGTTATTTTTCTTTTAATGTTATATTTCTTTGTACTTTATCAAACGTCAACTTTATCGCGTCAACCATACGCCGATATCTTGCTTACGAAGGAACTGTTTCATCTCTGCTTATAGCGTCTTTTTAGAAACTTTTAGGTTTTATTAGATTCGACTATGTTACTTCTATCATAATGAAACAAGTGTCATGTTTAAAGTATTACAGTTAACTAGCAAGAACAAAATACTTTTTAAACTAAGAATCCGTACCCTAGTTATAAAATATAAAGCCGTTTAATTAATGAAAAATTTAGTGTTTAAACGCAGAGAAATTATTTTTTCTTATCTGTTCTATTGGTGCTTCGTTTATTTAAATAAACAAACAAATATTACATGAGCAACATGTCTTTTTACGATGAGAAGGAATTTTTCTTAAAGTGAACGAGAGGGCCCTGTGTTCAATATATCTACTATAGTATATTTCAACCCAGATAGTAAAAAACAATATCACTATGCTAGGAAATAGGTTTACTTTTTACAAAACATTAGAAATAGGTTCTTTTGTTCAACATGCGTCGGTCCTGGTAATATAGTGGTAATCATACTTGCCTTCTAAACCCAAGATCGCAGATTCAATCCCGGCCAGGATCAATGGATTTTTTCGGGCGTAAAATTCCTAAATATGGCTTCCTTCCCAGGGGAATTAAAGCCATAGGTCCCTTGTCGTACGGCACGAAAAAGAACCTCAAGTCTGAAAAGAGAGGCCTCTGAGCAAAATTTATCGGCCGTTTCACGCTCTGAAGAATGGGACGCTGATGACCTGAGATGTTAAAGAGATTCCTTAACTAAACCAAATCAACACAATGTTCAACATACATAACTTTCGGCTTGTCCATTCTTTGAGTGTAAATGCTGGCATATCTAAGCTTGCAGTTTAAATAAACGCGTAGGATTTTTTTTTTACCTTAACAAACCATGAAAAGATATATAGTTTTGCTTTAATTCTCCTAGCAGAGATTTAAATGAACAATAAATGATTAGTTTTCCAGAATTATTATCAGCAGAAAAACAGGATTCTTCAAACTTCTTGATTAAAATTCTCCTTATTACGAATACAGCATGGGATTTATCTTAACTTTTTGTAGTTCTACATTTTCTAGGCTTTGTTTTTATAATAGCAGAGAATGAGAAGTATCCAAGGCCGATAGCAGTACTAATTAAAAAAATTAGTTTTTTAATGAACAAAGTAGTAGCTATGCAATACATGGAGTAAGAAATGTAAACGAGGCCCCATTTTTCCCAAGGTAATGATATTCCTGTTCCCACCCCTTCTCAATTTTATAATATTTATAACGTTTGAGGTTACTGTTGAAAGACCTATTCGCTTAAGCTATTAACTCTGTGTGATTGATTGATTTATTTATGGACGCTCTTTAACATCTCAGGTCATCAGCGTCCCATTCAACTCAGGGCGTGAAACGGCCGACAAATTTTGCTCAGAGGCCTCTCTTTCAGGCTTGAGGTTCTTTTTCGTGCCGTAAATGTACGACACCGGACTCACGGCTTTACTTCCCTTCGAAGGAAGCCATACTTAGGATTTTTACGCCCCGAAAAAATCCATCGATCCTGGCCGGATATGAACCCGCGATCTTGGGTATAGGAGGCAAGTATGGTAACCACTACACCACCAGGACCGACACTCTCTGTGTGTGTGTGTGTGTGTGTGTGTGTGAAATAACACGACTTTATGAATATTTTTATTTTAAGAAACCTCCCTATCCACAAGTTCTAAGTTTAATTTCCAAGAAGAGACTGCTCTTAAACAACAGTGACTTCTACATGAAGTATTTCTCCACTTTTCTTTGTACCATTTCTCGGCGCTCCTTATTTCTCTTTCTCTTCTTCTGGACTTTTCTGCATAAAGTCGTTTCGTTTTCGTGCAGGTCTTTCAAGTTTTGTGCTCATAAAGGCTCCAGAGTGGTGTAGGGAGTTTATCTTCTCCCTATGTCCACACTTTCAAGATAATTTTCGCATTTAAGAGTCCTTGGCCTTATCACCGTGCTTCTCATTTCACTTTGTGATTTCATTTCTGGTCTTCTTTCTCAAGTTACGCTTAAAATAAGGCTAAAAGTTGCGAACTTTTGTGTGGGTAATGGTTAAGTTCTTTGGTAGAGTTAGTGAGTTTATTTAGATTGCATTTAAGAGCATAAATTGTATATTTATTCTTTAAACACGGGAGTCGTTGCTTTAGTCATGGAAGTTATTTTATTTCTTCAAAATATGTAGTAACGGGTCACATTTTATATATACAGAGAGTACGAAAAATGTTGTCCATAATCGCACTGTAAGGTAGAGGCTATTACAGCAATCAAGTATAGGAAATAACATCACATGGGCATCAGACAAGAGTACGGAATTTATCCGCTTTTGTTTCATTTATACCTTGACAATGTCATTCGACAATGGATTGAAAAATGTTAATATTAATTACAACTAGAATAAAAGGTAATTTATAACTACCCTCCTGCATGCGTATGACCTTGTGATAATTTCTGGCTACGAAGATACCTGTCCCTATCTCGAAACCACTGTCACAGAACACATTTAGCGTGTCAGTTCCTAAAATCTGGAACTCCCTTCCTCCTGAAGTCAGAGGTTGTCGGACTATAAAGCAATTTAAACATAGATTAAATTGTTATCTCAATTCTATGAATCACAACAGTTAGTCTCCCGCTTCTTCTTCTCCTCCTCCTCCTTCTTATCCCTTTTAATTTGTCACATTATTTGCAAATCTGGAATATTAGTGAATTCCGAAGGAATATAGTTATTGCGGTTGTACCCATGAAAAGGTTGTTTTTTTTTTTTTTTTTTTTCAAATCTCCATCAATCCTACTTACTAGGCACCTAAAATGACTATGAAAAAAATATGGTATGTATGTGTGTGTGAACGCCCTAGCGACCACAATTTTTTATTTTTTCTAAACTAAATTAGGCATATTAATTAACAAATTATTCATCTAGTTCGTTTACCAGAATAACCTCATTAGGAGTGGAGGTTAACCTAAAATGAAATTTTAAAAATCGTTTTAGCTGCCGCAATTTTTGTTTTTTTCTGAACGAAACTCGGTATAACCCATTGAAATAAAATAAAAACTTTTTCTGAAAATCAGTGAAATAGAGTTATTGAAATCCAAAATTTAAAAATCCCTCTAGCGACATCAATATTTATTTTTTCCTACTGAAACTCGGCATATATCACTAATAGAAAATAGAACAAACTCTGTGAAAATCAGGGAAATCGGATCGTTAGGAGGGAGGTATACCTGAAATCCAAAATTTCAAAATCCCTCTAGCGGCATCAATATTTATTTTTTTTCGTATCGAAATTCGGTATGTATTATTTATTGAAAATAGAACAAACTCTCTAAAAATCAGGGAAATCGGATTATTAAGAGTGGGGGGGGGGGTTTATACTTGAAACCCAAATTTTAAAAAGAACTCTAGTGGCACCAAGTTATAATTATTTCCTGGTAGCAGAAACACGAGTCACCACTTCCTTCCAATTTCTGAAAAGTCAATTTGTAATTATCTGCTCTAACGCTTTCTATAAGCTTCATAAACTGGACTTGCTGAGGAATTCGCTTAGTTTTCGCAGCTCCTGAGTGACGGAGCTTTTTATACTCCAGAAGAGCCCAGGAAAAATTGCATACAGCGCCTCACTAGAGGTAGCACAACAAATTTAGCAGTGAATTGAAGCCATATGGTTGTCGCACGTGTCTTTTCCGCTTCTGTAGGTTTTCAATTTGTAACGCTAGCCAAGTCAATAGGAAATTTGTTCGCTTCCTTAGTCAGGAATATGAACCAATGAAGCATAAAGCAATATGCGTTTAGTAGAACTGATAAAGAATGTTAATATCAAAGATGGAAGCAATAATAACAAGGAAGACCCGTCAGTAATATTGAAAGAGGAGCTATATTAAAAGAGTAATAACCTACTTCGATAAAATTGAGAGTAGGCACAGCTTGGAATAAGAATGCAAGGCAAACTTTTCCTCGCAGTGATTCATTACTCTTTTAGCAGTTTAATTTACATTTAAATGCACAAGATTTTCTGCTTGAAATCTGTAATTTGAATGCTCATGAAATGCTAGTTGCAAATTGCCTTTGAGTAGCCTTACTCACGCAACAGCATACTAGGCGGATTAGAGTGCAGGAAGGTCTCTATGCGCCTCATTAGCCCACGTTAGTGGCTATTCAATTATGCAGAGAATTTTTATTCAAGCATTTAGTATCTTATATTTTCTTTTAATTTTTATTTTTATGCGCTCATTTAATTTTCCTTGGCTCTTGTCAAGCATTCTTGGTTATTTAATCTCTATCTTCCAGCCCTTTTACTGTATTTTGCTTCTACAGCTCTGTACATCCATGCTAATTTGGGGACCGCCAAGGGTGGCCGAGGTCGTTAAGGCACGGACTCATGAGCGGGAGATCTGGGATTCGAATCCCACCAGGACCGTCCCCTCTGACTGAGGTTTTTCCTCAGTCCTCATTACTGGCAGCAAATGCCGGGGAGGTGCCCTAAACTTAGGCCTGGAACGTTTCCTTCCTTAAAAATAAAATCTTTTTCCAGTTTTTCATTTCATGTATACCAGTGTTCAGTGTGGTGCCTCAGTAGTAAAAACGGGCGTTAAACATCATTAAAAAATGTTAATTTGGATCCACCCCTTTTTACTTTTACCAGGAGGAACCCATTCAAATACTCTTTGGGAATCTACTCTCTGCGACATTTTTAATATGCTAGGTAACCTTTTCTGCTACCAGTGCAGAAATTAGGCTAATATATAGCACCATAATTAATTTGAAACATATACTTATAGCATTGTATTATAATACAATGCTATAAGTATATTATAATACAATGCTATAAGTATATGTTTCAAATTAATTATATCCAAATATAACGCTTTATGGTGCTATATATTAGCCTAATTTCTGCACTGGTAGCAGAAAAGGTTACCTAGCAACTAAGGTCCCATGAAATCATCACCGCCTTCACAACACAATTTCAAACAACGTGTTTGTAAGAAAAAGCTAAAATCGTCGCTCTAACAAGCATACCAACATTCAAACACGAGAATCATCTTATTAAACAAATTATTTTAAACTACAACAACAATGTAAATTATTAATCATCATAAATTAACCTGCATTATCTTGTAAACATTGATAATGCAGTCAAAATTATTAATCACATTACAATTTCTTACTTAATTTTGAACCATAAGTAATCTCTATTATATTAATAGAAAAGTTCCTTAACCTTACTACATTGATTTTACATACACTAGAGCGTCGAAGGCATACAAATCTAAATAAAAAATCTGAAAATCTAAATGTTAAATGACTTACCCTATTAATAATCATTAAACCTTTACGATACATTTACCAGCTCTGAAAAATATGCCAACAAGATTTTTTTCATAAGTTGAAGTAACATGTTTCTCTTTTCTCCATGGATAGCATTTGTCCTATACCTGTACACTTTTCGAATTTTGAGGAATTAACAAACCTTCAGCTACTTCAGCTTTATTTAAAATTTCTTTTGGAATGAGATTCATATTTTCAATATCAAACGTTGCTGAATTAGCATCAATTTCCATTTAAAATCTTCAAAACAAAAAACAAAATAACATCGTCATAGAAACGAGTACTAAGAAACCATGTAAATCATATCTACTATGTCATAACATGACATTTTGAGACTTTTTAATACTTTTTAAAAATATTTCAATGCTAAAATTGCATATAAATGTTGTATACAACTTTTGAGTAATCTTCAATTTGAACTGAACATTCACTCGTGTTCCAATTACCAACTAGTTATATAAATAACTGTTGAAAGGTTTTAATATCGGAGAGTATTTCTATTTAATTATTGTTAGTGAAGAGACAATTGGAAAAGACGCTTATTATTCTTGAGAAGGGGAGACAGAATAAAAGTTGTTATTATAATAATATTATAGTTGCTCTTATTGTTGTTATAATGGAACAGCACATGGTAAATATAATCTGAGAATAAAATATGATTTTGCATAATATTGTTAAACATTTCACATTATATTAAATATATTTTTAGGCCATTCGGTTGTAATAAAAATGCTTAGCTAATACTAAAAGGATTGTCTAGTAAAGTAAATGCGGAGTGTTTAAAAGAACACTAAGTAACAACGACAAAACTGAATAGCATAACCTTGTTATCTTGCTCTAGAAATTTACGGCGAAAATGTCTAAAAGCAGCTTTATACAGGCGTCAGCTGTTATCGACAGAAGTGTAAGGCGAATGTTTCAGATATTTAGAGGGGAAAAAAACAATAAAAAAAGGAAGACGCAGGTCTTGGAGTAAAGTTATTTTTAACGTTATTAAATTTGGCAACTGTGCTGTCTTTATCATGACGTGATAAAAAAAAGAGGGGGGTCTTTTGATTTTCAAGATACTTCATTATATAGTTTACGATTTAATATCTCCAAAGACATTTAAATTCTAAAGCAAATACCATGAGTTATTGTTTCTTAGAATGCTGATATTCAGGTTTGTTAGAATAGTTGCAATAAAAAATGTGATTCTTTGAAATAAATTACAGCTATAGCTCTCAGTAACGAAACAAAACTGTATTAATGTAAAATATAATAATAGTTTATTGTTTTTAAATACAATGACATCAAAATACAAAAGAATTATGTGGTATGTGAACGGTCTAAATACTCAGAATATAAAAATATTTGTTACATATTCATGGTTTGACTTGTGATTTAAAAATCATTTCATTTCATTGCTTGGTTTGATTTGATAATTTATCTTAAAACAAAAATGTGCTAAATATATGGCAAAGCAATTTATCGTTTTTCCTAGTGCAACAACTATATATAGGTATATGCAAATCGAATCTGCTAGAGGACCGGGCCGGAGCGAGGAATACGTACATCAATAAGCCCGCCGCGCGATCGGCAAAGTACCATGCGTTCCAATTATAGCCGGGCCATGGATCGCATTCTCTTGCACAGCAGTGACCTCGATTTTGCTTCAGTAGCGCACTAGCGGTGAATGACGCGCTCAAGGCTACGTTTATCAGCTGTGTTAAACTGTGTCAATTGCTGCTTTCTGTTCGAGCTGTAAAAACTAGAGTTTGTTCATTGTGCATCTCAAAAGTGAAAGTTTATTCAATGACATCTGTGTTGTGGAGATACTTTTGACAAGGCAAGTCACCCTTAATATTTATTACCTCTACCTCTTGCTATGTTTGGGTTGATACAGTATGTTTCACTAACTTTTATATAGTATCGTGTTCTTATTATATATTATCAACGTTACGATTCCTTCCACGCTTTCGCTACAAAGCCGACTACTCATTACACAAATGTTGCTATCATTATGGGACACCGTATATGTATACAGTTGAATAAAGCTTGTTACATTTTTGATGAGCTCAAAATGATTAGCATATTTTAAAGGAAATATTCTAACAATTGTATTGTTAAAATTAGATTGTATTACTTTTAAAAATAAATGGGAAATTTTCACATCGGAGTCTCTAAAGGCACTTTTGGGCTTCACGGCTTGTATAGACAAAGCCTTGATACGTCACAGCCGGACGGACATTCAGGTGTTTGTGTATGGCTCCTGTGATTTGTGATATTTTCAAGAATGGCAGTGTCGCAGCTAACGACACATACGTGCCTTCCTGAGTAACATTCGTAATCTAACGACTCATTGTCTCCAGTCCGAGACCTTCGTGCATTGAAATCGGACAATCACCTTAAGGTTGCCTCGCAGTAGCGATACGGACTAAACTCGAGAGTGAATCTTCGAAAGGTTTCAGACGATAACATTGAGAACTTGTGCACAGGAGGGAGAAATAGTACATTACAAGAACGCGCAGTGACAAGTTCAATATTTCAACAGCAAGACAAGGTTTTCTCGTGTTTCTATTGCAGTTCAATGAATTTTACTCGTATATTTTTATCCTTCAAGGTTAACTGCTGTATGCACTTGATCAACGGATCAACGGATCGAACTATGTTATCGAGGGTAATATAAATTACATTTACAGAACCTTTTCATGGCCCATCAAGAACAATTTTTTTTTGTCAGAATGCATTAAGTTTTTAAACCTTGACTAACTTGCAATTTGTGACTCCCTAATTATGCATAGCACGGTTCACTTCGCCCAAGGTTTTGTGTTCTCTATATGGTTTTACGCTTATGTAATGTTCAGGCATTTAGAGTAGTAGTCAAACAACAGCTTGCGCGAAGAGACTGGCCCTTACACAAGAAAAGATTTGTCTGCTGGTGCGGTAAAGCAGCTAGAGTTGCAATCCCGAGCGACAGCGGAGAGAGCCGAATTCCTCATTGGCGAAAGGGAAATCTCCAGCAGGCTCAGATTTTGTATTACAAAACTGAGTTTTTCACTTTTTATCAGGTGTTGTTTTATTGCAATTCTCAAATAATTCATATACACATACACACGCTAACCTTAACCTCGGGTAAATCGTAGAAACCGGTGGATCCAGTGGTTTGCTACGGCCTGACGGCCTACGCTCGCCTCCTTTTCGTAAATATAAATTGATAGGGGCGGATAAATCACTGTTATGGTGGCAAATCTCCTTTGATTGTAGCAGTAAAAAATTATAAATATCAATGTATAGCGCAATGTGTGTGTGGTACTATGTTAGTGAGTAAATCAATACAATGGTGGCAATTTCTTCATTAAACTCCGGCAGAAAAAGAAGTATCAAGGATTCGAAACCACTACTTTCACAAATACCGCAAGACACTCTAACCGTCTGAGCTAACAGACGTAGATACTCTTGTCTAGCTATAACTGAGAATGTCACTACCTTCGGCTCCCTCCGCTGTCGCTTGAGACTGCAGCTCTAACCGCTCTACCGCACCAGCAGACTTAGATCTTTCTTGCTGTAAGGAAAAGTCGCGAAGAGATGGACTAGGAAGCACTTAGACGGAAGGAGAGGAATGTTTCAGTACTAAGTACAGTTCAGTAGAACTGCATTTCTCTCCTGCTGCCTTCTCCCGCCTCCTCTTCGCACCCTTATAATATGTGTACTCTTTATAACAAGATATCACAGAGTTAAAATGGCATTTGCTCTCTTTAATTGAGAGTTTAAGTGCCGATAATATATCACAAATGACATAGTGCGAAAAGTATCAGGAATTTGTAAAAGAACGAACAGAGGAAACGCTCTAAGGAGGGGGGGATTAGACTCAAGTCACTAAAATATTTGGACTTTACTTTGCCGAAGCTGGAGAATAAAGCAGACCATGAACTGTGAACGGGTTGTCCTTAACCTCTAATCTTTCTCTTTTTTGATTCTTCTCTGTTAACGGCTTCATCGTATTCTTCTCCCTTCACCATCATCGTCATCGTCAGCACCAAACTCGAATGACCATCTTACATCATTACCTTACATCAGCACCACTATTTCCTCCTTGTTCTTGTGTCACTTTTTCAATCTTCGTTTTGCTATAATATCATTCACCTTCTGTTCTTGTTTTTCTCCTTCCGGCGCCACCACTACAACAGCAACAACAACATCAAGTAGTGTCACTATCATCACTATTATTATCAAGACACTTATACCTGCTAATACTACACATTTCTCCTCTTCCAGTTGGCTGCTCTGTCTTCTGTTTAACTTCTTTCCTTTACCGTAATCATTACTATTATTATAATTTCCCCTTACATTGCTTTCGTCTCCGCCATAATCACTACCATAAAGTACGCCTTCTTTCTATAGTCTTTCCTCCTATCTCTTCAATGTTTCTTCTACCTCTCCCACCCCCTGTCGGTCCTGGTGGTGAAGTGATAACCATACTTGCCTTCTAAACCCAAGAACGCGGGTTCGAACCCGGCCAGGACCAATGGATTTTTTCGGGCGTAAATGTTGAATGGGACGCTGATGACCTGAGCTGTTAAAGAGCGTCCGTAAATAAATTATTCAAAAAAAATATTCTCTTTCACCCCCTGTCAGTCCTGATGGTGAAGTGGTGACCATACTTGCCTCCTAAACCCAAGATCGTGGATTCGATCCCTGCCAGGATCGATGGACTTTTTCTGGCTAAAAATCCTAAGTATAGATTTCTTCGGAAGGAAAGTAAAGTTATGGCTCCCGTGTCGCAGCACGCTAAAGAACCTCAAGCCTGAAAGAGAGGCCTCTGAGCAAAATTTATTGGCCGTTTCACGCCCTGAATTGAATGCGACGCTGATGACCTGAGAGCGTCCGCAAATAAATAAATAAATAAATAAAATCTCCGTCCCCACATCATCATCATCCTTGCCGCCACCACAAATTCCTCCTTTTTCTCCTTTCCGTCTTTATTTTATCATCATCGTAATTAATTAGGGCGTTTCGTCTTCCTCCATCATCACCGAAAGTATCACAACTTTCTCCTTCTCCCAATTCCTTTGTTCTTTATTCTCTCTTCTTCTTCCTCTTTGTCGTCATAATCATAAACACCGTTAATATATATATATATATATATATATATATATATATATATATATATATTATATATATAATATTAATGAAACATAAAAATAAAGAAACACTATTAACAATGTAACAAATTAACACTAAAATAAAAGTAGATAAAGATAAAACACAGAGAAAGAGTCACACTAGAAACTGCTATACTTCGAACTACTGCGAGTTCTTCAATGGCAAGAAGCTAGACAAGTGAAGGTGATAAAAGTAAATATTGAGTATCGAAGGTAACGTTATGCATGGAAACAGATGAAACTAGATATGAGAGTGTGGGAAGAAAACAACTAATATGTAAGATTTAAACCAGGTGGTATACGCGCTTTATGTAAAAATATAGAAATATGTAAAAATATAGCAGCTATATTTTTACATAAAGCGCGTATACCACCTGGTTTAAATCTTACATATTAGTTGTTTTCTTCCCACACTCTCATATCTAGTTTCATCTGTTTCCATGCATAACGTTACCTTCGATACTCAATATTTACTTTTATCACCTTCACTTGTCTAGCTTCTTGCCATTGAAGAACTCGCAGTAGTTCGAAGTATAGCAGTTTCTAGTGTGACTCTTTCTCTGTGTTTTATCTTTATCTACTTTTATTTTAGTGTTAATTTATATTATATATATATATATATATATATATATATATATATATATATTTACCTGTTTCTTTTCCTCCATCACCAACTCCTCCTTCCAGTTGAAAATCGATGTAATTGGCATAGAAATTAAACATCACAGCAATAAATAATAAACATTCCTCCTTTCTTGCCTCTTTTTGTACAATGACAAATAACTTCCAAATTTCTTTTTCCTCTTATATTTCTATCCTCTTCACTATTGCAATTCCTACCATAAATATTCTCCCATCACACTATCACATTATGGAAGAAACTTTAGTTCTTTTACCCCTTATCAGTTGCAGCTCAAGTTTTGACTCTAAATCTTCCAATTATTTAGTTTTATACTATTCTTTTAACATTAATACTTTTAAATTAAAATTTTGCTGTATAGATTTAAAAAAATTAATTAATAATTTTAATGACTAGTGTCCCCAAATCGCCAAAGTTATTGTATCATACTATTTCGTTTCTTTAAGTAACTGTTAACAGTTATTACACCATACTGCATGTATCACAAGTGATTTTTCCTTGTGGGCGTACATATGGCCATGTTAGCGTCATTTGTGCCCCTTATCTAGCGTGTTAACAGCATAATTACTGCAAACTTTGTTAGTTATCTTGATGTGTGTTTAATGTGCTGCGACTCTTACAGGATCCATTAAAATAGAACCAAAAACGAATACATCGCATTTCTGAAGTTTACCAAAGTAACACAAAAGGTAAAAATTGCTTCAAAATGATTAATTTGACAGAAATACACGAAAAAAAAACTAAGAGATTGTCAAAAATGCCTTTCCTTTTCCTGTTCTTGAATTTTATAATATAAGTATGTCATACTTAAATAATTAATAAATAATAATTTTATATTCCTCAAATAATACCTGTTTGATGAATATATTTAATTATATATTTCTCATAAATATTAATGGTTTGAATTAAAAAATATTTAAGGGATGATTCTGTTGAAATTATATTTGAGTTGTTTGCTAAAAAATGTCAGTATCACAAACCTGGGCCCTGTTTTACAAAAGCATGGTCTAATACATTACAAGTGTATGGGCTGGTAACTTGTAGTTATTAGTGAAATTCTGTTCCACCAAGGTTTCTGCTACAAACTCTATACTTACAAGTGTACAAGTGATTTTTCGTTGTTCTGTTTCACAGAAGCATTAGTATTAGCGAGGCATTCGTAATTTGTATTAAAATTTCTACAAGTATAGGAATATTGGTAATTTCAAATACTAGCATAAAATTTAATAACTTTTTAATAATTTTAGGAGTCATTTGACCTAAAGAGGCGATAATGATGAATAGGAATATGTATAAAGAAAGGATATATAAATATTTGTGTATAATAAGAAAGTTAAGTGTAATAAATTTACGCCTTATGACTGTTAGTGCGTTTCCTGTTTCAAATGCATATTTCAGACCAGCATCTTAGTTAAGGCATTTTTAAGGTTCTTGCTACATGCCAAGATTTTGTTTTCTATTCTTCATTCTCTTTTAAAATAATATATTTTGACACAATTTTCGCAGTATTTTTGCTTAACGTGTCGTAACCAATCGGTTTTCTTCGCTACGCTCGGGACTGCAAGCTGCAACTGCATACAGCTTGTAACGTCAAGTGAATTTCTTAGGCCGGAGACGCCCTGGATGTTTCCAGTAATAGTCTGAACTTTCTTCTCTGTTGTTGGTAGTGACTTGTCACCATCCAAATCATCATTATGAATTTCCAGTAGCCGACGATAGACTTCAACTCTTTTGTCTGTCTGTGCATGTGTCAAATCCTGTGGAATCCAGCGTGCGCACAGGTTTTTACATTCAAATCGTCGTGTGTGCAGGATTTCGCGACTGAGGCCTTTCTGACGTGCCAGTTCATCAAAGGTTATGCGCCTATCAGCCATAATCTACTCAAACACAACCTCAATGTTCCTGAAAGACCGCGACGTTGACAGATGACATTCTTGTGCGCAGATTACCCGCTACTGATGAACCCATTGATCTAGTTGTAACTGGTCTTATGTTCAGCAACTTTTTGACCATATACAGCAGTAAAACGTTCTGAATGTTTGCAGTTTTGATACCTTTCTTCCGCAATGCCAAGAAGTTCATCTTTGTCCATGATAGTACATGTATTTCTCTACTTGACAACAAACGAACACTGTCTTTTCGCTATACACTCCGCTTACAGTCGCCATCTAGCGTCTATATGGCGTACTAGCATCTGTTTATCGCCCTAGGAATGGACCTGCTCATAGAGTGCGCATTATTCGCCGCAAAACGCCCTTATATTAAATTATTTTCGAGCATTTATTTGCCTTAATAATTTACAATTGCGCCATATTTATACTTTCTATTGTGATTAATGGTTCTAATATGTACAAAATATTTTTCTATTCTTGTTAATTAATAACTGTGTTTTACAAATCATTATATACAGCAAGATGTATTCTTTAAAATAAACCATGTTTAGATTGCCATTTTAATGGGATTTGAGAGCCATGTCTGTACAATAAAAGAGTATTTTCATAAAATATCAGTGGCGACTTTTGCAAGAAAACAATTAGATCAACGAATGCCATATTTCATAAAAATGTTCGTATTCAAATGTTGTAGTACTGACTTTTTCAAGAAAATTATTAGATCAACGAATGCCATATTTCATAAAAATGTTCGTATTCAAATGTTGTAGTACTGACTTTTTCAAGAAAATTATTAGATCAACGAATGCCATATTTCACAAAAATGTTCGTGTTTAAATGTTATAGTACTATAAATATATATTTATTTGCTCACGGGGTCTTCTCTTCCGCTTTACCGCAAGATAACGCCTGCAGAATACAAAATGCAATAAAATAATACGAATAAAACATGAAAATTACAAAAATACATTCCTAATAACATTGATATAATGAAGTGAAAACATGCTAAAAGTTCACGGGGTTTTTCTTTCACTCTACCATCAGATAATTTCTGCGGAATACAAAATACAATGTAATTATACCTATAAAATACAAAAATTATAGAAATACATTAAAATAAATATAACGTTGATATAATGAAGTTAAAATATGTTAAAGGGTAAGGTAAGGTAAGGTAAGGGGTCTTCTCTTCCACTCTACCATACGATAATAACAGCAAAATACAAATTTCAATATAAGTTTATAGCTATAAATACAAAAATTAAAGAAATGCGTTGCTAATAAATATAACTTTAACATACGAAGTTATAATATGTTAAAAGGCCATGGGGCCTTCTCTTCCTCTTGTCTATACGATAACATTACCGGAATATAAAGTACAATATAAATGTATACTTGCAAAATAAAAAAATAAAAAAATACAGAAATACATTGTTAATAAATATAGCGTTGCTATAATAAAGTTAAAATATGTTAAAAGGTCATGGGGCCTTCTCTTCCACTCTAAAATACGATAACACTAGCGGAGTATAAAATACAACATAATTTACCTACAAAATACAAAAATTACAGAAAAATATTGCGAATAAATAAAACGTTGATATAATGAAGTTAAAATATATTAAAATGTACTTTATCATGCAATAACATCAGCGGAATACAAAATACAATATACGTATAAAGTACAAAAATTATAGAAATACATTGCTAATAAATATAACGTTTATATAATGAAATTAAAATATGTTAAAAGGTCATGGGGCCTTCTCTTCCACTCTCACATACCAGCGGAATATAAAATACAATATGGTTTACCTATAAAATATAAAAATTATAGAAAACATTGCTAATAAATGTAGCGCTGATGTAATAAAGTTAAAATATGTTAAAAGTCCGTGGGGCCTTCTCTTCCACCCTAAAATAGGATAACAGCAGCGCAATACAAAATACAATATAATTATACCTGCAAAATAAAAAAATTGCATTAATATATTGCGAATAAATAAAACTTTGATATAATGAAGTTAAAATATTTTAAAATGTACTTTACTATGCAATAACATCAGCGGAATACAAAATTCAATATAATTATACGTATAAAATACAAAAATTATAGAAATACATTGCTAATAAATATAACATTGATATAATAAATTTAAAATGTGTTAAAAGACTATGTGGGCCTTCTCTTCCACTCTGCTATACGATAACACCAGAGGAATACAAAATACAATATAATTATGCGTATAAAATGCAAAATTTACAGAAATACATTGCTAACAAATGTAACGTGGATATAATGAAGTTGAAATATTGGTCTTCCATGAGTGCAAGAGGAGAAGAAGAAAGAAGAAGAGCAAGAAGAAGAGAAACTAACTTTTGTGTTTTCTAGAGCTGAAGATACAACAGTTTTATACCGTCTTACACTCTGACTTCAGAGGTAAGAGAGATCCAGATACTAGAAAGGGACTAAGCTTTTAAAATGATGAGGTTAATTGCTCTAATATTCCGTCCGGTTTCACAGACAATCGCCAATATCGCACTTTGTTTATTGTAACCCATTCGGTTGTGGTAAATTTCATTCTGGTTAACAGAAAACATGAAAGCGCAGAGTAAAATATGATATGCCAAAAGCTAAGTTTCGACTATAGTATAGTACTACCAAGAATCATATGTGGCGCTGGCGTGCAAAACAAAAGTGCAACAACCCGCTCGTTTAGTGGATTTCAGGAGACTGCCGTAGTGTATGTAAACAAAACCTTTGGTTAGAGTGTATTCAGTGATTGGAATCAAGAAAGGCAAACTTTGAAGGACTTTATGGAACAATGCGTGTTATAACATGTTTTAGTGCAGTGATATTATACACAGGTTTAAATAAAAATGTTGTACGCCGTACTGCATACAGCTCTACATTTCGTCAAAAGAAAGACTGGAGAATTTCTTGACAAGTAAGCTAGTATAGGTACATATGACTTATTGGTAGGCAATTATCTTGTTAATTTAAGAGAGGGCATCCCTTAATGTGCACTACCCAATCGAAGCAAAGTAAGTTAGCATAACCACCCGTTTAAGAAATTTCATATAGAAAAATTATCTTGGCAAAGACAAAAAGAGCAACATATAGCGACTGTACCACAAAATTAAAGGAAACAAGTTCTCAGTATAGACTTTATAACATGATAATAATGTAAAAAGTGTGTATGAATTAATATTTAAACGGAAAGTTGACATAGTTAAAGTTTTACAGACACAACCAACTAAACACTCAATTTCAAAAACATGGTTAAAATAAGCAAAACTCGTAACCTAACCTATCTTATATAATTCTATAGCTTAGCTATTATTAATATTAATTCATAATGTTAATAACGGCACGGTGCCCGAAGTATTTAATAGGAATAAACTTCCCTTTTAGGTTTCCGTTACAAATCCCTGAGTAGGTAAATAAATGACTGCTTGCTGTTATGTGTAACAGATACTGACCATCGATTTTACGTGACCTTGTTCGGTTCCATTTACAGAGTCTTGTTGTTAGTCTGGTGGTAATAACATCAAGTTGAAGAAGTGCCTCCAGTTTTTAATTCCCCTGCCCAGGGCCCTGTTTCACAAAAGTATGGTCTAATGCAGTTAAATTGTACGGACTGGTAATTTGTAGTTATTAGTAAAATTCTGTTCCACAAAGATTTCTGCTACACCTGTACTTTACTACTCGATACTTGCAAATGTACAAGCGAATTTTCGTAGTTCTGTTGTACAAAAGTATTATTATTTGTCGGGCAATGGTAATTTGTATAAATTTCTCTACAAGTGTAGGAACATTGGTAACTTCAAATACTAGCACAAAATGTATTATATTTTTAATGATTTTGGGAGTCAGTTGACCCAAATGTGCTAAGTATTAGCGAAAGTGATTATAATGATGAATAGGTATACGTATAAAAAGAATAAAGAAGTATTTGTATTTGTGTATAATGATAAAGCTAGGTTAAATGCAATTAAAGTACAGCTTATGGTTCATATTGGGGTCTCCTGTTCTAAATGCATATTTCAGACCAGCAGGTTAATGTATTTTTAAGGTTATTGCTACATGCCACGAAAAGAATTTCTTTTCATTCTCTTTTAAAACCATTTCTTTTAGCACTAGGTTTTTTTTTTTTTTTTTTTTTTTTGTTTTTGTTTAAGAGAACGTGATTTTCAATCAATGTAAACAAATAAGTAAATATGAAAGATCAAATGGATTAATTAAATGACTCAAGAACAATCCGGAAGCTCGATTCTTCTGTCATTTCTCGACGGCTGAAATTGATGATCCTAAATGTAAGTTATGGGACTATCGTGTCAAAATGAAATATTACGCTTGATTATCGATAAACACATAATAAACTAAATTATCATTATGTTTGAGAAGAAAACAAGACTCATTATGCAGAAATGACAATGATACGCTCTGTAAATTAAAAATCCCTAAGGAGTGGACATAACCTAATACTAGGTATGACGAAGTATGGCAAACAGCTGTTCCCCCATCTTGCTCTTATATGACGTCACTTGTAACTTTTACTAATACTTGACCATTTCTTTCGTGGAACAGAGAGTTACAAGACCATACTTTACAAAAACCTGTCGTGTATGTATTAGACCATACTTTTGTGAAACAGGACCCAGCTCAAAAAATATTCCCAACATGGCTGTTAAATATCATAATTCAATATTTTAAAAAAAAATGTTTTGATGTTTATTTGCATTCTAAGTAGTGAAAGTTGTTTATAGTCTGAACTATGTTTCATTGACATAAATTATCACCTCTAATTCCGTTTGCATACTGAAATTATATCCAGATTTGGTATATACAAAAAGATATTTTTAGATCTTATGCTGATCGAAGCTGGAGAATACCACACGCGTCATAAAGTATATGAACTTCCAAAACCAAGTTTGTGTGTGTGTGTGTGTGTGTTTGTTTATAGATTCATATATAGCTACAGTAGTAAATGAATATAGAGTATGTCAAATACATTAATATCACCCTGCAGTAAATAAACTACCTCAGGTGGCCAAGGTTGTTGAGGATCGGCTCGTAAGCGTCTGGGTTTCGATTCCTGCCCGAGTTTTTAGTAGGTTTTCCTAGTAAAAATGATAAATACTAGAGAGATTAAAAAAACTTTCTCAACTTCTCGTTTCACCAATGTTCACCGCCTGTGAACCTTAGAAATAAAAACGGGCATTAAACACTATTCAAAAAATTAAACAAACTGCATTAAGTTGTATAATACCCAGATATGCTTCGAACGTATTTGGGAGGTCCCTCGTTCCAATCCCTTAGAGCTTAACATTCTGACCTTTGTTTTTCGTGGTTTCCACTGAATCTTGGAGAGATTAGCTGGTACGGTGTGACAGTAGCTTGCGCTTGGAATGTCCCTCCCCCATCGTCTGGTGCTATGAAGTTGTCCTTCTAAGGGACTAGTCTCTTGGAGGTAAACAGTGCTGGCGTCAAGATATCTGGAAACAATATAAGTGACTTCGTTATATCCGTGCCTTACTGCCCATCTCTCTAACTTCATTCCTTCTTCCCAGAGATGCCCCCATTGAGTGCATAGGCACAAACGACCAGCATTGAGCAAGGCTTAAGTATCGAATAATCCCCCTCTGCCCCTAACAAGCCAATCCATGCCCATTCTGCTGCCCTTGGCATCCTTGCGTCCCTCTCTTAGTAAAATGAGTGTGCTAAATAATTTTATGCTTATAAATTGAACTTTCATGTTGTATTCCTTTATAGAAAAGGTCCCTTTTGGGTCTGTCTTTTGAAGATCTCGTGCGTAAAGTACGACGAGTGTAGAATTATTTAATATTTCGTTTTGTATAAAGAATTCTGTTTTACTAAACCATAAAATAAAAAAGTCCATCACGCAAGAGGTGCGTAAACTAAGCGAATTCCGCACCAAATTGAATAACTTTAAAAATGAAAATAAATCCCAAATTGTGGCCTTATTAATTAATGAAACGAAATAAGTTATGACATAATACCACAAATGGGGAAACAAAATTAGAGCTCTTGCTATCTATAAGTATCACAAAAGAGAAACCACATTTTAGAATTATTATTGAGACTAAACCACAAAAATTTAAATGAAATATGTTACCACTAATAGGCCAAACTATACTGTGTCGGTGTTTTTAAACATTTTTAAATGTAACCATGTTTATGAACTGAACCCTTGGTATAATCTTTACATTCACTAAAATGAGAGAAATAAACAGAAATTCTCTAGTTACATTCTGTGTTTAAAATGTTCATATGTTTCAATAAAACAAAAACATGTTACTATTTAAAAACAATTACAATGTACTAAGCAAATGTACACAATTAATAATAAACAATCAAAAGTTTCATCGATTTTCATCGAATTTGAAATTTAATTTAAATGTTATTGTAGTAAAAAATGTACCCCAAACGTTTTCTGAGATAATTACAGAGCGCTCTTACATAAAGATATAATCCTCAAATACATATTACATTAATATTTCACATTTGCTATCTTAAATATTAAATATATGCATTGTTATGAATACAATTTATATGCTGAAATAATTTGTTCTTTTAATTTAAAACAATAAATAGAAAATTAAACACAAGAGCGCTTTTTAAATTTCAGTTTTCAAATACACACCTACTTCCAATGCTCCAATTTACTTAATTTTCAAAAGCTTTTTTTTTTTTAAATTTTAGTTAAATGGTATGTACGGAATTCGTGTCGCTACAGCGATTTTCAATATTGAATTTCGATGAACCCTCACTGCTATTGAACAGCTTTCCCTGATTTTCAGAAACTATTTTTCTTGTTTTACTTAAATGCAATATTTTGAGTTTCTTTGCGAATAAACATAATGGTACGCTACAGTAATTTTTAAATTATGGGTTTCAGGTAAACCCTCATTCCTAATAATTTTATTTCAGCTAATTTCAGAAACTATTTTTCTTATTTTATCTAAATGACACAAATGGAATTATGTTGTGAAGAATCAAATATTCGTGCAGCTAGAGCGACTTTTAAATGTTTGGTTTCAGGTAAACCCCCACTCTTAATGACCCGATTTCACTGATTTTCAGAAGCTAGTTTTCCAGTATTTTTGGTTTCAGGTAAAGCCCTATTCTTAATGGCCCGATTTTCCTGATTATCAGAAACTTTTTTTGTTGTTTTGTTTAACTGAGTTTCGTTGCGTAAAAGCAAACATTAATGAGCAATTTTTAAATGTTGGGTTTCAGGCAAAACCTCATTCCTAATAATCTAGTTTCATTGATTTTCAAAAACTATTTTTTTAATTATATTTCAACGGCATATGCCGAGTTTCCTTTAAAAATTTAAAATTACGACCTCTAGAGCGTTTTTTAAATTTCGCATTATCTCCCACTTCTAATGATCGAAATACTCTGCTTTTCAGAAACTATTTTTATTAATTTATTTTAATGAAATATATCGAGTTTTATTGAGAAAAAACCAAATTTGCGACCGCTAGAGCAAATTTTACATTTTGTTTAAAATGTTCGCTTTAGGTTAACTCCCACCCCCAATGGTTCAATGTTGCTGGTTAACGACGTCAATAAATCGTTTGTTAATCGGTGACTACATGCGAAGTTTCGTTGAGAAAAAAACAATAATTGCGACTGCTAGGGTGTTAACACACGTACATGTATACATTTTTCATTGTCATTTTCGGAGCTTAGTAGATAGGATTGCTGGAGATTTAAAGAAAATTTTCAAAGTCGTACAACCGCAACAGCGGAATTCGCTAACAGATGAGTTGTACTTCCGCTATAATTTGCAAAGGAAATGCTTGGTAGCGTTGCATCAGAATCCGTGTTGCGTGTCTTCCTGGGACAGATATAGCATCGTAAACTTTCAATCCCACTAATGCAGAGCGTTCCTATTTCCTGTATATGACTGGTATTAGCCACTTGGGAGCGGACTCTTTCTTTATCGTGATGACTATGCCGTCTACCACGAAGGGCCTCTTGAGCCTCAACTGAGAAGGGTATATAAAGTGCCTTAGAACCATCTATCAAGAACCAAGAAATGTTCTGTCCTGGAACTTATTGATTGTATGTAAGCTTATGAAACAACAGTGCTATAAGAATGATAGCTATTAGGGTAACAGCATACCACGCTGAATGCTGCATCTGGACAAAACTCTTGTAGGCTTTGAAAAAAAATTATTACAGAGCTAGCTGCTGCTGAATGCTTTGTTCTTTTACTTCTGTCATTATGTGCATAAATACCATCACTCCACTAAGCAATGGGAGATTGAATATGCTTCAAAATCAGTTGACCTTCAGTGAACGTGTAATCCCGGTAAGATTGGCTTTGAAAGTTTCGCTGACGCAGGCAGTTGAGCTTGCTCGGTTGTGCAAATTCACGTTAGTTTGTGTTAGACTCCGTATTTTGTGTTATGGAGCTTGCAGATATTGAGGTATATTGTGCACTAGAACAAAGAATATTTATTTTGACTGTTATCTGAAAAGATAGGGGGAGAGTAACATCTTCAGCGGGAAGTACAATTTTCAGATTGATGAACAAAGTTAGAGTCCAAGGCTTTTTCACCGACAAGAAGCCGAGGCAAAATAAAACAGTTTTAACAAAGGAGGGGGCTCAATGAAATAGCTTCCATTAGAAACTTCTTCTCGAAAGTCTTTAACATGATTAGCTCACCAAGTTGGTGTAGCTGTCGGGTGCGTATAAAGTCACTCAGTTGCTGTATTTTCGTCCATACAAAAAGACTACTAAAATAAAACCAGTGGAAGTGTTGAAACAAACTATCTGGGGGACAGTTTTCAATATTTAGGAGGATGAAATGCAACACAATATTAATAATATTTATTATAAATAGAAACAAAATAAGCGCTACATGATTTTCCTAGGTAGGCGATAGGGCCGTTTCGCAGTAACTTCTCGTCGGCAAAGAATGAGAAAAGTAGTTATTAAATATACCGTATCATCTAAAACAATAAAATTATACATGCCGCATAACACTCTGTGATGTTCACTTAAGTTTGTAGAAGCCTTCAAATTAATAATGCAGTACATACATTTCTAAATGTCGAATTAATTTTACATGTTTTAACATGCCAGTTAATGTATTAAATGCATTTTACCTGACTAAACACATGTCAACTTCCGTGAATTGTCTTTCCCTAACCCCCTCCCCACAGCAGTCCGCATTTTATACTATGATTTTCCTCTTTTCGTTTCTCTAAAAGATGTCATTTACACGGTATTTGATAGTGACAAGAAAGTCATAACTGTAGTACAAACATGGCTGAGAGATAGATCAATAGATGATTTCTTGGCATAAAGCGATTTATAATGCAATGCATAATTTTCTCTTTTTTAGGATTATTTTTCTCTATATTTCAGTTTAGTTTCATTTTTTTTAGGTAAAACCGCCACGAGTGGACGAGGTCGTTAAGGCGCGGATTCGTTAGCGGGAGGTCTGGAGTTCGAATCCCTCCAGGACCGTCCTCCCTTACTGGGTTTTTTCCAGGTTTTTCTCGGTCCTCATAACAGGCAAATGCCGGGGAGATACCCTAAACTTTGGCATGGAACGCTTCCTTCCGTAAAAAATATCCTTTCCCAATTTATCATTTCATATATCATCAGTGTCCCCTGCCGTGGTGCCTCAGTAGTAAGGCCTGTGGCGTTAAACATTACTAAAAAAATAACTAAAACCTGTTAGTCTAGTTAAATACCCATCAAAATAGCTAAATATGTCAAAATAATCAAATACGTGTAAATTAATTTTACACAAATTAATTTTCGGTACTGGTGGTGTAGTAGTAACCAAAACCAAAGATCGCGGGTTTGATCCCGCCTAGCACCTAAAATGACTTCCTTCGGAAGGGAAGAATAGCCGTGGGTCCTGTGTCGTACATTTACGGCATGATAAAGAGCTTCAAGACTGAAAAAAAAGGCCCCTGTGCCAAATTTATCGGCCTTTCACGCCCTGAATTGAATGGGACGCTGATGGCCTGAGATGTCAAAGAGCGTCCGTAAATAAACCAAATCAAATCAAAACAAAACAAAAACCATTAACTTAATTAAATATATTTATCAAATTATCAAATATAATTCAACATATTTAGGCCTAAACAAGCATTAACGTAATAATATTATAAACAAGCGTAACTAGTCAATTAGATAGTCTAGTAAACTTAAATTTGAATACCAATTACATTCATATCAATGAAACGTTTCAATGCAACAAGATTTCGTCTCCATGAAGCCAAAAACTTGTAGGCTCTAACTGAACCGTGCTAACCACAAATGATGTCTTTTTGTTCTTTATCATGCATTTTAGTTATGAATAGCCACGTCCCACGTTGGCCCTTTATACGTACTGGTAGTGTGGCCAGAAAAGTTCTTAAATCCAGCTTGATATGGAAGACTCATGGAGCATATCAAACAGGACGGGGCATCATGCATGGAGTCACGTTCAACGGCATAGTGTCTTCACCAGAGAAGTGCGTTCGTGCTTGTAAAATTAGCCTTCCATAATGAATAATGTAACAGCCTTCAGAGGTTGAGAACAAAACACAGTAAATATTATGTATTATGTTGTTATACACACTAGTGATTATTTCCTATCTTTATATTTATATATCTACTACCACTTACAGCTAATATATGCATTTTTTTTATTTATGTAATCATCTCTGGCGATTATTTGTTTATTTTTAGCACTTTTACAACTCTAGCTAGCACCTGTAGCATCTTGTATGATCTTTACCTTCATTTTTCTAATATTTGGTGCTACTTAGCTTACCAAAGAAATATCTTAGAAGCCTAAAAAATTCGTTGTAATGTATGAGTGACTTGCTAATTGGAAACAAGGGCTTTAACAATATTTTAGAGAAAGTAACTAGTAGTTTGGCCCCTTTTATTATACAAATTTGTGACCAATCACAAAATTAAGGTGTGTACTGCACATAAAATGGCACTAAAACTTTACACACAATAATTTTTAAAACATTGAAGTATAAACAAAAACGATTTGTAATTAAATTTTGTGCAAAAATATCCCATTCAACTATGAAATTAAACAAAACATTGGTCTTGAATACCAAAAATAATAAAAAATTTAAAACCTCATTGGAAAATAAACTAAACCTTATCTTTAATTTCCGAAACGCAGAATTATTCATAAAATTTCAATGTTAATTCCAAGGTTAATGTTTTTATTTGGTAATAAAGATAGTGTTATATAACCAACTATTATTAAAATTATGATGAGTATTTCACTCATGTGACGTCATCTTAAAGCAGACCAATGAAACGAAAAAAGGATTTTGAATTTTGGCCAATCATAGCCGGATTACGGAGTGAAATTATCGAGAAAAAAATTATCAAGTCCGTTTTATCACGCGACGTGCATTTGCTTTGTGGTCAGTGTAGCCAATTCTATAATTCCTAAACACGCATCACTGACCACTTTTGCTACACGTGGTGAAGATATTGATAGCAACGAAAGCATGGACAATCGACAAACGAAATGGAGGATTCTTCAAAGCGTTTTGGTGATGCGTCAAATGTGCAAATTGATATTATCATTAGGAATTTCAAACCACGGAATACAAAGAAAATTATGTTATGTTTTTTATTTTGTTTTTCACGGTTGGTATTAGAATATCGAACGGTAGCGATTGTAATAGTCGACTTTTGTCCATTTCAGTCTCGCAGTTTCTGAATAGATATTCATAAGTATATGAAGTGTTAATATGCTGCTCTCGAATTTCAAATATATCACTTTTATTCATAATCTATTCATGAAATAGCCCTAAATCCTATTTTTCTCTTCTCTATTGGTATTACTGACAATCGGCATTCTTCTGTCGGAAGATTGCTTGAAAAGATTAATACATATATACGATTATTATAATTTTGTAATCCAAATTTAGAGGAATTATATTTAAATTCTTGTTTTATTCGTGAAATAGTCCTACTAAATATCACTCGAAGGTTTAAGCTTTCCAGATAAATTCACTGACCAATATTATTTGTAATAATAATATTGCTCATGAAAATATATTAATTGTTATATGAGTGGTGGTAGACAAAGTAGCCTACCTGACTGGGCAAGCAAAATTTAAATATACCTCGTAGCAGCAAAAGTATATAATACAACAAGAAAGTGACAAATAACTCTCGTAACACGCCCAGTGGCTACGAAATCGAAATGGATTTCTTCCCAGAAAGCTTGTTTTGAGATTTTGCAATTTATACGTTACAAATATATAGGATAATCCTGAAAGAGTCCGTAACAAACACGGATCACAAAAGTAGCCAAGAAGCTCCGCTAAGTTTCTAAAGAAAGCCGAAACCAAACCCCATCCCCTGGGAACTTCTTGGTTACATCCTAGTTGCTTAAATTAAACTTGAAAGTCATATAACCACGATTACGTGACGAGATCAGCATCAAATTATCGATTAACGTGTGGTCTTTTATGCAACAGCTGCACAATAAATCTGATTTCAAATGATTCAATATTTTAAGCGTATTAAATAAAATACGCAACTCAAGTACTTTAAAAACTTTTTAAAACGTTTACTGACAGAGATAATTGTATTTATCCGCTTGTAACAATAGACTAGATTTAAGAGTTCTTTGAGGTGGATTCGATTATATATCGCCACCGTTCTTACATGGCTATTTAATCTAAGATCCTTGTTTTCTTTTTTTTTATAGATAATATATTACTTTTATTTGGTTCAAGAATTAATTATGATACAATTCATAGCCCACAACCTATTTGTTGAAAATTAGCCATGTACAATATCGCTCAAAAGTTTTAAATGTACTTGATTGTCAGGATTTACTGGAAAAATCTTAATGTTTATGCATAAAGATATATTTAATGAAAATATACAATAAATACATTCTATAGTTTGCTTTCTTCACAGTAATCTCACTTTGCTAACCGTGCACGGTAGAACGCCAGGGATTCAAATTCGGGAAATGCTGGGTTTAAATCCCATGAGGTCGAGCATTCTGATCTTGTTTATCCCGTGGTTTCTCCTGGTCGCTTAGGTGAACGCTGGAAAGGAACTTAACTTTCCAGGAATCATCCGCTCTCTCATTTCATTGCGTTCTGTTACATGGTCGGAAGTGCCAGGGTGACGTGGGCTGGTGCGGTGTGACGGTAGCTTGCACCTTGTAAAGTTTATTATCTCGGTGCCTGTTATGGAAGAGGTCGTTGTGATGGGCTCAACTCCTTGGAGAAAGACTCCGCCATGTTTTGTCTGAAAACAATGTTAGAGACCCCATTAATGTCCGTGTTTCACCGCCGTGGATCCTGACCGCCGGTGTCTCCCTCTCTCATCCTCTAAGAGATGCTGTCGTTAATGGCGTAGGCATAAAGGACCAGCCATGAGCAAAGCTGATGTATAGATATATCGTTACATTCTCCAAACATTTCAATCCAATCCCTTTGCTCTAATCGCTGTTTTGCACGCTCTGTGGTCGAGGTCGTTAAGTCCCGGACTCGTGAGCGGGAGTGTGGGTTTCCATTCCCACCGGGACCCTCCTTCCTGATTTTTTTTTTTTTTCCAGGTTTTCCTCCGTCCTCATAAATGGCAAATGACGAGGAGGTACCCTAAACTTAGGTTTGGAACGCTTCCTTCCTTAAAAAACAAATTCTTTACCGCTTTATCATTCCATGTATCATCTTGTACACCACCTGTCATACCTCAGTAGATAAAACGGGCGTTAAACATTATTTAAAAAGAAAGAAAGAAAGAAAGAAAGAAAGAAAGAAAGGAAGGAAGGAAGGAAGGAAGGAAGGGAGAAAGAAAGAAAGAAAGAAAAAGAAAGAAAGAAAGAAAGAAAGAAAGAAAAGAAAAGAAAGAAAGAAAGAAGGAAGGAGGGAAGGAAGGAAGGAACGGAAGGAAGGAAGGAAGGAAAGAAAGAAAGAAAGAAAGAAAAGAAAAGAAAGAAAGAAAGAAAGAAAGAAAGAAAGAAAGAAAGAAAGAAAGAAAGAAAGAAAGAAAGAAAGAAAGAAAGAAAGAAAGAAAGAAAGAAAGACCCTGGACTGCCTTTCTATCAAGTGTTTCAGGTTTTATTCCTTTTGAAAATAGTTCCATTGCGAATTTATATTAAGGGTTTTTTTCTAAACTGATCCCAGAGAAGGTTAATGGGTTACAATCAGATTTAAGGAGGTCATACCATATTCTTTAGTTCTTTGTTCTTTTCTAATCACTCAACACAATTTCTACATAGGTCATGAAACCCTTGCCAATTAAACGTATTGCCAGATGATTTTGTATGGCTCAAAATAACCCCATACTGTCACTGAATCACCTCCATGCTTCACTGTGGGGATAAGCACTTTGTGCCATGTATTCTTATTTCACACATCGAGCAAATTTGCGGTATTTGTGCCAAATAACCTAAACTGATTCATATTAAATAATGCATTCATTTACTAACACGGTCCATCTTCATGTTTGGTTTGTTATTTATTTATTTATTTATTTATTGACTAATGATTTCTTCTTCTTCGTTCGCAAAGCAGTCAGAATACATTTGAATATTTTTAATACTGATTTATCAGTATCTAATTTCAACTTATAATTCCGTTAACTTTCTTTGTGGACATATTCCTATCCCAAATTCCTTGTCTAACAATAAGACCCCTACACAGTCTTGGAAATAATTGCGGTGTAGTTTATTAATCACTCGGTATAAGAATTAAAAATAAAGTTACATTATTTAATCCCATCACATACACAGAGTCTTTAATTCAAATTTAAAAATAAAATAAAATCCTCCAAAATATGTAAACATTTGTAGATTTTAGGACATGAATTTTATGTAATTTATTGTAAAGTTATGATGATTTATTTTACATATAAATAGTTAAGATAAAAATATCGTAAAATGAACCCTAATCTGTCAGTTATTAGGAAATTAACTGAATAATACCATTAAAACTATATTGTTTTAGTACATTTCTGCAAAGTGTATAAATTTACTCTACTAAATGAACATAACTGAACTGCAAAAAACTATTCCTTAATTATCTTTCACTCCATAGCTCTCGGTATTGCTATCGTAGATGGAAATAAATGAAGACATAATGGGCATTAACTGTGGGGGGAAAGGAAGATAAATAACGGAGAAGGCCCGGCGGTTTCGAAGTTTTCCGTTCGCCGCAGTAACTTCTGCAAAAGGGTCTGCCTTTCCATCTTTCTGTTTGCTTGCAATAGCGGGCTTGTACAAACAAGATAGCGTCGCCGGGGACTGCTGAAACATTTAGTTGCGTGTTTGTGTGTGTGTGATGAAGGTGTGTTCTCGATACTCACCGGCTCGGATTTAATTCTGCAATCACAAGAGAAGCTCTGCGTTGTACTTCCTTTGTAAGTATGGCTTCATCGTAGCGCGGTCGATAATACAGTATTGTAAAGCTTATCGACAAATTACGTTTATATAGCTAGCGCTCGCAAAACAAAAGACGGAACACCTGAAGAACCTCTGATAATGAATGTTTTTACATCGAGTAGATACTGTTTATCTGTTTATTAAGAAAGTCGACTCTAAAATCCATAGATGAAATTTGCTCGAAATCGTCGAGAAATTCAATTTTTGTTTTGTTTTAAAGTAAAAGAAAAACTAAAACCGTTCTGTTTTCAATATATGTCACTTTTTAACATGAGAGGGATTTACACGCCCTTTGAGGTATGACATAAAAATATTCTAATCACATTTAAAAATAGCCTTTTTTGAATTTAATATTTTCCTACTTTTTATTTTAATTACAAATGTACCAAATGTATAATTTCTTTAGATTTTCAGCATATAAATGAGAAAGAAAATATAAAAAAAATGTTTGTATTGCGATTTTTAGAATTTTATTTAATATATATTATAAATACTTTCATCAATTATGAAAAATATTTAAAATGTAATACCTCTTAAAAATGTTAGGCTTGTTTTATGAAGCAACCAGGACAGTCAAAAATATCTGTATATGTGAATTTGTTTCTAAACATCAAATTAATGTAATGTTTGTCAAAATTATAAATACATGATGTGGAATTATTTAACTAACGCATAACTTATAAATGTAAATAAAATAATAATTTTTCAAAAAATATCAGAGGTGCCAACATAGAACTTTCACAGCTCTCTATTGGTAGAGCAATTTTTAAGAAATTTACATTGAAAATGCAAAATTTGGAAAATTCACCTGTGGCCATCTTAACCCTTATAATTCAGAGGATTCCTGCATTATATTAATAATAGTTATTAAGATTAAGAATCAATACGCATTCTATTTTACAATATACCATATTTTTTCTATTCCTTACTACAACTTTGGTCTGTCCGTTCATACGATTTGTTTCGCGTGAAATACTTACTTACGGGTGTTAACACCATTGAAAAATAATATAATAATGGAGAAAGACTACACCATTCTTTTAGATCACAATTTGTTTTTTATTCTCCTGTTAACTTCCCATTTACATCTATTATAATTTTTGTATTCATATATATGATTTTATGGTTTTTATTATTGTATAGGATATCCTTTTGATATACTTTTTCCATAAAAAGAAGTGGTCTGTTTTATCAAATATACCGAGTAACTAAAAAAAAAGAATAAAATATGACAATTTCAAAGATCAAAACAAAAGTAATGGCTCTCCGAGGTAAATACCCACTAAGAACAAAAATTGTGATAGAAGAAAAAAATAATAGAACAAGTATCACACTTTCAATATTTAGGTTGTAATCTCAGATATGAACAAGTTCAAGATATTAATATAAAAATACAAAGCTTCCAAACTGTGTATGAAATAATTAGAAAAACTTTTAAAAACAAAGTGAGAAAAGACACGCAATTGAGATTCTATACCGTCATGACCTTGCCAGTTATTTTTATGGAAATGAGGCTAGGACTTTAGAAAGGAAAAGAATAAAATTCAAGCAGTAGAAATGCGCTTTCTACGATCTGTCAAAGGTTGCACGAAAGAAGATCATATAAGAAATGAGGATATAAGAAGAGAATTAGAAGTGAAACCAATGTTAAAACAATCAGGGAACTATAGACAAAAACAAGTAAAACACTTAAAAAGAATCACAAAAGATAGAATACCAAAAATATATTAACGAAAGGAAGAAGATTAATTGGAAGAGGGAAAAAATGAAGAGAAACAAAAATGTGAGATCGGAACAGGCAAAACCTAATCCATGATTTCTTATTAGTGTTTAACGTCCGTTTTTTTACTACTGAGGCACCAAAGACGGCTAATCTGTGATGAAAGAAAAAGACATAAAAAATTTAAGCTTTGAACAAACGTGGGTAAATCTGTTTTCTTCTATTGAGTTTAATATCGGCATCGTTAATTTTTTTAACCAAGATCCAAACTAATTAATGAGCAATGGCTCTCTAGTCATATCATAATGAATCATACCGCCACGGGTGGCCGATGTCATTAAGGTGCGGACTCGTGAGCGGGAGGTCTGGGGTTCGAATCCCACCGGGACCGTCCTCCCTGACAGGTTTTTTTTTTTTTTTCCAGGTTTTCCTCAGTCCTCATAACTGACAAATGCCGGGGAGGTACCCTAGGCCTAGAACGTTTCCTTCCTTAAAAAAATACTTTACCAATATATAATTTCATCTCATATATCACCAGTGTCCACCGCCTGTGGTTCCTCAGTAGTAAAAACGGGCGTTAAACACTATTAAAAAATAAATAAATAGTCATATTTTATTTGTTTTATTAAGAATAACGATTTATATTGTAATAATGGGATTTAATTTGATTTCTATAAACAATATCAATATTCTTAAAGCCTTTACTATGCAATATTTTCCATTACCTAATGCTTCAAACTAAATTGCAATGCCCCTTAAAATGGGAAGGAGGTGTCTAAGAAACTTCGGGCAGTGCATAGGAATTTAGTACCATCCCCCAGTTTTATAATATTGTTTACATATATTTTGAAACGCTTTGCACATCCTTGACGAAATAAACGAACTTGATTTGTGGCTAACATTTGCACAAGATTGAATGGAAAAGTTGTGGGTTTCCATTAATGTGAAGCGCATCTGCTCCGGTCTGCAAAACGAGATTGCAAATGAACGCGATATCAAAAGCAAATTAGTTTTCTTTCTGTTTGAAAAGCGTTAATTATCGAAAGCATCAGGCAAAAAGTGACGCTTGTACAAATCTGCGTATACTGCTTACACAATTTTCGCAATAAAATCATGTGATATGAGCGTCGATTTCTTTCATTACAAACGTTACGTTTTATATTTCTCGTTATTCTCTCTGAGTGAGTTTCCTTTGCAGTGCAGCAAATTCTAAAAACTTGCTATCATAAAAGTATGCTTTTTAATTTCCCTTCATATTTTGAATGTATGACCCTTGACTTTGCACGTTTTAATTTACACGAGTCCTGATATTCACGCTCTGTGATTAAAGTCATGATGAACTACTCTCGACTTACGCTATTCGCCTATATAACTAATTTAAAATTCCATACCTTGCAGCATGTTATATATCTCTAAAATTTGTCCGAATATTGCTTGCTTAAGGTTCTACATAAGTAATTCTAATTATACCCAACAGAATGTCAATTGCAGCCAGAAATTAATTAATTAATTTATTTATTTATTTTCCCATTTTCTCTAGCTTTATTTATGTATAGGAAGATTCGTCGATCTTCAATGCTACAGCAATACACAAAAATGCAATTAGATAATAAAATTCTTTATTAAAAATTACTTCAAATTCATATTAAAAATATATGCATTTTTCATGAAACAGTTAAGAATTTAACTTATGAAAAAGATGGTGTGTTTAAAAGTTTTTACCATTGCGTTTATAGCGGTTGGGTGAGCTATACAAGTATCGACCACTCCAGCTTTATTGCATGGAATACAGAGGTATGCTTGCTGAAGTGTTTATCAACCGAAGTAATGTGTTCATTAATTTACAAGGCATGGTTGCAAAGTTATGGCTCAGCATGTACAAAGAACAAGGGTCGTTCAAAAAGTAATGACTTGCAGTTTTTTTCTCATAATATTTTTATTCAAAGTATTGTTTTAGGTGACAATATAAATGAGAGTTCTTTTCTATATAGTCCCCATCACTTGGCGGTCTTACTCCAGTGTGGAACAAATTCGTATATTCCCTTGTACTGTGCGCGCAGACACTTTCTCATTACATCAATTTATTGCGAATTTCATGCAAAATATCTCTAAGAGACCCAAAGAGATAGAATTGCACCGATCAACACGAATGATGATATTTGCGTGGTTCAACTAGCGAGATAATACTCATTATAGAGCTAGCTTTCTGCACTTACTGATAATTTAACTCTATAGCTCACCCCCCAACAATGCTCCTATCGACTACAAATGTCCCATACACTACACACGAATGCCTATGGATATTCCGCACACTTTTGCTTCCTGTCAAGTATTTTTTCACCTTGTGTCTTGGGACAGGAGTCTGTAACAGACACCATTTCAAGTCGACATCTTTTAGAATGACTTGAAACTTGGCACGGGTATGGGAGGAAAATCAGATTAATTATTACATAGTAAATACACTTTTCTACCTTTGTTACTATCTGATAAATCGGTCCTGGTGGTGTAGTGGTAACCATACTTATTACTAACTGAGAAGAAAAACTGTGGGGCATTACTTTTTGAGCTACCCTTACGTACTGACAGAGGCAAGCTGGACACGAAGTAAAGAATAAAAGTTCTATCGATGTTTTCTATCATCGCTTGGTAACTTGAATTGTTTCTATTGTCGTTTGAATTTGTACAGATTAAAAAGTAAGTCATTTAGCTGAAGAATTAAAAAAATAATTTTGGTAAAACTACAATGATTGCAGTCTATTTCAGAACTTCTGACTAGAGTTTGTTCTTTCTTGTAGGGTATACTGCATTCTGATACAATTTATCACCAAAACACAACTATTGCATTAAATGATCAATAATTTTTATATAATTATTCTGTTCAAATTCCAATTTGATTAAAAATAATGGGTTGCCAGGCAACGAATAAAAAAATAAAAGAATTGGTAACAGTGCACTCTATTTAAAACTAAAGCATCAAAACGTATGAAAGTGAAATTTGAATTTTAAGTGAGTGTGGGCTAAAATGTAATACACGTTGGTTTTAAACTTCCTCCTCAATATAAATTCATGTTTTATGTATAAATTAAATGTATTTTAAATAGCTATTAAGACTGGGTTTTTTTAAATGAAAGCTGAGTATGTAAAGAAATAAGATTAAAGATGAAAAAATGTCCACGAGCGTATCTTCCCAGTAGATTAATAACTATATCCGATTACATCTATTATGCTCTTGAAAGTCCACATTTTAAAATGTAGTTTTTTGTGTTATAAAAATTGCTGATAATTTCCATCATTCAATTTTCTTTTCATAATTATTACTTCAAATATAGGAGGGACAGTCAGAAAGTAAAGCCTCCTCCAATTTTTGTATATTTTTAAATAAGTTGTTAATGGGATAATTTTACATCTTTTTAAGCCAACGGGTGGCAGTACTACATTGTTTTAGGAAATGGCTGATATTGACTCACGCTTAAGACAGCAAACGTGATGAAATTCCTGGATGCGAAATGTGAAACGCGGATTCGCTTTCGTGGAGTAACAGTGGGTTTAGTCACTGTACGGGAGCTAAAGGGCAAACCCTATTGACTAATTAAAAACGGAGTGGCTGCCCAGCCACTGTAGTGACTCCAAACAATATATTATTCGTGCTGGCGCTGGGTTGTAACTGACGAATTTCTCATTCTCAGGGTGTAAATGCCCTTGTTAAATTGTGAGCAAAACCGTTGAAAAAAATTAAGTTGTGGCTACAACCTGTGTTAAGTTTTCTGTAAATTAAAAGAAAGAATAAAAATAGGTGTTACTTTCTGACTAGCCTTAATACTTCAAGAAATACTAAAACATTTTTTTTTGTTTCATTTTATTTGTTTTAAAATAATATTGAATAGGAAAATGAAAAAATGGCAAAATGTTAATTTTTTACTCTAAAAAGTATTACATTTGCTGAACATTTTCTTTTATTTATATAAAATATAGTTCTAAAATTTCAGATGTGGAAGTAATATGATTTAATTTGCATCATAAAGTTGCTATTAAGAATATATTTTTTTAAAAAATGCATTTAAAATATCTGTATGAAACAAAAGAAAGTTATGTCTTCTGAAAATCTTATCTTTACGTTAGAAAAACGATGTATTCATACTTATTAAAGGATGCTTCTAGAGAAATTATTGAAATATGTACCGATGAAGATTAGCAGCAGTGGCATTATGGGTGACTTCAACACAGCCAGCTGTTGTATAATCTGATCACATGCCTCCGTCCCTCTTCCACCAATAATGCAAGCTCTAATTTTGTCTCTTTTTATTTCCGAACACAACACGTGAGTGCCAGAGGATGAGAGGTGTTCAGTGAGCCGGCTATTTTCTTTGTTGTTGTCCGGCGTGGCTCCACTCACGCCAAACTGACTTTGTTGGTGCTGTCGTCGCCTGGCAGCACAAGAGAAGAATCTGGCTGAATGAACACGCGTCAAGCCACAAAGGGATCTGTTTCAGTTCGTTCTTCAGTCCTTCTGGATCGCTCCACTACGACAGTTGGTGGCGAAGACAAGTTTGGTGTTCTTATGCGATCTTGTTATTGAGTACAGTGATGTTTGGTTTAGTGCGGTAAACACTTGAAATTATCTTAATGCTTCAAAAAGTCAAAGTGGAGAGCGAGGCATGGTATACTTCATTAATGGAGTCTTTAGTTCTTCAATAAACACGTCATGGTATTAGCTTAGGGCAATGTTTCAGATCAAGAATGGGCAGACTAAGGTGAATTCACTTTCTGACCCATTTGGCACATTAACGATAATCTAAATTCTGAAACCAACCGACAACACTAACATGTGAAGTTAGACAGCAAGTAACTATATAAAATTGCATAATATGTTTATTTATAAAGCGGATTACGAAATGAATATATGATTGATGGCCGTTTTTATTTAGTCCATTAGTTTTCCAGTTTTAATACCATAAATATTTGTGAAAATCAACAATTTTGAAAGACATAAACCCAAAAAGACTAATACTAAGCATTTCAAATAAGTTGATATTATAACTGAGAGCACTTGTTCTATAAGTGCGTGTCTAACACCATATTTAATATAAAAATAAAATCAATTTATTAATAAAATTCCCTAGAAATAATTTCATTAAACTATATTTGTAATATGCACGTTGCTAGTGGCACACAAGCGCAGTCTTGCGGGGGAAGGCAGTGCAACTGCTAGACTTTGCTGGCAGATAGGAAAGAGGAGGAGGGAGTAGGTAAACTTTTAAACAAAGTGACTTAGCCCAGATCGGAAGAAGCTGACAACCGAAAAGGGGGATAGGGGAAAATGAGTGCAATATTTTGAAAAAAAAAATGTGTGTGTGTGCAATTTATTTACTTTTGTACTGATCTCTTTTCTGTTTATTTTATTCGTAAATTTCGATTATTATATATTTGTTCCACTTTTTATTTATTTATTATATGTACTGTTTATTTATTTATTTATTATATGTACTGTTTGTCACTTAAGAGTAAAATAATGGCTTGTGCAGTTTCAAGTATTTCCTAGTGTATTGGGACAGCACGTACGGTCCCAGGACCTGTGCTACATGGATGAGTTAGCTTTGTAACAAATATTTTTGTAAATAAATACACTACTATTACTACTACTACTACTACTACTACTACTACTACTACTACTACTACTACTACTACTACTACTATTACTACTACTACTAATATTATTACTGATACTGTTACTGCTTGAAATAGCAGACATTCAAAATAGATAGTAGGTATAAAGACTCTTTCTCTTCTTTGGCGCTACAAGCCGAGATAGGGCCATGGCTTGCCGCAGCGACCTCTGCCTTCTCTAACTCCGTCTTACGACTTCATTGATACAGGGCAGTAATGCAAGGGGGCATGTAATCAGCATTCCGGCACCCCGCCTGTCGCATTTCACGCGGTTTTTCAATATTGAAGATCGCCATTTCTCCAAGGCAACTGACCAATTATCCTCACAAGGCCGGGTGGACCCCGTTCCAAACTTTCCTAACTTAGAAAAATTCCTAAGCAGGTGCCGGGAATCGAACCCGGGCCCTCCCAGCCAGCAATTAGCAACACTAACCACTAGATCAAGATGGCAGTCACAAAGAATCTATTTCTACCTAGTGTATGACATTTTTTCCATACTCGTTTACTTTGAAAAACACGTTTGAAAACTCTATTTATTTGCTTTAACATTTTGCAAATTTTCCATGTTTTTATTTTTCACTCTCTTTGTGGGTAAATCGTTCAAATGTGCATGAAACAGATTTTCTTTCTATTTTTGACTCTGTTTTAATAAAGCATTTAGTTTGGCCAGATATGACCTATAAATTAGCTATTGTTCAGATTTATATTTTAAGGGCGTCGAGAGCTTACAAGAACAATATACCTAGCAATGACAGATTTCGCAACAATATTCCTCTTATTACTGTTTATTCAATCATTATGTCATTATATATATATATATATATATATATATATATATATATATAATAGTGTTTTAGCTCGTTTTTATTACTGAAGTACCACAGACGGCGGACACTGGTAAATAATCAATTGCGATAGGATTATTTTTTTCAAGGAAGGAAACGATTCAGGTCTAAATTAGGGTACCTCCCAGGCATTTGCCATCAAACCCCCGACATCCCGCCTTAAGGACCTCGGCCACATGTATTAGTGTATATAATATATTCATATTTTAAAATGCTAAGTGAATTTTTCTAATTTTCCTTCTGATTTCATGTGGAATGTTTAGATGTGTGTGCTGTTGTCAAATATAAATTCAATTTCACTCCACAAGTCTGATTTTTTCTAGAAAGTGCATTAGAATATATTGGTAAAAATTAAACGATGCATTTGCATTCTGTAAATTAAATCTCAGTGACACAAGTACTAGAATAAATCATCTTGAGAAAAGTATAAAATTAAATATCTTCGTACACAAGCAACTTGTATAGCCCACATTAAAACTTTGGATTCTTTCATCTAAAAATAGTAATTCTATATCGAGGTTTAACCACTCTTAACCAAAATGTAGTGCAACATATCCCCCCATTTTCTATTTCATCCCACAAAAGGGATGTTCTAGAAATATTATGTTAGTTTTTTTAGAGTTCATAAATTTGATTCCTTCGCTAGATTTAGTCTTATGAATGCCACGAATCAGATATATAATTTATTTATTATATTGTTGTATAATAATATAAACCTATAGAGATAATTTTTAAATTTTGTATTTTAATGGGATGAAAGTGCTTTTAAAACTTTTTTGAAAGGTTTAAACGGAGAAACTTAGGCCATTTTTGTTTCTTTCCGTGTACTATTATTTATTTTGCAAAGTAGTAAGCCTATAACACGGAGAATACAGTTGTAATTGTTTTATATTTCTATAGTTTGACATATAATAAGTCTATTTGTTTTTGTTTTTGTTTTTTTTTTCTTAGAGTATACCAAAGTGAAATAATTATATTTATGGTAAAATGTCTTAACATTTTTGTTTTTTACCTTTGAAAATACTCTAAAGACTATTGAATGTTTAGACTTCCTAGGCCATTTCTAACATATATTTTCGGTGCTATTTTTAAACGCCTATAATTTTTAAATACTCATTAAATGTACTAATATGAATTTAAATTTCATTTTCTTTACATTTTACAAGTGGTTTTGCAAGAAAACAAACACATGTGAGCAAAAAATCTTCATGTTATACATTTCAAAAGCACATTTGGATATTGTTTATGATATTCCTGTTTATAAACATTCCCATGTTATTCATGTGTTTCCGACCTAGTGATTGTTTACAAATCCTTACAGACACACGGTGATTAAAAAGTATAGAATATTACTTATAACTGTATAATTTGTGCGTTTCTTAAAAGTTTAAACGCTGAAGAAGTATATTACTTAATGTTTCGCAACATGAAATAATGCATTATCAACTAGAAAACATGTTTATGAAGGTAAGTCATTAAATATGTTACAAATTTATATGTGGTACGCCATATTTGAGGTTTCTGAGGCTGTTGCCACTAGATGGCAGCATTAGTTAGTTCGGTGCCAATTGGTGACATTCGACACAAGACAAGTGATGTTTACAATAGCTAAACAGCAGCTTCAAAATGGCGGCATCTGTGCGCAAGTGTATAATCCCCTGGCAGTGCTCCATTGGGTGATTTTTGTTCGCCAAAGGTATGAAATCAAAGAAACGCTGTTCATCTACGGTCAAAGTGCCCTCACGTCAAGTTATTTACAATTGAATGCAGAAGATTTCTGAAGGGCGGTCACATATCGAAGATGCACACCGCGTCGGCCAACGGAGATTACTGCAGAGACGAATTTACGAGTTAAAGAGTTAATCCGAGCAGACAGAATTGGCAGGTTAGGTTTACACAAAGTACGCGCATGATGTGCTGACCACACAACACAAAATGCAAAGATGTGGTCTTTACAGCATCTCTATCGTTACAACGATGAAGGAAATGATATGCTAACCCAAATTGCTACAGATGATAAGTCTTGGGTTAAAACTATCAACCCGGGATAAAGGGTGCGTCAATGCAGTGGAAACATTCTGCGCTGCCTGCGAAAAATAAGTTTAAAAGTGAGATCTGTGTCGGAAAAGTAATGCTCACAGTCTTCTGGGGTCACCAAGGCATACTGAACACGCATTCCAGCCTCAAGAACAACCCGTAAATGCTGACTCCTACTGTAACATCATCAGGAAACTTCTGCAGTGGCCACCAGGACTCCTCACTAAAAGGCGCGTTGCTCTAATATGATAATGCGATCTCCATACGCCAACAAGACAAATGAGACGCTGCGAAATGTCAAGCGGGAGGTTTTCAAGCATTATTCGTATAGTCCCGACCTTGCTCTAAGCGACTAAGAATTTTACGCTGCTGGATTTCAGGGGCTTATGAAACGAAGCGACATGTGCCTCTATGTACCTACAGGGAGATTACGTTGAGAAACAAAAGTATTTTTCAATTCAGTGCTCTTATTTGTTGATGTTATAAATGAATTTGTATTTTACTTATTGATTTACATCGTACATAAAATTCCCATACTGGTACATTAAAAGTAACTTGTTAAACTAACCTCTGATATCCATTTTTGAATTACTGAAACTGATTTATGTCTAGAGTTGTGCTGCGAAGTTCCAAATTAGAGTAGTCAAGTACATTTGTTTGATATAGAATGAACATAGGTAGTTTATACAGTTAAATGTGGATAGAAGTGAAACGTTCATATAAATCCGGATAAAATGTTGACAGCTGTGGGCCGAAAGTTAAACAAGTTGTTTCACTTGTGCTTAGAACAGAATTTTTTTACTTTATTTCGAGCGATACTTTTTAATGAGTTTTTTTTTTTTTTTTTTTTTTTTCAGTTGTTAAAACGAGTATCTGCACTTACATTTTTTTTTTTTTTTCACTGTAACCCATAACAAAACTCTCCCATCTGTGATGCACTAACCTTCATTTTCGTTCTGGAAAGTTCAACTGACAATAGTAATTTCACTGAAACAGGTTCAACTGAACTGAAACTCACGGCTAAATAACCGTTGTAACAGTTGCCTCTTGCTATGTAACGGACATCCACGGATGACTTTCATGACACTGCTAAGGTACTTAACGTTACATTATGAACATCTTCTCGTGCCGATCTCATTCAATCTCGTCCGCCGCTTTCCGATCTCGTGAAAAGAGGCGTGCTACGGCACGAGATCTCACGGATGGCAGCGGAGAAAGCCGAACGTCTCATTTGCTAAGGGATTCACACGACTGGAAACGCAACCAAAATGAAAAAGGCATCCGCTTGTAACAGTATAAACGTTGCATGTATAATTTTTTTGTAAACGTAATGTAAACTATCGTTGTCCTTCGTAACTTTCTGGATGCAATATGTTGTTTTTTTAGTCACAAAACTGAGTTTTCCACTTCGTTGTCTTATTGGAATTCGCAATTAATTTATATATACTCACACTAACCTTAACCTAATCTCGGGTAAATCCTAGAAACCGGTGGATCCAGTGCTGCGGCTTACTACGGCCTGACGGCCTACGCTCTCCTCCTTTTCGTAAGTATAAATTGATAGGGGATTGTGTACTATTAAGTAGGAGGATAAATCACTGTAATGATGGAGAATCTGATTTTTAACTCCAGCAGTAAAAAAAGCCTTCTACCACGAGTATTTGCACCAGCTATCTTTGTATTATAGCACGACGCTCTAACCATCTGAACTAACATGCCACTGTACTGAAGTACCTAATTATCTACCTATCTGTGAAAGTCACTGGCGGACGGTATCGGGACGATATCAGCATGAGAATAAGTTCAGAGAGTAAGGTTAAATTATATAATGAATTCGTGTCAGGATTCTTCTTGAGCTACGCCCTTAAAACAGCCTCACGTTCTTTTAAGTTACGGTCGTGACAATGAAAAATATATACAAAGGCCGTTTAATAAACAATTATCATAATTTTTGACAACATTCTTTTATTCATCATAGGCTTAATGATCTCTCTCAAAGGAATCCCCCTTGAATGCAATGCATCTGTCCCAGAGTTTCTGCCCGTCTTCAAACTATATTTTGACAGGTCTTTCAAAATCTCTCCCGCAGTCTCCACCACTGGTCCTAATAATCGAATATTTCTCCCACGAATGTGTTTCTTCAACATGGGGAGAAGAAAAAAGTAACACGGGGATAAATATGGACTATACGGAGGATAAAGGACGCACTTCTTTTGCATCAAACTTGTTGCAGAAAATGTAGCCTTTTGCATGCGATATATATATCGTCTATCTCGAAATATCTTAATCCGTATATGTGAAACTATTCACGTTACACAACAATAATGTTTTTCATCCTCAAATACTCAGCAGTCAAGAAACGAACGATACCTCTCTGCTATTCTGCCTCCATGTGTTGCACATTATCGCTAAGCTTGTCTCCAGTGTACTAAATAAACAGCATCGTGTTGCCTACTACTCCGCAGATGTGAATGGTGTTTAACGCCCCGTTTTTACTACTCAGGCACCACAGGCGGTGACACTGATGGTACATGAAATGACGTATTGAGAACGGATTTTTTTAAAGCAGAAAACGTTCCAGCTCAAGTTTTAGGTTGCCTCCCCGACATTTGCCATTTATGAAGACTGAGGAAAACCTGGATAAAACCTCAGTCAGGGTGGACGGTTCCTGGTGGGATTCAAACCCCAGACCTCCCGTTCACGCACAGATAGCAGAGTGTCGACGAGGTCAGGAAATTAAAAAAAATTAATAATAAATGTGCGTACGATTAAACCCGCCAGGTCGACCTGAAGTAAGGATTTTTCCGAAGTATCTTATCGCGCAATTTGGATGGATGGGGAAAGATTGGGTTGAAGTGGGGACTGTTGTTGATTTGATTTGATTTATTTACATTGAGGTTATCAGTGTCCCATTCAACACAGGGCGTGAAACAGCCGATAAATTTTACTCAGAGGCCTCTTCTTTCAAGCTTGAAGGTTTTTTTTTACGACACGGAAGCCACAGCTTTACTTCCTTTCCGAAGGAAGCCATACTTTAGATTTTACGCTTATCCGAGATTGAACCCACGAGATAAATATGCGACGCAGTTTCGCGAAAGAGCAGTTTGCCATCCAGAACTATGAATGCAAAGTTTATTTTGAGTATTATTTTTCAGCATTTCTTTTCTATTGGATTGAACCACTTGTTAACCTTTTTGCTTTCCGTGACAGTTTTAGCGATCAAATTACCTTTTTATAAACTGCATAATTAATTATTAATTTCATGTCAAAAAGCCCTTATTTTAGCTTTATTTAAAAATGTCTTTCGCATTTCTGTGCTACAAATCAACACACGCAGAAAGAATGAATTAATGAAAAACAAAACAAAAGCGCCCATACACGTAAAACAACTGAGAATCAAAATAAACATTTTCTCAAGGTTTCACCGTCTTTTTTTTTTTTTTTTTTTTTTTTTTTGTTATTTTGTTACGTAAATAGACAGGCTAGTTAACAGAAGTTGTTACAACAAGCGGCAGTCATTAAACAATACATTGGGAAGCATATGGAAACTGTTCGTTTCTCAATGGAGTACTCGTTTCTGGTGGTATACGAGAGCTCCCCCTGGACAGCATGCTAAGAAGTCACGTCATTTTGCGGGCGTGCGTTACCACGGAAGGACCAGTGTTGTGTTTGACTTGCGTCTCTCGTATAGATGGCCGATAAGTGTTGTGTTAAAAAGTAGAATGTGACAGCATTAAAACAACGAAAAGAGTGATTAAAAAGTTGGTAAACGTAAAAGTATCAAGTGTATTTTAAAGAGTGTGATTTAGTGCAGTAATTTTAGTTCACTTAGGTTCGGATACCAATCTAGATCGGCATAGTTTTATGTGAGAAAACACAATTTGTGCAGTGGAACGGTCAATAAGTGCTTTCTGTATTCTTGGCAAAAGTAATAATTAATCGTGGCTGTGGATAGGTCAGTCAATGAAAATACTCACATAATTTTGTTTCTCTATTAACAAAGCCTTAAAGCTATGAACAATAATAGACATTTTGAGCTTAGTATGCAAACTATTAGATGAAAATTAGCTGTCTTTTTAAGAATACTATCAACCTTCTTTTGTTCTTGCTTTTGCAATTGTTTCTAGTACAGCAGAACACTCGTATTTTTTAATCTAATAATCCCGTTTTGAAGAAATTTAATGATCTTCCGGAATGTTCCTTCAGTCCATTACTCATAAACACGCGAGGTGCAGTTCAACCTGCCTTCGTTGTGCATGATATTTCTCCAGAAGAGATAGACTTAAGTATTACTCCTATTTGTTTCACTTTGACTAAATTAACTAACTCCAGCGATTTCTGGTTCAAATACCTATCGAGAAAAAAATTTTAAAGCGAGTATTGCTTTGTTTCGGATTGTCAACAGCATTTGTTGTCATTTTTTTCATAAAATCTATTCGTATGTATGTAAAAGGAACTTAAATATTCCGCCTTTTAAAGGTTCAGAACGATTTGATTCATTTTTAGAAACAGATAATCTCATGAAAGTATTAGCTTTTTATTTTTTGTTATTTTTTATTTATTTATTTAATAATTTTAATTGGTGTTTAACGCCTGTTTTACTACAGAGGCATCACAGGCGGTGAACACAGATGACATGAAATGATATATCGGCAAAGAATTTTTTTTTAAGGAAAGAAACGTTCCAGGCCTAAGTTTAGGATACCTCCCCGGCATTTGCCAATTATGAAGACTGAGGAAAACCTGGAAAAAAACTCATTCAAAGTCCTGGCGGGATTCGAACCCCAGACCTCCCGCTCACGAGTTCGCGCCTTAACGACCTCGCCCGCTCCCCCGGTGGCGGTAGTATTTTTTTTATTGTTATTCTTTCTGGTGAAAGATATTTAAAATTACTTTCTACTCTACCTTTGATTTATCAAAATTGTTGAAATATTCTGCTAACAGTTAAGAAAATATATTATGCCTGTGCGAAATACAGTAGGGAAATTGATATTATTTATTTTGGCTATTATTTAAATTAACCACATCATTTATTTTGCAAAAATTGTTTACTATACTATTTTTCGGTCAGTGTAATTTAGGGTGAAAAATTTTATAATGTTGATTTTTGACATTTTTTTTAATAGTGTTTAACGCCCGTTTTTACTACTGAGGCACCACGGGCGGTGGACACCGATGATACATGAAATTAAATGATAAACTGGGAAAGGATTATTAAGGAAGGAAACGTCCCAGGTCTAAGTTTAGGGTACCTCCCCGGCATTTGCCATTTATGAGGACTGAGGAAGACCTGGAAAAAACTCAATCCGGGAGGACGGTCTTGACGGGATTCGAACCCACTCACGAATAATCCGCACCTTAACGACCTCTGCCACTCGTGGCGGTCCGACATGTTTTCTTTATATGCCGGCCATAGATGGAGTGTATAGGGTTTTGCAATTTTGCTGGATTTAAAAGTAATATCCATAATTAATTTCTGCACGGTGATTGTTGATGGCAAATTTTATTCCTAGTGTTCCTAGCGTTTTCCTTCTTTTGTCAGAGTTGACGGCAAGTTCCTGTTGGGTCAAGGTGGTGCATGTTGTTCAGGTTGTGTTCTGTTTTGTCGTTTCAGTTTTGTTTCTACACCTATCTACCAAAGAACGTTTGCAAAGTGCTAATTAGTTCATGAATTATGTGAGCTGGTACTCCTTTTAGAGGGAGGTTTGTCGATCATGTGTTGGAGACGGCCATGTTGTTAAGGTAGATGGAGAGAAATATTTAGGTAATTTATTAAAGTGCTTGCGTTTTGTGATGCCTTTAATGTAGGCTAGGTTTAGGTCGTTTTCCGAAAATTTGGGTTTTATCTTCATCTCAAAAAACATATTTATTTATTTATTAATTATTTTATTTTTCTATTATTTTTTTATTTCTATGAATTTCGGGTAGGTTAGCCCTTTTCCTATAAGTAGTGTTATGAAAACGGTGTTATTAATTCCATCCCAAAAACGTATGCATTTGTTCATTTCGAAAAATATTTTCCGAGATTTCTGTACTGTAGCTGTTATAAATAATTAAGATTATTTAATTGTTTTGTGTTAGAGGTTACTTGTTTTTAGCCTACAGAGAAAAAGTGTTTGCCATTACCTAACCGTTTTATGGTAGCTTATTATAAAATATTTTGGCTTGTGTCTCTAATTACATCGATAAGTAATGTTTACTTTTATTATCGTAAATAACTGATAAACGAGAGTGGCAATTTTTCAGAAAAGATATCAGGCTTTTCGTCTTGAAATTTTGATAATTGTAATCAGGAAATAATACCATAAGATTAATTTCCTCTAAGATATTACATCATAAAAACACTCATAATATTTTAAGAAGTTTATCGAAAGATAAATACTCTCCATTTACTCTGAAATTTTTTACTTAATGAAGTTTAAAAAGTTTTCTTTTTGAAGAGAAATAAAAACAAGGCGGTTTCACTGATATTTAGACAGCAAATTGAAGATCTTTTCATCATTTCAGAAAGTTATTAAGACCAGTTGACGCAAATGATATTAGTTTATTTCATGTTCCTATTGCTTTTAAGATGATTGTCAGATGTTTTGTTTGCTTTAGAAACGGTTCAGTGTTTCACAGTGTGTGTCTTAAGGCTGAAGGTAACATCGAGCTATTCTCAGGTATTGCACTATTTGAGCCTTACAAATAAGCAGCTGTAGTGGCGTGGATGCGCAAATAAACCTGTCGCTTGCATTGTAAGCGATATATGATCATGCTTTGATGTACGAAAGCGTCCAATGTTTTCTGTTCACTCTCTGGTAGCAAAACACATACGCTGTCCATATTGATAAAAGTATTTTAACATTTCATCCTTCCTGGCTGAAGTCATTGATAAAAGCTTAGTACATTTCTCGAAGAGTATTGATAGTATGAACTAGTTAAAGCACTCTATGCACTTTCTTTATTTATTTAATTACAACTGAGTAAAATATATTCCATGTACATGTTTTAGAACAAAATTAAAATGTTTAAAAGTTAACACTTCCTTCAATGCCGGTATTTCTACAGACTACGTGGGCCCGGGTTCGATTCGCGATTGGGCTAGTTTCCTGTTTGATGTTTTTTTTTTCCAGAAATGTTCTCTCATTACTTAAGATGAATGCCTAAATATTGCCACGAAGTACCCTGAAATCAAATGCCCTAGTACCTATACCTGGGATGACGTAGCAGCGTCTTCCAGGCATTCCAACCTCAGAAGTTGACTACACTGTCGTCAGGCTGAGGAAACATCCCAAAATCCGGATAGTGGTGGCATTGAAAAAAATATTACATACTATTTTATATTAAGAACGGAATAATTGTGTGCAAGAAAATAATAAATGACGAAAAGGGAGGGTAATTATTCTAGTGTATGCATTTTCATTAATGCACCCAACGGAATATGAACTCAGCCTATTCCGTCACAGGCAGTTGTGATGTTATCAGTTACGTAATTTAATACCTCACAGCTCTTTCCTTCAAACTGCTTAGGACAGATTAATTATTAGTTTTTGGGGGGGTTTACGACTTAGTGCTTAGGTTTGCCTTACGAGGCGAGCGTTATCATGATAGTGACGTTACAAGCAAATGTTTTGATGTAATTAGTACCTCAAGGTGTTTTTACTTTCATATTAGCTTGAGCTAGTTAAGGTTTTGTGCTCCGAGAAGAATTGTCCTAAAGGAAATGATACTTTCTTAATTTCAGCTCTCAACAAGCTAGTAATGAGGAAAAAGAATTTGATTTAAAAACAGTAGAACTGTTTGTTGGGAATTGTGCTGGTTGCATCAGATTTAGGAAGCCATCAAGTGTTATTTTTAAGTTATAATTATTACGAATGTTAGAGTGCACTCTTTAATAATGATGTGTCATATTAGAAGCTCCACTTCTTCTACTGTTACAGTTTTAACGTCGCAAAAGTGGCTTTGCAAGCAATGACGGAAATCGCGTTAACTGTTAAAAGTACCTACTGGTTTTTATAGTGAAAATCTATTGTATCTTTCTTATATTACGCAATTTATTTCTCTTTTTTTATTTAATAGTTGTAATAGACTTGATGAATTTACAATTGTAATTTTGACATTCGTATAGGTTATGTTATATAAGTGCATTTTCCGCTTTGCCCAGGTTTATTATGTCACACGAAGTGTGTACATTAATGTTGGAAAAATTCGTTGCTCTAAGTTTCTCCATTAAATTTAAAAAATAAATAAATAAATAAAATTAAAAATCAAAATAAAAAGAGACAATTCATAATCAAAATAAAATTAAAATATGTATTTCTGGTGTCCAAAAAATAAAAATATTCTGTTATTAAATAGAATCTCTATTAAAACAAAAGACAGGAGAAGTGACGTAATTCTCAGCATTGTTCTAATGTGTCACAGGATTGAAATTATAGAAAGATCAAGTTTGCCCACATTTTAAAGCAGTCTACAGGAAAAATAGTTTCGTATTCAGAGTGCCGAAAAATTCCCATTTCATAGATACAGAATGTATTAATGTACGTAGTTTGAATAAATCTGCGATTCCATTTCCACCCTCAGCCCTCAAAGTTGGAAAATTGCGGGAAGGTAGCTTAAACTTAGGCCTGGAACGCTTCTTGTCCCTGAAATAAAAATGATTTCTAAATTTCTCAAGTTCTCTCCTGTATCAGCAACGTCCACCAGTGTGATCACAGTAGTAAAAATGATCATTAAGCACCAGTTAAAAAATAAACATAAAATTTCGTTGTAGAGGATTTTGTTACTACCCCATTCCATTGGTGGATGAAATGGAGAAAGCAGAGAAGCAAATGTACAGTTTAAATATCCTGAAAGATTGCCTGTATTGATTGAACATTGGAAGAAAATCTTTGATTTGCCGTTTGTGAAAGAGATGAAATTATGAAAGAGGTTTGTTTGTCCATATATTACATACATCTATTTTGACCTAATTATAAATAATACCTATATATAATTTCGTTCAAATCAGTTTACCAGTTATGTACGTGTCTGATATACCAAGATCCATAAAGCGACCTCACCGCTCGCACTGGATTTTGCGTCTTGGCCAAGGCCGGCTCTCTTCCCCACTACGGCAGCCCGCCTATCCTTGAACTTAGAGCAGTCACCAGTTTAAATTAGTTTGCAAAGACTTTAGAGCATAGTATTTTTTGTGTAAATGTTATAAACACGAGTCAGGAATTAATTCGGTAGTTCCCTGGGTAATTACCTCTTTCCGAAACTGCAATTCAAGATTTTGTACATAAATTTGACACTACTGGTAAAGAAATAAACGCAAAGATAGATTAGCAAATCCTGAACAAAATCACTACCGAAATTAGAACAAGGAGTTGAAGTTTCAGTGTTTTCTGCATTTACAATAACAAAATTGTTAAAACTGAAACGTTACATGTGTCACGTGTTCATTGTTTACGACAAAGTAATCCCGTAGCATGTGTGCATTATTGTGAGTGGTTGCTTTCATCAGTGACCCACAGCTTGTGTTCTTTTCAGAAGTTTGGTTCCATCAAAATGCTCGAGTAAATATAATGAATGTCTGGTGTTGTGAAAAAGCATGTGTACAAAGGAAAACTCTTCTATGATAGGAAAATTGGAGTTTGGGATGCGATTAAGGCAAGACGCATAAAGCGTGGCCGGTTCTCCGCTGCCTAGACGCAAAACCCGTGCGAGCAGTTCTGGAAATATTTCGCAAGTCTCTGTATGAAGGAAAAAATTGTCAACTTAGAAGGTGCTGATAGTTCCTTCATTAAGGTAGTTTGTTCCAACCGAGAATAATCCCCACTCCCTTGGCGTTAATGATGCTTACTGCAAATATTTTGACAGTGTCTAACCAATAGTATTATTAGTCGGAATACCTCAAGGGGGGGAGCGCTGAAGGCCTAGGAATTGCCTGAAGGAAACACGTCCAGTCGGAATTTGCTACCGCGTTAATCTTGCCACACGCTTCCTGTCCTTGAGAGAATGGCAAGCTTGTATGCAACATGGGTACTGGGATCGCGTATCCACTAAACCTGCCTGCTCTTTAATTGCTGTTACTTGTCGTCTGGGATTTCAGGCAAGAGTCGTAAAGTTGTACGCCAAGCTACACGGAAATTAAACCGCTCGGGCATAACGCAAAGACAAATGAAGGCACCTTTATTTGTCGGTCCCTTGTTTTTAAGCGATAATAACCTTCACGCTTGTGTAATAATAACACCCTGAGAATCATTCATTTATTTCAATTTTGCACCCTTTCCACTATGCATAAAAATTTTAATCAAGTAATTTTGTAAAATTCTATATATGTTATGTGAAAAACATACTAATCCCATGCATTGTGAATTTGTGATCCGTCCAGTAGTTTTTGACATATTTCAAAGCGGAATATCTATTAAGAAAATGAAATAATATATCCTATTATTATTTATTTATTTTTCAATTATTAATATAATACTCTTGCTTGTTTTACTCCCCCACCCATTTTTTCCCCACATATTACGTTACCTTCAAAATTTATTATTTCCTTTTACCACCTTCACTATTTTCTGGCTGAAGAAGGACACAAGTTGTGAAAAATGTTGCTTTATTTCATTGTTTCATTCATTTCTGCTTCTCTAGTTATGACTACATTTGCTATGTTGTTTTTACGACTTTATATTTCATTTTAGTAGATGTAATCTTGTGTGTATATATACATGTAAAAGGACAACACATTAATAAATAGCTGATTGTTCCCCACGCAATAGCATTGTTTACATATACATTTATTACTTAAAAAATTCATAAATTGCTGCTATTCGTTTTGAAAATATTAATCCAAGCTAAGGCCTGAATTCGAAAACTAATTCTCACAATCCTTCAATACTCTCCATCTCTCTCTAAACACAGTTGTAGATGATGCAACCACATGTCAAAGGCACTACGGTACTCGGAATGAGATATTGTAAACAGAGCTGAGTTTATAGATTGAGCAAGTTCCTGCACTTGTTTAAAAGGTTTTCCAGCAAAGCAAGGTAGCATTCAAGGAAATAATAAAAAATCGCACAGTACTAAATTAGGTCTATAGGTTGGATGGTTAGGCAACTGGACATTGGCTACTTCCAGTTTCTCAAATTTGCAGCTGTTTTGTGAGACGCTTTGTCGTGCAAGAAAACAGCCTTGAAGTTCCTGTCTTCAAATAAATGTTCCAAAATATAAGTGCTATAGTATTTTCCATTCATTGTCATTCCTGCTGGCATACAGTCAAACACAAATGATTTTTGAGCTTAAACGTTTGGACCATTTGGTGAAATCATGCTCAGCAGTGTCCTTGCACATTCCTTCTTCATGGGTTAGGAAATGTGGAACCCACTATTTTACAAACATTTTTCGTGGCTTTAAATGTTTATTGAGTGTATGCTGCCAACACCGATACTCACTTCCATAGCATTTCAACAGTAATATGGTGATTTTCCTCTACCAAATTCCTCAGTCTTTGAATTGTTCTCTCTTTCACAGTTCCCCGAGGCCGCCCAGAGCGAGGGTTGTCTTTCAAAGTTTTTTTTGCCCTTCTTCAAATAATTGAATTTATCTTGCAAAGACAGATGAACACTTGATCAAGTCCTTGTAAATTGTTTTCGTTCTTTCACCTAGCTTATATCGCGTGAAAGTATACAATCCAGAGTTTTCTTCAGTAATATTTATGATTTTTCACCAGCTTTGACACAGAACTGAACTCAAGACTGTTCAACCGCGACTGCAAATTTATACTTGCACTTGAGATAACATAGCCGCGTATACCAGGCATTCCAACCTCAGAAATCGGCTACACTCTCGTCAGCCTCGGGGAGCATTCCACTAGTCCAAATAGACAGTGGTGGTATTTAAAAAAATCTATTGTATTTAGACTTTAAATAATTTCAAATTATTATTAATATTATTTTTTTTCAAGAACTATTATACTCTCAGTATAAATTATATATTTTTAAGAATTAAGTGAAAATTTAGTGATTTAGGTGATAATCTCCATTATAGAATACTTACCTACACAGATATTAAATACTTCGCTGAAATCGCTATTGACAACTGTGATATAAGCATTAAACTTTATGAAAATGTAAAATTAAAATAGAAAATATTCATGTGTTTATTATAATTTAAGGAAAGCCATGCCTTTAAAACTGTGGGAAATTTTGGAGACTCCAAAATGCTAGTAATCGATTTACTTCGCCTTAAACCAAAAGACGATTCTGAAGTTAAGCGGCGAAAGCTTTTTCGTACTTCTATTGTTTCTTTTTTTTATACCTCGTCGCAACTTGAGCAAATATGACTGGTTGTTTTCTTTAAAGGAAAAAACGTAGTAGTTTCAACAAGTTGCATAATTAAAAGCCTCGGCAAATAGTACACAACTTACGCTTAAGTTATGTTTTGTAAAGTTGTCAGTGCTAAAGTTTACTGCGATGTAAATCTCCTTACAACACGTTTCTCTTGCATGCGCAGTGATATGCAGTTTTAAAAAGTGCGACACGTAAAAGGGCAATGCACTTCAGTTAAGTTGGTAAGCTTGGAACATTTTAAATAGACTTTATTATACCCTTACTAATTTTATTAATTAGTTTGTTTCTTTTCTTCTAATACTGCTTTTTAACTGTTATCAAAATTTCAAGCTATGTTTTTCGTCTCTCCAGTTTCATGCCCCAAATGCTTTATTAATTTTTTATGCACTCTCTGGAGTTTCTCAAAACTTTATGTTCAGGTTTTGGTCGAATTATTAATTTATTTCTGTTATTGTTCATAAATGTGAGACGTTTCATAAATTTAAGATTTTTAAAGTTAAAATATTTTAATAATTATCTTAATTTACTTATTTTGTCGTTGTACTATGCAGTCCATTTATTTGGGCCCCGTTTTATGCAGCACATGATCTTTGGAGTCGACAGACGAGCGCGCAAACACCTGCTCACTCCACAGTACTATCGGCAGTTAGCAACACAGAATAGATACCTACACAAGCAATCTGGTAATTCAGAAACGTGAAATTCCAACTCTTAATTTTAGCCAATGATGGGTTAAATTAGTAAAACATTTTGCAATTTATAACTCTGATAGGCCTAAAATGTTTATATTTTTTAAAAAAAATAATGAAAATATTATTAAATTGCTACCAGTAGCATTGTAGCTCATAACCAAACTTTAATTCACCGTTTGTAGCTCTTCTTTCGAATTTTGCAGTTCATTAAATGTACGCGGATATGATTTATAAATTCTGTCTTTAAAAAATTGTAGGTCGCTCATTAGAGTTGAGGAAAGGAACAGTCTGCCTCAATTTACTAATTAAACGTTCATTAAATATATTCTTCCAACAAAATATTTTTTGGGGGGTCGATCGCCAGCCGGTGGGGCGAGGGGCAGGCTACCGATTGTTGGGATAACTCTACTGCCTAAAGCGAGGCCCAAACAATTGGACAGCATTCACTGAGTGTTTTTGTCTTATTAAATAGTTAGTTACAAACGAAAGCATTTTTTGACAGTCGTAAATATCCACACGTTGAACGAGCATTGCCTAAATACATTTTGGACAACACTGCATTACTGAGACAGACAACATGAAGACAAAGATTTTTAAATGTGCAAAAGTGAAAGTGATGGAACCCCTGCTGCCAGTTTGGCAACATGCTGTGAGCTTTCAATATGTGACTGTTTACTCTTGTGTGTGATTTGAGTGAAAAATAACTCTCAGCATGGATCCGCCACTGCAGTATCTCCACCTACATCGTTTGTCCACCATCATGGACTCGGATGAGGAAGAAGAGGAGGAAGAGGAAGAAGAAGTGGATGAAGACGAGTACGACGAAGAATGCTTAGAGTAAGTTACTTTGAATCCCCAACTTTTAGATTGCATGTCATGATATTTATCTCTACCCCAGTTTTAATAAATTTGCAACAACTATATCAACCCTAGCATGCTTTGGTATTCCTTAACACCTATAAGGAAGCAGGTCGGACACCCCTGATTACTTTGGTATGTACAACCACAAGTAGTAGTAGTACAGTGAGATTATTTTAGTTAGAGCACGGTGGTTTGTTGGGAGACACCAATCGTCAAGGCCGTATAATGCATGTGCAGATATCAGCTGGTAATTAGTTTGAGATTTTTATGCGTTTGTATATAAATAGTGTGCTAATTGATCTTTATTAGTTATGCTATTACATTAATAGAATCTTGAAGAATTGGTTTATAGGTACAACACATGAGTCACCGACACAGCTAAGGAATAATACACTATTGTAAACAAACAGACACTCAGGTTGATTTAAAATACGTACATTATAATGTTCGAACCTTTATACAGAGTGTGTCGAAATGCCAATCTAGTAGTGGTCATGAAAAGTCACAAACTCGGTTGTATTTTTAACCCTGCAACACTGGCATCTTACCCCTACATGTGGGTAGTTTTGGGAAAAGCTGCCACATGATTTCGACTGTACAAGTATTGCAAGTAATGTGAAGTATTTAATCCACAAGGAAATGATATACAAATGTTGATCAGTTTCCGAAAATAGCAGTTGAAAAAATATTTCTTTAGCATGTTTTAAAATAGCGCATTATGAAATAATAGGTACATATTTTAGCACTGGTTGTAACTTGTCATCGCAAATCCTAAGATCGCGAATTCAATATCAGTTAGGTTCGATGGATTTTTTCGGGCATAAAAATTCTAAGTAAATAAAGCGTGGTTCCCGTTTCGTATATTTACAGCACGGCCTGTAACAGGCATCTGAGCAAAATGTATCGGCCGTTTCAGCCCTGAATTAAATGTGACGCTGAAGACTTGAGATGTTAAAGAGCGTCCACATATAAACCAAACCAGCAAATTACATATCCTATTTGAAGAATTGCTACTCCCGTGTAGACATTTCTTGCAGGCGAAGTCCATCCTGGTGTTATAGTGGAGCCATACTTGCCTCGTAGATCCAAGATCGTGGGACCAAATCCTACTCCTAAACCCGTATTTGGCTCTTCTCTATTGGTATTACTAATAATCGCCATTCGTCTGTTGCAACATGACTTGAAAAGGTTAAGTATTCATACTACAAATGTAAAATTATCTCAAAGTCAAGTTTCGGGGAATTATATTTCAATTTTTATTTTATTTTATTTATTTATTTATGAGTGAAATTTATTAGTAATATTATTAGTAATATTTAATTTGATATTAAGATTCCCTTATTTCCTACATGTTTTATATTGTTTATTGCTACAGTTTCATTTTATTTATAATTAATTTATTTGTTTTGAACAAATTAATATTTATTCATGTGTTATATTTTGTATTATTATTACTATTATTATTTATATAATTTATTAAACATACACAGAGCAGAAGTACCTACTGTCTGGGAAATTTGTGAGAAATATAGCGCTATCGACTAATTTAATGTTTTTGTTCATACGTAGAACAAACTGGTCCCACAATGTTAGATATAAATCAGCATGTTCGCAGAGAAATTTTGCTGTGGGGAAACTCTACCTTGAAAGTGCTTACATAAATAGCGTGAATTTGTCGTGTATCTCACCTGTAGCAGGGTTATGATAACTCGCCAAGAAATCGTAAATATGTCACCAAGCTTGGAAAAACACATGCGAGTCCAACAATTCACGGTTGTAACGTTAGAAGTAGAAAACAAGCTTGCGTAAATAACAGTTAAAAGAGCAGAGCTATTAAAGACCTGCGTATAATTGTCAGATAAAACGGGCATCTGTGTTTTTAACATGCCTTATATTTCGTACCTGGTTTATTAAAAGATTTTTATTTTGGGTTTTCCCTTTGAGTTTCATGCTAAGTTGGTTGTTCTCAAAACTAACTTGAGAATAATTTTCATCGACGTGCTCGCAAGTGACTTTTTTTCCTCAGAACGACAGGGCTTTCAAGTTTAATTTCCATATGATACTATCGGCTCCATCTCCTGAATGTTTAACTGTAACCCATAGGAAAAAAGATGAAAAATGAAGCAGCAATATATATTGTTTGAGCAAAGTGTTTATTGTTATAACGAATGTAACAGAAAAAACAAAACTGTAAATATTTTCCTCGTTTTATCTTTGAGTGAAAAATGCTTTTATTTATATTTCTCCGTGACAAGGTAATTTTATTTTCCTTTAGGACATTATTTTTTTATTTTAGTATTTAAACAGTTTTATTCGTATATTTTGACATTAAACCAAAAATAAAATGCTGAAAACTAACATAATTTATTGTAAAGAAAGTTGTAATCTAGAAAGTGTATCAACGTATGAGTTGTTGAATTGATTTATTTACGGACGCTCTTTAACATCTCAGGTCATCAGCGTCCCATCCTATTCCGGGCGTGAAACGGCCGACAAATTTTGCTCAGAGGCCTCTCTTTCAGGCTTGAGGTTCTTTTTCGTGCCGTAAATGTACAACACGGGACCCATGGCTTTACTTCCCTTCCGAAGGAAGCCATACTTGGATTTTACGCCCGAAAAAATCCATCGATCCTGGCCGGGGCAAATATGGTTACCACTACACCACCAGGACAGACTACAACGTATGAGGAAAAAGCTTTAATAATAAATATTCATAAAAAGGGAGGTAAATAAATGTAGCAGTTATATGGGCCTTTTTTATGAATAGCGCATACAAATTATAGGGTTACCCAATTAATGATGATCAAAGGGGCGTTCTTTCTTTTATTTTGACATTAAACTAAAAATGAAATTCTGAACACTGTCATAATTTATTGTAAAGAAATTGGAGTCATTGCACCCACATATAAGGGAAATGCTTTAATAATAAATATTAATAAAACTTGAGGAAAATAAATGCAGCAGTTGTATAGGATTTTTTCCCTGAATGACGCATACAAATTATGGGATAACACAATTATCTGATGACAGAAGGGGTGGTAAGGGTTTGCATCGGCCGATAAGCTGTCACATTCGGGCTACTCAAGTCGGTGCGGGGTTAATCGAACTGCTACGTTGGGCTTTAGCTTCATGCCACACCAAGTTGTTTGAACAGTACGTGTCTAATCCTAAAGTTGCTAAGAATATTAAATGAAAAATGCTAGGTTAAATATTCCATTCCACAACAAGTGTTTACTTGTGTTTCGTATGACCGTCTATTCGTACTAACAGGAGATACTTTTATTTGAAGAGAAGTTCCAGATAATAGAGTTCTGAGTCGTTTGGTGCTGGTCCTTAATGCGCAATAAAAGAAGTGTATTTATAATTGTTTATTATGTAATTCAGAAAATTTTACAATCTGTAACACTAAGGATGGGCAATATGGCTTAAGTTACAATCTGAAGGACTAAAGGAGCAACATATGCAACGGAGCAATATTTGCACTTTCATGCCATAGTTGCATTGGCACTTTCTCCATGAAGGCTGTAAGATAACGGACATGAAGTAATGAATGTTTCCAATCCAGGTTCAGGGCACGTTAAATAACTCCATACCTAAAAAATGAGAGGTTCCTGGACAAAATTGCCGGACATTTCACGTTCAAATAATACCTTAATATCGCACTAGATGGCATTTGAGGCGATGGGCTGATTATGAAACTCTCTGACATCTGTAGCTGCTGATTGGAAGGTTCACATTGTACATAAGGATCCATAAAAGACCTTGGGTGTAATTCGTGAGAGCTGATGATTAATTAATGAGCAACGTAATTAAGTTATTAACAGATTAAAAATAAACAATCAACATGAGTTTTCTCAAAGACATCTTCAATAAGATTTACGTTAGCTTAAATGCTATTGCGTTGTTTTATTTCTACTTCAGTCATAATTACAGTCATAGATGTCTCGATCTTATTCGTAAACAAAGTTTGTAACAATATAGAGTGGGGAAAAATATGTGCAAATAATTTACGAATAGAAAGGGGATCGAAAAAATAGACACTTCAAGATTGGGAGCAAGTGCTTTTGGGTGCTTCTTTGTGGTCTTAAGAGGCATTAACTCAAAAGGTAAAATCCTGATTATGGATGATCAAGTGAACTAAACAAATCATTTAATCTCCCAAATATATGCGGTAATATTACGTCCTTGAAGTTCAGGAATAACAATTATTTATAAAATGCACCGTGCTTCTCAAAACGGTTTACCACTTCCACAAAATAAATAAACACTTATTATAAAATTACATTACTTTTATAACGGTAAACCAGAACTATATTGTAATCATTTTGTAACAGTTTAAAGTATTTTAAATTGGAAAGGAGCTCAAAATTGCATTGCATTGCATTGCAAAAATTTCATTTTATGTTCGTTTTATTTTAAAAATAAAATTATAATATAATTTGTATAATGTGTTGTTTTTTTAAGTTCATTTTCCACAGACATATCCCCTATTGTACTTCATAACTTGCTCTGAGAGATATTCAAGTATTTTACAAATTTTTTATTTTTCGTTTAATGGTTGTTTTTATCTCTACAACGAGGCCAGTGTTCACAGTATTAATTTGCCTGTTGTATCTACTGCTAATGGGACAGTATAGCACAGACTCGGGTTACAATAATCTGTTAGAAAATAATCGAAGATCGGCTCTCGAAAGCGTAATATTATTTTTGCCTAATTTTTATGTACGATACATTTAGCACCCCTGTTCTTATTTTAACTTTTCAATACTATTAAAGATATTTATTATAATACTTATTATTATAAAAGTCAATACGAGATTAACTTTTATGAGACAAAAATGATACTAAAAAAAAGAATTGAACCTAAGGAAATAGAAAATTAATATTGGTGCTCTCTTACAAGAATGAAAAATGAACTAAACAATTTAATAATAATAATAATAATAATAATAATAATAATAATAATACGCTTATTGTTGATATTTAAAAGAAAGGTTTTTTTCAAAAAATATTTATTAGAATAGCTTGAAACAGATGCAGAACTTCATAATCCCCTTTTTATTGTCAAAATGGCCACTACTGAAAAAAACAATGCTTCCCCATTTACCACGTTCTATTCAAACATTTTTCAATGGTATACTGAAATATATTAAAGTTTTTAAAAAAAAATCTGATTTAATAAATATTGTATAAACACAAAGCAAACTAAATAGGTGTTATTAAAAAACTGTTTTTAGAGTGTTAAAATAAAATAGGAATTTAATTTAAAAACTTGTCATTATGAATATTCACCTATTTAAAATGAATTTAAACAAAAACTTCTTTAAAAGGAGGAGTTTAAAAGCAATATTGGTTGCAATTGAAGTTTCACTCTTTCATATCAGTCACTTCCGCTTTGAAATTTCAAATGACATTCCCCGTTTATTACACTTAAATTATAAATGGAGATAATTTATTATTATTTTTCTCTGCCTGTCAACCTGGAATGTTGTTATTGTTGTTTGCACTTGAACAGAATTAAAACTACGTCACTCAGTTGAAGGATGAAACAAAACAATCTGTTTAATATTATTAGAGTAATACAGTCATTTGTTACCATTACATTAAATGCTCGTTAGTTTTTATGGTTTACTTCTGTCCAACTCAAGTAACAATAATAACAACCCAGGTTGCCAGGCTACGATAGAAAACAAAAGATTTTATAGCAATTAAATAATCTTTTAAAATTTAAGTACTTATTATAATAGGGCTGGCATCTTAAATTTCAAATTGGGTTGGCTTGGGGTAAAGGGTGAAACCTAAAACGTAATAAGCATTAGTTGTATACTTTCCCCTCAGTACCCAAAGTGAAGTGTTTTTTTTTTTTAATAAAATTTTAATGCTTAGCTATTCAGATTGGGAGGTTTTAAAATGAAAGCCATATCTTTTAGAAATTCTTGATTTATGTGTATAGAAATAAAATACTGTGTGTTCTAATCATAGGAATGACCTATAAGAATTATTTATTAAATAGTTTCTTTAAATTTCTCAAACTTTCCTGGGCTTTCGCAAGAAAACATTTACACATGACAATTTTGTGAGAGCTCCGCTACAGAATACATATCCTATATATGTGCTCCATTTTTCACCTTCTTTTATTAATCATTCTTACGGTAAAAACAAGTGCTGCTCTTTTCCCGTAACTTGTGCTTCTGATCCCAGATATAAACAATTCGTAAACAGCTGAATAACTTTTCATGTGCGTGGGCTCGTTTAACCTCCATTAGATACCAGCATTAGCACACGATTGCTACAAAAAATAGCCTAAGTATAGGCCAGATGTGACTGTAGGTGGGTAAGCGAAGGCCACCGATTTGATTGCGGAAATGTTTTCGGTGCCATCGCTAAAGAGCATTTAAGTTGCTGGTTCATGAATGTTTTGTTACGTTGATGGCTGTTTCAAGGCTAGCGAGAGGCAGTGAAGTGCGCTCAAGTTTCGTAAAACGAGAGGCTTAGTGATAAGGTCAAGGTCATCTCTCGAGATCCCGGCTATAGGTTACCAGGCATCCGCAGGCTGCATACGCACATGTACACAACAGCACCGAATAATTTAAGTGATTATGTAACGCTAGTATAGCTGCATTCAAAAATATAGGTGTTGGGCATTGGTGTTCTGAAATTATGACTGTTGCGACATTTTGTACCATATGTTTTTTTCAATTATTTTTTTAGATGAACCACTCCTTTCCTGACCTACAATGATAGCCGTGATATGGGTACTGTTTTGAATCCGATGAAAAACATTAACTACCTTATATTTGGGTAAACCACAATTTCATCGCCTTGACATTTGATCAATCAAAGTTCTGTTTGGAATATGAATAATCTGCACCAAAATGCAGAATTTCGCTTTAGATCCATGCGGATATATTAATTTTACGATATACCCCCTGCTGTCCCTGATTTCATCCCCTAAAGGGATGAGGAGGTGCTGAACAAGGTGTAAAATCACATATCACTTGATACATGACAGTTTTTTCGTGTTTGCTTTAGCAGCCCTGACGCCAACATTAGTAATACTTGTTCTGAGGATTGTATGTATTTGTATATTACACTTTTATATGTTGAAATATTTATTTACACAAAACTTGTGTTAATAGAGGGGGAAATATACCTATTGACTCAGATAAGGCGAGCAGACCTCGAGGTTTCAAAAGTTTAATATGAATATACTATTTAATGCAACTACTGTCCCCTCGGCCTTATGGGATGCTCTATAGGTACTTTTGGGAGCAAGTAAGAGGAATGTGCTGATAACGCAATATGTCAGAGAAGGGCATTGTTCACAAGTAGCGCACATATCGTAAACAGAGCCTGTGCTGTGATGCTTGTAGAAAGCTTTCACCACTTACAGACTGAAGTTAATATGTTTCACAATTCTGAACTTAATAATGAATTAATAAAATATAATTGAACAAATTCATAGACTTCATTTCACTTTACTACATATCATAAATTTGCTACTTTGTATTAATTTATCTGTTGATTAATGCATACCATTAATAGAGATTTAATTTTTAATTGCAGCGAAACTTTGTGTTGTGGTTAATATCTCTAATGTATATATTTACAAATATCACAAAGGGAGGTTGTCCCCTCCCCGGAATGTATAACAGAAATCGGCGCCCATGTTCAGGAGTGAAGGAAAAAAAGCCATAAGTGTATGTTTCACTAACGTTTGCATTTTAATTTCCCCACAAACATTTTTCTCTCTTAGCAAGATTTTTACTTTAAACCACGCAAGCTCAATGGGGTTCAGTTCACACATGTCAGTCCTGGTGGTGTGGTGGTAACCATACGTGCCTTCCAAGCCCAAGATCGCGGGTTCAAACCCGGCCAGGGTTGATAGATTTTTGGGGGCGTAAAATTCCTAAGTATGGCTTCCTTCTGAAGGAAAATAAAGCCATGGGTCCCGTGTCGTACATTTACGGCACGAAAAAGAACCTCAAGCCTGAAAGAGAGACCTCTCAGCAAAATGTGTCGACCGTTTCACGCCCGGAATTGAATGGGACTCTGATGACCTGAGATATTAAAGAGCGTCCATAAATAAAACAAATCAACAAAAAACACTTCACACAGGTATGTAGACAAACTTAATGCTTCATGGCCATGTAATTTTAACATTTCGTCAAAGCGAAACACAATTTAACCTCTTCTTTTACGGTGTATTTTGAAAAGGGCTTGTTTCCCTGAATATCGCGGAGCATTATCCATAACCACAACACTCTCCTCTGGGAGGTTGGAAAGAAGCTGATTGTTAATCCAAAGCTCAAAGTTTCTGAAATTCACTTGGCCACAAAAATCTTCCGAACTTTTGCCTGCTTGAAAATTTAATAATGAATTCTTCGCAATCATCATTTTGCATCGACGACAATGAAACGGTTACCGAAATTCGACTTATTCAATACGCCTGCTTGACTTTCATTTTGCCAACATTTCCTAGTTAAATTATTTATTATCCACCCAAATCTCATTAATATATATAAATGAAAAATAAGACTCTTAGGACAATGTAACTAAAATAACAAGAACTAGAGAAACTGAAATATATTATATATATAATATTGCGCTATTGTATATATATATATATAAGAAAAATAAAAATAAAGCAACACTATTAACAATGTAACAAATTAACAGTAATTATGATAGTAGAAAAAGATAAAACACAAAGAAAAAGAAAAAAATAAAACAAAAAAGGGAAAGAAAAAGAAGAAAAAGTCACACTTGAGATCGCAGAAAACACAGAGAAAGTAAGAAATAAAATTAAAAGAATAATAGATAAATAATAAAGAAGTCAAAGCAAAACACACAAAAGCAAATTAAACTTAATAAGCAAAGTTAAAAGCAGCACCAGAGGTGCAAACAATATATAAGAAAAATAAAAATAAAAATAATAAAAATAAAAATAAAAATAAAGTAACAAGTGTGAATTGTTACTTTACTTGTTACGATCTCAAGTGTGACTTTTTCTTTGTGTTTTATCTTTTTCTACTATCATAATTACTGTTAATGTATATATGCGCGCGCGCTTTTGTGTGTGTGTGTGTATACAATAGGACGATTCTGTTCCCTAAAGTGCCGTATTGCTTTCAGATACCGCGTTATTCCATTTATGTTTGACTTTTCAAGTAATGTTTCCCTTTAATTTTTACATTTTTTCGCATTTATAGCTCATTTCTTGAAGAACTCATCTCAGATGGTGAATCTTTAAGATAATGCAATTATTTCTTTTTCGAATATCATATAAAATGTTGGACATATTTTAGCTTCCTTTCTCACTAAATAAAATTCGTCTATGCATCAGAGTATCTCATTCTTGTCAAAAACATTAGAATTCACTTTTGTACGCTCCTGTTTATTTCCTGGAGTAGACCGGGAAGACTCGCCGGCTTCAACCTGGTACCTGTTCTCACTGGAACACCGGTATAGGGATATATGTTAGTTTGTTTTAATCTAAATGTTATTGTATCGACTCATCGTATGCAGTTATTAATATTCTCAATTCTTCGAGCTGTACTATATACAAAGTTTCCTTTCTTTCGTTGTTGTGGTACATTCATTATTTATATGTATATATAATTAGTCGGTCAATATATATACATATATATATGTGTGTGCATGTATTAACTAAAACATGCCATTTAAAAGGCCCTACTGTTCATTATTAATATTCTGCTTTCGTTAACGCAATAAGAACGACCGCCGTACGTATTTGAATAGATGATATACATGCAATGAGTGTTTTACTTGTAGATATGCCCTCCTCTCCCGGCATACGTCGCTAGCCATCTCTGCAGCTCCCAACAGCAGATGGGTATTTACAATGAACTAACGGTTCTGTAAGTATTGTTGTGGTCCTGTAAATGTGAAAACGTTTGGAAAATAAAGACATGAATGGTGAATGTGTATTGCTACAAACCAAAGGAATTGCGCAATGAATTACTGTTTGTTTCGCATTAGGTATTTCTATGCTAATAATTTTATTAATTCTGAATGTAGAAAAACTGAAAAACTAATAAAATATTTTACAAATGATAAATTAAAAAGGTTTGTAATATTTTTTAAATTAACATTTGAGTAAAAAGTTAACTACCACGCGATGAACAATTTTCTCTGGTGATGCTTAATATTATCTTATGTTTTCAAGTTTACAAACGCGGTTTTTAATTGGGGATATTTATAATTGACGCTCAAATACACCACCTCTTATTAAGCGTAATAGGAAATTGCATTAATCGGACGGGGAAATAAGCTCTGAAAAGCGCATTGTCGTCCAGAACATATCACTGGAAACATTTCAGTCTGAGGGTAATTAATGACGTTATTAGCCTCTACCTTTCAACACTCATTAATTTTATATTCAAATACTGATGGAACGTGAACGGTGCGGCTTCGGGATAAACTAAATGGTAACATTCATAATGCACTCATGTTCGACCAAGAGAATGGAAGTTTACAAGCTGAGTCAAAAGATTCGAACAGAAATAACACGTTCTTTATGGATACAGCCTCACTGTGGGGTATATAATACAAGCTGAATCGTGGAAACCAAATAGTTTCTTGGAAAAATCCATAATAATTATCTAAGATTCTGGTCCATAAATAACCGGACACTCAGAAATCTACAAACTAGTATTGCCTTCAGAAATTGTATTTAAAGACAGTTGAGAAATTTGTGATAGTGTAAAGGCATTTTATCTTTAAGGGCTAGTTATATAAAAGTTGCTATCTGGAATTACTGTTAATTAAAAAAGTAACTAGCAGTCATCATTTCTGTTGCATAAAAATAACCTCAAACTAGTAGCCTCGAGTTTGTAATAATCGTCAAACCTATGGCAACTGCGAAAAAAATAGAGCGAGTTGATGTTCAACTGTTCAATCTAAGAAAAGCAATAATTATTCAGATTGCACGCCTCCTAGATGTGTTTTTTTTTTTCCTTCTTTTTTCCCCTTAATATGATTTCAAACATGGCTAAGAAAAAGTCAAAGCGAATTCGAACGACAAATTTTAGCAAACGTAAGAAGGATATTTTTATTAATATGGTGCTAAAATATAAGGGAATATTTGGAAAAAAAAAATAGAATCGATTTAAAATAAAGATAAAGAACGTACATGGTGGGAAATTGCAAAAGAGTATAATAAGTCGATTCTGTGCTTCTGCATTATCACCCCCAGGCGATATAATGATTATGTGTATGCATTCTATACCACCTAAAACTCCAGAAAAGTTGCAAATGCTATAGAAGCCTAACATCACCCTCTTCGGTTGGCGTTTTAATGAACTGAGGTCTCATAGCTGTTATTGCTTAATAACTTTATGGTTTGTTCAACTGGCCGTTCCTTTCTCCATTTTGAATATATCTCAAAAAACTATTTGAAAGCTCTGTCGCATAGAACCTTAGTTAATAGTATCATGAACATTGATTTCAAAGCATGGTTTCGCTTAGTTTGTGCTTGTAATAGTGGAGGCAATATCTCATCCAGTACTTCGATATCTTTTGCTAAACTAAATCACACTTTGAATGGTTTGTCACTCCGTTCTATGAACGGTTTATTTCTTTCATGAAATACACGAGGAGCACCGTGAAATTAATCTTCGGAAATCAGAAATCTGTGCAATATACAGCTTATAAGGTTAACTTAACCTACAATTGAACTCGGCTGTTATTGCGCGGAAATGAAAAGTGAAACATTGAAGAAATTTTATATACACGAAATTAAATTAAACATAACTAATAATTTTATTTCTATATTCTGAGAAATGTTTTATTTGCCAATTATTAAATTCTAGTGAGTGCTTTAACTTGAGAAATTTCGCGAGTTAGAGTTAATTTCAGGTTAAGACGAAATAATCTTAGATTAGTGTTTATAGAACAAAAATTTCCAAGTTAAGCATAACTGATGGTTAATTTAATTCCTTAAACTCAAGTTAAATCTTTACACAAATGACCCTAAGTCTATTGCTTTTATTATTTTCATGCGATTAATTCGTCTCATATTTGTGAATATCAACCTAAATTTAAAACTGTAAAGCTATATATTAGAAATATTTATATTACTTACACTAAATATAACACACTAAATATGTGTTATATTTAATGCAAAATTTCAATAGAAATATTAATCAATTAATGTTTTGCGAACTTCATAAAATAATAAAAATAAACATCTGATTCCTTTCTCGCCAGCAAAAAAATGTGTAATTATTTTTTTGACACTGCAACGAGAAGTAATCTCATAAAATAATTTCGCTTAATTATATTTGGATTACGCAGATTTGCTAGTTGCGTACTAGCATACCGAGAAGTTAGTTGTATTAAGCGTTGATAACACGATGTGGGTTAACTCTCACCAACGTGCAAGGCAAGAACTCTATTTCTGGGCATGAAATTTTAATTTCTATACTTTTAAATTGTAACACAAATTTTATAAACATTTATAATTGTATTAATAACATTGGTCAACAGTCATTTTGCATCTGGCATTTTTATATCAATTAGTACATAGTTTTGTGCATACAATCGGAATAATGCCTTTAAAATATGCTATCACGTAAGTTTTGAGTAGATTTCTAAACTTTTAATTTTATTTATTCGTTATTCTCTGATATTGTTTACATGTTTCATTTGTCTTTTTATTCTTTTGTTTTTCCTTACTTTTTATAACATAAAGAAGTATTACAGAGGTAGAAGTTCTAAAAATAATCAGTAAATAGAAGGAGAGATACAAGAAGACATATTTGTTGGACCAAAAATCAGAAAACAGTTTTAAAATGCAACTTTTGCTACTAAGCTCACAAATCTCGAATTAGCAGCTTGGTCCTTTTTCAAAGCAACTGTTAATGACTCCAGATGATAGCTGTGTTTTCTTAATGAATGATGTGTTGTAGAACTACAAGAACATTTTTTTTTTATTGATTTATTTAAGGACGCTCTTTAACATCTCAGGTCATCAGCGTCCCATTCAATTCAGGGCGTGAAACGGCCGACAAATTTTGCTCAGAGGCCTCTCTTTCAGGCTTGAGGTTGTTTTTCGTTCCGTAAATGTACGACATGGGACCCACGGGTTAGAATCCGCATTCTTGGGTTTAGGAGGCAAGTATGGTAACCACTACACCACCAGGACCGCCTACAAGAACATGGGATGTAGAATACCACTTAAAATTAAATTAAAAATGGGCTGATGATGCTCTTTTTTTCATCAGACTTCCTAAGAAGTCACTAACAGTAGTCACCCGTCATAGAAGGGAACTAATGCCCTTGATGACGATGTTCCATAGTAAGGAAGTCTTGGTGAAAGCGCTCACCCTGCCCATCTCTTAAGGCGCCCAAATGTTCCTGGAAGCAGTCATACGTAATAATGCTTTATACGTAGGGCCTTGTAGTATCTTTATTTGCCTTGCTTCCGAACTTCTGTGCAGCAAATTGTCAAAAGTTTGATTTGTTAATGGAACAAATACCTTCAAAGCACAATACACTGTTTACATTACAAAATATTTAAAAAAAAAATAATTATCGACATTTACATACGTTCCCCCAGGTGTGATATTGGTTGTTTGTTTGTTTTTATTATTGTGTAAACATGAACTCAATCAAAACAGGGGAAGATAATCATTAACTGTAACACATTAGCACTCGGTTGATAATGAACGTCCAACTACCTCTACAGGCCAAAGAAATGATTCAGAGAATTATAGCGAGATTCTGCTACATTTCGGATAACCCTTCTCTTCGCCGTGCTGCCGGAACTGAAGCCCCCGTGTTAAATAAGTTATGACTTCATTAGAATCCTCTTGAAATGGGGTTACTCCTCTTGCCAGCTCTTCTGCAGTCAGCAATACATTTTCATCCAGAGAGGTACAAGGTAAGCTACTGTTGTATAAGATTACGTCTAAATGACACTTATTTTTTTTTTAATTTTCCTTCCTATTCCAATACGACTTCTGTTCTGATTTGAAATTCTCTTCTAAAGGCCTTTTTCGCTAACGTATACATACATGGGAAAGATTTTATTCTTCTTAAATATTTTAGAACATTAGAGAAAATTTTTGGAATATAAGGTTTAACGAGAGTAATTGGCTTTATAAGCATATTTGTGATTCGTCCTGAAACTTTTATACATAAGAGGAAGCAATTATACAAGGAATATCACTATTTCAAGAATAATAAGAATTTAAAATATAATTCCAGTAAACTTGGCTTACAATATTGTAATAATTGTATATTTGTATTATGAATACTTAACCTTTTCAAGTCACGTAGCAAACGTCGATTGTCAATAAAGCCAAGAGAGAAGTACCAAATATGGATTTAGGAATATTTCATGAATAAAATAAGAATACAAATAATACATATTTGAAATTCGCGCTCGGATTATTAACAATTGTATAAAATGTTATACTTATGAATACTTTCCTATTCAGAAACCGTGAGACTGAAATAGACGAAAGTCTACTATTACAATCGCTTTCGTTCGATTTACTAATACCAATTGAAGGAAAAAAAAACAACAAAGAAAACAGTTTACCATTCTGAACAACTGTTTATTAAAATTATGGTTGCTTAGGCAAATATTGTTACATGATTTACAAAACGGTTTCGGACTTCTTTTAATGGTGTTTAACGCCCGTTTTTACTACTGAGCACCGCAGGCGATCACCTGATGATACATGAGATGGAATTATATACTGGGAAAGGATTTATTTAAGGAAGGAAACGTTCGAGGCCTAAGTTTAGGGTGCCTTCCCCGCATTTGCCATTTATGAGGACTGAAGGAAAACCTGGAAAAAACCTCAGTCACGGAGGACAGTCCTGGTGGGATTCGAACCTCAAACCTCCCACTTATGAGTCCGCACCTTAACGACCTCGGCCTCCCATGGCGGTTCCAGGCTGTTTGGCTGAATACGCAGAAAACAATTTCTTGAGTGAAAACACATTTAGTTAAATGTGCAATTACTGAAAACAGAAAAGTGATGCGTTATCAGGAATTTTATAGTGGAAGCATAGGGTTGGCTACATTGACCACAAGACAAATGCATGTCGTGTGATAAAAAGGGTTTGATAAAACTTTTCGATAACTTCACTGCGATATCGGGCTGTGATTGGTCAGAATTCATAATTTTGTTTTCGTTTCGTTAATAAATTTTATGATGACGTCACATAAGTAAAATATTCAGTTCTATTATTCAACAGATAAATGAATACATTTCTACAAACTTCGAGACGTTTCCTGAAGCCATCACGAACGAAGTTGACCCAGTGTTTCCGCAGTCAGTTTTTGACAACTATCTAAGATTCTTCATTGAATGTACGGTGATATCTACGTTGATTAAGTTACAATCTGGAATGTATTGTGGATGCCACTCTGTATATATTGTTTATAATATGTGAATTGTTTAGCTCAAACACTGTGATGCCTCGTGAAAACACTTCCCTTTCCCCTCATATTCCTCCTTAATCACTGTTTAAAGTTTTCAGTTTTTTGTTGTCAAAATTGTTGATTGTCAAAAAACCAACGTGGGTAGCACCATTTGTTATGGTGAGTGTTTGTGCTTATATGCTACGGGTTGTCGTTATGTCTCAAGTTTTTGTTAAAGTATTATCTACTTGAGTATGAAAGTTAAACCTGACGGTAAAACCTTTCTCATTATTTTTCTGTCGTCTTACTTGATTTTCATACACTTAGTTCACTTTGCCTCTTGTGTTTTATTCCTTTCGGAATTCAAGTATATACAATCTTTTGCGAAATAATATGAACAAGCAGGTAAATTTAATTTTATAAGTTATTCTGTGCTAATAACCGTTTCCCTCCAATTCTACAATTGATACTCATTGTTAATCGTGGTTATTGCTTTTATTGGCTTTACTAGAAGTCTAGCAATTTGTTCGTGTTTCAGCTGTTTTAGCATTTTATTTAGCAAGCATGTTTTTATTCACAATGAATATCACACCTAAGAACAGAAGTAAGGTCATAACTGTCCATGAATCTGGTAATATGACTCAGAGATAGATAGCAACTGAATGTAACGGAAGTTTGAATTCTGTTAATAACATAATTAGAAGAAAAAATAAAATTGGATCAATTTCATCTCAGAGGAAAGGAGTATGTAGCCGAAAACGTAAAAAGTCCAGGAAAGATGAAGCCTCGCCAAAATTAATCTTGAAAAGAACAGTTTTTTGTTATAAAAATATTTGGAGAATGTAGGAGTGGAAATCTATGCTTCAACAGGCAAGGCGCTGAGACGGTCAGAAAACTGCTATTGACGTGTTCTATGAAGAAAAAGAGATTAGCATGGGATAGAAAATATCGGAACTGGGCCAAAGAAGAGTGGAGAAGGGTCCTATTTTATGATAAATTTAATTTCGAAGTGCAAGGATTCACCGTCTTGCATGTAAGGAAAGCGATAGAGAGGAAATCTAGGTAAAGTTTCCACAAAAGAAGGTTTTTGGGGGCTGTTGTGCATTCACAGGCACCAGATGTTTGATTCCTATTCACAGAATGATAAACGACAAACACATCTAAATTTTAGAGAAAAGAGCCGCCCCGGCACTGAAGAGATTGCCAGAGGAACTGAACACTGGAAAGACAATTTTCCAGCAAGACCTTGCCCCATGTCATGCATCGAAGAATGTTAAAGACTTCATGGCGAAAAATGGTTTTCAGTGTTTGGACTAACCTGAAAATAATCACTGGCGTCTACTCTTGGACTTTAGGATGAACGGTTAAGTTCCAAATAGCCACAATCCTTAATAGCAACTCGTGCTTATTTTTAATGTATGACAAAGTGTAATATTCTAAAGCAGCAATATTTACTGACAGTTTTCCACACCGTTTCTCTTTAATGGCTTCATATAACTATTTCACTATAGAAAGTAGATTTCGCCAGTAATGGTGAACTTGTTTGGCATGAATCCCAACAACAGAGCACCCTATGGTTTGCAAAAAATTGTTTGTCTTAACTTTTCTGCCTACTGATACACAGAATTGCTTGTGGGGACCTCTTATTCTTCCAATGCATAAATTCTTTATTGGTTCCTGAGTTATAGTGATGAAACAATGTATTATCTCCAGTAACGACCTTTGAGAAAAAGAGAGCCAGATTTTCTTGGACGAGAAATTCTCCTAACTGAATTCTTGGCAACAGTACTGCGGTACACGTCTGGAACTAACCTTTGGCATCGTTTCATGGGTATGAATAATTGCGAATCGTGCATATTTCTCGAACTATTACATCATCCTTGCCGCGACCATCTTGCATAATCATAGTTTCCACTTATTGATACATTTCTTATGAAAACGCTTTCACCTAATGCTTTGTGTGAAGTTCATAGCCCACCCCCTATGAAATATAAATATAATATATATGTTGTTAGCCTAATCATCATATTTTGTACGTTTTATTTAGTGTTGTAGATATTATACATGTAATCTTAATATATTAAACTTTAATATATTAATTATATGTAGTCAAAAGAATACGGTAGCCCAGCCAGAAAGGGTGCAGAGCCAAGGAGGCCATAAAACGCCATACAAAGGGAAGGGGCTAGTGCTATGCCATTTCTTAAAAAACCTTAATAAAATCCAGTCTTTGGAATACTTAGGGCAATAACCTGCATGGCAATGCAATTGCTATCCTCTAGTTCCAGCGCTTACTGCAGACTGATTTGTTAGTGCATCTGTTTCAAAGCTAAAACATGTCCCAACCAGCTCTGTAGCAATGATATATCATACACGGATAGATAACCTTTTGAACCTAAGTTAGTTGTCTCCTGTCGGGATGTGAAGAAAAGCTTCAAATTCATTTACACAACTCTTTGCTGCATAAAACTTCATGAAACCTCTTCATCGCTGACAGAAATGCACTTACTAATCTGGTGCCTATGTTGAGAAACGAATGTAGGAATTAAAGGATACATTCTAACAAGAAAATGTACATGTGATTGTAGCTGAGATGTGTACTATAATATATTATAGATTGTAAGCACATGTTCAACACATACATATTTTTCTATAAGTGTTTGCACATTGCCAAAAAGTGTTTCTTGGCCCCAAACCCCTGGATTCCTGGACACGATTTTCTCACTTTGTATGCTATATTCCGTCAAAAAATGTTATTTGGTTTCTTAAACTTTGGAACTCGTCGTTCAAATGTCTTAAAGTAGACTGATTTTGGATGTAAATACGTTCTTTACTTGCAAACCCTCACTTCTCTGCTCAGAATTTGCATTGCAAATGCGAAACATCTGCAAACTTTGTTCAAAGTTTTGAAGAACTGCTTTGCCTTAATTCTTCTCCTGTGGATCATAACAACATTGAGGTTGACGCTAGAAGAAGCGTCAATGGCGAAGTCTTGAGGATGTTCAAAGTTTCATCTTTCTTCCACGGTGCTTAATCCAGATTTTGTATACTTCTATTAATTATCTTTTCGGATATCTGGAGTTAGCATGTGTTCATAGATTGTATGAAGACGCGCTGGTTTTGTCAGGACTGGGATATTGTTGCTCCTCATATGTTGGAATATCTGTTGTATCCCCAAAGTACCTTCTCGTCCTCATCATCACTGTCATCAAAAATTAGTGTACTGTTCTCATCAAAAATGATGTCTTCCTCAAGAAGCTCTTCTTGAGATATTCAAAGGTGATGCTATCGTTCCAATGGGCATCATGTCCAATTAATCGAGGAAGTTGGCAAACAACTTCCAGGTCACACTAATTGAAAATTAAACACTTTCAGACAGCCAACTTGAATCATTTGTTCGGCAATTTCTAGAATAGAACATATACCTATATGATATAATGACCACGAAAAATGTTTGATGCTACCCTATTGTAAATTTTGTATATTAACTTATCTAATAATGTGTACTTTATCATATATATCTATTTAAACAACATACTTTGGTTTTGCAATCAGCCAACACCATATGTGCATTCTTTGTTTGTGTAAGCAACGGTCAAGGAGGCATTAATGTTCGTTTAACCGTCGCATATGTATTATATGTTTTTGGGCGATTTCATATAAAATGGAACAGAAAATTAGAGCAATTGACTTCACATCTTTCAAACTTTACTTCTACAACACATAAAGACGAATGTTTTGTGAAATATATTATATCCCCGATTATTAGTATTCATGCAAAAATTGATCAAAGTTTACCGCATTTTATTAGATTGTTTTAGCTCTCGAACCCCTCAAAATTGAAAGGCGAATAAAGCTCATAAAGATCATATCTTGCTAAACATAACAGTTTGTAAAAGAGAGTACACATTTACAAGTTTAGACGAAAATTAGAGTATTATATACTCAAACTTGTGCTCCAAGGTGAATTACTGTAGAAAGAAATGGTTTCATGTCTATAAATTGATCTCTTATAGAGCACGATGATAATTATTACACAGCTGCACCCTCAAGTAGAGCACCGCTGACTTTTTGCACGGCCCCGCACCATCTTACTAGCAAGTTCCCTTTGCATTAAGGATATTATTTTATGGGAATTTTTCTCTGACGGAAAAAATAATATTAATGCATATTTTGTCAGAAGGGCTTTCTAGATCGAAAAACGCCCTCTCTCCATTAGGCCACTCCCCAGTTATCCTCACGAGGCTAGGTGAACCCTGTTTCAGACCTCCCTAACTTAGAAGTTCCTAATAGATACCTGGAATCGAGACCGGGTCCTGCCGGCCACTATGCTAGCCACTAGACTAAGAGAGCAATTTCGTGAAGAAGTTAGTAAAATATATATTAATTTATTTTAAATTTTTATGGCACATATTTCACATTATTTATAGAATGTATACCATCATCTGTTCTATGAACTATTTAACCCTTTATTCTGCTCTGTGTTCTTCGGAATTGTTGATTTTCAAGAATACACGATAAATGTTTCGTATTATAACAGAATTAACGAACTAACGTGTAATCAAACATGTCTTTACCTTTTATATATAATTTTATTTAGCGTAACATAAGTTTTAAGGTTCCTTGATGTTCAGATTTCACAACAATATTTCCATGCAGTTTCATATGTCTACATTGTTGCATTATGTCACACATGTGTTGAGCAAAGCAAAGCAAGACATCTCAGCAACTTTGGGGAAATCAGCTGTCGTGAGTCTGAATGCTGTAAAATGTCCTATACACATAAGAATGGCATTGCCAGAACACAAGAAGTGAAGTTTATTTCATTTAAGGGCATCTTTAAAGTTTTTGATCATTAGTGTCCCATTCAATACAGGGAGTGAAACGGCCGAGCAATTTTGTTCAGAGGTCTCTTCTTTCAGGCTTGAGGTTCTTTTAAGTGCCGTAAATGACGACACGGGACCAACGGCTGTACTTCCCTTCTGAAGGAAGCTACTTAGGATTTTAAGGCCTAAAAATATCCATAGACCCTGTCCGGGTTTGAACTCGCGACCTTGTTCTACGGGGAAATTGAACATAATAAAATAATAAATACTAACTCTCATGATATAGAAATGCAAAAACACAGATACACTCAGAGATGTGCTTCTCTATCCATAGTGTGCATAACATTTTGACAAAATATTGGTGTCTGGAATGTTGACAACTGCTAAAAAGCGAGTGAGAGTAAAATTATAGTATACCTCTAAGACAATCAGAACGTTCGCGAAATGTTCGTGACTTCAGGGTCATAGTTACACCAAAATGTAGAACAAGAAGGTAAAAGTAGAAGTCTTCAACCAATAAGAAATACCGGATACAGGCTTCAGCAGGAAAAGTTCTCTTTTTTAGACCAAAGGTGTTATTCTAGCTGATTATTTGAGAGAGAAGGCACAGTAACAGCTCCTAATTATGCAAATTTCGTTTTAAAATTGCGGGATGAAGTGAAGGCGAAACGTTGCTGCAACTTGAAATGGGATGTACTCTTACACCAGAACAACGCTCGAAGCTACAGACTTGTGTTGCCATGGCAGTAGTTGATACAGCATGACCTGTTGTTCCATCAATATGATCAATCATACTTGTCCACCAGATTACATTCCCAGAAACTGCAGGTTCCCAAACACTGAAATTACTCCTTCGAGGGAAGAAATATTCATCGGATGAATGAATAATTGAAAGCGTGAACGCGTGATTTACTGAGGTGGACGACCTTTCTTCCAGAAAACTGTAGAAACCTCAGAGCAATGCTGGTAAAAATGCATCAACCATCAAAAAATACTTTATTGAAAGGTGAGATAGTAAATAAAAACTATATATGGATCCTTGCGTAACCCGCTTAGTAATCCATCTTTATTACAAACAAAACGTTTTGCGTTTTATACATTATCTACCTTATAATAATGGTAGTTAATTAGTTGATGATATGACTCGTGTGACCTCATGTTTTTCATTGAACAAGAGAACCAGTTGAGAAAGAGATGGCGCATGATGCACAACTACCAGGCTTTGGTAATAGCAGGAAAATAGCTGCTCAAATCAACAGTAACATCCCTTCTGCGTAAGTGAAAGGTGGATTGATATTGTGACAAGGTTAACGGAAAATTCTGACCAACAAAGATCCCGGAACTCATATGTGCAATTGTCAAAACAGGGCTGAACCGTTGGCTATCGTCAGTGAGGAGATTCAGGCAGCCACAAAGTAGAATATTTTCATTAGAACGCTGCTAACAGAGGCTTACCTCTCGGATATTCCGGAAGAGCAGCTGCACATAAGCCTTATATCACGAAGACGAATAACTCTCAGAGACGCAGGTGGAAATTTGGATCAATGCAACTGAATACTCAGTTCTGTGCAGTGACAATTCGAGATTCGGTTGTTTCAGTCTGATGGAGATGTATGTGGCAGCTACCCACTAGGCAATTTGCCGGTGCCATTCTGGACATTTCGGTTTCTTATTAAGAACAGATCCCGTTTCCCTAAATCTATTCACGAGATAAACAACAGTTTCTCTGTGAGGATCACAACAGCAGGGAATCTCTCCATAAATCGCCCGCTCACTTTTCTACATGAGTGTATTGTTACATAGGTATCATATATGAAGATTCTTTGTGCTAAAGTATATGGACTTTTTGACATTATAGCAGCACTAGCATATTATAACACTGAAACATGTCTTCTCAAAAACCGTCATGGGTGGCCGAGGCGCGGACTGCCAAAATGTGTGCAGAATGAAGACAGACAGTTTCATCACCTCATTTGATAATTTGGTGAGAGATGAGCCTCTTAAATTGGTTTGTGTATTATTGATTGGTATGTTTTATTGTCTTACCCTCCCGCTAATCATCGAGATCCTGCTGGCCGGCTAACCGGCTAACGAGGGCGCGCTCGCCCATTGGCGAAACTCTCCGGGGGAAATACTCGGGTTCAATACTCGTTTCAGTCATCAACAGTCGCCAGGGATAAACTGTCACTAAATTTCACTAAATTGTTTATATAAATGCATATATGTATGTATGCAAGTATGTATGTATGGGGTATCGTACATGCGTTTGAAATTATCTTGAACTTTATTTCAGAAAATAATAATTAGACACTTGATTTTTTTTTTTTATTTATGAGTTAAACTCACCCAAAACTAGATGAGTTTAATCAGCGCATTGTATATTCCAGGCCCAAAAATCTGTTATGCATAGATCTTGCAGTAATATGATATATGGGTTCAGTAATTAGGAAACGGTGTTTTGTTTGGTAGGGTAATCACGGTATTCAGCTTTGAAATTGTCCCGGTATTTATGAACATAGCTCAGCACAGAAAGTTTATATATTTGCTCCATAGTTAGAACGTTAAACTGAACGAAAATATGATTCGTTGGACAATCCATAGATTTACACAAACAAAGTTCTATAATAAAATTAGAACGTTAAACTGTACGAAAATATGATTCGTTGGACAATCCATAGATTTACACAAACAAAGTTCTATAATAAAAGTATTTAAAGGGTGCTCCCCAACGTAATATTCCATACTTAATTGCACAGTGAAACAGAACTAAGTAAACTACACGAAGTACATAATTACGTAAGAAAGACCTAAGAATGTAGAAATTGTGTGTTGTTTTTTGCATTCTGTTACACATGTAAGATACCTGCATATCCCGTCTTAAATTTTTGTCAAAATAAGAATAAATAATACCTAAGTGTTTCAAATAAGTTGAAACGATCAAAGAACAAGTGCAGCTAATGAAGCTGTGTATAAAACATTTGTCCCAACTATTTAATTTTTTTTCTGAGCTCTGAAACGTTAATGCACTATTAATTAGAAATATTCAGAGAGAGAGCCGATATGCGTCTAACCAATCCTTAATCACATTAATGCCACTTGATATGTTTCATACCAGTTAGTACCACTAAATAATACAACTGTGTAGTCTGCATTATATGTTTCCATAAAGTTTTTTAAGTGTTAATTTTGGGCATATCACTGATGTATATTAAAATACAATTGGCCCTAAAAACCCCTGCACTGATGTAACCGTTAATTCTTGTTGATTGAGACCTGTTACAACTAAAGTAGGACTTGAATAAGTTTAAAGGTACTTCGCGGATGCCATACTTATGTAGTTTATCCAATAGAATACCAAGATTAACTCTGTCAAAATCCTTTTTATGCCTAAGAAAATTCCAAGACATGCCCTACATCTAATTTCTTAATCATTTTTGAGGCAACATTCATAATTGCGTCTTCAATACTGAGATTCTGTCTAAAACCAAACGTTTAGAACATTCAGCATTTGTTTTTGTTGGTCCATTTAACATTTCATATGTCTTCCTGTATAATTGTTATAGAGTAACGTGTTTTGTTTAACAGTCCACTATGACAAGTAGTTACACTCGTCGCCGGTCTCTTATGCATTTCCAAAACAAACATTTTACTAAAAAGAAAATTGTAAGTAAGTAAGTGTTAATTTAATATTGTAAGGAAACACTTCACAAATCTTCCACTAATTTATTTCCTTTTACTTTCATTGCAGCTTTCTTGATGATAATCCTTAATTAGTTTCGAGCAGGGAAAATGGAATTGTACCCCACACAAAACTCTATTAAGAAAGTCTGTTACTCAGTTTTAAACTGCAAGATTACGTAGGTTACTGGATTACAAAGAAAATCTTTTAATTTCCGCTGCTTTGTCGTCTAAGTCTTTGTAATAAAGAAGAACGCTTTCCAAAAGCAATTTTCTTACTATGACCTTTAATCTTTTCTCCCACCATAACACACAACATCTAAGCAAAATAAACAACACCTCCTTTACCTTCCTTCAATCGCTTTCCCTTGCTGTGGCGTTCTGTATACAGGATGATTTTAAAGTTTTGGTTCATTTTTTCTGGAAAATAAACAAAACAGATACTTACATTGTCATTTTTTGTCACAATCTCCTCGGTCGTAGCAGTTTCGGGACGCCCTGCGCGCTCATCATCTTGAATGGATGTATGACCATTCTTAAATTCAGCAGCGCACTGTTTAACAGTCGAAAACGAAGGGGCAGAATCCATTAATACGGAACCTAGTCTCTCTTGTATTTATGTTGGAGTTAAACTCTTTAAAACTAGTCCTTTATCACAGCTTGTATTTCAGTTTTATCCATCTTGTAGAAAGTGTTAACACTAGCTTGTTTACACGATCGTCACAAATAAGTGACTAAATTTATGCTTCAGAAAATTAACAGTGGCTATCTAAGGGATGATATTAACAACTTTCATAGTAGTTTGGCTATCTTCAGGACATCTCTGAGTCAGGCCGAGAACTGTTAGAACACCCTATGTATTTCAGTTCAACTATAGATTTTACTTTTACTTCTTCAAGATTTTTCAAGTAACTTAGCTAGTCGGGGAAACATATTTACATGGTTATTTTACGAATATGTGGTCAATGCTTATGATCAGTGACTGAGATAGGGCATTTAGGTAAAGAGAAACGAAACCATATATAAAGGTCTTAATTATAGTATATACAACAAAACTGATTCAAACTTTATTACATATTAGAACAAGCAATGCCACCGTGCATGGTTGTTGCCTAACAAAATACATCAGAATATTTAAAATCATGCATCTTACCATGCTGATGGTAATTACTGGTATACTTTACAACAATGAAACTGTTTTATATTCGCTTTTTAATGACAGATGGCCTATTAATCGCTTTCCTATATTTAAAACCAATCATCCTCATCGGTAAGTTGCCCAAATAACGTCATCTTAACACTTCAATTGCTATAGGTTTGGAAATAACAAGCAAGTAAATTCTGACTAAAATAATTTAATATATTTATTCAGACAGCGACCGAATAACATATTTATTTTATACTATATATCATCTAAATTTACATACTGGCGTTATTAGGAATGGTTGAATAACTAACGCCATCTATTTTCTAATATATTAAGAATCTTTTGCTCATAACTAACAGTAGTCAACCAAAGACAGCATTAAGTAAAATGTAATTTTCTGTTAAATATTATTAATATTCACTCATTTTTATTTGGTCTGGAGATGAAACGTCTATTGGAATAAGTAAATATATTTGAATTTCGTCTTATTTATAAAAGACATCTCTTTTCCTAATTTTCTACGTACAAAATAAATTCAAAGAGAGTTAGGGAATAGTATTAAATATAGGCGATATAGGCGTCGTGAATTGCATAAATTATATTTGGACCTTTATTGCTACAGAATAGGCATTAAATTTATGCATCTGTTTTTCTCTGTGGAGAAAGATTCAAGAAACAGTATGTATATATATATATATATATATATATATATATATATATAGTTTTATATAATTATTCGTTGCTGAATTCTCAAAATAGAATAGTTTCTCTTGCCTCGTTTTAATAACAGCAATTGACGGAAATAACCTTTTCAATTCTAAATTATACCGGACTCCCGTTTACTGATTTTAAATCTCATTTCGATTTAAAGGATTTAGTGGCATTAAAGGTATGCTTGACATTATTTGGCTTACTTTTATTAGGTCTCTGTAATTAATTTTCTCATATTTATTCTTTTTTGATATTAGATATCGTATTTTAGAAAGACTATAATATACACGAACTACACCGATAATTTTAGAGAGTGTGGAAATATCGTCTATAAGCAATGTGAGATAGTAATGTATGGTCCACAAATAAACATAACGCAGTTTTATGATGTTAAACATTTTTTGCATCAGATGCTAAGTCGGTGTTAAAGCCAAACCGGGTGAGTTTTGGTTTAGAATTCTTTGAAACTGCCCTGCAAGCATAGAAATGTCGATTTTCAGAGTTTTCAAGATTTAGCGTCATAAAAACCCTTTAAATCTCGAACTAACAATTTGACAGTGCAACACTGAACATCTATTAATTGCTTGCTTGCATTATATAGCCTACTCTAAAGGCAGATCTTTAATGTGACGTAATGCATAACGCAAAAGCTGATGTTTCGCAGCCTACGGGTTCAACTCTTGTCATGTAGTAATAATTTTTTATTTAATACGAATTACTAAAGAATAATGAATGAAATTTAGGTAATCTTTGAGTTTACGACACCCAATTCATTAAAATTACCCATAATTCTACATTTATTAAGCAAGGATTGTAACTATATGAATTGGTATGTCAAGATTTAAGTGTATAAATTAAAACATCAACTTAAAACGTAGGCTAAAAGCTGTATTATTAGACCCTAGTCAGAGAAACAAGTGATGAACGAGACTCGAACTCGAAAACAAATGACTACCTATTACTCCAAAGCTAATATTATAACCATGGCACCAGAGCGATACATTCAGAAATCCCCCCTCGCTATCATGTATAATGCTTTCGAGGGGTATCGTTAGCCAGTGGCGTACTGGCGCTTTAGGAACTTATAGCCATAGTTTCGAAATTTGAACAGTAGGCCATACGCTATCTATCCCAAATAGATACGATATCTCTACGCTCTGAAATCATTTCGGTTTAATTAATTAAAATCCTGTATATACACCATAAATGTCAACAGATATGGTGTTCCTTTTTTTATTTTTTATTCTACGCTTCCTCTATACTCTGCCCAGGAGAATCAACACTTTGACCACATGTGCTATACCATTAGTAAGTATCGGCTCCAGGTGACGTTTTTCCCACACACGCTTACACACCACTATTTTATGCTATTAAACCAAACACAATCTAAATCTCTTTGTAAGTGAACCCATTAGCTTTTGTTGCTGGATATTAATTATGTTCAGTTAAGCTGTTTGAAAACCTGTCGCACTGACTAAATGAATATATTTAAGTATTACTTTTGAGAATGAGTAGTGAAAACCACAAAATTAAACCCAATTCAACGATACTATTTTCATAATTGTATTTTAAGTGGAATTCTTGCAACGTATAAGCAGTACAAAAGAGTAACTACATTTTTGGAATATTATTATTATTATTATTATTATTATTATTATTATTAAGATGAAATCCAAAAAAATAATGGTATACTATTAATTAAATGAAATGTATGACCACTGATAGATAAAGCTATACTGTGTGAGTATTTTTCAATATTTAAATATAACTATGTATATGAACTGAGCCCTTGATATCATCTTTACATTTACTAAAATGGAGAAAAATAACAGAAAGTTTCGAGTTACATTGTGTATTTAAGATGATGTTCATATGTTTCAATAAAACAAAAGCATGTTACTATTTAAAAATAATTGCAATGTACTAAGTAAATATACAGAATCTTCAACAAATAATAAAATGTTTCATCGATTTTCATTTGCTTTGACATTTAATTTAAATGTAATTGTAGCAAAAAAAAAAAAAAAAAAGTAACGCAAACGTTTCCTGGAGGTTATCAGAGAGCGTTCTTACAAAAAATATAATTCTCACACACATATTAGATTAATATTTCAAAGTTGCTATGTTCACTATGATGCTTTAGTTAAACATAAAGCATTTGTATCACTATAAATACAGTTTATATACTGAATTAATTTGTTCTTTTATTTTAAAATAATATAAAGAAAATTAAACGCAAGTGTACCGCTACTCCTAATGGTCCAGTTTTCCTCATTTTCGTAAACTATTTTTCTTGCTTCATTTAAATGGTTTATAACGAATTTTGTTTTGAAGAAACAAAGATTGGGGCCGCTAGATCGATTTTCAAATTTTGATTTCAAGTAAACCACCCCTCCTAATATTTAGATTTCACTGATTTTGAAAAACCTTTTTTCTTGTTTTATTTCAATGGCATATGTCGAGTTTCGTTTAAAAATATTTTAAATTGCGACCTCTATTCTATTTTTAAATTTCGCTTTAAGCTTTTTTTTTTCAAGCAAACTACCTCTCCTAATGCCTCGCTTGCCCTGATTTTCGAAATACTTTTATCATTTTTTAAAAAAATTTGCTTTAGGTAAAACCTCCACCCTTAATGGTCCAATTTTGCCGGTTGAAGAACTCGACGAATTGTTTGTTAATTGATGGTTATATGGTAAGTTTTGTTGAGAAAAAACAAAAATTGCAGTCTTTAGACCTGAAAAAAAACGCACGCACGCACACACACACAGAGTTTTTAGGTGCCTGGTAAGTAGGATCGATGTAGATTTGGAAATATTATTCAGAACGAAATCCATTAGTACAATCGCAATAGCTTACATTCCTTCGGAATTCGCTAAAATGACGTCTTACGGGTAAAAATATGGAGAATTTTCAAAAGGATTAAGAACAATAAACTCTCTAGTTTATGATCTACAGAAATACGTCACTGTAATTAATTTGTATTATTTCCAAATTACGGAACTTAGTATTTTAGCCCTTAATAATGTCTCTGTATCAAAAGAGCAGAAAATTTGTATATTTTTTATCTTGTTGAAATTCATAGTTTTTTTCTTTTTTACAAATAAAAAACTATTTTGATTGTCGTACCCCCTGAAGAGATCATAACTCAAAAGAGCTAGATTAACAAAGCATTTATTATCTAATGCTAATACGACATTATAAGATTTAGATGGGTACAGTTAACAATACCACACAATCATCTTATCTTTGGAGAATTGCTGCAAAAGCAACTTGTTTCCTAGTGCTCCTGGTTCGGGGCGCCTCTACGACAAAAACTCTCCAACTCCTTTTCTTCATCACCAATGAAGAGAGAGCGGAGAGAGCGAAGAAGTGGAGACGAAGAAAAGAGCACTCAATGCTTAGAGGGGTCTGATAATTATAATGTTATTCTACGTCTCCCCAACATTTTATGAGTAGCACTTGTGCAGTGGTTGCTTTAACCTGCTGTCCACATACCCCAGTGCTGCAGCGCCTTCGCTGAAATTCAACTTTCCTTACAAATTTAAACTTCTCCCCATTGCTCTTGCTATTGCCCAGATTTTCAGAGACTGTTAGCAGCATCAGTAACCAAATGTTCATCAGCTGCCACCAAATAGCAGACTGGTCACAATTTTCCCTTTCTAATGATGTTTCACTATATCGACCTACGGCAATTCTTCTTCCTCGTCGGCTTCATGGTCAATAAAGAAGCGCGTTTTAAATTACAAAATTTAATGTCTCTCTCTATTTTAATTTCTTTTTCTTTGCATTATACAGACTGAGATTATACGGAACATCCAGATTCTGTTGTAATTAAAATGTAAAAATTGTATAGACATTCGTGTATTGCATTCAGGACACTGGAAGAGTGTAGATGTGCAGACATGCATTACAAAACAGAGTGGCGGCAGCCCAAATTGTTGACTTTCCAAAATTAATGTTTACCTTACAGTAGACATTCATTTGTTATGGCTTGGAATAAGGGACAATCATGTAAATTATAAAAAAGATGAAATTGTTTCATTTCCCGAAAATACTGAAATTAAATAATTAAAACAAATGCATCATGTTCTTATTCCGCGTCCCGAAGAACCCAGAGGTGTATAAATGTCATGCAATAAGAGAATATGTAGTTTATAATACATTTCAATACCTCCCCCCCCCGTCGGTCCTGGTGTAGTGGTTACCATACTTGTCTCCTATACCCAAGATCGCGGGTTCGAACCCGGCCAGGACCGATGGATTTTTTCGGGCGTAAAAATCCTAAGTATGGCTTCCTTCAGAAGGGAAGTAAAGCCGTGGGTCCCGTGTCGTACATTTACGGCACGAAAAAGAACCTCAAGCCTGAAAGAGAGGCCTCTGAGCAAAATTTGTCGGCCGTTTCACGCCCTGAGTTGAATGGGACGCTGATGACCTGAGATGTTAAAGGGCGTCCGTAAATAAATAAATCAGAAAAAAAAGATACCTTCCCGCTCTTTTAAGAATGGTAGCAGAAGAAATTGTTTGTACAAATTTTAAAGTAACTTGCACCCCCTCCCCTTCCCCTTGCCTCTAATAGAGTATTTGTACAAAAGTCAGTTCAGACTTGTAATAGGATTTAGTTACATAGAAATTCTACATTTAACAATGTCATTAATTGAAATATTAGTTTAGAAGTGGTGGGATTTAATAGACTGAGAACAGTGGACTCTACAGGTATGCAGAGTGAGACACTTTTAACAGCAGTAGAGGGAAAATAAACTGCAGTCTTGGCTAAGTATTGTGTGGGAGTAACCAGGTTACTGTGTGGTGCCTCTTGATTTGAAGACAATGGCTGCAGATAATGTTGTCGCCAGCGACCCCGGCCTATTATCCTCACGTGTCATTTCGCATTACACAAAGGTCGGGCGAGAGTCACCCCTCTAACCTTTCATCAACAATAAGCACAAAACAAATGGGAAGCTAAACAGTACTAGAAATGGCGTCCACATTTTTAAATGCAGCCGTTTTCTCATTTGTCACGAATGACTAGCTGCTATTCAATGGAATTTAATTACACCACGTTTTCATCGATAATTGATCAGAAATGGGATTTGAATGTTGGTGGTCTGCAGAGATTTGCACATGGACCGCAAAATATCAAAACATTTAGGAAATTTATTTTTAAAAAGAAATCCCTAAGCGTTCATTTAAAAAAAAAAAAAAAACTTCTAATAATTGCGAAATAAAAGGCGTGAAAGTAAAAAGAAAATTATCTTTTTAATTGCTAAAAATGACAGAATTACAAGTTTAATTCGTGGTGTTCTTGTTCAGAATTTAAACAAATTCAGAACCAATTAGGCTCATATTAAAGAAATTGGGTATATGCATATAAACGCTGGATTTTAATGAACACCACCATAGTACTTTCATTCCATACAGAATGACCTTTAAGTGAGAGACAAGGAACCACTCAGACACTATTTTACATACAACAACCAGGAGCTGCGTAAACTAAGCCAGTTCCTCAGCAATATATAATAATAACTTTTTCAGGCTATGCTTTTCCCGTATAATTTTTTATTTATATGTTATATTATTAGCTGAACGTTTTCAATTGCACTGCATATCAACTAAAACGGATTGTGATCAATAACATAGTTAATTTTAGACTTATGATTGCTTGTTTTTCTGTGTTTCGAAAACTGTGTGCTCTCACCGCCTGCATTTATTGTATACTTTAATCTACCAGGGTTCATAGTATTAGTAGTATGTAATAGTATTATATTTATTTACAAAATATATATTTTAGAAATCTAACTCATCCATCTCGCATGGATCCTGAAATCGCAGGTGCTTCCAAATACACTAGAAAATACATGAAATTGCACAAATCAATATATAACCCTTAAGAGACAAACAATGCTTTATAAATAAATGGGAAAAGAATCAATATGTAATAACTTTAAATGCCCAAATAAAATAAACAGAAAAGAAAACAATATAAAAGTAAATAACTTACACTCCCTCACATATGTACAAATTATAAATAAAAATGTACCTCTTCCTCTGAGCTGTCTCACTTTGTTTAAAAATGTACCTACTCCCTTCTCCTCCTTCCTATCTGCCAGCAAAGTTCAGCACTGCCACTGCCCTCTCCCACAGTTAACAAGCATTCTTCCGTCCTTTACAGTACGCCAGAATACGTTCCCAATATTCTTTCTCCGAATATATAGGCCAGATTCTCATACCCTCTCAGTCTCTTATAGTGCATACACTACATCTTAGCTCCGTGTCGCTCCTGGGATCCGGCTTTTTCCGCTGCCGTTTTAAGAGGTTTATCGTTTGGTGTGAATGTTCGATTATTAACGCTAGCAATAACAATCCGCCCATATGTCACATATCCTCCGTGCCTCCTTAATCGAGGTCCTCGACGATTACAAAAAATCGGTTTTCAGATATACCCCTACTCCTAATAATTGTCCTGATTTTCAGAATCTATTTTTATAATTTTATTTAAATGGTATATACCGAGTTTCGTTGCAATAAACAAATATTTTTTAATTTTTGGATTTCAGGTAAAGCCATATTCATAATATTCTGATTTCGCTGATTTTCAGAAACTATTTTTCTTATTTTACTTCAGTGGCATATACCGAGTTTCAATGAGAAAAAATTGCGGCTCCCAGAGCGATTTTTAAATTTTTGCTTCAGGTTATCCCCTACCCCCAATAGTCCAATGAATCTCAAAACTCGATGAATTGTTTGTTAATTAATTAATTAAAAACAAAAATTGCGGCCGCTAATTCATATATATACACATTTTTTTCATTGTAATTTTTTGTGACTATTAAGTTGGATCGATGGAGATTTGAAGACTTTTTCAAAAATATTTTCTGCTGGCAGATAAGGAAGGTAAGGAGAGATTAGGTAAAATGATGAAAGTGAGACACTCAGGTCTGAAACTTCAACTTTTTAAATTAATCTATATTTTTATTTTAATGTTTAATGTGTTTTATAGTATTTTGTAAAAGATTTAATCATGTCTTGTATCAAGGCTAATAGACTTTGTGTATTATGAAAACACGTTCGTTCCATTTGGCCCGTGCGCTGTTTTATTGTATTTATGCCACTGAAATAAATTCACAAGTGCTGCTATTCCTCCTCCATCTAGTGGTTCAGAAGGCCTCGTTAGATAACACATGATATAAGTTTCAACGACAGTTTCCAAGGAAACGATGTACCACAAATTGATGGCGAAGAAAGAAATCTATAAGTGATGCAGAGGATTTCATATGATTAGAAAAGATGCAACATTTCAGAATCTTTCACAAATGGAAAAGTTCAAACCGCTAAGTACTAAGAAAGGGGCTTATGTACAGAATAACGATCTTCTTTCGAGCTCATGAATGTAAAATATCATAAGTGCTATGAAGATATTTACAAGTGACTCAATTTTGTGATCAAATTTGTGCGTAAAGTAAAATAATGCAATGTTTAAGTCTTATGCTGTGCAATTAGTGATGTTTTCCCCGTGGCGTGGGTGTTTTTCCTATGAACAACCCCCAGCGTGCAGGGGGTAATAAATCTGTTTGCTTACTTGTTGACATTGCTGACTTTCGCAGTAGTAGCGCACCTGTTCCCGGGTGTGTGTTGTGTTTTTCGTTTCTTAATTCGACAGTATACATAAAGTGTATTATGCCTCGTGTGTATACAGCGGCACAGCTTGTCTTATGTACAAATCATATGTGTAACTCAGTCAACTCTTGAAGTTTGAAGACTGTTTCAAGCAAGATTTCTGGTTGTAGACACTCCAGATTGTAAAAAAGTTCATAATCCGTATAATAAATTTCAGGAAACTGGAAGTGTCCAGCCTAAGAACCTCTCCCCTCCCCAAACAAACATCATATTCTTACCAAAGATAGATTACATAACAGTGGTAATCATTTATAAAATTCCCCAAGAAAATCTCTTCATCTCGCACACAAGTGGGAATTTTATATGGGCCATGCAAAAGGGTACTAAATTTAACAGCCTGCGATTATTATCTTTGGGGTAAATTAAAAAACGCCGTGTACAAGACAAACTCGTACACCATTCCAGAGGTCAAAAGATAATATTTGTCAGGAAATTGTCCGGTTTTCCCAAAATGAACTACAGCGAGTGATGAATAATTTTCTAAAGAGATGCCAAAAATGTGTGGAGAATGAAGGCAGGCAGTTTCAACATCTCATTTGATAATTTGATAAGTAATGGGCCTCTTAAATTAGTTTGTTATTGTATGGTTGGTTTGTTTTATTGTTTTACCCTCCCGCTGATCAGACTGGCCGGCTAACTGGCTAACGAGCCATAGGAAAACAAAACAAATCACACGGTATAAGGCAAAAATATTCTTTACATTTCCGTACTCATGTTATGTAATTTGTGTTTATTAGTAACGATGCTGGTTTTAAAACTCTTGTAGAGCACATATATCTTTTCTGAAGAAGTTCTGCATGGCACTTTTACCATTTCGCTTCGTGTTATGCTTTGGTTATTAATAAAGTCTCATATCTTCACATTAAAATGCATAGTATGACTGTTTTAAATAGCATACAATGTCAAATTATTATAACTGAAGTGGTTATTCTTTGTTAACTGATATTTTTAGTTTATGGACTTATATCGTTTACGACGGACAGGAAACTATACTATTTTCTGTGTGCATCTGTTGATGACAACCTGGAAACAGAACATATCTTTAGATGTGGTCAAGACAACTAAGCTCGGCATTTGCCCATAACGTGTGGTTTACCACAAGGGTATTAATCTAATCCATACGCTGCCCTCAAGGAAGATATAGGGAGCCAGAAACAGCTGACACTACAAATTTGGGGCAGACACCCCGAACCGAACTGCAGCTCCACCCACTGGATGACGATCATAACAAAGGGGGCGAGTCTAGATGCGCTGATAAAGCACAATCTGCCATTGGTGACGTCATTCACGGCGGCGCGCCTTGCTGTGGGTTCACACGGAAAGAGCAACACATGTTCCGGAAAGATCAAGCAAACCCACATTCTATCTTTTCTTGTAAATTTTTTAAAAACAATACGCCATTTTGAATATTAGAGTAGGCATCCGCGGCTGGCTTATTTTACTTCTGTTTGTATTTTTGGATGTTGCCGCGGCATGCTGTTAATAAAGCGGCAGCCAGGAAAGTGCAAACCAATTTACTCCAAACGTCTGCTATAGGGTGAAGCAAAAAATGCTGACACATTTCAAAAGTTTCTGTTAACGCGCCGAATGGAGCATGTAATTATTGCGGAAACTAGCAAAGTTTCCAATAAGACATAGCATTATTATAAAACCGTGCGGACAATTGCAATGCTTGAAACTAACAAAACACTTGCTCGCTTCCTAAGGCTAACCTAACCACACCACTTGTTCGCCATTGCAATAAAGATTTAGTTCGCGACATCTCAGAACTGGAGTTTAAACACAACCTTTGCGTAATAAACAGAGGGTGCAAAAAAAGTTTACACACTTCAAACAAAGAAAAAAATGTGTTAATATAACAAAACTGAATTTACACAAACAGACAATGATGAGCACTAATCATCTTAGACTTTTACAGTTACAACAAATGCTCAAAATGCCCATCTTCGGCGTCGATACACTTCTGAGTACGTTGAACTACTAATTGAGCAACGTTTGCGAAAGTGTCCTCAGCGATTGCAGCACAAGCCGTTTCAATTTCTTCCCGAAGTGCTGCCAGTGTAGCTGGTTTTCTACGGTATACAACATCCTTAACTTAAGAGTTCCCCATAGGTAGAAGTCCATCGGAGTTAGATCCGGAGAACGGGGCTTCGTTTGTTCATTGTTGATTTACGATAATCTTGACTTCATTTGTGCATTGTTGATTTATCTCTTACGTAGCAACGTAATGTATGTGAGTAATATCTGTTTACAGAACATCATACGATAATCTTGGCTTCATTTGTTCAATGTTGATTTACCTACCACGTAGCAACGCTATCAATGTATGTGAGTAGCATCTGTTTACAGATCATTCATACTATGTATTACTGTTTTTTTTTTTTGGTTCAACTTTGAAATATATTAAATAGACATTTACTGTGAAATTGTCAATACTATTTTGGCACCCTCAGTATATAAAATATTACAATTTTTGAAAATACTACCTTAGTTTGTAAACATAAATTTATTGTTCCTTCGTTAAGATTAAATGTATAAGTGAAATTTGAGATGTGTGTTGTCTAAATTCTTATTTTAGATTTATAGACTGCGACAAAACATTTGACCCAGTGAGTCACGCATGTTATGGAATATATTAAATTTAATTACAGTAATATAAATTCTAAGCAACAAATGAAAATTAAAATTCTAGAGTAACACCAAGAAACGGAAGAAATAAAAACAAATCTAATAGTGAAGAATTCATTAAATTGTTGCAATATTTAATATATGGATGGCATTCTAAGAGAATCGAAAAATATACTTAAAAATGTTTATTTGGGTCAAAAGTTCATTTAAATTGTTTTATTTGCAGACGGAATAATAAGATTGACAAGAGAGACATAAAGCAACAGCGTAGAAGTTTTTTAAAAAATTAAAATCTTATAATATGAAATTATCATATGTAATATAACTAGAGAATCTGAGATTGCTGATAAATTATGTTTATTACGGTTATTTCACGAATAAAATATGATTTTAAATGCAATTCCCCTAAGCTTGGTTTATCAAATTTTAATAATTGTATATTTGTATTATGAATATTTAACTTAGTTATCTCGCAACAGTCGAATGTCTATTGTCAGTAATGCCAAAAGAAAAAAGCCAAATACGTGTTTGGGACTACTTCATGAATAAAATCTTGATTGCATTGTTTGTGAACCACTATCAGTGTTGCCAAGTTTCAAGACTGGCTCGATAGCGCTTCATATTCGGAAGTACTGATTTTGTAAATCGGATATGAAGATAAAATAAAAATATATTTATAAAATATACATGTTAAATAAGCAAATATTCAGCACCATAATTTGCAAACTGCTGAAATATTATGCTTATTAACAAAACAGCAAACTATGCATTATATGCAACATAAAATATTGTTTAAATGTTGAAAATTTAATAACTAACTCACATACAAGAGAGGATACTTTCTGACAGCAGAGAAGAAATATGCACTTGTATTAAAATTCTGTCCCTATGTGAACATGCTGCAGTTTCTGTAAAACCTCTACGCTTGGCTCCTCTATAAAACTTTGCAATAATAAAGGCATTGTTTGGTATTGAATAGTGTTTAACGCCCGTGTTTACTACTGAGGCACAGCACAAGCGGTGGACACTGATGATACATGAGATGAAATGATATGTTGGGAAAGGATACCGCCACGGGTGGCAGAGGTCTTTTAAGGCGCGGACTCGTGAGCGGGAGGCCTATGGTTCGAATCCTGACAGGACCGTCCTCCCTCCCTGAGTTTTTTTCCAGGTTTTATTATTATTATTATTACCCGTGGCGGTAATAATAAAGGGATGCAACACCGGAGTTTGTATTAGGATTACTTTTAATTTAGCAGGAAGAAAAAATATTTTCAAAGAATGCACCCTTAAGGTGTTTCTAAATGTTCTTCTCACTGAAATTCAAGTTCATATTGGAGTAAAAATTCAAGATTCGTTACTATATATTCAGAGGGTGCTAAAAAATGTATACACCCTTCAAGAAAAGAAAAAAATAACAAAACTGAATTCACACAAACAGAAAATGATGAGTTTTTACAGTTACAACCGTTGCTCAAAATGCCCACCATCGGCGTCGTTCCGTTCAACTTAAATTGTGTCTCATCTGGCAAACAACTTTCCCTACGAAGGCCTCATACTCTTGCACCATGTTCCGAAACCACTCACAGTACTGCATTCTCCGATCAGGGTCATCTTCATTTAATGCATGCAAAAGTCTTGGGATGAAAACTTTCAACTTTGCTGTTTTAATAATACGACGTACGCTGGTTCTACTAATCCCAGTCTCACGTGCACATTGCTTAGTAGATCTCTGCTGTGATGCTCAAAACGTTCCAAAACCATAGCCGAGGACGCTGGGCTTGTTACTGTGCGAAGTCTCCCAGACCTGCCCTTGTAAACATCGCATACGGTACCATGTGTCTCAAATTTGTCTTGAATGCGTGCAATTGTTACTCGCGTTGGCGGTTCTGTTCTGTACACACGTCTCCATTGTCTTTGAACTTCAACAACATTCTCGGTTTTCCAATACAACTTCAAGATTGCTTTCGTTGTTCAAAAGATAATCTTGGCTCCATTTTGTTGTAGCAACGTTAGCATAACGTAATGTGAGTCACATATGTTTACAGACGTACGATAATCTTGTCTTCATTTGTTCATTGTTGATTTACCTGTCACGTAGCAACGCTATCATAATGTATGTGAGTAGCATCTGTTTACAGAACATCATACTACAAAGTACTGTGGTTTTTCGGTCCAACTTTGAATTATATTAAATAGATATCTACTGGGAAAGTGTGTGTACATTTGCCACCCTCGGTATATATACATATTACCTATTTTAATGACCGTACATGATACAGGTAAAATATGTACTTTTTAAGTTCGTATGGAAGTATGAGATATTGATAGACAAACAGACTTACCAGAGAATTTGTATCGGATTCTCTTCCTAGGTGGGATAAACTGATGCAACTCCTACATTGTGAAGGAAGAGGCTACCCACAGTCACACCACACATCCTACTAACAGCACCATTAACTTCGAAACTGTATTCAGAAGTTTATCCGTTGTTTGCTGAAACATAATGGCGGGTGAAACAAGATCCATACTTTGTTGAAGTGCATTAAGTAGATTCAACGGACTGGAACCAGCATCGACTTGAGGCTTCTAGCTTTCTGAAGTCGAAAGTCAACAACTATCAGCACCAGCTAACATGGGGGAAATAGGGGCAGGAGTTAAGCTTTTTAGCATCTTTTTCATAACTATGTTATTGAACAAAAGTTTTTAGATAGCCTCCGTGGTCTAATGGTAGCGTTTGCGACTACTAATTCGGAGGTCCTTGATTCCAATCTCAGTAAAACTGTCTGAGAAGATAAATGGCAAGACAGCTTTTAGGCACCATGGACTTTGAGCTCGTTTGCACCATTATTAATTCATTTCATGCATACTTACTCCTATAGTATTCAGTCCAAAATCTGCAGACGTCGACAGATGACCAGCTTAGTCAAAGCAACAATAAATAAATCATAAGAAATTATAAAACTACTAAGCATTTAATCTAATACTTATGTTTTGGTAATAAATTGTTTCAAAACTGCGTCTACCCTACAAGAAAAAACAAAATTAATTCATGAGTTCCGAAATAGGCTGTTTACTGTAACTTAATAATAGAAGTTTTACCCAAAATAATTTTTTTCAAATAATTTACTTATATTATTCTGTCAAAATTCAAAGAGTAACAATCCAATTTTCCAGGCAACGATAGAAAACAAAAGATATGTTAATAGTTACATGTTCTTTAAAATTTAAGTATAAAAAGATAAGAGTAGCTAGGTGTGGGGTGGAAACCCAAAAATTAATTTACATCGTGGTGTTAAATTCCTCTCTCAATATTTAAATTTGCACATTTTTTATGAAGTATATATTGAATGAATTATTTTATTTGCACAATTTACTTAACAATTTTAAAGCAATGTACCCTTAATTTACAATATCAACTATAACTTTACATACATTATTTACCTACCACTTTTACTCTAGATCCTAGCAGCATCCTCCAAAATACAGTTTCCTTACCTTGTTAGCCACGTGGTTGTATGACTGTACGATAGGTCCTGGTGGTGTAGTGGTAACCATACTTGCCTTCTAAACCCAAGATCGCTGGTTCAAACCCGGCCAGGATCCGTGAAAATCCTAAGTATGGCCTCCTTCGGAAGGGAAGTAAAGCTGTGGGTTCGTGTTGTACATTTACGGCACGTAAAAGAACCTCAAACCTAAAAGAAGAGGCCTCTGAGCAAAATTTATCGGACGTTTCACGCCCTGAATTGAATGGGACGCTGATGACCTGCGATGTTAAATAAACCAAACCAACAAATGGCTGTAGAAAATCTCCTTCTTTTACTTTCTTCCTATTTCCCACTTACCCACTTCTCCTTAACTTTACTGCAGTTTCTGGATGTTTTCACACTCTTGTTCTTCTTGTTCCGACTACTCTCCACTTACTTAATTCCTTAAATACTTCATGCTTAGCTAATTCCCATGCTTAATGATGACCTCCTTCACCTTTCCTTTTTTCACTCTAACATACCTCCATATTTTTCCCATATTACTGCCTTCTATATCCTATTGCTCTCAATATTACCAAACTTTTTGTTGCACCCATAGTCAACAACAAATTTCCCAGAAGTAAATATGTATATTTTAAATAGGTAGTTATTCAATCTGTTGCTATGAAGTTTTAAAAATGAAACCCCTGTAGGTTATCTATACGAAACAAACATTGCCAGTGGCAATTCCTTGCCATTTATAACAGTATATGTATATTAACGCTGCACTCTTAACTTTAATGTGTGTCATATCAAAGCTAGTGCAATTTAATTCCCACCAGCTCTCTCTCCTGGTAAATACACCAGCGCTGTTGCCATGGTTTCAGATGAGAGTCGATCGTTCATACATAAGGAGGAAATAGATAGTTATTATTATATTTATATTTCCTTTGTTCCTCTAGTGAAATTATTAATATCTTTTGTTATTATTTTCTAGGTTGTAAAATGCATGAATTATGAAATTAAGCCCCAGTTTAAGGTAACTTAATTTTCGACTTCATCATCACGTCCATACAATATCAAATGGCTATCTTTAATCTCAAAATCCTGAACTATGCATTTTACTGGCGTCCCGGCCTTAAGTTCGCGGTGGAGGATGCCCAGAAGTTCATGAGGCAATGAGCTGGCATTAGGGGGGAAAAAACTCTTCTAAACGAACTGTCTTTTTAGAACATTTCCTCTACAAATTCACATCACCGACGCAAAACTTGCACAAACAGACGCTCTAGAAGCGGTCACATTTTTTTTTTTCCTCACAGATTTTTTGAGGTTGACCCCAAAACCAACTCAGTTGGGTTTAAGTTGGAAGCACCTGAGTACACGTAGACTTTGCCGTTTCTTCATTGACAATCTCTCTGAAGGTTTGTTGGCTTAATGATTTCTACTACCACCCTAACTGGAAATGGAATCAGAATGCCCTAATTGTAACATTGCAAGTTACCTACCATATCGTCTCTTTTGGCAGACGTAGTAGAGATCCTAACGTTTAGGCGGAAGTGATAGCCTGCATTATTTAGAAATATTGAACATTTGTTATGTGGGAGATTTAAACAGAATTAACAAACCCGCGCTCAGAGATATTTGCATTCATATTTTGCGAGTCTACCATTGGATCGCTGATGTTCTTAGAGGAACACAGACACTCAGAAACCCCAGCCTTAACTGCTTCCTGTGTGAAATATGTACAAGATATTGCAACGCTACTGTATGGCCCTCATGTAGTTGTGCAAGTATTCAGTGTTTCTCATTGGCTACGACACTTACACTTGTGGATGCACTAAATGTGAGGTGTTATTGCACCCCGTGATAACTGCTCATACCAAAATACTGACTGCTGCTTAACAGGGAATGAGTTTTCTTTCAACAATAACTGACGAAAAATTTTGTTAAATTTTGCTGTTTCAAGGTGTCCGTATTTAGTGTGTTTTCTCATTGTCATTGAATGGGAGATATAATTGCACCCGAGTGATAATCTCTTTTATAAAAAAACTGCCCATCAACAGGAAATGAGTTTGCTTTCAACAATAACAATAACAACTTGCTCGGGTGACCGAGGTCGTTAAGGCACGGATTCTTGAGCGGGAGGTCTGGAGTCCTAATCCCGCCAGGATCGTCCTCCCTGACTGAATTTTTTTCCAGGTTTTCCTCAGTCCTCATAACTGGCAAATGCCGGGGAGGTACCCTAAACTTAGGCCTGGAACGCTTCCTTCCTTAAAAAAAAAATATCCTTTCCCAATATATCATTTCATCTCATGTATCATCAGTGTCCATCGCCTGTGGTGCCTCAGTAGTAAAAACAAGCGTTAAACACTGCTAAAAAACGGCAAATTAAAAATCGAAGTTTTAAACTGAAAAATAATAAAATTACCTATCACTAACCCCTGTGCAAAGGCTAGCTAATTATCATGCCACCCAAGTACATACCAGATCTACATTCCAAATAAATTTAATTACAAGTCATTATTTCATCAAAACAATTTAGAAATTTATGTCCTCTCTGTATTTAATTGCTTGACCGAAATCTGTAGAAACGTGTTAAAATATTCTTAATAGTAGAATTTTTGTGTGATTCTATGAAGATATCCGCTTGGTCAAATATGACTAAAATGTCAAAGAGTACTGAAAGGGGGGGGGGGAGGATATGAGATAAAGGTGAAGAAAAAATGATCTAGGGAGAAACAAAAACGTTTTTTTAATTTCTAAAGCATTAAAACTCTGCAAAATCTATTGCAAAAGGTATTAAGCTGATTGAAGATTGCGTTGAAAAATATAATTAATTTACATGTTTAAGTGCTCAGTATGCAAAGCCGAATCTTCCACAGAAAATACACTAATGTGTAAAGTAATTTATGTACTTTGTGCTAGTAGTAATAATTAATTCAAAAAGTGTTATTAAGAACATCTGCAGCATCCAGCTAAATAATAAGCAGGCTGTTATATTTTGCAGACTCCAACCGCTTGTTTGATATACCTACACTGGAGCATTACAAACACCCCTCATTATACCTCGTATCCCGTCTCATCATTTTCTTACCGGTTAACGCCTTCCGCTATAATGGGTCTCTCTGCAGAAGCACCGCGTAGATATTAAGGATACTTGTGTTGCACCGCCAGAACTAACAAACTTTACGCGACAGCAACTACTGCAAGTGTTTCAATTGCCATCACAAATAAACTGACTGACTGTATAGTCGGAGCCAAGACGTGGTTGCCGCTAACAGCTCTGGATAACATGCACGTCAAAAACTCCATCAGAAAAATTACAACAATCAGCTTCACAAATTTTAAAATGTAATAAAAGTATATTTAATATTACTGAAAAATGAAAAAATGAATACTTCGCGTGAAATATGGCAGCCCTACATCTAATGAAATACTAGCTTAAAGTAAGACAGGGAGACCAGTCCACACAACGCTCTAAATGCTATAGACACCAGATGCAAAATATAACACCAACGTTTTGGGCTGCAGAGGAATTGGTCTGGGTTCAATATGGCAAAGAAGCAATAAAAATAATAAAAACTTTTGGATGAGGGTTAGAACAAGGTTAGAGGATATCAGCAGGCAGGAAATAGAGGCCTCTCCTCCTAGAAATCTCCTTGAGTCTATCGAATGAAATTGAATTAACCTGTAGTAAATGATATATGCTCGTTGTAGGGAGAAATGTTAATAAAAACATATGGAAGAAGGTTAGAACAAGGCTAGAGGATATCAGCAGGCAGGAAATCGAGGCACAATGTAACTTGAAAGTCTCTTTGAGTCTTTCGAATGAAATTAAATTAACCTAGGGTAAAAAGTTCTAGGTATGTTCATTCTAGGGAGAAAGACAAGATCGGGAATTGCTTGTTTTAGCCTGGTAGGTTGGAAGGCTCAAAAGATAACGAATGGGAGAATCTGCCCATTTTGTGGAGAGGAGGAAAAATGGATACATATTCTGGACCCACTGGGAACACCTGGGGAAAACGCTGTTTCCAAAAAACTTTTTGAGGCAGAGATCGATTGGCATGCTGGAACCTGTTTGGGAACCACACTAACTGGTTGAATATGGGCATTTTCTTAGTCAAAGTGCGCGAAGCTAGAAGCAGTTTATTTTCTGGTTAGGACACAATAACTAGGGTAATTATAAATAATGTGTAATATGTTACCATTCATACATCAATAAGTATCGTTCTTCCCATTTTAATGTTTATTTATTTATTGTTAATATTACTTTATTTGTATTATTATTATTTGTTCCTCTTTCTAATTGTCTATCATACAAGCATGTAAGGCTTACGATCGATGTATGAAATGTATTTGTATTGTGTATATAGAATTTTATAACAATAAAGATAGACTTACTTGAATGCTAAAATAAACGCATTTAATGCTAAAATTCACCAAAGCTATCATAATTAATTGAATTGCTATTTTTATACAGAGTTGCCCATATAAAGAGTTAAACTAATATATCTTAAAGGACCAAAAAAGCTAAATGCTGACTTTTTTCCACTTCTATTGCATGATAAAGTCTTCATAACACATGGGCAAATTTTAAGTAGGTCCCCTTATGGGAATCCGTAGGGGTAATTTCATAAATTTAAATCCAATGAAGGTATAATTTTGAAATATTTCGATAATACTCAACATATTAGGCAAATTTTATTTATAAAAATGTTATATCTAAAAATAAATTTTCAGAATTTATAGAAATTTGCTCTTCAAGTAATAGATAAAATATTAATAAAACAAGCAATTAGTTATATAATTTTGTTAAACACTCAATATAATTTCCCTGAATATTTACCAAATGTTTTTTTTTTTATTTTCTCTAATATTTCCTAATATGCATGGAGTAATAAAGACACAAGTTTCCCATGCTCGATGCTTCATATTGTTTTTTGTTGAAAGTGTTGAAGAGGTGACTTTTTGTTTAATGTGACCTCTTATCCCTCGTTATCAAACCTATTTCTGCTCAGCGTCATTCAGCGTGTCAGTTCCTAAAACCTGGAACTCCCTTCCTCCTGAAGTATGAAATTGTCGTAGATTGAATTGTCATGTCATCTCTAGGAATCCCAACAGTTAGTTTCTCGCTTATTATTCTTCTTCTTATTATTATAATTAGTAGGTCCTTATGATGTAGTGGTAACATATTTGCCTCGTAGACCCAAGATCGCGGATTCAATCCCGGCCAGGATCTTTTTCGGGCATAAATATATAATGTAGCTTCCTTCGGAAGGGAAGCCGTGCCGTAAATAATGTCGTAGATTTACGGCACATTAAAGAACCTCAAGCCTGAAATAAGAGGCCTCTAAGCAAAATTTATCGATCGTTTCACGCTCTTAATTGAATGGAACGCTGGTAACCTGCTTATTATTATTATTATTATTATTATTATTATTATTATTATTATTATTATATTATTGTTATTATTATTATATTATTGTTATTATTATTATTATTATTACCTTACTCCTTCCTCCTCTGTGCTCGAACAAATTATTGAAGGACAAGTGGAATTCTAACACTATCTTTATAATAATTCCCTCGGAAACAAGAGAGCATAAGCCTGACGTGAGTTAGGGTGCATGACTTTAGAAGGAAATGGTTAAAGTGTATGGCGGCATGCCAGGAAACTATTGTTGTTTACATTGAAAGCTAGACAGAGTCAGGGTCAGCCACACTGTATGGGTAATGCTAAGGCAACTTCGCGTCCATGGTAGAAAGTGTACCATTGCTACTAATAAATTATTTATGTATATTAAAACATTACGGGTTTCATTACGACACACTAATATTATATTACATGAGCATTAATTTTTGTTGTATGCCACCGTTTATAAAGTATTTTATAATATTTATAAGAATTTAGTGTTTCTTTATATAAAATTTATTTAAGGCAGAAATATATCTCCGTGAAATGTTAGCAGTGTTTATAAATTTGCATTTCATGTTTTAAAATGCTTAATCCATGTTAATACCCCGTCGTAATTTTTTGTAAAGTATATCTATTTACACACTAGAGTTTCAGCTTTGTCTGGTAGTTTTATTAGAGAGTTACGGAAAGTAATTTTAAGCTTTTCTTTGTTTCAGGTGAGTACCGCTGAAATTACTGTTTCTTCTTCTTTTGGTAAGTAGCATTTCATTCATTGATGCTCAAACACCAGAATATCTACTTTATGTAAGATAACTCCTTCACTGGCATGTAAGACTTAAGTGCATAAGGCCTTTAAGTTTTAATCAGCTAGAGAGTTCCATGTGCGTAGGAGATCGATAGCTGGGGGGGGGGGAATCCAATTTAGGGGGGAGAAGATGCACGGAGAAAAATGAGCTGTTTGTGGCCTTGTATCGGTCTATTTCCTGTGGACATATGACGTCGTTTGCTATATTTTCAGATACCCTGAAACTGTGAAATACACTTAGGCAGAGTGTTTTATATACTTCTACTATGTCTTTAGAGTTTTGTTTAGGGAAGTCTTGAGCCCTTAACTGTACTTTATGTGATTCCTCTATTTCAACTGTTTAAAGGAAAAAAAACATGTTTTAGATAGGTGTTTAGACAAAATAGCAAATGTCTGTGATTTTTGCATATATTACATATTCCCTAAGCTTTTATACAACACTAAGGCATTATACTTAAGCAAATCATTTTATTAAAAATAAAATTTTAAACACAAAATACAGTTCCGTTGAGCGTGAAATAATTGCTAAATTTTGTGATTCTGCAAATATTATGTGGAAGTCATTTTCCTTTTCTTTGTATATTTCAATATTTAATAAAAGGGTAGTTTTTGTGTAAAATGAATATTTTATGCTTTGTTATAGTTATATTAATATATTAATAAAGGGAACCTAAGTCGCACCTGTCTGCTGGTTTTCCGTAGATCTCTATTGTCACATCTTTGATAAGTAATAACATGCACATGATATTAGAGTAATAAACATTGTGTCCGTCTGCAGTCACAGATTTCCGACATTTAGGGATTTCGGAATGACTCAAGTCTTCAATGTAAAAATGTTGCTTATAAGTGCAGATTTTCTCACAATCTATGTGAAGTTAGGAGCTAAAAACCTTGCTGATTATTTTTGAGAGCTTTCATAATAACAAGGGGGACATTTTGTCGGTCCTGGTGTGTAGTGGTAACCATACTTGCCTCCTAAATCCAAGATCACTGGTTCTATCCCTGCCAGAATCCATGGGTTTTTTTTTTTTTTCGGGCGTATGGCTTCCTTCGGAAGGGAATAAAGTCGTGGGTCCCATGTTGTACATTTACGGCATGATAAAGAATCTCAAGCCTGAAAGCGTCATATTGCATTGGGTCACCGCCTGTGTAAGCTTTTTATGGTTTTATTAGATATATAAGGTAAGCTGTTTGATATAATATTTTCCATAATAATTAGCGATCTATTCTATCAGACTTTTTCTAGGTCAACAAATGACATGTGTATTTCCAAGTTATATTCTTTTCGTTTTTCTACAATTTGTATTATTATGAAAACATTATCCATACATGAACTGACAATTCTAAATCCACTTTGTCCCGCATTGATTTTTCATTACATAAAATGTTTAATCTGGAAGTAATAATCCTGGCATATATTTTATACATTATATCTTTCTCAAAAATCTCACATTCCGAAAGGCTCCATTCTCTAATGAAATTTAGCAAAATCAAAATTTAGGTATACACCCATAAAAGAGATATTACTTTTAGCATTTTATGTGGACTGTATATTGTTGGCAAATGCCGGATAAGTACCCTGAAATTGGGCCTGGAACGTTTCCTTCCTTAAAAAATGCTTTTCCAATATATCATTTATCTCATGTATAATTTGTGACCACCGCCTGTGTTGCCTCAGTAGTAAAAACGGGCGTTAAACACCATTAAAAAAATACTTATTGTGAATTTTTATTTCGTCTCTGCTTCGCAGTTGGTAATATCTACATCGTTGTGTAAAATAACTTCACCACTACCACCACATATGCATAAGTTGCTGAAGTGACATTAATGGCTAGGAAAATGCATGAAATGTAAAGCATACAGTTGACTTAAATACTAGCGGGAAACTTGGCACATGGAGTCCTAAAAGTTTCACGACAAACTGCTTGAAACCACTTTGGCAACATTCCGTTTATATCATAAACACAGAGTTTTGTTTACTCAGATTCCTTCGCCTTCCCCCTCTACACCTTTAGGGGAGTATGTTTACTGACGTCAATGTTTGTTTGCATCATTTAATGCAAATTCACGCTGCCTGACTGCGATGAAATAACTTTACGTTACGGCTTCCGAAAAAGTTTAGCATTCAGACTTAAAAAGCACGTTAAGGTCTCCGTTCCCCTCGCCCCTAATAGGTTAGAATTTATAGCAAATTTCAGATTATTCAATAGAGACGGTGAGAATCATACCAATTATTGACCATTATCGGGAGCTTTTAGTATCTGTTAGAAAGTTGATACGAGGTGAGGCCTGTAAGTTTTCAACCTGACCATGTTAGATAGATGACAGAATAAAAATGCAGATTATAAATATAATAAAAACACTTTGGTTTTTAATTTTACACCACTAAATTAATTTTAAAAACCACAAAATACCACTACTGTGATATTGGTAACATTATATAGAAATTTAAGTAACTTTTCTTCCGTGTTCCTAATGAGATGCTCATACAATTCTCTGAAACAAGGACTGTTGTGGGATGAGTGAAATAAATTTAATTACTATTACTTCTGTATTTATAAATATTAAATACTGTCTAAAATAGTGTATTATATACGTTTTACAAATTGTTTCATTTCACTTTTACCACCTCTATCATAAATATTTCCACTTACTTAATATATTGTAGGAAACAAATATACATGAGGGTAATTAAAAACACTGGGCTTTTATTACTATTTATATTATCATCGTGCACAGCAAAGAAACATTGTTGAAACAATGTTGCATGATGAAAACGGATCAGCCCTGATTGGTGAACAAAAAGATGTTCGCTCGCGCATGCGTCTTTACACAGGGGAGTAGCAAACTGCGTCATGTCGCCAATCGCCTACATACAAAATGGAGTTGATTCGTGAAGAGCAACATACTGCGTTGAAGTTTTGCTTTCATTTACAGAAATCCGGCATGGAAGCTTACAGATTGTTGCAGTAGACATATGGTGATGATGTTCTGGCATAATCCATAGCACTTCAATGGTTTAAGGAATTTAAAGAGGGCCGTGTTTCAACAACAAAGCAAGGCGGTCCAGATGCTCCAAAAATAGCAGAAAACAAAACCATGATTAACACAGTTGACGTCATTGTTCGTGAAGACCGACCAATGACACGTGACAGACTTGCAGACGTGTTACACATTTCCCATTGCAGTACATTTTCGATTCTGTAACATGAAACGCGTTGGTTCCATTTCAAAACTTAATTGAATTGTGGTTAATTTAAACATTAAAAATATAAATGTTATACACTACTAAAAATTAGAAAAGTAACGAAAAAAGCAATCAATGAAAGTTGAACCCTATACTACTTTTACCTAGGGACTGCACCAAAGAGAGACACTCCACAATTTCCGTCCGCTGTTGACATGGTATCATATTTTTAATGGAATTTTCATGAGTGGATGGCATACTGGTGCTTTCGAAACTTAATGCTATAAATTTGAACAAGCACACAATAGATTCTCTATATCAAATTGCTTGTCAGAGACTCTTCTACAATCTGTGAAAATGTTGGGATGTAGTTCATTAACACATAGCTTGGAAATGGAGAATGTCGTATGTATACGATAGTGAACACGGACGTAAAACATCAGGGATTTGGAATGTTATACTAATTGTAATTAAATGCAGAAATTAACACTGTCGTGCTAAGCAAAAATACCTCAGCTATGATTTTTTTCTAAAATTGAATTAGGTACTTTATCAGTAATAGCCCTGAAGCATTTTTGCATCTTTTGAAAGTAAGAATATAAAACAGTTTTAATTTTCAAAGGTTGTAACAGCTTTAGTAGCAAAACTGTATTGTACGGAACAAAATCCAACACATCTACTGGGATGGAATCGATGACAATGTTCACAGAAAGCAAGTCGAAGCGTCAACAAGTTTCAACTTATTTCACTAATTGAAGTTTGCAAGAGTGAAACCTCAAAAGAGCACGTAGGATCTTGAACACAGTGGATTTAGGGATGTTTAACTGCACACACTAATTAGGACTGCGTACAAACGCACAAGGCACTCCAACTAGGTCTCTATGGGGTCGCCATTAACTCGCTAAATAGCGGCAGAATTCAAACTGAATTGAAATGTAAATATTCACTCAATGTGCTTCAACCCCACTGTGCAACAAATGACAAGCGAAAATGCTGTGTCCAGTACTCAGTGTTTCTCTTCTTCTTCTTCTTCTTCTTCTTCTTCTTCTTCTTCTTCTTCTTCTTCTTCAATGGTGAAATTTATTGTTTCCATCGGCAATTAAATATTCCGCAATACTTAATAGAAGAATTCTTCGAGTGTTTCTTTTTAATAGTTATTGATTTGTTTTATTTACGCAAGTTCTTTAACATCTCAGGTCATCAGCGTCCCATTAAATTCAGAGCGTGAAACGGCTGAGAAATTTTGCTCAGAGGCCTCTACTTTCAGGCCTGAGGTTCTTTTTCGTGCGCCACGAGACCCACGGTTTTACTTTCCTTACGAAGGAAGCCATAATTAGGATTTTTGCGCCCGAAAATAATCCATCAACCCTGGTCGGGGTTGAACCTGTTATATTTGGTCTACGATGCAAGTATGGTTACCACTAGGTCGTCAGGGCTGAAGCATAATGAAGGTTTCGAAATACACTGGTTACGAAATTATAACAATTTATAAACATGGAGCATTTCTATGAACAGGTCAAGTAAACAGTGTGTGTTTATTTACTTTTATTACTGGATTAACAATCTGTTTCCATTATAGACAATGTACTTTATGCATAAAAATTAAATCGGTAATATATTGCATCTCTATTTATTCCTATGGTTACTACGATTGTTATTTTTTGCTAAGTTTAGCTGGTTGAGCTCTTCTCGGAACCCACAAATGTGATACGCGTTTTTATACTACTTCTTTTCTTTTCAAATGTATGTTGTAATAAACTTTATATCTTTTGTTCCGCAACCAATTCTAAAGTCACTCTGTCCCTTTATTTCTATTTTTCTCACTGCTTTTAATCTCTCGTTTATTATTTTTGTACCTGGCTACATTTTGTACATCGCGTTGAAAAGGCTAATGCCTCTATAATTCTTAGCTCTCTTTTGTTAAACTAGAATATAATTTGTGATGTTTTACATACTTCTATAATATACTAGTTTGCCAGCAATTATTAATTAGATGTCGTAGTCTAAAGAGTAAAAATGTACCTAAATAACTTCATATTTATGCCTCCTGAACCTGCTGCTTCCTCTTTTTTGTTTTCTTTTAAAAGCTTCCTGGAGTTTTATTTAAATGTGACTGGATCTACATCATAAATTTCTGCATGCTCGTTCAGGTTCCGCTTTTCCTTGTAGCCGTAACTGGATGAAACTGGATAAAACATTACAAAGCAAAGAACTTAACGATGATAAATGGAAATAAACTATTGAACATGATGCATATATAAGTGAGATCTTACTCTGAGATAGCTAAGAGTATATATGAACAAGAAGTAGGGCAAAAGGGCAGAAGTAGGACGATCAGGTTATTTTTGAAGAAACGGAAGATGGTTTAAAGTGAAGTTTTAATAACCTGAAAGATATGGAGATATAATTTAAAGATTTCAACAACCAATACAAAAGCAGAGGCTTTTAAAGGGAACAACAATGTAAGATATAAGACAATTATTAATGAAGAAATAATACAAAAAGTCTCCGGTTTTTATTATCTAGGTTTTAATGTATCATACAGTAAAAAAATGAACAGCTGATTATAAAACTAAATAAATTAAGACAAATTAATGGAACAATAAGGATGACATTAAAGTGCAAGACCTCAAAAGCAACACAAATGAAATTCTACAAAGTAATTACAGTGCTAATATCAACATATGGAAGCGAAAACTGAACTATGAATAGGAGACAGACAGGAAAAGAATAGTACATTGCAGTGTATGGGTTCATAATACTATATAATACTACCAACACATACATACATTTTTTCGGGCGTAAAAATCCAAAGTATGGCTTCCTTCGGAAGGGAAGTAAAGCCGTGGGTCCCGTGTCGTACATTTACGGCACGAAAAAGAACCTCAAGCCTGAAAGAGAGGCCTCTGAGCAAAATTTGTAGGCCGTTTCACGCCCTGAGTTGAATGGAACGCTGATGACCTGAGATGTTGAAGAGGGTCCATAAATAAATCAATCAAAAAAAAAAAAAATACACTACTAAAGCCTAAGTGCCAATCATCTGGTCGAAAATGTGTAACCTAATTGTAAAATAATTTATTTTATGAAAATCTTACGTTTAATCACTTTTACATGTGTTTTGAATAGTGCATACTCATGTTTAAAGCCATATAATTGCCTACATATGCATTTTAAAAAAAATTAATACAACTGTCTTAGAGGTTTTTTTTTTTTTTTTACCACTACTGGTATATTGGGAAAGGATTTATTTTTAAAGGAAGGAAACGTTCCAGGCCTAAGTTTAGGCACCTCCCCAGCATTTGCCATTTATAAGGACTAAGAAAAACCTGGGATAAGCCTCAGTCAGTGAGGACGGTCCTAGCGGGATTCGAACTCAGACCTCACGTATCCGCGCCTTAACGACTTCGGCCACCCGTGGCGGTCTTAACTGTAGTATTAATATGTAAGAGATCTCAATTAAGGGCAAATATGTGGCAAAAATGTACTATTGTAATTAACACTTTTTTGAACTGGATCTCTGCATACAAACTTTAAATTTGCATGTGCTTAATTTGGAAGCTGAATTTAAAGGGGCATTTTTCCGCTCCCCAGTTCTCTTAGATAATTTGGGAGTGAAGAGTACAAATATAAAATTACTAAAAGCATAAACAGGTTCTTGCACTTGGGTATTTTGAGGAACTTGAAAAATATGCACTGACAGTCAACGACCTACAAGCGCCAATAAGACGAAAAACTCTTAACGCTGTGATTGCGAAACCCGAAAAGTGCATTTGCTAGGAATCCCCGAGAACGAAGCTAATTGTTATGATACACGGATGGTTCCACACTACATACAATCTTTTTCTGAACATTTCTTTTGCCATTAAATATTTTAACTGATTTCACGGGTTATGCTGCATTCACATTGTTTTCTGTATAACATGCTAAAAACTAATGTAGAGAATATCAAAATTTAGTAGACCGTAATCCAGCAAAATGATTAGCGTAGAAGCAGGTAGAATATACTAGAACAGAATCGACTGGAATGAGAAACCGCGCCCAATCTTGCCCTTATACGTCTGATTCAAATACGAATCGTTGGGGCAAGCAAGCCGCGTGAAACACGCAAAAGCATCGCGACTATATTTAAAAATTTAAACTCTACTTCTATACAAGGGACTTTTAAATTTTTCTGCCCTCGTCTGATTCGTTCGCCCACAGTAGTTTAAAAATCTAACATGCGATACGCTACTTCAAACTTCAACAGTTTCCAGCTGTAATGGAATTGCCTCTGGTGGCATTTAAAAAATTACACGCACGCACACGTTTTAAAGGGACAATCCCTTTCTCCTGACAAAACATTTCATTTGGAAGGACCAGAACACAATGGGTATGTTCTTGGCTTACTTCTCCCTAAGATAAAAAGATAACACCCTTGCAAGGTTTTATGATTTCCTCTTATTTCCACAAAGATGTTAAACTATGCGACACACGATGATCGAGAAATATACATTATAAAAGATTACCATACAGTAAGGTTATATGGCAAGGGAAAATATAGAAATTATAATATTCTAAGTGCGAAACCGTAGGAACAGTTTTACTTTATGGGTTAACTTAATTGTTTTTCAAAATAATTTATATGTTGATGTATTTTCATGTTACTTACATATTATAATATTTTTGTAAAAGACTTGGTAAAATAATTGTTATAACCTGAAAGTTTATGAATCTTGTGTACTTGTTTAGGATTAGTTGTCGAATAGAATGCCTTATGGCTTTAACTCTGCCAATATAAATAAAACATTTATATTCCATTGTATTCTAAAGTTCTAGGAGGAAATGTCAAGAAGATAAAATAGTTCACAACAATTTGAGAACAATATATTAATGTTTAATTATTTTGAACACAAAAGCTGAGATGATTCAATGGCATTCATATAAAGCTATCCAAAGTTCAAATAATATATGGTACAATTCTTAAAATATTAAAAAGTGAAAAGAATATAAAACAATTTGCAGTACTTTTATTAATGCAAATAAATGTGAGTAAATCTGACCTGTTACAAAATGAATTAGAGTATTAAATCTTTCACAGTATTATATGAAGTATTAAAGAATGGATAACAGTTATTTCATATTAAATAATATCGTAATATAGACAGGAGAAAAAATCGAGATACTTAATGCGACATGTAATTATCAAACACTAGAAAGGAGAAATATATAGAACGACCTCATGCTGTGCTCACGGAACAAGTAGTTTGTTTAGTATAGTGAGGAACAGTATAGGAGATTTAACATGTAAAACTAGCACTCAATAATGTGGTTGCAAGATCATTTGTTTCATTCTGATAAAGTTTAAAAATCATATTATACTATTAAGTAATAATAAAATGTAAATGTAAATATTGTACTACTAAAATATTAAAAGTAAACAAAATTATTTTGTTCTAATTTCTTAGAGAGAAGAAAAACATAATTGTATACTTAAACTGCTTCAGTGTAAAGATATTGTCATGAAGATAAGTCATTACAGTGGAAAAAGACTACCACTTTATGTCCTTCCAAGAAGAACAACGTATAGGACTTTAGTTATACACCTTCACCGCTTACACAGTGTTTTACTTCCCGGCTACTAGGCGCATAGTAGCCGGCGGCACAAATACTTCTCCGGCCAGCTCTTCGCGCGCCTTTAGTACAGAGCCCTTGTTGCGTGGCCCGCTTAACCGGTATTTACTTGGCACCGGAAAGCACGCTGTTTGCCAGCAGAGTGGATATTCATAGCCCCTTAAATTCAAAGGCACATATTTCTCATTCAAAATAAAACTTTGTCAAAGAAGAAATTGGAAATGATGTCCTTGTGCCACCACACACCTCTCACATCATTTAAGAAAATTTGCATTAACATTAATTCTTCTTTTGAATTTGCAGCTATTTCTCTTCTTACAGACTCTATAATCCTGTAAGCATTCACAATACACGAAACACTAATGCTTTTGTTTATACAATGGAATTTCGTGTATTCCGCACTCCTGTATCTATTGTTTTGTGTATCTATATGATCATGCAAATGAAGCCATGCTTCGTCCGTAAAAGAAATTAAACGTGGGTCAGTAAAGCGATCATTAACACTCAATTGCAGAAATTAACTCTACTCACACATGTTTGCAATTCCTGAACTACAGTGATCTTACAGGTTTTAATTTAAAAGGTTAATGGCATTCCTGGTTCCTGTGTAAGGTTTCTCAAACATTTCTTTCAATTTCGTTCTAACTTTTCTCCGATGTCATCGAGTTTTTCCTCTGGGAGAACAAGGCGTTTTACTTTCGGTTTCTTATCAAGAACAGATTCCGTTCCCTAAATCTATTCATAAGATTAAGAACCATTTCTTTGTGAGGCGCACCAACAAGCAGGAAATCTGTCTTATCAACCGCCGTCTCACTTCTTTACAGAGTTTTTTTAGTAGTGTTTAACGTCCGTTTTTAGTACGAGGCACCACAGGCGGTGGACACTGATGATACATGAGATGAAATGATATATTGGGAAAGTATTTTTTTTTTTTTTTTTGAAGGAAGCGTTCCAGGCCTAAGTTTAGGGTTCTTTCCCGTCATTTGCCATTTATGAGGACTGAGGAAAACCCGAATAAAAATCAGTACTGGTGGGAATCGAACCCCAGACCTCCCGCTTACGAGTCCACGCCTTAACGACCTCGTCTATCCATGCCGGTCACAAGAGTTTTTGTCACACAGGAATCTTATATGAATATTCTGTGTGCTAAAGTATATGGACGTTTTGGACGACTCCCCGCAGGAGTCGGGTGGGTTGAACTAGACATGGTAGTGGTCCCGTAACTCACGGGGAAATGAGTACCCGCGGCGGCAGTGTGCCCCAAGGGAGAGCCTATGGCGTGTACCTGGGGGTAGGAAGTTTCCCGAATCACTGCTTGTCGTGGGGAGGGTGGTGGCTACCTTAATGCTGGGGTGACTCACCTCTTAAATTGAGTAGATCTACGCTAGACTTGACCTATCCACAGTGAGAGTCTGGTAGCCGAGTTCGCTTAGAGCGTTTGGGGACGAGATCGTCTACAGTCAAAAGGCGGGTCAGAGTAGACTCTAGGTGCCGTCTTAATGCAAAAAACCACTGAGAACCATGGACCTCCGTGAATTCCTTTGAACATGGGAGGGGGTCCCCGATGCAAATAAAAAAAATATTTAACAGCACTGAAACATATGGTTTCACCTTTCAACTTCAGTACAGCACAAAGACTTCGCGTCAATTTATTAGCCGGCGTACGGAGAGGAGGAAAAGTGGAGGGAGAAAGTGAACCGGTTAGAAACAGCGCAATGCAGGGCAGACAAATCCCCGTTAAGCCGGCCACGGGTCCATACGAGGGCTTTGTAATGCACACCACCTTGTGTTTCTTGTGAATCATTCAAAAGACGTTAGTAATAGAATGTCTTTGATACTTGAGCCCGTCTGCCATTGAGCAGTTCTTCAGCAAGAGTTGCATTTTCTTACGTCGTCATTTCCATTGTCCCAAAGTCATGAATATCTTCGATATTCTTTTCCTAGATTACATTGCTTCATAGTGGAATATTGAACGAGAAGCTTCCACATAAACATCACCCAATCGCTGGTTCGTAGCACTTGGAAAATGCTCTTTTGTTGCTGAAGAACCATATCATCGTGTGTTTTAACGTTATAGCAAATTGGCATGTCACATCTAGCATCTCATATTTGCGTACAAGACTGAAGCCTCTTGGAGCCAATTTTGTATACACTTCATTATACGATACCTTCAAGTGTTGCACCCTGTGGCAGGCGACGGACGATACTTGTTAATAACTGCACCATGTGGTGCTATATATTTATTCACTGATCGAACAAACAGCTTGTTTAATTACACTTCGGTTTACGTACATGGATGTATTAATCACTAACTTCTGAAAATTACCTCTAATATCTCTCTTTGTCTCCCCTGGGAGCCACAATAGGCTTTATCCTACATGTGCAATGTTTCGACTGAAAAGGAAAACTTTTAACCACACTGTCAAAACAGGGATATTACAATAATTATCGGCGGCGTGACAAATTGGGTATCAAGATAGGAATTTACACTGTAATACCTTGCTCGGTTAAATGCGCTATTAATTGATACATAGTCAAGTATCTGCTTTGTATCTTATTTCGCGGCTCATTGTTCATGGCTGCAACAAGCGTAGTTTAAAATGCTTTTTAGGCTACTCGCGCTAAAAGTATTTTTTTAACACAAAGCGCTCAAATTATAAATTGATAATCGTATAAATTTTGTATAATGCTTCAATGTTATCACAAGGTATATCACGAGAGGGTCTGAGATTTCCAGATAAATTCACGAACGTATGATGTTTATTAGGACTATTTCACGAATAAAATAAGAATTTAAATATAATTCCTCTAAACTTGGCTTACAAAATTGTAATAATTGTATATTTGTATTTAAACTTTTCAAGAAATCTTATGATAGAAGAATGTCGATTGTAAGTTATGCCAATAGAGAAGAGCAAAAAACTGGTTTAGGAATATTTCATGAATAGAATAAGGATAAAAGTGATTTATATTTGAAATTCGCGCACAGAATATTAACACTTGTATAAAATGTTATAATTGTGAATATTTATTCTATTCAGAAACCGTTAGACTGAAATGGACAAAAGTCAACTATTACAATCGCTACCGTACGATTTTCTAATACCAACTGAGAAATAAAAAGATAACATGCAGTGTCTCTATTTTTCTTTGTATTCTGTGATTTGGAAGTCCTAATGATAAGATAAATTTGCACACTTGGCGCATCGCCAAAAAGCTTTGAAGAAGCCTCCATTTTGCGTTATGATTGTTTATTTTGTTTTTGTTTTTGTTTGTTTTTTTTTTTTTGTTGCTATCAAAGGCTTCCCACCGCCTCTAGCAAAAGTGGTCAGTGGTGCATATTCAGGAATTATAAGTGGAGGTATAGAGTTGACTACACTGACCACAAGACAAATGCATGTCGCATGATAAAACGGATTTGATATTTTTTTTTTTTTTCGATAATTTCACTCCGTAATCCGACTGTGATTGGTCAAAATTCAAAATTTTGTTTCGTTTCATTGATCGATTAGAGGATGACATCACATGAGTAAAGTGGTCAATTTTATTTCATAATAATAAAAAACACTAATATAAAGTAATAGTAGCAATAATATTTTTGTTATGGCGGAGTCAAGCAATAAGACCCTCTCTTACATTCATCAAGGTTAACCTAACTAATGTATAAAATAAATTAATGAGTATCAGGTATCTAGGTAAAAGGCAAAAAGTTGACACACATAAATTAGTCAAAGATAATAAAGACAATAGTAAATAGCATTATAAATAGTTAACTTTGATGCAAACAAACATAACGTTGGGAAATTTACCACAAAGCAAATATATAAACAACTAAATTGTTTACAACATTGTGAACAACTTTGAACGTTCATTCTTCAGAGATTTAAGAAGCTAGAAGCAGCCCCCCCCTCAAAATATAGCCAGTTGAGCGTAATTAATTCTTTATGAAGTTTAGTCAGAGGCAAGGGTAAAACAAGTAATTTTTTTAAATATTTTCTTAAACTATATTTCCAGATCGCATCCCAGGTCTTGGATATACCTAATTACAGTATAGCTCCAAAGAATTACAAATTAAAACAAGTTTACTAAAATGGGATGTATTTTCTCAGAAGCTATTATAAAGCGTTCTCTAATAAATTCGCCTTCACAAAATGGCTTAATTTTTTTTAGAAATTAGTGCCGAAATTCTGTAATACAGCATTCTCAATATTAGAAGCATAATTAATTTGTGCTAAGTTTTTGTGATCTATCTTTAACTAGAATAAAAAGTATGATTAATAATTAAACATTTTAATATTGTCAAATGCGCCTACTACAACTAACATCACTGAATATTTGTCTTAGTCATTGTGGTGGCATCTATTAAGATATATTTCAATATTACAACGGGAGACATGCGATAAATGTTTATTGTAAATAAGGTAGTTAATTTTGTCGTAAAAATATTCTTCCTCCCATTAAACGTGAAAAATAATGTATATCGATGCTCAAGACGACAATATTGAACTCGATACCAACCGTCATTGCTCCAGTGCTATTGTAACGCAGGAGCATCTCAATACATAGATGTGTTACCTAGAGTAAACAACGGATCGATTCTTAAATCTCGTAAATTTATTTTCCTGATTAATTGCAAGCTTAATTTCTATAGTACTGGATGAGCAATATAAGTATAGGCTCTGGTGTGGCACTTGCTTCTATGTTCGTTGAGTGCTTAGTAAAAAAAGCATTGCACTACGAGTATTTATCAGTGGTTCATATATGGAGTCTGCCTGTCAAAGTGACACTTAATTTGAACAAAGATTTCTGGTGTCAACCGATTCTGCGAACGGGAAGTATTAGGATAAGAAGCGAACACTACCTATAACCAATGAAGGGCCTCTTGAACTTTGAGTAGTTGGAAGATTTTGGAGTCTTCTTTGAGACAGAGAAGTTCAACACACTCGTTGAGGGACGAAGGACGAATACATTTCCTAAACAAGCACGTTGACCGTGATTTAAAATGAATTTAAGGTAATAGATCAACAGATTTAAGACGGAGAGTGTCTTTTCAATGTAAGCCATTGTTTAAACGTTTAAACACAATAGTTTCTGCAGTGGCATCATTTATTCTGTCACATCGCGGTAACCAGATACACCTGCTGCGTTCAAGGATGCCAACAAAACTGTGATCATTTGTTAGCATTTGCTTGGGTGAACATCGCCATAATGGAAGAAGCGCGTTGGCGGAAATCCTTGATGACCCTGCAGGATACGACAGTGTCCATACCAATGCATACACGTCCTCTCTGTGCAAAAACGGGTAAACACATCTAACAGTTAGTTTTAGCAATCAACTGCTCTGGAAAAAGGCTGTGCTCGGTTTGACTGTCATGGAACTAAGTTAGATACATTTTTAATTCACTTTTTGTTTATACAAGCAATACTTGGTCGTCTGCAGAAAGACGTATTACATGTACTATCATTAATTTAAATGTTTTCTAAATCATTTCGCCAATGAACAACAGCTTGGTTGTTATAAATGTTGAATAATACTGGTGCCAATAGGCAGCCTTGCTTACCTCCTTGAATTATTTCTAATGTTTTAGTTCCCATCTGGTCAGATTTATCAACTTTTATCTTGCTTCTATACTTTTCTTTTATGACATTTATTAGGCGTGATCGTATACCGATATTTTCTATAGTTTTCCACAGTAAATTCAATTAGTACAATCAAAAGCTATTTAACAATCGATAAATAATAAATTGTCTTAAACGTCTTTCTGGGGAAGATTAGATAAGACTTGCTAGAGGGTAAGAGAGGAATAAGAACAGAGAGTGGGTGACCCACAACAGGCAGACTTGTCAGCTATGGCGAAGGCAGTCCGAATAAACTACTACGCAGGCCAGAATGCTGAAAGGTGGCTACCCCATCGCCTGGCTTTCCTAGCTTAAGACTCTTTAATTCGACCTAGGGAGATATGCACAGAGCTTCCAGAATATGTCCTCACCGCCTGCTCGAGATTTTTCATCTTAGCAGCTGGACATGTCATAGCCAGCCGCACTGTACTCCTGCACAAGCGTAATCACATCTTGTCTGAAATGAACACAAAATATGGGTCCATTAACTCTTCAGTCACTGATGAAAGAAACCACTTACACTAACGTACACGTGCTACGGGATCACGTTGTGGTAAACATTGAACGCAAGTTAAGGTCTGAGTTTTAACAATTTTGCTGCTGTATATGCAAAAGACACTGAAACCCCAACTTGTAATAATTTTGATATATATTTTGTTGGCGATTGTTCCATATTTGTGCCAATTTCGTCTAATTTTCTTCGTAATTGGTTCTTGTTTTGCTCTGAACCAATAGTACCAAAGTTATTCATAAGAATCGCAAATAACAGTCCTGGGAGGAGGCAATCGCTCAGGGAACTTTCAATATATTCCTCACAAAGGCGACGAGATGATTCTTATTTATATTTACTCGCAAACATATCTTGTTTATCTATTTATTTACCCTGGCATGAGTTAAGGCCTTGGAGCCTTCTCTTCCATCCTACCAGGCGACAAAAATCCAACAAAAATATAGAGGATAATAGGTACACTTAGTTATATAACATACAGAAAAAAGAAGATAATTAAAGAAATATACTGCATGTAGATATTACATATTTTAATATATTTAGAAAGTTGATAAAGATAGTGTTAGAATTCCACTTGTTCTTTAATATTTTTTTCTGGAGTAAAAGGAGGAGACAGGAGAAGAAGAAAAGGAGGAAAAGAAGATGGAAAAGCGAGAGGTTAATTGTTGTGATTCCTAGATTTGAGATGACAGTTTAAACTGTTTTATTGTTGGACAATTTCTGGCTTCAGAAGGGAGTTCCAGATTCTGGGAACGGACACACTGAATGAGATCGAGTAGAAATGTGTTCGGTAACGAGAGATAAAGAGTAAAGTCATGTTTGGAGTTCGAGGTAGGGACAGGTATGCGAAGCGAGAGGCGATATGATCCTGCGATTTACGAGTGTTGAAGACGAAACGAACACAGGAATTATGAACGTGTTGCAATCTGTCGTTCTGCCCTGTATACAGATTAGAGTATAATAATCAAAGTGATGCATAACAAACACTTGAATGAGATTGAGTTCTTTGAGGTCATTGTTCTCCGCTAACAAATGCAGACTGGTGACTGCTCGGAAGCTCAAAGACAGACACGAGGCAGCGCCCATGAAGGGGGAGGAGAGACAGCCTTGACCCAGACGCAAAACCCCGTGCGAGCGGTAAGAACATATTCTGGAAGCTCAGTGCTGATTTTTCCCCAAAGACAACGCCGGCCGGATATACAGCTGACAAATAATGCAAAGTTCAAGGACAAGCGGAAAGGAATAGAGGAAACTATTCGAATCGACGAATCGACATTGCAATCTTGCAATCACATTTTTTGGTAATATTAATTTTGTCTATCATTTTTGTCAATGTTATACGATATTCTGCAAAAACAATATTCCAGTCCTGAGGTAGAAACCAAGCAAAAGCAAAAAATAAGATATAGTAGGTAAGATGGCATGAGAAAAAGTGGAAAGACAATGAAAACCTGTACAGACTGCTCGCTTCAAGTGCAAAGAACTGACTGAGGGTTCTCGCCACAACAAAAACTGATGATGCCAGTTTATTTCTTGCAAGATAAGCTTGTTTACAAAAGTCTGGGGTTTACAGGCGACTTTGGAGGATTGGCATAGGAAGACGGTATACAATCCGATTTCCATCCCCTCTTCGTGAATAGAATCTCCAGTAAAGTTTTTTCCTCCAGATTTGCGGGGAGGTGGCGTTATTCTCTTAGAGCCCGCAGATTGTCAATAACTTTGCATCACACTTTGCACCGCATTGTATAAATTACAGCTGAAAGTAGCAGTCTTGCTATATCACACAATTTAATACAATAAATTTACAAAATTATTCAAGCAATGCACATTATTTATTGTTAATATGATATGTATGCTACACGAGGTCCAATGGGTAAAATTAATTCCTAGCACTTTACTAACAGCCGTGACATTTTTCTTTCTGTATCAAATTTGAATAAAAACACGTTACTGCTCATGCTTTTTTTTTTTTTTTTTTTTTTTTCCAGGCAGCAATTCACCTCTTATACTAATTGCCGTCTCAACCTCTGGCAAAGTTCTTTCAAAATCTTTAGCACTTTTGTCAAATTCCATAATAATTTTCTATTTACCTTGATATCGTCAATCGGGTCACTTTTGGTGGTCCAGTGATAACCATTCTTGCATCGTAGACCCAACCAAGATCGCGGTGTCAAACGCAGCCAGAGTCGATGGATTTTTTTCGCGCGTAAAAGTCTTAAGTAATGGATTCCTTCGGGTGGAAAGTAAAGCAGTGGGTCCCGTGTCGTAGATTTACGGCACGTAAAAGCCTAAAAGAAGAGGCCTCTGAGCAAAATTTATCGGCCGTTTCACGCCCTCGCCATAAATTGAATGGAACGCTGATGACGTGAGATGTTAAAGAGCGTCCTTAAATAAACCAAATCAGTAATTCATATCGTCCAGCTAATAAATGTTTCAATTAAATCGACATTAACCAACAATACACTAGCGCGTAACTATACAAACGAATACTAATTGATTCTATATTTCTAGTTCTCATTATTTTTAACTTTCCAAATTAAAATAAATTATAATAAATTAAAAATACGTTACATTACAATATAGAAATAGTTTGTTGAAAGTCTCATTGCGGTCCTCGCGCGAAATACAACCCGAGGTTTACACACTCGAATGCGCAATACGTGCCTTTCAACACTTAAATCAATCCGTTATATTAACTGGTTACCTACATAAGTATAATAATTGACGAGATGTTTTCGGAACAACATTCTTTTCCTAAATCCTTCCTAATGCTGAAGGTGATTTCGCATGCTCACTTATTTTCGGTCATTATATTGATTATATTTTTTAAGATAGAAGATAATGAAAGAGCATAGAAAATGGAATGGAAATCAGTAAAAATGACTCATTCCCATTATTAGCTTTTTCAATTATGCGGAATATCAGAGGGAAATCGAAGTCATTTACAACAATAAGATCGTAGGGAATCAATTTAAGATATAGACATTCCTGATTTGACCATCCTCCTGCACATCTCCGCTTTATCCTGCCAATACTGCCTTATCTTCTACTATCTTTCCCATAGCCAATATACCAATAACTTTCAATTTAATACCCAACTTCTGCCTTACCAAAAAGCTAAAAAGAAACCTACCGTAGAGAGACCGAAGGAGGTCACTGCGCAAAACAACGAAGCATGCAGGATGAGGAAGAGGAGGGGACAGTAGAAAAATTTGAAACATTTACATAAATCTTCTGATAAGCCCTCGCAAAAAATATATGAATTAAATAATAAGAATAATAATAATAATAATAATAATAATAATAATAGTTCCAAAGAGCTTTGTAAGCCACAAGAAACTGGTTTGAGATAGTGACATTTTTAACTTTAATGATAAATTAGTTACAGTCATTAAACATAAATATATTTTCCAATAGTGTTAAAATATAGATAAAATATTTTATGTGGAAATATAAACTTTTTTGTGATCTTCAAGCAGGGTACATCATCCAAGACTTTACTTCTCGGTACGTTTTATTTTTTTATAATTGCCCATTATGTATAGGAATACATCCCTGGGTGTAATAATTTTATTATAAATTTGCCAAAGTTAGAGTATTTTATTTTATCTTATACGCACCTAGGTCTCAAATCCCATGAAATAGAAATCTAAAAGAAACGTCATTTTAAAAGTTATATCTCGCCAAATATAATGATTTTTCAAACATGGGAATTCATTTAAAAGATTAGAAGAAAATCTATGTTATGTATATTTATTTGAACGATTTCCCCACAAAGACAATGAAAAATTAAAAAAAAATATTCTAAAGTTGCAAAATATTGGGATAAATAGAGTTCTAAGGATAAACTAGTAAATAAAAAGTTCATATCTAGAAGCAGAGTTATTACATATATCTGGGTTGCATGCCAGCACTCTCAAGTCAAAGTAATATAGTTGACTTCTCGCTCGCTTTCGCTTGGCACGTGGATGAAACTAGCAAGACTCGCGATTTTCAAAGATAATTAAACTTTTTTTTTTAAGTTCTTGGTGGAATACAAAAATAATATTGACAGTTTTTTCAAAGAAAGAGAGAGAGAGTAGAGAAAGATCAACCAATGTTTGTTTTTATTGTTTTCCATGGGCAAGCTAATACATTATGAATTAATTTATTTATAAATCAATTGAAATATTATAAATATGGCATATACAGGATGTTCCATTTATCTAGCTCAATCAAAATAACTTTTTTCTGGTGCGTCAAATGAAAAATTATTTCAAACAAAATATTTAACATCATGGGAGAGTTCTTGCTGAGTGTATACTTTTTTGTTTCTCCATTAATGTGGGAAATACGGGGTAGAACTTCCTTTTATTTTAATGTCACCATGTAGATTTTATTCAAGAATACATTTGCCCTCTCCAATAACTGAGTATTACACTGTACCATTTTTGTAAAGAAAACAGTAGATGTGCACGGTTATTGGAGAAACCAAACTCTATAATTACTTAGTAATTCAACTAAGTAGTAGTACTAGGTTTTCTTTATGGTTTACGATACAGATACCCTGAGAGGGAGGTGGGGTGTAGTAGCCTCTCACCCTCACCCCTTCTTTAGCTTAAATACTGCAGTCATATCAGAGTAAGTATGCACTGAACTATTGTGACTACAATTTTTATTACAAGATGTACATGCATGAAGAGAAAGTAGAAATGCTGCTGATCTACGGAACATGTAAGTTGTAGATAATGATTTATTCGATTTCATTATTGAAGAGGTTAAATGATTTAGTTAAACAAATGCACTGTAGTGCTATTAAATAAAGGAAGTTGTGCATTCATCATTTCCACATCTATTGTTTTCTTGACAAAATGGTACAGTGTGAGACACATTTGAATAGCTCTTGGAGCGTGTAAGTGTATTCAAGAATAAAATGTATATAGCGCCATTTAAAAATAAACCAAATTTTATCCCATGTATCCTCCAATAACGGAAACATACCAAACGGGTGGCCGAGGTAGTTAAAGGCGCGGACTCGTGAGCGGGGATCTGGGGTTCGAATCCTACCAGGACTGTACTCGCTGACTGGGGTTTTTCTCAGGTTTTCCTCAGTCCTCATAAAATGCAAATGGCAGGGAGGAACCCTAAACTTAGGCGTGAACGTTTCCTTCCTTTCCCAATGTATCATTTCATCTCATTTATCATCAGTGTCCACCGCCCTGTGGTGCCCCAGCAGTAAAAACGGGCGTTAAACACTATTATATATATATATATATATATATATATATACGAGAGAGAGAGAGAAAGAGAGAGAGAGAGACTTTTTAAAAGAAGGAATTGTTCCAGGATACCGCCCAAGCGTTTGCCGTTTATAGGACCTGAGGAAAACCATAATCGTGTAAAACAGTTCTGCCAAGAATAAAACCCCAGACCTCTCGCTCACGAATCTGTGTCTCAATCTCTGTGGAACAGGAGCATTTGCCCTTGTGAGACAAACTAATAATGATTTCTGAGGAATTGTTGCAGACGGACTCTAATGTTAACTGCCACACTATAGTTCTTGCCGATCTCGTCAAAGATCCCCATGTCTCAAAACTTCCCCACTAAGGCTAGTATAATGTATCTGTGGGAGGTACGCCCACACTGTGCGCTCTCCAGAATGCCCTTTGCGTGGCAACGACGATGTTCAATATCCAATAATTTTGAAAAGCCTAACTCCCACAGGTCCCCTGTCGTTTAATTCAAATCCCATTGGAAATGGTGAAAGTGCTCAAAGTCAAGCTCTTTTAAAAACCATCTGTTTTATCACCTTGTATATATACAGTAAGATCTTCAACTCTAAGGATAAAGACAAAATAATTATTAACCGAAAATGGCTGGATCATTAACTTCGGTGAGTGTTATTGATGCCAGAAGTTAAACCTTTATGCTCCGAGTGATTCATTCTCTCCACTGATTAATAAACAACTGACACCGAAAATCAACAGAAGCGCAATTATCGCTATTGCAAATTGCTTGTTTTCTCTTTAAATAAACAATTGTGCAATGTTGGGTGTAGCCTACCCCCAACTTCCGGCAATCAGGGAACGCGATGTCAACAAAGTAAATGCAGTTCAACATAATGAGTATACAGTTTCCCCCCTGCCCCAAGCTATATTAGGCACTGACTGCTAATGACATCGCGGGCGATAGTGTTTTGTCACCTTCGCAAGGGCGTGAACAAACTTTCTACTGTAGCAATGGTATCTAAACTGGGTCGCATAGTTTGCAGTTATTTTGCGGGGAAAAAATTACACTTTTTAATGTATCAGATTAGAGATCCTATGACCTATTGCTGGTTTTGTGAATAAGTTAAATGTGTATTAGGGCGTTGATTCCCGAAAACTCCCGAGCTTTTCAAATGAAATGCATAAATGTTCATCTTCTATAATTAATATCCTATTCCAGTCTCACTTCTGTGCATTCCTATCTGGTTGAGGCATTCTCTCACATCCAGTGTTCAAAAATTGCTTTCAGCACTATTTGTCTTTATGACACAGTACTTGTAAATAGCGGCCAGGTAAAAACATAATAAAAAGGGGTATATATACTTATCTTATCTACATGCAACATACATTATTTATAACAAATCTTTACCACACCAAAATGGTTTAAAACGTTTTCTACTTTATGAATCAATAAAATTGGAGACAGACTGCATTCTTGTTTAATTTCATGATTAATTTTAATATATTTAATAATAATCTTCTAATTCTATTACACTTTTTTGTTTGTTTATAAACTTTATATTACTTTGATTAGATGTTCTGGATAGTCATTTGTATTCAAAATGTTCCACGGTTTAATGTCTGTTAAATGTCTTTTGAAAGCCCAAGAGAAGAATATATGTTTCTAGGTCTGACGATATTTTTCTATTAATTGTTTTAATATATAATTATACATTTATCATAACTAACCTCGGCTTATTACATTCTATTCTGTCAAATAGTAGTATAAATATTTGGGGGAATCTTTAGAAGGCCTATGGTGGAGATCACTTAAAATCCAAAACGGTTTCATGATTCAAAGAGTATTTATTACCGACGATATTTTTCTATTACTTGTTTTAACATATAATTATATATTTCACAATATTCACATTATCGATACATAGTCTACCATTTTGAAGTCCACTTTGTTTTTCCATAATTTTAATTTCTGATATATTTTAATCTGTTATTATTATTATTCAAAATTATAACACTAATTAATAAACTTATTCCCCTATAGTTATTATACATAGTGTTCACGTAAAAGCTACCCGGTACGTGCGGTGTTTTGAATCCCACTCTTTCATTACAAGTCTCCCTTCATGGCCTTGAAAGCAGTGCAGTAGTTAAGCTTCTCTAAGATGGGACAGTTGATATATGAGCAATCGAAGTTTCGTGTGTAAATGTTACCACAAATACGAGTTAGCTCATCGTGTTCGTGCAGAATTTCGTTTGCAGTTTCCTGGTCAATTGTCTCCTTCCAGAAAAGCAATTCACAATATTAGGAATAAATATGATTCTACCGGATTAGTGTACAACAAAAAACACACGCGAAAATGTACAAAGAATAAACTATAAGAAATTGGCGCTAACCTTGAACGTTCGCCAACAAAATCATTTCCGAAATCAACAAAACAAATGGGGGTTTCAGTATGATCTGCACATAAAGTAACAAAAGTAATGAATTTCATACCGTGCAAGTGTACACGTGTCCATTGTTTAAAACATGGCGACTCAGTAGCAAGAGTGAGTTATTGTGAGTGGTTTTTTCCATCTGTGAATGAAAATTTAATGGACCCAACGCTTCTTTTCTTTTCAGAGAGGCCGGGTTTCACCTGAACGGCCGTGTGAATAATCAAAACATGCGCTACTGGTGTACCGAAAACCCACGTCGTGTACAGCAAACCTCTCTTTATGATAGGAATGTTTGAGGTGGGTGTACTCTTAGCGCAAGGCGTATTATAGGTCGATTTGAAGCGGCAATAGATGCAGAAAGGTACAGAAGGAAAATTACGATCCCATTTTTTTCAGCAGCTTATAAAAGAAGAGCAATCGTGGGTAATTTTGAACAAGATTCTGCTACTGCTCATACAGCAACGGAGTCCATGAATAAATTAAGGTAGTGTTTGCAGTTTGGAGTAATTAATGTATGGCCCTCTCGCTTACCAGATTTAACAGTGTGTGGTTTTTACCTGTGGGGTTGCCTGAAAGGCAGAGATTATAAAACAAATCCTCACACGTTGAAGGAAAATATCACAAATAAAATCAGAATTTTTACAGTGGCCCAACTTAAACGTGTTAATCATAATGTGCTTTCCCGATACAATGCCTGTTTACCCGAAGGGGAACGGCATTTCCAGCATCCTCTATGAGGTAAAATTTTATATCAATTTTAGAAGCGAAGTTTCAGTATGTTTTCGGGCGACACGCCCAGCTGCCGATAGTTAAAACATCGCGCGTGCGGAATAGTTTTTACGTGAAAGCCCGACTTTTTTTTTATTTTCTTTCTTTAAATTGATACACTTTTAATTAATTGCCATTTATTTGGTTTTCTTATTGTTTTCAACAGTTGTTTTCTTTAAATTGATACAATTTTAATTAATTGTCATTTATTTGGTTTTCTTATTGTTTTTAATAGCAGCTTTGACAAGCCATTAGCTTAAAAATATTGTAAAAAGCTAGGACATAATACTGTTTTTAAATGGAGAAATTTTGTATTTTAAATAACTTCTGAAATGTATATGCTAGTAGAAGATCTCGACCCTCTAAATGAATTTTGCATTTCGCTGAAATGTATAAATGTATAAAAGGATTTTGTGTTGCATCTTAGCTGTAACAAGTGCACAATTTGAAAATGTTTCTAAATCTAACTAAGTATGACTTTTATTTCGGAAAAAAATAGTTTATTCCGGAAAATGTGTATTTGTCGTAATTTTGTAGATACTATTAAAAGTGTTTATACTGAATTCATAAGTGTCTTGTGTGAAATTAATTACCTTCTATTTGCATCAAAATTGTGTGTGATGTATATTGCTCTGGAATTTAATTTCTGTAACTTTGATTTTTAAACAGTTAGACTGTCTTCATAAAAAATTAGAAGCGCGTTATATTTCTGGTATAAGAGCGTGCATTTTTTTAAAACAATTAAATAAATGTTGCACAGCAATATATCGAAAAATGTTTTGTTTTAGATAATATTAAATCATTATTTCAAAATAAGGTATTTGTAAAATCGTTTTGTTTATATTAAAGTGATTTAAACATAGATACTTATGGTCTGCGTTCGCAATAACAGCATGCATACAATATATGTATTTCGTAATGAGCATTAATATATTTTATAGTGGTGTGATATAGTGTCCGTCTGTAGTCAAACATTTCTAGCAGCTTTCAGTTGAATTTGCATTTTTTCGCTACAGTTTTTCTTTAAGTTTCTCTACAGAATGGGTTTTTTCCTGTAGATTTTTATTTCCCTCCGTTCTAATGGTAACATTTCAATATGTCACACTACATTTACTTCGCGAACACAATGCAATTAATAACTCTGGTACACATTAACCTGACAGAAAAGAAGGAAATAACTGCGATTTATTGCTCACTACAGCTATCAGCATAGGAACAGTTATTATGACAGATGATTGACGTGACCTTGATCCAACGCTCACTGCGCCCAGCAGTCCAGAAATAACAATTGACATGTTTCAGCGTTTTCTGAATGAAACTTTTTACATTTAAATAAGTTATATGTTTTTTTTAATATAACCCCACTCAATGTTCTCCCATTTTCTGCAGCAGCAAAGAAACACTCAACGTCTTGAGGTAAATAAGGTAGAAAGTACACCACTGTCAACATGTATGGGTTTTAGACGGGCTTTCCGTTCACAAAGGAGTGCTTTTGATAGGTAACCTTTGCTTGGGAAGATCACTTGAGTTCATTACTTTGTATCCTTTCATCGGAAGAGGAGAGAGAGAGAGAGAGAGAGAGAGAGAGAGAGAGAGAGAGAGAGAGCTCAGGTAAAGGAGGAAGAGTAAATGCTGGCAAGAAAGAGAGAAGCAACAGTGTTTTTGATTTATCGTCCGAATAACCGCAGTGCTTATCGGCAAGGCGCCACAGAGTCGTTTGGGAAAGTTCCTTTTTCCTCGCAGTAACCGTACATTATATTGTATCGAAGTAAAAAGTCTATACAGGCCATATAACACATGCTCTATTTCCCTTCTCGAAGCAGCCTTTTATTGGAGAGGGGATGAAGAACCCCATGCTTCCGTTGTTTGTCTGATAATCTTAGACTCGTGTCATGCACGGGTGCCTGCAGTGCCCTTAGAACATCCACATGTATCGACTTCCTCACTGGGTTAAGCGGTTTTGCAAACAGTTTATTATTTTCTTTTTTATTCTGCTATACATTGCTTTAGATATTCATGCAAAAACGTGAAAGAAGTCACCTTTCTATCCACGGAAACGAAATAGGCATGTTTTGATGAGTTGGCATGTTCATCTTGCGTCTATTTGGCAAAAATAAATAGCCAGGATATTTGATACTATAAGCCTATGCGAATAATTAGTGTATTTATTAAAATTAACAAATGTGATGATATCTTTACAACCATCACACGGGTCCAGTGTTTTTCATAATACACAAAAAGGTACATTTGTTAAATAAATTAGTAAACAAGTTATATATCATTGCTTAATGTGATTAAATAATAATAATAATAATAATAATAATAATAATAATAATAATAATAATATAAACATCCAGAACATAGAATCCCCGTGTCAGTAAAATAAGTGAATACAATACCATAACTACACATTTTTTAATTAAGTTTAGTTCCACCCTTCCCTTGTCCCGGTTTTCAGCCTTTTTAGATATTAACCGTCTCAACTTCGATATGAATTTGCTTACCGCCTCCTCATCCTTGCCTGACAGCAGAGCCCCCTCTCTGTTAGAGTCAGTAAAATAAGGCTACATGTACTTCTTCCTCAGTGCTGCTGCAGTTCGCTTGGATATGCGATCATGATTTTTCTTCTTCACATAAAGGGCAAATTCTCAGTCCATTTTCACTTGAGATCCAGATCTGAGTGAATCGTGTTTAACGCCCATTTTTACAACTACTGAGGCACTACAGGTGGTGACACTGGTAATACGTGAACTGAAATGATATATTGGGAAAGGATTTTTTTAAGGAAAGAAACATTCCAGGCCTAAGTACCTCCCCGGTGTTTGCCATTTATAAGGACTGAGGAAAATCTGAATAAAACCTCAGTCCGGGAAATCTGTCCTGGTGGGATTCGAACCCCAGACCTCCCGCTCAGGAGTCCGCTCCTTAACGACATCGGCCGTGGCGGTGAGATCCTGATCTGCTGTCATGCTCCAAGCCAAATCCACAGAGTCCCCGTTTTAATGTACAGCTCCATCCCCCACCCAGATTTTAACCCCGTTTGTACTTCCAACGATATTTTCTCCCCTCATTGTGCGATTGTATGTTACCTGTCTATATCCTTCAATCAGTTCTTGACCTTCCTCCATACGTTCTCCTGTTTCCTTGACCCGCTGTCCCGGTGGTTTTCATCCCTGTCTTACTTTGAAGTCCCTGTCTTATTCTCGCCCAATATAAGCCATTCTTCGAGGCAAATTGCTGTAATTAAAGACTTAAAATACAAGTAACCTATAGGTGAATAAGTTTTAAAAAAACGAACAATACTCTGCGTATGTATGTTATAAAGCTTCTGCTCCAGCTTATAAAATAATTGGTAAATCTAAAGTAAAAATAGTCTTAGGACCCGTCTCTAAATTATCCTATGTTGACTTCCGTCGCGTCTTAGATTGGCACGTAAACGAACCTCCAGTCTTTAAGCACAATGCATCGACCGTTTCGCGACCTAAATGAAACGGGACGTTAATGACAAAAAATGTTAAAAATCATATTTTTAAATTGAAATTTGTCGCTCCAATGCACCTTCTTTAGCTGCATTCCCCCAGTCTCTTGACTTATACTAGTATATTTTTAAGGAATCATATGCTCTTTTTAATTTATTTATATTTTAATACTTGACATGCTTTGCTATCCCAATTTATAGAACAATTGCTGAAAACATCAATTACAATTGAATGTGGTGTTAATGAACTTGAAATATAAACTCTTACTGTTCACTTTGTCATCTAACTTAAATCCAATAAAACACACCTGACTAGCTCGGAAGATCTGATGAGACTCTGCTGGTGTTTTCGTCTCTTTGTGGAAAGCCATACGCACTGCGGAACGGAACAATATATTGAACAATACGTCGACAAAAGTGGAAGCAGCAATCAGTGCAAGGGTATTAGAAACAGAATGTCAGCTTGTAAATTTCTTAATATGCCATAGGATCTTATTTTTTTTAAAACATTTTCTTTTCAGTTTGATGCATTATATCTTCATGTAATATTACTAATAGTGATACTAGATTTTGACAAATTAATTTTAATGTATGCAATTTGGTGTAAAAGTTTTTAAACATATTCACATTTTCAGAATGTTACATTTTAAAGATTAAATTACATCATATGATTATCATTTCCCAAGCACAGATTTCATCGATAACCCAATTTTACCTTTATATTAATTTTGCTATAATCATTTCCGTCTTAGCACTTAATGAAATAATGTATATTTAATATTGATAGGTTATATAGTCAGTCCAAAATGGATCCTATTTATAAGGCTTAGCTAACACTTGACGCAACCTGTAGAAACCTTCGTTGGTACATGGGGTTTTCACATTACGGAAATAACTGACCTGCCATTTAATGGACTAAAATGCTCCTTCTAATTGGTGAGGCCTGTTACTTGCTTGCTTTAAAAACAAGTTCCGTGTGCTTAAATTGCAAGTTTCATCGTGTAATTAGCAATAGTTGACCTTGTACTGCTAAAAAGTCACACGAGAACAAAGACTAACAAAGTGGTAAGACTGCAAGATTTATCAATTCAAGATCGTGTCTCTCTGATTGTTTCCTGTGCGTTGTTTTTAAGGCGATACTAGCCGACACGCTTGGTATGTTGCCCAGGAGACTTGGGAACAACGAATAGCGGTTACCTCGTCCATGTCTTTCATATCCGTTTTAATACTGCTGAAATAATAATAGTTTGAAAAGATGTTCACCATGAAGCTGCCATATTTTAGAGGGAAAATATATAAAATGCACAGAAATATCACTGGTCTATATAATTTTTGCCAAATGATAGGTGTTCATATTTTCTGATTCCTTATCACATGCAATACCTCAAACCAGCCTGAGTTTTGTCTCATCGGGCTGCAGTTTTTCAGCAATCGGTATTATAGAAACTAACAGTTTTATTATTTGTTCATTGAGTAGATACATAAAATAAAATTGAGAGATTTAAACAAGACAATAAATATTCCACGTTGTGAATGGGACGGTAGGGCTAAATCATAGCATTGGACCAGAAAAAATTGTCCACAAAAACCACTGGTTTCTCCTTCTAATGTCCTTCTTCCACCACTCCATATTAAGGTATGCCTGATGAAGCAATTTGTTACTGCTCTGAATAAGGATGGAGAGTGTCAACTTTCTTGTTACAAAGTTCCCATAGAAAACTGAAACTAAGATAACAGCAGGTATTTTCGATGTACTCCAGATTCGTCAGCTTATGCAGGATGAGACCTTTCCTGAGTCGATGTCCGACAGAAAACTTTCTTGGCAACAAGAAATCTGAGAACTATAAAGAAACTGTGGAGGAAATGTTACAACATTTTAGAAATCTGGGGTGTAGAATGAGTGTAAAGTGCATTTTCTTAACAGTCATATTGATTACTTCCTGCAAATCTTGATGCAATGAGTGAAGAACTTTATAAAGACATTAAAACAACGGGAACCCGCTATCAAGGTCATTGTGTAAATGATGGCTGATTACTGCTGGTATTTGAAAAGAGACAAGTGAAGGACATGTCAGAACTTCGAAAAAAATTAAGTTTTCTTCTCCCTAAAAATAAAAAATTGTTGGAAATTGATAATTATTGACACATAACTCTGTTTTTAATATATTTATTAATATTTAAGTTAAAATGAAACCTATAAAAACAGTTTTGTTTTAGCTACATGTCTTAAGACTTAATAATAATTCATCAAAAATATAAAGCATTATTACATTTGGCGCCACTTTGTTTAAAAACCTAGCCCAACAGAGTAAAACTGTAAATGTGTTTGAATTCAGGGCATTCATATTACATACATCGAGGTGGAAAAATAAAAACGCAAAAAAAGTCTATTTTGTAAACTAGTAATAATCAAAGAAGGTATTTAGTTATATTTTTAATGTAGTCATGTACAGTTAATAACAAGTAGGAAGGTAATGAATTCATATTTTATCTCAAAATTTCAATCACTATCTAATAGCATTTACATGAAATTACAGAGTCTTTCAAATAATTGCCTTGATTTCAAATTCTGCACCTAGGAGTTATCGCTTCAGCTTAAGACCTCTATTCCTTTTGGATAACTGTTAAGGCGTTGAAACAAATCTATCTTCGTCTACTAATTTCTCATATTCCGTTGGTATCCAATAAAAATGCAGTCTCAAATTTTACAACTGGTTTTTTTTTAATAATTGTGTATTTAACTAACTTAATGTGTATTGCGTATGTCAAACAGTCTCAAATCATTTTGTAAATTATGTAATAATATCTGCCTAAGCAACTATAAATTGTAATAAACACGTTGTTCAGAATGGTAAACTGTTATCTGTTTTGTTTTTCTCTGTTGGTACTAGTAAATCTAACGGTAGCGATTGTAACAGTCGACTTTCGTCTGTTTCATTCTCTCGGTTTCATAGATTGGCATTCATAATTAAGTATAACATTTTATACAAGTGATAATATTCTGTGCGTGAGTTTCAAATATATGTTACTTTTACTTTTATTCTGCTACTCATGAAATAGTCATAAACCCGTATTTGGCTCTTCTCTGTTGGCATTACTGAAAATCTACATTCATCTATTAGTAATTTAAATTTGTAAGACAAGTTATGGGGAGTTATATTTAAATTCTTGTTTTATTCATAAAATAGTTCTAATAAACATCGCTCGACCCTTTTGTTATATTACTTGTTATAATTAATATCTGAAATTGGAAAAAAAAATCTTGAAATACGCGTTAAGCTGTTACTAATCTTAAACAAATTTTGTCTACTTGTATTTGTAGAAACAATAAACAGCTCATAAGTCAACCTTAGATCATGTTTTTCTATACGCGAAATGTTTTCTTCGATTATTCGGTTCTTTGTTGGTCTGCCGCTCCTCTTAAATTCACAAAACCAACAAAACACCTTGCAAGTGAAGCAAAAGATCCTATAAAGACTTGACTTAGACTCTCAAGTGACTGTGTCTCATTTAAGCCACTTTTAAAATCATGACTTGAAAAGGCTCTCTTTCGACTTTCATATTTTACTCAGGAAGTTACCATTTACAAACTTCAAACCTTGAATTGGATTTTTTGGAGCTGAGGATACTTCGGTACTTGAGCCTTGCTAGCCCTTTTGTGCCTAAGATCCAATGTGGGCACCTCCGGAAGGGAATTGGTGAGGGAGACACCGGGCGGTGACTACTGTAGGATGTAGACGAAAATTCAAAGAGTTTTCAGATCGATCCCCTTTTCCACACACTAAGGAGTTTCAGTCCTCAGAAGTTTAGCTTCCATAACAGTATAATTTTATAAAGCGCAAGCCACCATCACACCGCACCCTCCCACCAGCCCTGGCATTTGCAATCCTGTAACAGAACCAAAGGAATAAAATGATGAGATCAGAAAAAGGTATTGCATTTGCCTAAGTGACCGGGAGAACAACAAAAAATTTTGGGGTCAGGACGGCCCGACCCATGGGATTTGAACCCGGAATCTCTTGAATGTGAATTCCAAGTGTTACCACCTAAGCCACCCTGCAAACAGACATATTGAAAAGACCGAAATGTGTCATTTCTGCATATAATTCCCAGGTTCTCATGTCTTAAAACTTACATATCTAGCGGTCCTCTATTGATTCCAACTTGACTCACTAACTTTTCGAATGCTATACTTCAAATTGCTGAAAGACCGAGGAAAGAAGCAAATTAAAAATACCATTATATATTCGTATTCGATCTAAGTTAATTTCCTATGTGCCATTGTGCAGGGCTGACAATGAAATCGTAATAAATCATTCATTGTTTCCTCCAAAATAGGCAACAGAATGGTCAACTGAATGTTTGATACCCAAACAGTTTGCACGTACAGTGACAAAATTAACCGTTGTGTAATTTGGTATAAACAATATTTATGTTTTAACAATGCAATCGAAGCACTCTCTTGTGCTATTCATTTATGGGGCGAAGCAGTAAAACAGTGTTCTTTCTGGCTGGTGTTTATAAGCAATTTAAAGGACATAAACGTGAACTTTCCTTTGTTGATTGCTTCTCCTTTGAACTGGAAAGCAAACTGAAGGTTCCTCAATGAACGATATCTTTTAATGCTATATTTGTAGTTCTTTTCTTTCGTGTGTGTAGATTTAATGTGTTTGAGGAAATGTTTCATATGATCTGATTAATAATTTTTGGATCAGAAGAGGTTTTAAAAGACTTGTCTGTAACAGGTATCGCTCTCCTATCCACCACCATCTACTGCTTACTCTGTTGTCTAAGGCACTGTTTGTTCGGTGATTTCAACTTTTTCGCAGCATTTCTTCTACTGTTGTATTTCGATAACATCTTGCCACTCTGGAGGTAAATGACAAGAAAATCGAGAAAAAAAAAAACCTAATTACTTTTTTGTGCTCTAAAATACAAATAACTTTTATTGTTGATCAAAATTGTTATTGTTACTGCTGCTAGCGAAGAAGGGTTTACCTCAACAAAATTGAGTTTAAGCTGAAAATGCTGAATTATCATTAATAACCAGTAAAGCTTATGACAGATTCATTAATTAGATCAACAGTAAAAATATTAAAGATATTTCAGAAAGGTTGGTATATATTACAGAACAGGTAAGTATTCTCAACTTTTTCTAATTCATTTGGTAGCCTATATTAACTTCTTAAATTAATTCTGTAGTTATGTATTTAGCATTGAAGATGAATGGTTGATTCTATTTTCAGTAATACATATATCCAAACATAATATTCAGTTGATGGCAGAATGTTAGCAATGAAAACAATTTAATCACTTAATTTGTGTCATTATAATTTTATTAAACTAGTGTGATAATGTAGAATTTTATTAACAATCTCCAATGATACTGTGTTGCATTAATTATTACAAAATAAAGCACTGACTTCAGAATAATTTATTACAAAATCAACATTAATATTAATTTACTTTTTCGCACATCTATATGGAAGTCACAGCTTTAAGAACCGTTTTTCATTTACAAAGTTGTATTTTCCATATATTAAAAAAGTTATGATTTATTTTGTGGTACAAAAATGGGAAAATGTTCATAACTACATTAACACAATGACGTGGCCAACTATGAAAACATGGTAACAACGGAACTAGTAAGCCGTGACTGCAAAGTGAATTCATTCGTAATTGTACAGCATTAAATAATTAATTTCACTAATTTACATACAGTTTCAATATGGTTATGCTTACAGAAAGTAAACTTGCACATTCGTTTCGGAATTCGGAACTTGGCGCGAGACAGCATTGCTGTAGGAGTCAGGATGGGCGAGAGTCGCCGAACTGCTACGTTGGTCTTGAATCTCAAGCCATTCATTCAGTAAAGTTTGAATGGCGAAAGAAACAAGCTCAAAATAGCCTGCTAAGAAAAATAGAACACACTCGTGCTTTTATGAAAAGAAATTTTCAAATCGTAATTATATTTATAAATTAATGAATTTACAGAACTAAAATATAAATTTAATATCCAACTCAAGATTATATTTAAACTTTTGTATCTATAATAAATGTGAGAGCATTAGTTTTTATACAACGTGTCTATGAAACAGAGTTGCTGGTACAGTAGGAAAGTAAGTTTCCCAAATGGCTGTATCCGCTAGTATTAAACGTTTCGCAATGTATTACAGCTTGAGCGCCAATTCAAGGCAAATTCTCTGAGGTATTTACTCAGTTTCTGCTGTTTCAGTTTAGCTAATATGATGATATGAATTAATAACTTGAGTAAGAGGGCATAGCTTATCCGGGGATCACTATTTAACCCAAGGGGGTCAGAGGCTCCTTTGGCATGCATAATGGAGCCCATTATCCCTCCACAAATTAAATTTGTTCTCCCGGCATACGTGCCTCTTCTGACTTGGCAATGGAATTTAAAATGAGAGGCGCCGCTTTATCAAGTAGGGGTGTTTCCGTAGTGACATTCATGCAGAGCACATTTAAGTGAGCTATTATCTAATTCTTCTTTCTTTGTGTTAAACACCACAGTTGCTCACGTTTTCTGCGTGAAGGGAAAGATTTAAATACTGACAATATCAAGATTTATAAAATGAACTTTTAGTTAAATATATATATCGCCCAAATAACCAAGATTGGTGTACCACTAGAAGCCTGCTCTTGCCTGCTTACAGCGTCGTTGTGACCTTAATTCTCCCACTAAACTGTTTAACAAGAAAAGCATCCCTAGCTGGAATAGCTAAAACCGGTCAAAAAGTATTTAAAACATGTCATGCTTTTTTGAACACCCATTAAAGTCATTTATTTACATAACTCGGCTTTGCTTACTTGCGATTCTTGTATGATAACTTATTTACAGACTAAAGGAAGAATAAATACCGCGTTTATGACATTTTCAGTAAAAAGTGCATTTATACTAGACTGGATATGTCTGATGTGGTCCGCATTGTTCTAAATCAAAAAATGTATTTAATTACCAGTTCTTTTCATGAAAAAAAATGGGATAATAAAACACGCTCTGCTACTATTTAGAACCGAGTGATATTAAATTTACTACTCTATACAATGTGTCATTAATTAATTCCTTTTAGAAAGGAATTAGTGTGTAACCCCTTCGCTTGCATCTTGTTTCTCAGTCTACATGATAGTCGCCAGTTGCTGTGAAAAGTGAAGTGCAACATTTAACGTCTATTAGCTGGAGTAAGTCAAAGGTTAACACCGAAAAGAAGAAAAAGGTTATTGATGGTGTGCAATTATATAATGGTGTGAGCTGTAGGAAAATTGCACAGTAGTTTGGGAATTATAAATCAAGTTTCCAATATTACTGGAAGCAAAACTTTAGTTATAAATGAATTGAACAAAACTGAGATATAGAAAGGAAAATGTACAGTGCAAAACAGTTAAGAAAGAACTAATTGATAAAGTTTTTTTTTTTTTCGGAGCAAGAATTTTGTAGTCAGTGGTCCATTTCCGGAAGGAAAAAAAAAATTAAAAGGTAATTGGTTTCTGAAATAATTATTTCCCTCTATCTTGGACACCGCGTATTGGACGCATTTTTAATTAACCTAGTTTTCCTTCCACCCTTCCTTTATTAAGTATCACAAACAGACCGAAAGAAATACTACAGTCCTATCTAATTTCTACCCATGGTTTATTGCATTTTTTCTGTTAATTTCGTATATCTAATACAATTAACACAAGTTTATAAATACTCTAATCACGTACGTAGAATAAAAATTTAATCTTCCTAATTCATCGGCATTTACACGTTTTATTTGGAAGATTTTTAAAATTCTATAATAAATAGGTATTTTGGATCAAAAATAGCATTCTTCCAGTTTGCTCTTGACTGCCTTGTCATTTACTACTACTTCATGTGCAATCCTGAAGTCGCGTGTATTCCCTATTCGCCCTCAGAGTGATCCCAATCAAAACAAAGTCACGTGACGTAACGTCACTAGCATGACTATGTGCAGCCAAGTACAACACAGTAGCAATGCACGCAAAGGAAGTAGTTCCATTTCAGCAATCTAAATTGAATGATAGGTTCAGTAATAAACAACATCAACTATACAAAAATCAATACTTGTGACTTTAATTTAATTACTGTTGATTAAATGAAGTTGAATTTCCAAGTTACAAATTGATGACTCCAACTCCCAAGATGCAGCTCGCACGATTCAACGGTTGTTTAAACAAGGCCAGGCGCAAGCAGTTTGCACTTGTTATCATGGCTGGCGCTAATGAATCAGTGTTGCTGTTTCAACGGGAGACATCTTATGTAAAGCATAAACTGGGCAGGACTTTATTTAACTAGTGGCGAGAAAACAATGATTTTAAACGTGTTTTCATAGTATCCGGTACTCGCAATAAAGGAGGTAGTAAACCTAACCTCAATATATTTGCCACGTGTTTCTGACAACTGGGCTGGAAGAATACATTGTTTGTTGAGGTTAGGATCACTGTAAAAGTGAATAGACAATAGCGAAAATGCTCCGCCTGTAATATTTCGTTTGTTACTTTGCACCATGTACTACTTTAATGCCGTAGACCTCTATACTTATTGGTACTTAACCTGTAGTGAGCTGATGAAAAGCCCAACCTTGATGAATGAGAATAAAAATCGCTTGAAACTTCAAATTTATGTTGCATTTAGAATAATATCTGAGTAAAATCTCATTGCCACTGCTATATGCTTGAAAATATTCATAAAAATGTAGCTAGGGTATTTTGGTGGTTCTTGACTTCAAAGAATTTTTGTTCTGTTTTCTTTTGGTTATAAAGATGTCAACAAAATGATGGTTTATTTACTAGAAATACTTAAGCCAACGTATTGACATTACAGACTAGTTACATCATTAAAATTAAGAGTATAGAGGCGTTTAGAAAATATTTCCCCTAACTTTTGAGCGTTTGCTTCGTATAATGTCCCTAAACTAAACTTTTGGTTGGTTATTTCTACTGTTACTCATTAAAAAGAGATTTCTTGCTGAACCTTTAACTATATAGTTTCATTATTCAAAGGCAATTCTTTAAAAACGAATAACCTAAGCCTTCATCTTTTGTACTTTGGGTTCTATTGCCCTGTTGCCTCATATGCTTTCTTTCCTTATTTTCTTCTTTCGACGTATCTTTGCATTCTATATTGTCCTCTCTTTCTTTACCCTATCCAGGATCTCCTGGACGAAATTGGATCCCTACTTGATAATACCATAAATGTTTTATTTGTTGTAATCCAATTACTTTTCCTCTTCTATCTTCCGTTGCTGAATTATTTACTAACCTCTTTCATATCATTCCAATATATCATTGTCTTAGGTTCTACCGTCATCTGGTGTAATATCCAATGACGATACGGAGCCTTACCGCCACAGGATCCCATTAATGAAATGTCGATAAAACTTCTATCTCATAAAAACTGGGACGGGAAAATTTATCGTGTACTAACGCGGATTTTAAAATAATACACTTCATTTCTGAATAAGTAAAAAGCTTTGAGAATTTATTTTTGGTAATTTTTTAAAGCTCTATCTTATTAAACAAATAATGTTTTACCCTTTGCTTATGATTTTCTCTTTCTTGATGTAAACATGTTTTCCAAATAGCTATTTTCATTATAATGAAAAAAAATACATTTGGTAGAATTTAACAAACAAACTATGAAAATAAAACAAACATCAATGAAAATGATAATTACAACAATAATTAATTTGCAACATGTCTCCACTGCTTTTTAATTTTATAAGCGGGGTGAAAGGGCAGTACCAATGCTGGACTTTGCTGGCAGATAGAAAGGAGGAGGAGGGAGTAGGTAAATTTTTAAACAAAGTGAAACAGCAGAAGAAGCAGACAAGCGGGAAGCGGGTTAGGGAACATGCATTAGCCACAATACCTTTCTGGGGGGGGAGAAATATTTGTACAACATGTAACGGTATGTATGTTATTTACTGTTTTCTTTTATTTATGTGTTTAAAGCAATTTATATAATATATTTTTACTCATTATATATTATATATGCGCACAATATGTGCATGAACCCTCAGCGTGTATAACTGCCCTCAATCTGCATAGATGACGTCAGATTTATACAGTATAATTTGTGAACGAGAGGCTACAACATCCCAGACTTCTTGAATTTATACTCCCAGTCATCTTTTGTCCTTCGGGCATGTGCAGGGAATGCGTTTATAGCATATTGCATTTATATAGAACAAATACTGAAGGAAATATTATAATGTTAATATTATATAATATACTAACGTTAAAGCTCGCTGTATATGGGAAACAATATTACAACGCTAACTTGTCATTTAAAAGCGAACATGCTCTCAATCACGGCATCACTGCACACTCTGCCACAGAGCTAACGGAACACACACACACGGGTCAGCGTTTTTAGTGTAAGCCATATAACACAACTGCTGCAGTGGCTAAACAGCTTCGCTGGTTGTGAACCGCGCGTTGTATCGAGTAGGACTTAAAGAATTTAGCGTTTAGGAGATGATTTTATCACCTATAGTCACCGAACTCTTAAAGTGTGAAGTTTTCCCAGTCTCTTCGACTCCAATGCGCAGAGAAAGACAGTTGCACACCAATTCTGGAGTTAGGTTAGTTTGTGGACATATTTATGAGGGCTGTCTGTAAAGTTCCCTACCTAATAATGAAGAAACGGGTTCTTAATTTGTATATTACTTTTATTTCTCAACAAGAAACCCCGTAAGGTCAATACTTTATTTCAACGATTCTCCAATGCCATCACACTGTTTTTATAGCTGCAATCGTCTTTGAAGTAAAACGTTGAACAACGAGGAAGAATAGAACTTTTGAGTAAAGAGTGAAGTCGAAGAGAGGAAAATTTTGGGAGTAGGGTGGGTATTCAAAAATGCATACTTCAAACCTCTTATTTTCCCATCTCTAAAACACTTTTGTTAGTAGATACATTGTCCTGATATTTAATAATATTTTCTCCTTCTGCAAACAGTCTTTTTCTCATGAATGGTTTTCTCTAGCCAGTGACTGATACTGTTGGAAACCATTGTTCAATGGCTAAAAATAAAAGATTTGGATATGAATTTCTGTTGCATGGCCATCTATACAGAACTCTACATTCCGCCTTGTATTTCCCACCACAGTACATGTATCTTAAGTTTCCAAACGCTACTTATCCGAATGAAAATTTTCAACACTATGGAGACATAGTAGCCGACTTCTGAGGTTAGGATGCCTGAAATGTGCGACTGTATTATCTCGATGTTTATAAAGACATATCTGCTGAGGGAATCCTTATATCAAAAATCACTAACCTCGCCGGACTATCGTCGTCTTGGCGAGCCTTCCTAGCCCAAGAAAAATTCTTGGATTAGAATTCGGGATCCACAAGTTTACGGACAGGAATTCCGATCGTTGGACCAAGGGAATAGTTTCTTAAGAAATATTACCCACGATATACTTTAATCTAAAAGTGTCATTAAAGGAATAATTTCTGTTCCAAGAAACAGTAAAAGTGAAGTGTATTTTTAGTTGGGTCAAGATATACTATAAAGATTAACAATAAAATTCATGCTAAAAATGAAATATGTTATACGCAAATCATTTATTTACATCATAAATCAAATGTAAAGTTGGTTAAAACCTAGAGGGAGTTTCAACGATAATTGCACGCGAGCATCTTTCAGTCAATGTAATGTCTCATCGATACCTTATTCTCCAATCAGAATGGAACTTAATCGAAGTTGTAAAACATGGTGTTCAAAAACGAATAGCTGATACATTATTTTCTCTTACGTTCATTTGTTTTATTCCTATAATCTCTGCTTCGGTTCGACTACAGATCTAGGAAGCTTATTTCATGCATTAAATAACACGAATTAAATTAAATAATCAAAAGATTAATATTGTAATTTAACTTAAAATGTACTGATAAAATAAGTACATGTACTGTGAACTGTTATTATAACCTCAAATGTTCGCTTGTTTTAAAACGTTCTCGTCACAACACGAAATATGACATAATTCGTACAAAAATAGTGGTATATGGTAATTGTTATAATATTGTTCAGTTGCAATTCTGCTTGGAATAAAATGTAATAAAATTAGTGTGTGTCTTCATAAAGATCAAGCAGGTAAACCAAATCACTTCAATGTTTATACTAAAAGTAAGAAAAATGGCATCGTTCTCGTATTGAAATTACCTTATCGGGTCCTTCTCTTCCTTATAATTTTTCTTAGGTAATTAAATTAAGCTTTCAAATTCATGCTTGTTGTCATGACAACATTCGTTAACCTAAAAAATTATCAACACCCGTGGTATTACTGAAGATAGTTAATGGTTATAAAGCGCTTTTTCCTCGGATACGAGCAAACTTAAAGAGTTAATCAAAATTCTCAGGAAGGGCAGCAGGCAGAGATTAAAATCATAGCTTACAGGAAAATTTCCAATCTCTTCCAAATAGGACCTAAACATTTATTATCGTACAATATACAGAGTGTTTAAAAATACATGGCTTAACTTCAGCAATTCTGTATACCGAGGGTGCCAAAAAATATAAACACGTTTTCATAGTAGATATCTATTTAATATATTTCAAAGTTGGACCGAAAAACAACAGTAATGTGTAGTATGATGTTCTTTAAACAGATGTGACTCACTACATTATGATAGCGTTGCTACAACAAAATGGAGCCAAGATTATCGTTTGAACAGCGGAAAGCAATTTTGAAGTGGTATTGGAAAGCCGAGAATGTTGTTGAAGTTCAAAGCCAATGGAGATGTGTGTACAGAACAGAACCGCCAACGCGAGTAACAATTGCACGCATTCGAGACAAATTTGAGACTCATGGTACCGCATGCGATGTTTACAAGGGCAGACCTGGGAGACCTCGCACAGCAACAAGCCCCGCGTCCTCAACTACAGTTTTGGAATGTTTTGAGCACTCCCCGCAGAAATCTACAAAGCATTGTGCACGTGATACTGGGTACGTCGTATTATTAAAACAGCAAAGTTGAAAGTTTTCATCCCAAGACTTTTGCATGTATTAAATGAAGATGACCCTGATCAGAGAATGCACTACTGTGAGTAGTTTCGGAACATGGTGCAAGAGGATGAGGGTTTCCTAGTCAGATGAGACACAATTTAAGTGGAACGGAACTGTTAACCGGCATAACTGTGTATACAATCCACGTTTCATTTTGGAAAAGGCTATTAATTTACCTGGAATTAATGTTTGGTGTGGGTTTTCATCTAGGGGTCTAATTGGACCATTCTTTTTTGAAGGAACTAGCTCAGTGTACCTGAACATGATATGCACTTCCGTCTTATCCACCATTCATACACTGTATGGAAATGAGAACATTTACTTCCAACAGGATGGTGCACCACCACGTTACCACCGAGATGTACTTGCGTACCTTGATGGCAATCTACCAAGGCACTGAAGGGGTCCGATTGAGTTTCCACCGCGTTCTCCGGATCTAACTCCGTTGGACTTCTACCTATGGGGAACTCTTAAGGATGTTATATACCGTAAAAAAAAAAAAAAAAAAAACACTGACAGCACTTCGGGAAGAAATTGAAACGGCATGTGCTGCAATCGCTGAGGACACTTCGGCAAACGTTGCTCAATCAGTAGTTCAACGTACTCAGAAGTGTATCGACGCCGATGGTGGTCATTTTGAGCAACTGTTGTAACTGTAAAAGTCTAAGATGATTAGTGCTCATCATTTTCTGTTTGTGTGAATTCAGTGTTGTTATGTTAACACAGTTTTTTTCTTTGCTTGAAGTGTGTATACATTTTTGGCACCCTCTGTATATAGACATCAATACTAATTCTAAAATGCTTAGTTTCCGATTTTTTAAGGTTCCTCTATGACACTCAATTCTTAAACTACCGTAATATAAATGTTCAAAACGTCCACTGTCTTCCGAAATATAGATCTCACTTCAGGCGATTCTAAGGAGACCTGTTAAAAATACGTGTTTTATTTGTTGAACGACTTGCCAATTATTCGTTGAGACAGTGCATCTTTAGTATTGATTCTGGTTAATGATTAGGTTAAGATAGACTAATTTTGTGGACCTCACGCTCACACTATTTAACTCATTGCATTACTGCTTATGAAATCGTCTAAAATCATTGATATATTCCATTGAATAGACTATATACAAATTGCAGGTTGTTACAAAAAACTCAGTGCGCCAGAAATTTAGAATTATCTTCGCAGAACAACAAGATATAAAAGGAGTCTGTATTCAGACATTTTGAGCAATTGCTTGAAGCTAATTTGATAATAATTCCTTTGCTTTTGATGTTCATATAAGTTCATGTGTTTCTTTCTCTACAAGAGTTATAAGGCCGAATTTTTTATGAGCAAGCATCAGAATTCCTAAGCACTAAAACCGGAATTTAGTTATGTTGATATTGTGCTGTAAACGCATGGGAGGGGCATAATAGACTACAAGTTACAAACCACGCTATTCCCTTGCGCTTATCACTTATCACTTCTTGTTTATTTGCGGTGCGGTGACTTATAGTTTGTGTTTATATTAACCTAATGGTTTGTGTGTATCTAACTTGGTGTTAAGTGCCAAAGAATCCTGATGCTCACTGACAAATATCGTCGTAAGCTAAACCAGGTATTCTTTAATCAAAGAATTTCTACATATTATTTAAAAACCAAAATTACTTTCGGGTCTGCTGTTGAACAAAATACACCGTCACAGGGTTTGAAGTGTGTAACGTGAAAAAGCATATAAATCTATAACCCTGAGCATGTCTCATGTTTTTTTATTAATGTTTAACGCCTGTTTTTGCAACTGAGACACCACAGGCGGTATACCTCGTAGTACTTTAGTAAAATTATATATTTAATTATCTGGTTTCTGTTTAACTACTACCTCATTACATTTTATTTTAACATTCATTAACCTTCGGTTGAGCCGTGGCTGGTTATGCAATTCTATTTTCATTCATAAAATCTACATCAACCTCGTAATCCCTCCCATTTTTTGGGAAACTTAATTATGATAATCATAGGCTTTGCATTAACGTATTTCACGGATAACGTAATAATTAATGTCTTCATGCATAGCTTAACAAAGAGAAAGAAAAATATAGAAAAAAATTAGTAAATAGACAGATAAATGAATTATGAAACGTAAGGAAAATAATTCCTTTAGAATGTAGTATAAATAATAATAAGAAAATTTTAAATTCATAAATGAACATTTTTAATTTAATAAAAAAATAATTTCACAATATACCCAAGCCAAACAAGATTTGAGATAAACTATAACGTATAAGATATGTTGGAAAATGATAAGATCGCGATGTTTTCTTTTTCATAATTACAGTAATACGAGGGCGGTGTGAAAAGTTCTAGGTCTAACAATTAAGAACATTTAACTTGAACATTATTTTAATGTTTCAACTTAGTCTCTCTTAATGTCACTAGAGCTATTTCAGATGCTCCAATGCCGTGTAGTTTCTATAAAAGCACTCTTGTAGTGTTTTATGGAAAGTCTACAGCAATCGGCTCGCGATTTGATGAAAAAACGTTAATCAGCGAGAAACAGTAGAGCTTTGAAAGCAGGTGGAAATCAGATAGAGCTATGGTCGAAACCGAGAATTTTCAGAACGCCCTCGCAATTTATATATTCACATGACACCAAATGCTTGAATATAATATTAACCTAAGTAAAAATGCAGTAGTTTACAGTTTTATTGTTTATCTTGGCAATTTTCAAAACTTTAATAAGGACTAACTAGTTAGATACAATTAATAACGTTGTGCAGAATCTACAACTGGATCGAGAGAGGAGATAAATGGCACTGACATGTCTGCCTTTTTGAGTGTCTGTCCTCCAACAGAAGCTTTCTTAACCGCTCAAGGTAGCAATAACATTCAATTTTTCAAATAATTGCTTCCAAACGCCCCTTTCACTTTTCAAGACTTTTCACTTAACAGTTACTCCTGCCTTACCAGTAATAATAATTGAAGACACTAGGGCAAGATATATGCTACAATATCGATTACAACAACTAACTGGTGTTGTAAAATGATAAGATATTTTTGTTTCCATCTTATAGTATGCATACGAACTTGTTTCTGATGTGTTTTCGAAGAGTGAAAAATGCAGTGTAAGTCAAATTAATAAGGAGACATTTTTTTTTCCTCTCGAAAAATACAAAGAAGAATTAGTAGGTAAATACCTTCCTTATGGGACAAAAATGTAGCCTGGGAGACCACAAAATTAACGCTTCGACAAAAGAGGGAAGTAATCAGGAATTTCAAAGCTGGTGGGGTCATCTCTGGGACATATCTCAGTGATCCCACCAATGGACACTATCCAGGCTAATAGACAAATCAACATGCAGAAATATAGAAAAGGAAAAAGCAAACTCACCTGACATAAACAAAAACAAATTCCCTAAGCTAAGGAACACACCACCAGGGCCTGTTGCATAAGTTTAGTATATTATAAAACTTTCAAATATCATTGCTAATAATTTCTTAGCATTTTACTAATAATATTAGTGACATGTTTATACATTACAAGTAACTGGAATCGCTATGTGAATATTATAATCAACCTTTCTGAGTCATACGTTCAGATGTAAAACATAATCAAGCCAGTAGTTGACTTAATTGTCAGTTTAAAATAAATAATTTGCAAAAAGGGGAAAATGCAACAAATATCGAAAGCTGAAGTTGCTTTTTCTAGCTAAAATAAACAAAAAATCAATATTATTTTAACATTTACTGAAAATGTTACAAGGAAAGCAAGAACAGTTCCATTTCTTGATGCATAATAAATTTCCAACCCAGCTTCTTTTAATATCTTTTCTGCCTTGCCAGAGAGAATTCTAAACATTTCATAGTACTCTGGGTAAAGTTGCAATTCAGAGACCACACACTTTTTATGTAATTTTTATCTTCTGGGAGAATTTTTTGCAATTTATCTTCATCAAAAGAAGCTTGTCAGTTATTCTCAGATATCATACATACATAAACCTTACTAATTATTTTGAATAAAGGATGTAGTGAGACTTGTAGAAAAATATTTGCAATCACAAATAATAAGTAGTATTAGCGATTGAAGGGTTTATTACAACAACCACCTTTGATCATATTTATAAATTTTTCGGGATATATATAACAGCAGCTCACAATGTACATTCACTTCAATTTTCTGAGGCCAGACATTAACTAGACTATCAAATAAACTTAACACAATCATAAGAATGTTTATTAGTCATTCATTAGAGATGCAAAAATTAGAGTAGAAACATAAGAAGCCTGTAGATCATCAACTTTTTCAAGAAAATAATGTGGTATACTTAATATTAACAATATGAATGTAATTGTATGATTTGCTGGAAAAGGGCACATAGGCTAAAATATAAATAAGTTTGCAGAAGTTAATAATCAAATGAAATGAGTAAAAATGGCAGTCATGTACTCTATTATCAAGTAAATTATCAAACAAAATTTAGCTACAGTAAACTGTATATTTATTTGTTTTCGAATTCTCCAGAACAAATGGAAATAGTGTCCTATGTACCCTTTTGCAGTATATTTTAAATTGATATGCCTTCTCTCCACTGCCGTTTTCTGACTCCTCAACATCAGCATTGTTAGTATGTTCTCGTATAAGAGAGTCGAAAAACAGTTAGTCCTTTCGCTGTTATTAAAGAAACTTGGGCACTTTTGTTCGTAATTTGGAATATATATTTAATAATATAAAGTTAAATAAAAAGGCTTAAAGTAATAAAAATAAAAATATTCCTTTTAATTTGATCTGGACTGGAAAAGGTAACTATGTCCACAAACTGTAAAATTGATGATACTTAAGTCTGTTTTGTTAATTCATTCGAACTAACTAAAGTTATTCAAATGGCTTACTGTAATGCATCACGAAATTGTACAAACATATAAATTATTTTTAGTTTTCTCGATACACGGTTTTATGGACAGTTCCCTTTTTCAATCACTGATATTATATTAAATGTTTCCAACAATAATTAAGTACATAACCAATATCCTGAAATCAATACTAGTTATTTTCTGTTCTACTAATTTCTCAGCACGGTTAATATGTTGTTCTCTCACATTTGCATCTCTAATGACATTTCTTCTTTGAAAGGCAGCTGACATTTTGTGAGCTGCTCTTAGTTTAATCCTCCATTTTCAACAGAAATCTAAGGATAATTTTTTTCACCAAACAAAAGCCTGACTCTTTATCAGAATTGCAAATCTTGATGGCAAAAATAACTGCAGAAAATGAATAAAAAATGCCCTTAATCGCTCACTCTATAAAGACCATTAATAGCACTCTTTTGGAAGAGGCTGTTTTGGTAATAAACTCTTCAATAGTTTTGCAACATAATAGTAAAACTTGCTAATATTACCAGAATTTTACTAATAAGCAAATCAATACAATGTTTGAATCTTCATACTAAGGTGTGTGGCAAAATGTTTAGAGTGGTCATTAAAGATCAGCGTTTGGTTGTATTTTGCACCCTGCAAAACTTGCATCTTACCTCTACATAATATAAGAATGCCACTAGTTGTGGGGAAGTTGTCATACATGAGGACGATGCAAGTAGTGAAAGTAACGTGAAATACTCCATCTATAAAGAAATAATGTGCAAACATTGATTTATTCAGTTGAAATACTATTCTTTTGAGATCTTTTGAAATAAACAGCAACATATTTTATTACTGGCTGTAACTTATGATCTCAAGTGTATAAATCTAATTATTTGAAGGGTTGATATTCAGGTGTTACATTTAACACAATAATCATTGACATTTTCACAATTTTCATACATCCCCTGTAAGGGAATACATCCTTTGGATTGCCTTTTATATTCCAGCCTACATTGAGGTCATTTCATCTGATTTTTTTATGATACAGTCAGAAAATATAAACTTTATTTGTTCTGCACATATAATTATCTTACATTAAGCAGTATTGGTTTAAATAAGCTTGTTTCTTGAGATGGTAACTTACAACTGACGGAAAGAAGATGCCACTTCCGTTCTTAATGAACATTAAGCATACGTAACACAGCACAAACAAAATCACATTGTAAAAGAACGTACTCACTATTTAGTAGCAACAAATGTTTTAGGATTCTTCAGATTTAACACGATAACTTTGGAATTTCTCCCGTGAAGTTTCCACATTGACTAAACGCACGCTTACTCTGAAAAACATTGTTGTCTTGCTTTACAGGAATGGAATGTGAACAATGTGGCATCTTCGATCTACTGGCATCTTACACTGTCTTAACCTTATTGTGCAACAGAAATATTTCACATATTATAAAGTGAGTGAGTTATTAACTCACTAAGTTTATACAATGTTATGCAACAGGTCACTGGAAGAATGAATGGAAACTTCAACCGTTTTAATAATTGGTCATACTCTGGCATGATCTCCAGTGTGTTTCCTAGAATATTAGATGAAGCTACAGATATATTTATATCCGTATTCTCTCTGATAGTCAAACTGTCCTTAAACTTAATTGAAACATAATCTGCTCAAAGATGATTTGGAACTGCCTGCAATTAATCATGACACTGACTAAAGACAATAAAGTCCATTTAATGTGATGTCAGAACATATAGGAATTGTGATCATTGCTGAAACTAACTCAATGACCTCGACTGGTGTTGATCCTGTTCTAGGAATTCCGCAGAAGGATGAGCTCCAATGATTTCCTAGAATGTTAGGTGAAGTTACAGACATACTCGTATCTGTATTCTCTCTGATAGTCCTTAAAGCACTTAATTCAAACATAATCAACTCAAAGATGATTTGGAACTGTCTTCAGTTAATCATCTAGACAATAAAATCCATCTAATGTGATGTCAGAACATTGAGGTATTGTGGGCATTGCTGAAACTAACACACTGACTACAACTGGTGCTGAGTCTGTTCCAGGAATTTCTCAGAAGTGTTCATCAGGCTCTTGTGGAACATAGGGTAGCAGGGTGGGACACTCAATATGAGTTAGCCCATCGCAGGGAGTGGTCGCCCCTGCCCTTTTGCTAGCCTCAGGTCCTGCTGGCCCGGCAGGTAGTACCTGACAAGGGCCCCTTGCCAGGGTTACGGCAAAGATCTTAACGGGAACATTGGTGGAGAAGTAGTTCCTTGGTACAGAGATGCTGGCGGAAGGGGCATCTCTCTTTGGCTCCTCCTCCCTGGAAGTTTTTGTTACTCAGGAGATGTATTTCTTCTTTAAGTTCACAAAACATCATCAGTCCGTCAATGCATCGAACTTTGTATTCATCAAAGGCTATATAAATAACATTTCCTAAGTTTCGTCATGTCAGTGTGTAATAGAGCTGTTATAGTAAATAATTATTCAGAAAAGACTGATTTTTCAAAGCTGTGCAGGTAGTTTTGACTTACTCTGTATAAAAATATGCTGTGTTTGACTTTTCTCTGCATATGAGACAGTTTCTCAGCGGGTCAATTCCGAACAAATCTTAATTTGAAACACATTACTTATATGCATAGAAACTGGGAAAAAAAAGGGGGGGCTTGAAATCCTTCAAAAACAGAAATGACTTTGATAGTAAAAGATTCGACGTAGAATTTGAATTTCTAAGCACTAAAACCAGATTGAAGTTATGTTGGTACTGAACTGTAGACAGCGTGGGTGGTTCAGTACGTCATGGAATATGAACTCTCCTCTCCCCTTCCTTACACTTTCTGCCGAGCGGTGGCCCATAGCCTGCGCTTTAGTGTACCTAACTTGATGTTAAGTATTTAAGAATTACAATGTCTTGTTATAACATTTCGATATTATATTAGTATACAAAACCCAAACATTGAACTTTGAACGAAACAATACAGACAAAGTAAGACAAGTTGCAAATTCAGACAGCATGAATGAAAAAAATTTGGAAAAATACATAATCTTGGTAGAAAATGAAAATGTATTATTTCATATTCAAAGAATACAAATTGCTCAACTGGAGTGGTTATAGGGGAATTGGGCGATCATGGCTAGAGAGAGGAATTTCTTTGAAGTTGAACAGATAAAAAATGCCTTTGAAAGCACACAGTACATATAATGTTTGAAAATGAATTTTACGAAACGGAAGCAAACTGTAGCTCCCATGCTGTTTAGGTGTGCCTCTCGAAAAAATAAGTAAATTTAAGATTTATGAACTGAAAAAAATACTCTAAATTAAATGTTTTAATATTAATAAAAAAGTATCACTCGTGAATAAGGGAATGTCCAACAAAGTACTAAAACATGTAAAAATGTCCACATATGCTGTGAAAAATAAATATGTGAAGGGTAATTGCTTTTACGACAATTTCCATGGATTATTTGACTTTAGTATTGAAAGTATACAGTCTATTAGCACAAGTTCTACTGCATAGGTAACCAACCATAAGCACTGATTTTATTATTGAGATATTGAGATATTGAGATATCGATGACTCCAGCAGAGAAAGGATAAAGCTTTAAGTTGTTTGAAATTTTTATTATAAAAGATAGGTAGAAAATATTACAATATTAATCTCTAAGAGAGCTATACACTTGGTCCAGCGATTTTATAATTTTTTAATCCCGTCCTAAAACTCATTTTGTCAAGCATTGCAAACATTGGCGCCTCTCGCGGCTGCTGTAGTAGGGTGGGCTAGAGGTGTAACTAAATGCGTGGGGGAAGAGCTCTTTTATCAATGCTTTTACTCGTCCCATAACTGCAGCACTATCATACGTTTGTGATATAAACTTCTGGTTTATATCGAACTCTTCTAATTTTAAGCCTTCTGCAGTCAATTCAGAAACAGCAATGCCTCTATGAATCTTTCAACCGTTTACCTCCACTGATGTATCGTAAATCACAATAGTTTGTGACTTGTAATGTCTGTCATTTCGTCGGCCTGTACAAAAACGAAATACCACTTTTTTCTAATCTCATTCCTATAGACAATATACGTTTCTTACTTGACAAGCTGATAGCCAAGATATTTCTTCAAACCATAAAATAATCTTCTTAAGTTTGTTTCATGAATAAGCTCCTATAGCTTTCGGTTGATGAGATACAAGTCGATTCATTTCCATCTTAGCAAACGCGAACACGGAGTCTTCAATAAAACGTTCGTTTTATTCATTGGCACAAAACAGATACACTTGTTTGTTACTTAACAATAACACTGTGAAAGTGAACATTTCACTGACAAAACAATGAGGACTCTGCCCAGTTTCAAGCAATGTACGAAGACAATCCGTAACCAGTTAAGGGTGGTATCAGTAACCTCTCAACACCTGGTTCCTAAGAAAAGAGAGAATAAAGAGAGTGATTGTCTTCCTGCTGGCTCAAGAGAACGCAGAAATAAGCAGAAGAAGGACTAAACCTACTTTGAGGAAGATATACTTGTCCTTATAAATTCTTATAAGTCCTTATAAATCCTTGCCGGCCCATGAAGGTTTATATTTAACGCGTAGCATTTTCCGGGCTGGCCCTAGAGCTTCCCTAGCTAACGGAGGACCCGCATGCTACCGCTATTACAGTAATCTCCCACATTCTCTCATAACTGCAACGCCATCGTACGTTTGTATTATAAACTTTTGGTTTATATGGAACTCTTCTAATTCAGCCGTTAAAGTATACCTTATGCATGTGCAATTAATTCAAAAACAGCAATGGCTTTTATGAATTTTCAATCGGTTTACTCCCACAGATGTATTGTAATATTACAATAAATTGTGACATACATGCAACATGTCATTTTGCCAGCCTGTGCAGAAACGAAATTTACCCTTTCTATTTCATGCCTAATCTTATTCATATAGACAAAATATGTTTCTCACTTCACACCTGTCAGCCATTCTTTAATTATTTTTTTAAACATAAAAATATCTTCTTAATCTTGTGCAGTTTCGCTTGATGAGGTTCAAATCGTTTCACTTCCAACTTAATAGTTAAACTTAGACGCAAAAATGGAGTCTTCAATAAAATGTCCAGTTTATTCATTGCTATCAAACAAGCTTTTTTGTAAGTTAACAGTTAACACTGTGAAAGTCAATTTGCCACTTCCTGGCCTAAGAGAACGCAGAAATAGGAAGGAGAAAGGCTATTCCATCTTAGAGTAACACTAAAAGTCAGTAAATCATTATTAGCCCGTAAAGGTTTAAGTTTAAAGCGTAAACTTTTCCGGGCTGACCCATGAACTATTGCTAACGGAGGACTCGCATACTACAGTAGAGAGAAAATGCGCTTATTGCGTAAAATACAATTAATAACGAGTCGGTTATACGTCGCTGTTTTCATGCATTTTTTGTTTTAAAAGTTGACCAGGAAAAGAGCAGGTGGTAAATAATTAATAGATTTCTTTGGGACGGGTGGTGCGGAGCGGGCCCATCTGGTACTTATTGACGGGCCGCCCTTGCTTGTGTGTATTGGTGGACCTAGATTTAATCCACAGCTACAAATCGGAGCAAAACCAATTTAAAAACGTGCTAGAGTAGGATAAAATAAAATGGCATTACAACTGCAAACTTATTAATAATTGACTGCTTTAGACTCACGCAATAATGTATCTCGCATTGTTGCCAACTCGTACATTAATGTGCAGCGGGAACTAGCTTTGTGGACAGATTGTCGTTAACAGAACATTTTGAGAATCGTTGTTAGACCTCTGAGAAAACAGAAATTTGTTGTAAAAAAATAATAATTTCATGTCAGGCAACACCCTAACACGGTAAACACAAATGATCCTTATTCGACATCAGCTAATCGCATACAGCTCTAAATAAATCTATAAATCTTGACTTCAGTTTACGCTGGATTTTTCTTACACGTAATGAAGTACCTAAACATTGTAAAGGGACACTAAAGTATTTGATGTAAACGCAACTTGACTCATTTCAGCGCAGCAGTGCAGCCAATAGCAAAAGTACAATGACTGGACATCTACCACAGGTTTGCCCTATTAGCTATTCGTCCTCTTAAGACGGTCTTGCAAGGTACCGTCCAGGTGTTTTCAGTAGACTATTTTGTACAACTTTGAGTGAACATTTATTCATTGACGCGAGCAGCAGAGGAAAGCAGTTTGCGTGCATCAAGGTCATGCTGTGGCAAAAGTTACCCTCTCCACGCAGCATCTGCTGTATTCCCCCCTCCCAACAACTAACGGTGGCTCGATATTTTGCCTTTTCCAAGTTGTTCCCTGCAAAACTGTTTTCATTATAACGCAGTTATACAGACTGCTGACGACGTTCTGCATTTGTTTAAAAGAGCTGTTTAATAAAGAATAATCATTATTTTTGGACAACATAATTTAGATTTTGGTACAATGCACAGGTTCCAGCGTTTCTGCCAGTCCTTAGTTACCAATGAGTGTGGCACCCAGTGACATTTGACACTGTTTTTAATGTTGTTCGGCATAATGACAGCAGCGGTGCGCGTTGGTTTTATATGTGCGGGGGGGGGGATTGTGGGGTTGATTCGTAGATTTTAACTGTCTTTGGTTTGTTTGAAAAAAAGCGGTGGATTTACAAGATGGTGTAATTTATTCCCCACTGATAGCGAGATGATTTTAATAAGATGAAATTAAATAAACAGATCTCAAAGAAGATATTTTATGACATACAACTACAAACTAACTTTACTGTTTATTATTTCCATGGTAATAAGAATAGCTGAATCACACATAACTTCAAAATGTTTTTAGTAATAAGAACAGCTGAAACACAAATGCAGTCATAAGGTGAGCGATGGCTGTCTTTTATAGTGAAAATGATGCATTTCCGGACACTATTTTATCACGAAAAAATGTTTATTTTCATGTCCTCTATCACATCAGAAAATTAGGAATAGTTATTCTGATACACCCTGTGTATTTGGTATTTTTTAACAATTCATTTCTAGTTATAAAAATACTTTATGGTATTTTGCTGTTCACATTTTGTCTGTTATAATAGCATTTATGTATTATACGAACAAATATAAGGCTAAAATACGGGGGTGGGCAACTGGGTTCTAGGAGAGATGCGTTTTTTTTTTTTTTTCTGTGAAGCATGTTGATTTTTTATGGATCTAAGATGCTTTGTTTTTGGAAATCTTAAAATTCAGATTAAACAGTGTATTTAATTTTGTATGTGATTACTGACCTCTCCTGTAATAAAATTCGTTTATTTTTACCAAGATATAGCAATTCAGACATTTAATAATTTGGATTTAATGTTAATAGAAGCGTTCCATTTTCCACGCATAGATCAGGAATGTCTAATACTCCTATATAGCTTGATCGCCTTCCATGTTCCATCCTTCAGCGGCTATGGGATTCCACCTCCAAATTCTTGACTTCGGTATTCCTTTCTCCGAAATATCAAGTGGCGAGAAATCGGAGAGGGCGATATTACAGAACGCAATAAAGGAACCAGAATGCCATTTCGACGTTATCCCTTTGACACGTGCACACAATGATACTTTGAATTCGCAGGAGCGCAGCCAAACATGTAGAACAGACATTGCTCTGAACCTCCCAACAGCTTGTGATGTCCCCCGTACAGAGGGAGGAATGGTAAAAAAAATAAAGATTTCAATAGTAATATCAAGAGAAGTTATAATATTTGTATGAATGTGCACGACGATAAATATTTATATAATATAAAACATTACTTTGTGGATAGATTAGGAAATTTATTTAAATATTTTCATATTACTGTAATATTTTAGAAAATTATATTTAGTAACACAACGAGAGCCCCATAATTTATTGACAGAATCTGGAGGTCAAGTTGAATTTATTATATTGACCATTTAGCGATTAAAATTATAAAAATCAAATAATATATATCTATCAAACGTACTTTAGCTATGAATGTCCAATCCAGCATTTTAATTTCCGTTAGTAGTCACACAGATGAAGATTGAAAAGAAATTATGGTTGACAGTAAAGCGATTTACGTTATATACTGTTTTATTTAGTATTTAAACTAGTTGGCAAAAATTGAAGACAACTGAAGCATAATAACACTAATTAAAATACAATTGTTAAAATAAGGTGGCATTTGCACACACTATTTCTATTTTGCTTAATATCGGAATTTTATTTTATAAGATGATCTTTTAGAATAAAGAAGTTAGGTGCACTGTTCTGATGAATTTGAATAAAAAAGTTCACGTATATGCAATAAAATGAAAGTGATAAAACGGAAAAGATAAAATTAGGAGATTGTGAATGGTTGAAATCCCTAACATTCGTATATCGGATTAGTCACCGAGCTAATGAGCTAATAAGTTATAGCGAGAAAAGACCATAATAATGCATTCTTGTTGATAAAAGGTTACACACTTTAGTTTTTCAGTACTAAAATTGATCACAGTCGTTTATGCTTTTCTTTGTCTATTTTCTAAGTTCCACAATTTTGCATCCATTTTATTTTCTGCTACTATATCTTCAATTTTGATTTATAGTTACGCCTTTATCCCAATTATATCTTAAAATATGTGTATTTTGTATAATATGTGCTATCATTTGTTCTTATTTACGTCAATGGCTTTTTAACTGTGGTTTTCTTTACACTTTTTCCCCTCTTTTTTTTCTGTTTTTCCTCTTGAATGTCGTTTTTTTTTTTTTTTCCCTTGAACATTTTAAAGATTAAGTTATACAGAGTGTTAATGAATTACACCAAAATAATTTTAGAGTGTAGAGAGGTCATAATTAAGCAATTTTAGATAGGTAATGTATGGTCCCAGCTAAACATAACGCTGTTTTATAGTGTCAAACATTTTTGCATCAGATTAAAACCAAGTCGGGTGAAAATTTGGTTTAGAATGTTGCGAGCATAGAAATATCGATTTTCCACATAGAAATGCCTCAAAACTCGAACTAATCATGTAACAGTGCGACACTGAACATCTGTTAACTGCCTTCTTGCATTATGTAGCTTTTCTAGAACTGCCTGTGTGACGTAATGCATAAGGCCAAAGCTGATGTTCTGCATGCCGCGGTTTCAATTCTTATGATGCCGTTGATTTTTTTTTTATTTAATAAGAAGTGCTGCGATACGCATACTACAGAATTATGAATCAAATTTAGATATTTTTTTTAATTTACGATATGTAATTTATTAAGATTACCCATAATTCTATCGTTTTTAAGCAATGGTTGTAATTATATGAATTGGTATGTTAAGATTTAAGTATATTATTAGGCGGTAGTCAGAAAACTGCCCCCTCCCCCCCAAAAGATGAACGAAACTGGAACTCGAAAACTAGGGACATCTTCATTGGTGTACTGACTTTAGAAACGTATAGCCATAGCTTCAAAATTTGAACAGTGGCCAATGTTTTCCATCTCATATTGCATATATATATACATCTCTATACTCTGAAATTATTTCAATGTAGTTCATTGATGCTTTGTACATGAAATATAAACGTCGTTTCTAATATTGGGTTCAATTTCTAAAATGTTATTGTATATTCTCAAGTCACCAAATGTTTTGGTTCGTAACAACCTGCGTTTGTCATCTTTTTCAGAACGAAAACCAGGGACTTACTATGTAAACTAGCTAATACCAACCTAATCCTTTGCTAATAATAAATAATAAAATGTTTCTAGTTACAAAGTCCTTCACAGTTTTGGGTTAAATAAAACTTGATCTCTCTGGCTCAGTTTGTAGGATGGTATATGCTGAAGCGAAGTAATTTCTCATCAGGCGTCGCAGTCCATAAATCAATATCACTATCTCGTCACCAATCGTGATGCTAGCTTGATGCCATTCTAGATAAAACATTTCATCATGTAAAAGGGTGTCAATGATTAGGAATCGGATCAGATTGAGCCTTGCAGCTAATGGAAATTTGTAATACGCTGCGAATCTGCTATATAAACATAAAAAACTAAAGCTCATCACTGCAGTTGGCTAAACAAATTAACTGCCATTATCTGTCGAAATGAAATTGAATTCGTTGGTAAAGATTATGGTATGTAATGGCAAAGCAAGATTTGAAATTAATGTTAATGCTCTTTATTGTTTTTAATATTATTACAGAGCAACAGACACCTTAGACTGTTTCACCGAAACTTTTTAAATAAAGGACATTTTTGCAACAACTGCATGTAAGTTGCTCATTAACAACTTTTTCATACACTAGAATTATATGCAGTTTTTATTAAATGCTACATTGTGATACTATTTGCAATAAAATTACCATAATATATATTATTAAAATGTAGAAGGCTGTCATTGACTGAATATTATATTGTGTTAATATTAAAACAATGTATATATAACTGAAAATAGAATTAATCAATTGTTTTAATTATACAATACATAATCATAGTATAAATAAAAAAAGCTCATATACCTACTTATGAAAGTACAAAGTGCAACTTGGCTTATTCAACATAGAAAATAAAAAAAAAATTAGATTTCGAGAGATCTGATGACCAGGTTTACTCAATTTGTCTTCCTAATGCAATTTTTCTGAAAATACACGTATTGTGTTCTATTGAATAATGCAAAAAATCTGCTAAAATTTCCTCCGGTAAGTCCATCTTTGCTAAAAACTGTAACTATAAAAGAAAAACGAACTGAACAATCTTCATCAATGCACGACGTCATAAGTATAATAAAAGAAGGCGTTGACTTCAAAGTGATTCATTATAAAATCGATATCAATTTTCATTTAATTTTATTAATGTTGTTTTTATAATTCTAGTACTCAAAAATAGCACATAAAATTTGTTTATAAAGTTATAATATACTATTTGTTAGAGAAGAGCAAGTGTTATAATTTATTTACTTTTTGCTATAGTAGCAAAGTTTAATATTAACTTCAGTGCAAGGTACATAAGTAAACATTAATATTTTACCACACAGTGAATATTCACGGATTTTTAGGGAAAAATGCTGGTAAAACCATCTCACTTTCAAAAAAATATTACAACATATTTCTTACCTTACCTTACATCTTTCTCGTAAAATAAAAGCAGATTCTTCCATAGCCTTCTCATTCTTAATACTTTCCATTCAAATAACTTCAGTTTTACTAACATATCATTCTCAAATTGCATTTTCTGTAAACACGCCTCCATTCCCTTTGAACTTCAACAAAATTCTGGTTTTCCAATACCATTTGCTTTCCGCTGTTCAAACGATAATCTTGGCTCCATTTTGTTGTAGCAACACTAGCATAACGTAATGTGAGTCACATCTGTTTACAGAACATCATACGATAATCTTGACTTCATTTGTTCATTGTTGATTTACCTGTCGCGTAGCAACGCTATCATAATGTATATGAGTCACATCTATTTACAGAACATCATAGTGCAAATCACTGTTGTTTTTCGGTCCACTTTTGAAATATATTAAATAGATATCTACTATGAAAGTGTGTATAAATTTATTACCATCCTTGGTATATTGTGCTCTGTATTTTGCTGTTTTTTTTTTCCCCCGCCTAGTAGAGTGGAGAAGGCCCCAAGCCCTTAACTCTTGCCAGAGTAAATAAATAAATGAATCAAATAAAATATTTATAAACTTGTATCATATTTTCCTCTGGAACCGTTACCAGAATGCTAGAAATGTACCTATGTTGCGAGGGATAACTTATTTCACCATTTAGCTGTTTTAAACGGTTGTAGAACATATCCGCTGATTAAAGCATCAGATCAAAAGTTTAAGAATTTACATCTTGAACGTACTGGTTGGTTTTTTTTAGCTGTCTGGTTTCAAAGTTTGCTATTTAAACATCACTTTATTAGCGATTTCCCGGAAAGAGAGCCCTGGGCTCGTCAACGCCGAGAAACTCTGCATTAAAAAGAAAGAAAATACTTTTAGAATATTTCGACCCAGGTCTTGGATGACACTATACTCAAGGTATCTCAGTGACAAATGTAAGGAGAAAATTCTGATTATTGCTTGGAGGGTACTTTAAACAAGTACATATAACTTCTTAAGGGTTTACTTATTGATCCGAAACGTTACAAGTACCCATGGCGCCGCCTGGAGGCCGTTGCTCCCCTCTGGAAGTGCGGGGGTGGCCGTGTTTACAGCCTGGTGTCATCCCTCATGTTAGCTGATAGAGCACGTGGTCTCTCTCAAGCCTTTGTTCTTCCGCATTCGTTAATGTGTCTTTCCTTCTCCCGTCCTTTATTTCTTTCTTAAAAAGCACATTCTTTTGGTGCTTCAAGTCTTCCCCTCATTCGCCTTCACCCTCCACTTCCATCAACTCGGCGCCCTTCGCCCTTGTCTATACTCTCCTGCGAGCCTCAGTACTATCAGCAGACTTGTCGAAGAACACAGCAAAACAAGCTTAGGTCTATATCGTTTTAGAAGCTATGTGCAAGTCCACACAGAACAAAAAGTAAATTAATTCACAAGTTTTCTATTCAATACTATCGTACCAGATTTACAAACGTTTGCCATCTCGGGTTCAAGTCTCTGCTAAAGCGACGCCTCTTCAGTTAATCCTTCACTTGGAAACAAGAACAGGTAACAGCCATGTCTGTTTTGTGTAGTGAACCTTACTTAAAACAATTTAGATAGTGTCCATCTAGTTTTATTTTGTAACATTTTCTTAATTCATTTAGATATTTTTTAAATTAGTCGGTAGGACCAGTTTTTATTTGACTTTTTTGCCTTTTTCAGCTTCTGTTGCCTATTTTAACGTTTAAAACTGTTATGAAGTCTTTCTGCGATTATTTACGCATTAAAAAAAAAACATATAAAGAATTTAAATGTATCATAAAATTTAGTGGCTTTTTCACCTTTCAAAAATATCTATTGAAAATCTTGTTATAAATTTTTTATTTCTTTTCAAGCAGTCAAAATCTTTCTCCTCAACCCATTCACTTAAGCTCTTTAAATATCAGAACCTTTATTAGTGAAAGGAACGCACGGTTACCTCAAGCAAACGAATGCCAACAAATAGGATGAAGGAAGTACTGTAGTTTTTAATAGTCCTGGCGAATGGCTTTGTATCCATCTGCGCGAGACAATTCTAGGAAATTTGCTGTGAGGGTAACTTCTCAGCTGCATAAATGTAACAATCAATTGCAGGCGAGAAAGATGAGTCACATCTGTTTACAGAACATCATACTGTTGTGTTTCGGTCTAACTTTGAAGTATGTAAATAGATATTTACTGTGAAAGTGTGTATACATTTTTGACACCCTCGGTGTATTATATATATATTACTTATGTTATGATTTTAAAGGCAGATCATTCTAATCACTAGTGATTAATTAAGCTCGGTATGCTATTGTCTTCATAAAGCAAGTTTTTATATACAGATATATATTATTGTTATTATAGTTTTTATTGCAGTAAATAGTGAAAACATTACAACGCTAAATATTTTAAAAAGCTGAAAGCCGTAGTAAACTGCATCTACAAAGCTGAAATCTTATGGCTAATAACTACACGAGCGCTTCTTCCTCATAAACCGTTTTATCGTCGTAGTATTTGGAGCTCTCCTGCAAAGCCTCGTCATAAAAGTCCTAACCCCCAAATGAATTTCTGAAGGTAATATTGCAAGAGATTTTCCTGTTGTCGATAAATTTGTAAAGTGTAAGTAAATTTAGTTGTAGCTGATAAACTTTTCTGAAATAAATAAATAAGAAAGTAATGAAATAAAAGTAGCTACTTATACAAATATGGCACACGTGTTGCATCATTCTCTTGTAGTTAGTTCCAGCACGATCGGGATGAAATGTGAGTTAATGCGGTCCCCAACCAAATTTTGACTGACCAGCACAAAGTGCCTTCCGAATCGCAGCCGTACTTTCCGTTCACAATCTCCAAGGAGAAAGCATCGTAGAATGCCAGAAAATCCCTTTCCTGCCATATTCAATACTCCATGTTTGCCTTACGTTGATCGCCCCGATGGAAAAAGAAAAATAATTTTCTGGCATTACTTTCCCACTGGCCCTCATGGTATTTACCTTCGGTGCATGAAATAGAAATTCTCTACAAAAGATACACAACATGACAGGACTTGGTAAAAGCACAGACACCATATGTTTTAATTTTCTTTTCGTTATTTATTTAGCCAACGCATGTCTGTGGCTGTTCGGCCATTTGACGTCGATCCTCCCAGTAGCGCCGGGCAGGTGTTCCAGCCTTGAACAAGTGGATAGATGATCTCTCTCCATCCTTGACGCTTGATAAAGAGGACACAAATAGTCATCAGCCAAACCTATGTGGTATAGGAGTGCTTGTAGATAGTCATGCCTTGTCATAATGCGGAACCTGATCTTTCTAATGTTCTTGAGATTGGTCCCTCAGTAGTGAGACGTTCGCACTGCTTTGGTTCCTTAGAGTGTCCTTACTAGAGTTGTTGATAGATGGTTTCGGGCGGCTGAATATTGTTCGTATTGATGGCTGTTCTGATGCTGCTCCCAATTTTGCCATATTATCCGCTTTTTCATGCCTGTGACACCTACGTGTCCGGGGGTCCATTGAAGACGCAGAACCTAGCCTCTTTCTATTAACTCTGCCAGTTTGATGCAACACTGAATAGAATGGGGGGGGGGGGGCACTCTGTTGTACTGTTGTTGCCCAAAGCGAGATAGCAACTTGAGAGTCCATTGCTGGTAGAGATGGATAAAGCTTGTAGGTTGGTAGTGGCTTCACCATCGTAGTTGCTATCCTTCCTGCCTACTCCTCTGTAGCCTTCAAACAGATTGGACTCTGGTATGCAGGAGCCATCCGTGTAGATGTGTATCCACTATGATACGAGTGTTTTGACGCAGTTCAACAAGGTTTGATTCACTTTCAGTTCAATTTAATTAAGCTGGTTTGTGGGCAGGGCAGACACAACTGATATAAGTATTGAAGAGGGGCAAATGTGTTCATATTTAGCTTCATTTTTTATAACCATTATTCATATATGAGCGATTCATTTCGTAATTTATGCTGTGTATTTTTTATTTTTAAACGCACTGTATCCTCAAGCACGTTATCCTGATAGTTTTAATTTTTTTAAAAAATGCATTTTCAAAACACATTTTTCTACATTTACTTTTTTAAATATCTCCTGAAATCTTGGAAAAACGTCCTGTTAATTGCAATGGTGTTGTATTTACAGATCCTTATATCATTATTTTTTAATTAAGTGAAGATATCTTCTGTCTCAACTAGCCAGAACTGTTTGCAGTTTGGTTTTCAATATTGTCCATGAATAGATCCTTATCATACCAGTGGCCGAACGGTTCCTCAAGGAACGGCCGCTTTTAATCTCTTTGGGTGGGACCGAATAGACATTCCAATAATATTGAGCACGGCGATGGTATGAAACTTGAGGAATGAAGGCCAGCATTTCATTTTCAGCATCCTCTCATCGGTCATTAGCTTCAATGAGAGAAATTGCCTCAGGATTCCCATATAATTAGTAGCACTCAAAATTCTTTGGATAACAGCCTTTTGTTATTTTCTTTACTACTTCTACGCTCATATGTTTCTCTTATTTACCTCAAAGTATACAAAATATATGGAAAAAAATCAGTTTAATTAAAAGAAAAGTACGTCTATTTAGATGTGATGAGAAAATTTAAAACGAATATTGATTAAATTGTAGGTTTCATTCCCTACTTTGAAATTTCAGAAGTTATCTTACCTTTTGATGCTTAAAAATTAAAGAGTTATCACTATTTAGTTTTTTATCGTTACTTGGTAACTGGGCTATTCTTATGGTTGTTTGAAATTGGACAGAATAAAAAATAACTCATTTATTTAATTGTAGGGTGAAAACCGCATTTATTTAGAATAGAACTACACTTAATAATATTACATCCTATAGATCCTATTTTTGAACTACTGAGTAATACGTTTACATTCTGGTCCTTCTTGTAGGGTGCATACAATTTTAAACCCAGTTAATTACCAAAACATAAAAAATCTTCTAAAATTTAAGCAAAGAGACAGGAGTACTATTTTATAGTTAAATAGCTGGGGAGTGAAGCTTAAAATGCATTTGGAACGGGAATTAATCTTTACCGGGAAATTTAAATGCTAATTAATTAGATGATGCCTCTGCTCTTGAAGTATGGAGTTCGTTGTTTCCTATATTTCCGGTTCTAGAACATAGAATAGGATTCTCAGGGGAATGTAGACTGTTTTAATGACTGGGAGTCATTAGGGAAGGAAGGATACACTGCTGGGCTCAAGTTGAAGTCTTAATTTATTGAACACTTAAAGGCTTTAAGACAGGCTGGGTATCCGTCGTTGTAAGTGTGGTTTTATGTTCACTGTATATTTGCCCTCAGGCTGAAGTTCACTGTATTCACTTGAAGATCAAATTACACTGTTTACGTAACTTTCACTTTTAACTGGACTCTTCCGTAATAAATCGACGCGGTCGAAAAATCTGACTGTCACCTATATATAACTTTACTATGACACTTTATAATGACAGTTTATTACTTCGATATAAGAACTTTACAATAATTGTTTACTGCCTTAATGCTCTCACCATCACTCTATTGTGTGGTATCAATCATAGCATTACAGAAAAGTAATCCCTTATCTTGAATATTACTTATTATACAAACACATATATACCTATATACATACACTAACAATCATAATATTAAAACACTGATCATAATTTTAATATTGATACCATTGATTATAATGTCATTCTTGACATTGCTAATAATTCCTGAAATTAAATGATTTCCTATTATTATTATTATTATTATTATTATTATTATTGTTATTATTATTATTATTAAAGGAATTCTTGAAACAATAATGCTAGTTCTAAGCTTTTCTCTCAATATAATGGGTTCTAATGCCAACTCACTTGTCGGCCTACCATTAGAACTCCGTAAAGGGTGGCAGAGGGTATTAGCTTAGTCCATTTGAAATTCACCCATCGAGAATCGGCAGACATTACGCTGACTGATGTAGGTGAAGATGGGGATGACATTATTATGATGGAGCAATGGTGGAATGAGTGGGAACACCCGGAGAAAACCTGCCCAGTCACTGCGCTCTTTAAATAGCAGAATCTTCGTTAGTTAAAGGATTTGATTGATTGATTTATTTAAGGACGCTCTTTAACAGCTCAGGTCATCAGCGTCCCATTCAACTCAGGGCGTGAAACGGGAGACAAATTTTGCTCAGAGGCCTCTCTTTCAGGCTTGAGGTTCTTTTTCGTGCTGTAAAATTACGACACGGGACCCACGGCTTTACTTCCCTTCCGAAGGAAGCCATACTTAGGATTTTTACGCCCGAAAAAATCCATCGGTCCTGGCCGGGTTCGAACCCGCGTTTTGGGTATAGGAGGCAAGTATGGTAACCGCTACACCACCAAGACAGACTTAGTTAAAGGAGAGCAAGATTACCTCGGGCATACGAATACCATGAAATTGGGATGAGGAGAGTACTGTAGTTTTGAATAGTCCTGGCGAATTACCTTGTATGGAACTGTGCGAGATAATTCAAGGACATTTGTAGTGGCATAAATATAACAAAATATTGCAAGCGGGAAAGATGAGAGCGGTACAGCTATGCAATAAACCGTCCCTACAAGGTGTTAATACGGAAGTTAGAAGGATATAAACCTGATTCCCCTATAAACGCATACACAGAAAATGAACTCGGCCAAAAATCACATCTTTAGCTCATTCGCCAGGACTATCCAAAACTACATTTCTTGATCAACATTTCCACGATATTCTGAAAGGGAAATGTTCTGTTGTTACTGGTATGAGTGCTTCCGAAATAGTTTAAGTGTGTTGCAAATACTTCAGGGCAAGTAGAACGTTCTTTTTCCATTATAAAAAATGTTCTTTCTGAAAAGCTGCTGACTATGACAGTTGATACCTTTAAAAAACGTCTTGTTGTTGCTTGTAACCAAGAAAAGTAAGCTTAAGTGCTTTAATTGCGCGATAAAAAATTATTAAGCATCTTAAATACCTATTTTCGACAATAATGAGTCATTGCAGTCTGTTTTCACTTTTAATTATATTACTACCTATTTGCAGTATTTTAAGTGTCTTCTTGCCTGCATATTTTAACCAAAATAAATGCCTGAACTTCCGGGCTCTGCTGATAAGAATGCTCTTCAAAATTTAGATATCATATAGGAGTTCCATTTGAAATGTTAAAGTGGATATCGCTGGGCTTCAGGGATTGAAGGCAAGAGTTTTATCAGCTTAAGTTTAAACTTCCTTCTCAATGAACTATTTTTGGTTTAAATTGCATTTTTTTTAAATAAGTAGTTATTCAGACTGGCAAGTTTTGAAAAGAAAGCTTTGTATGTGATTCCAAACTGGTGACGTATCGATTAATTTTGTAATGAATGCGTTAAATATATGGAACTGACCTTAGGGTGTACATAATGAGCGCTCGAAGGGCTGAATAGCAGTCAGTTTCGTTTAAGAACTTTTGCAGGTATTCATTGGGTTGAAATTAAAAGACTGATGCTTCTAATTTGTGTTTTGCTAGGTATAGGTATATCTAGCAGGTACAGTTGCAGGATGTGCGTTGATAGCTTATGGCTGATTTCTATCCTCTGGTAAACATAAACCTAGCTGCTCTCACATTTCAAGGGTAACATACGCAGGCCTGGTAGCGATTACTTCGCTATAAAACGGTAGTAAACGAGGTCGTTAGGTTTATAATGTACTGCAGAACGGAAATTACCTCGTGCTATGTCTTCACTGCTGGTAGAAGTTTGTGGAAATCTCTTCAAAAGTTTTATATCCCGTTCTCAACACCTTTAACTGCTGTTTCTAGTTCGTAAGTGGTGTAACACAATTGCAAATGTGTTTAAATGTACAAGAGAATCACCTGGTTCAAAGAAAGTTAGTGATAAAGGTTCTGTACTAAAATACACATAGCAGCATGATAAGTGCAATACTCGTATAGATTTACAATATCGTAAGACGATCGAAACTGATCAGATTATCAGTTACTACAAATTCACTGAATGTTTGTTTATAGATTTACTTTTTATAACATAATTACACACATTGTAAGCTGTTTGTTAATTATCTGCAAAATTTGGATATAAGCCTTTTTGTTGTTGTTTTTTTTCGAAAGTGTAATAGATCAAAAACTTGAAATTTAATTACAATAAATCCTGTATTATCCGAACTCTCAATTAAAACTTTTTGTTCTCAATTTTCTTACTAATTACCGCATAATTGATAGTGTTTCCTTGGCCTGCGCATACATTTCTTTCAATTGTTTCAAACTACAAGAGCTTATCTGAAAAATAGAAATAGTTCTTCAATTAAAGGATTGTTAAAAACACTTGGACCTCTAGCTGCCTCCCCCCCCCCCCAAAATTTAAAGAATCGTGATTCAGAAGAAAATTAATCAGTTTTTATTTTTGTTTATTTTACTAATATTTTTTTCTAAACTTTGTACTTCAAAATTAATGTGGTTGCCTATAATGTGAAAAGAGAAGTTTTTACTGCATTAGTCTTTAAACTGAATACTGTAGGTGTAAAGTCTATAATAATAAATAAAATGAATTACTGATGGCGCAAATGAACTCGGAGTCCTTGGTGATTGAATCTTTCTTGCATTCATCTTCTCGGGTTAAGGAAAAGTGCGGGGGAGGAGGAGAAGAGGAAGAAGAAAACTTACCCAGACAGCTTGATCTGACCTTTACGGGTGGCCGAGGTAGTTAAGGCGCGGACACTTGAGCGAGAGGTCTGGGGTTCGATTCCACCAGGACCTCCTCCCAAAATGAGATATTTTCCAGATGTTTCTCAGTCCTCAAAATGACAAATGCCGGGAGGTACCTTAAATTTAGGCCTGGAACGTTTTCTTCCTTAAAAAAATCCTTTGTATCATCTGTGTCCACCACCTTTGATAGTAAAAATGGGCGTTAAACACTACTAAATAAATACTTGATCTAAACGGAATTCGAACTCAGCAAATCCTTTTAGTAGTCGCAAAAGCTACCATTAGACTACGGAGGCGGTCTGAAGATATTTTGGTAAGATCAAAATGGTGACACGATTTTTGTTAATAGCGTTTAACGCCCGTTTTAACTACTTAGGCATCACAGGCGGCCCTATAATATAATACAAAATATATGTTTTCTCAGAATTTAATATACCAATTTGCTTAAAAATTTAGGTTAAGTACAACGAACACTAGCGTTTAAGGATTTTTCGAAAATGTCATTTTTTTTTTCCAATTCGCATATAGAAAATGATACAAAAGTGGAGTAAACTTTCATTTTATATATATAAAGTAGTGTTTATCTAATAAGAGCAAAGGTAATATAAAATCTGTTTGAAGTAATTATGAAAGCTTTCATAAATGACCTGTAAAAAATTCAATCTCTCAAGTACACAAAGATTCTGAGAAAACGTGCACTTTACAAGCACTATTTTAACATTTGAGATATAGGAAATTCCGGAGCCACTTAATTTTTTTTCTCTGTGTTTCTATGATAAAAATACATTAAAGTGTTTGTCTTACTACCGCATTATTTAAAAAAAAAACTTTTTGCATAATAATGTATATAATCTATATATGTATAACGTGAAAAACGCATTAATATAATTTTTACACAGTTTACTTGCTCTAAAGCACGTCCAAAATGTTGAGAATACTTCTTAATTAATATTCAATGTGAAACGTTGATAAATGCTGAATTTCTTGTTCCCTTGAAGAAGGAATTTCTTCCATAAGGCACAATCGTTAAATAGCACGCAGCAGATTATTTAGGTTATAGATTTCTCAGTTTCCTCACCTAAGCATAAATCCATTTCCAGAGCGGATGTGCTGTGGTAAACACCCAGCCAATATTGCAGATAATCAATCTCGGCACAATAGGAATGTGGGGGTGAGGAAATGACAATATTTCCGTAGGAATAAGTTTATCGAACATCTCATTAGTGAAGACTTATCAGTCAGCTGATGGATGTAAGGGATTTGCACACTACATCCCATCATTTGTTCAGATATTTTTGTACAGTAAATTGATTTTGGTACTGCTAGGGTAAAACTGATTTATAACTGAAAAATGTTGAACACATGGAAATATTTATTTATGAACTATCCAATTCTGCATCGATCATACCTACTAGGCACCTAGAATTAAAAAAATAATAAATTTAAACTGAAAATACACATATCTTGTGCGTGTGTGTGTGTCCGTTAACTCTCTAGCGGTCGCAATTTTTGTTTTTTCTCAACGAAACTCGGCATATAACACAATTAACACACGGTTTGATGAGTTCGTTAACGAAAGAAAATTATATCAATAGTGGTGGGGGTTACCCTAAAGCGAAAAATGTTTTAAAAAATTAAAAAAATCTCTCTAGCGTCCGCAATTTTTGCTTTTCCTCAGCGAAACTCTGTATATTTCTTTAAAATAAATTGATATAATTATTTTCTGAAAATTAGGACAATCGGAACAATAGAGGGGGGTATACCTGAAAAACGAGTAAGGGTTAAAGCGAAATTTAAAAATCGCTCTAGTGGCTGCAATGTTAAATATTTTTGAAGAAAACTCGGGATATGCTGTTGAAATAAAATAAAAATATTTTCCAAAAATCAGTGAAATAATGAAACCCAAAATTTAAAAATCACTCTAACGGCATTTATATTTGTTTTTTCGCAACGAAATTTCCTATATAGCATTTAAATAAAATAAAAATTACAGTTTCTGAAAATCAAGGAAATCTGGTCATTAGGAACGATGGTTTACCTGAAACTCAAAATTTATTTAATTTAATTTATTTAATAACACCAATATTTGTTTTTCACAAATGAGCTTGGCATATACCATTTAAATCAAATAAGAAAAATAGTTTATGAAAATCAGTGAAGTCAGATAATTAGGATTGGGGGGTTTACCTGAAAAATATTGCTCTAGCGGCCGCAGTTTTTAAGATTTTTGAAAAGAAACTCGGTATATTCCATTGAAATAAATTAAGAAAGAAAAAAAAACAGTTTCTGAAAATCAGTGAAATCTAATTATTAGGAGGGAGGTTCACCTGAAACATGAAATTTAAAAATGCTCTGATGGCATTTATTCTTTTTTTTTCCGCAACGAAACTCCGTATTTAAATAAAAATAGGGGAAATCGGGCCATTAGGAGTGCCCAAATTTAAAAATCGATCTCGCAGCACCAACGTTTGTTTGTTTGTTTTTTTCATAACAAAACTGGGCATATACAATTTAAATCAAATAAAAAATAAATAGTTTCCGAAAATTAAGGAAATTGAACCATTAGAAGGTAGGGTCATACATTAATTTTCAAAACCAATGAAAATCGATGTAACTTGTGATTGTTTCTATTTGCTTTATACAGTGTAATTGTTTCTGAATAGTAGCATGTTTTTGTTTTATTGAAACATATGAACATCTTCTTCTTAAATACACAATGTAACTCGAAACTTTCTATTTTAGTGAATGTAAAGATGATACTAAACGCTCAGTTCATAAACATGGTTACATTTAAAAATGTTTAAAAAATATCCCACACTATAACTTTATCAGTGGTCATGTTATTTCATTTAATTGATGGTATGCCATTAATTTTTGTGGTTTAATCTCAGTACTTAACAACAACAACAACAACAATAATAATAATAATAATAATAATAATAATAATAATAATAATAATAATAATAATAATAATAATGTGATTTACTTGGGTAATGTTTATAGGTTGCAAGAATTTTAATCTTGTTCCCCTAATACCCCACAGTAATGCCATAACTTATTTCATTTCATTAATTAATAAGATCATAATTTGAATTTTATATATTTTTTAATTCAAAGTTATTCAAACTCCGTGAATAATTCGCTTAGTTTACGCAGCTCCTACATGACGGTAATCCCTCCCCCCTTCTTTACTCCTTTTGTTAATATTCCTGGCAAGTATGTATCACATACAGTAATGACACAGTTTTCAAGTGCAAAGTATCTTGATATATTAATTTATGGCGGAGCAAAATGAAGTTTCCTTACAGCTCGACAGGTGTCCGCACAAGAGCGACTTAGAAGTTGGCCAATGGTGGCCTTTCTGAGTATCTCCTATGAAGAATCCATGTCATAATGATCTGTAATTAAATTTAATTCGTTTAAAAACACTAAAGAAATGTTATGATATAATGTCTAATGAATTCTGGCGTATTTGCGTTTAATTGTTTTTGAAACAAAAGTTTTATTTTGTTAATATCTGTGGCAAACGAAAGCGCGCTAATCACGTATACTCTTATGTGACTGTCTTAGCAGTAAGAAAATGGAAATGCAGTTCTCAACGCGCCAACATGCCATCTCGTAAGACAAATATGGTCGTCCACCTCATGTCGACATTGTTGGATGCTGATATTTTTCATTTTTTCCCTAGCTTCCCAATAAAGAGCTTGTAAATTATTTTTCATTTGTTTGTTGCTATCAAGTTGGCTGCATTTCAGTAATGATCTTTGTTTAGGATAGTATTCACGTCCTCACACTGGGCACTACTGTCCTTGATTAATTTCATTTTCAATTGACAGATTTCTGACAGACAATCATGTCCGAAAATTTAGCGAAATGAAGCAATTCCAATATTTACTGGTTTCAATAAAAGATGTTTGAAAATTTTAGAATAGGTTTAGGAAAACTGGATCTGTTCTTGACAAGAAACCGATAAAACGCCGTGTTGTTACAGAGGAAAACCTCGATGACATTGGATAAAAGTTATAAGTAATAAGTCCAAAGAAATCGCTAAGAAAGCTTGCACAGGAATCAGGAATTTCACAAATCTCGGCTTGGAGTGCTACTAAACTTTTAAATTTAAAATCCTATTAGATAACTGTAGTTTAGGAATTGCAACCATGTAATAATGTGAGTAAAGTTAATTTCTGCAGTTGAATGTTTTTTTTGTTTTTTTTTTATTTTGAACGAAGCATAGTTTTATTTAAATGGCCATATAACGACACACAACAATAGATATTGAGTGCAGAAAATCACGATCTTGTACACGAAATCCTATTGTATTACCAAAAATTTTATGTTTGGTGTGATGTAGAAATCTTTGCGCTTGAACTTAAAGGGCTATGAATGTCCTCTCCGCCAGCAAACAGCGTGCTTCCCAGTGCCAAGCAAATCTCCGTTAAGCCGGCCAGGCGTCCAAATGAATGCCCTGTAGTTTAAAAAATGGTTTTAATTTTATGGTGGTGCCTTTTTTTTTTCTTCTTCTTTTTCATTTTTCTAAATTATCATCTAGTTCGTTCCCCTTAATCCTACATGGCTCGGGATCCATTGTAAAACTATTTTTCTCTATTTTCTTATTTCATTTATAGTACATGTTGATGAGAATAGTAATTCCTTATACTTTGTAGTGCTGCATTAGAGTTACTTAAAAAAATATTTGATTTATAAGACAGATCTTCTAAAGCCGCTCTTTTTTAGCATACTGACCCAAAGGTGTATATTGAGAGAATTCTTCACAGTATATTCCAAAGCCTGCTTCTCCATTTTAAAGGTTCATCTGTATACACTCTACACCTTGTATCAAATGAGTAATAATTTTTTAGTGTTATAGGTATTGTCAATCTTAATACTTGAGGCAGAGACTATTGTATCCAGATTTAGTTTCACTCTGATGCATATATATTGTAAAGGACCAGTTGGTATAATGGCAGATTTAGTGCTTATTTGTCCAAATCTTCTTTCTGTGTGTATTTTTTGTAACTCTGTTGTGTTTTTAATCGGCATGTGCTGTCAGGAATATGAAATCGTTTATTTTTGTGTTGATTACTTTTTTATTTTTGTCCCAGTATTTCCGTTTTAATATCTAGCTCTCTTTTTATAATTGGCAGGTTGTTACTTACGCTCTGCATTGCAGCTATTGATATTACTTTTACGGCTCCTGTTATTAATCTTAATGACCTAGATTGCATTGTATCCACTTTAATTTTAAAAAATAAATGATGACGTTGTCTGATAAAACGTTCAACTTTGTTTTCTAATTAACTGTTAATTTAATTACTAAATGTCTTAGAGGGTTTTTGTTGTTTTCGTGTATTCTATGGTTCCCTTGATTTTGCGCCATTATTTCACTTCCACGCTTTATTAATATTTCACTTGTGTGACGTCATCTTAAAATCGACCAATGAAACAAAACATAATTTTGAATTTTGACCAATCATAGCCGGATATCGCAGTGAAATTATCGAAAAAAATTATCAAATCCGTTTCATCGCGCGACGTGCATTTGTCTTGTGGTCAGTGTAGCCAACTCTACGCCTGCACTATATAATTCCTAAGCACGCTTCACTGACCACTTTTCTATGTTTTAAGTAATTGTAAATTTAACTAACTTAATGTGTATTCACTCAAGTAATTGACTTTGCATATTCAGCCAAACAGTCTGAAATCTTTTTGTAAATTATGTAACAATGTCTGTCTAAGCAATCATAAATTTTAGTAAACACGTAGTTCTTAATGGTAAAATGTCATTTCTATTTTGTTTTTCTCAGTTGGTATTAGTAAATCGAACGGTGGGGACTGTTTCTTCTATTTCATTCTCACGGTTTCTGAATAGGCAGGTATTCATACGTAATTATAACATTTTAAACAATTGTTAATAACTCATGTGCGAATTTCAAGTATATATTGCTTTTATTCTTATTCTCTACATGAAACAATCTCAAATCCACATTTGGCTCTTCTCTCTTGGTATTACTGATAATGCACATTCGGCTCTGCTAGATGGCTTGAAAAGGTTAAGTATTCATAAAACAAATGTATAATAATTACAATATTGTAAGCCAAGATTACGGAAATTATATGTAAATTCTTATTATTCATGAAATAGTCCTAATAAATATCACTCTAGGGTGTGAGCTTTTCAGATAAATTCTCACTACGGTCGTGAATTTATCGGCAATCTTGGATCCTCTTGTGACAATCTAAAATGCATACTTTTGAATCAAATTTAGATTTCATTATGTTTGTTTTGTTAATACTGCCATACACAATTGATCATTCACTTCCATTTTGTCTTCATCATATGTTCTATAGATTGATCGATTGTAGCAGGGCACAGCAGTATAATTTTTATATTCCACCAGCGAGATTTCTGTTGAGACACTATGTAACATAAACAGTGTGTAATAATTCATATTCTGATTCACTCTCAGATCCCACTCCTCACAATATTACACTATTTCTGAAATTGCATCCTTCAGTCCAAATACTGAGAGGAATGCTATCATTAAATCATCAGCAAATAATAATCCAAGAATTTCTTGGTTATTTGTTACCGGCATTCCGTACTAACACATCATTTATGAACAAATTAAACACTATAGGGGCTTCATTTACATCTCTGTCTCAATCCTCCATCCTGAATAACTTCCTTTCACACCTTACCTTCCCCACAACTAACACAAAATGTGTTGTCATATAGATAGCTTGAAGTAACCTAATATTCTAATCATATCTTTACTCGTTCATTGCTCCACAGTTTATTATTGTAAAGATATTATTACAATTTACATCCAAATTATCAAACTGTGGCCACAGGGGACTAACTGTTATTGGTTCTTTGAAATAAGGCATGTGTTCAGATATTCACTGACAGCAAGTATTTCCTTAGCTTGTTAAAAGAAGATTTAGATTATGGACGCGAAGATGCATGACAGGCGTTAAATGAAGTGTTAAATATCTTTCAATTACTAAGATTCCTCACTTGAAAGCTCTGTGCTATCAAAAAGCAAGCTATTTACCCACCTCTTCATTTGTAATTTTTTTTAAACAAATGCAGTGTTAAAATTAAAATATTGAAACTACGTGTAACTGCGGAACCTAAGCCCACGTGGAATTCCTTCACTACATAAAATATTTTAATAATATCAAAAAAAGTAATTCGTAGAGTCCAGTTTAGACTTAAATGTGCCAATTAAAAATTGTAGCTTTAAAGATAAAGAAATAAATGTATAAATATTTCAACTATGTGTTTTCAATATTATAAGCGTTGTTGGGTTATTTTTGCAGCGAAATTCTTAATGTAAGTATATTTATACTAACTACAGCAACTTAAGGCTAATTTAAGCTTGTTAAACATATTGTGTATTGCAAATGAAGAATCACACTTGAAAAAATGTGGGTTTCGAACCACGAATCATCAGCCGTCCCATCTGGCCCTCTAGCAGCTGAGCTACTGTGTCCTGCTCCAATTACGGAACCACGAACCTCTCTTTTCAGATTCTATATACCATTCAGTTCAGGGTGTGAAACGAGCGATAATAAAAATTTTCCTTAAGAGGTCTTTTCTTTCAGTCTTGAGGTAATTTTATGTAGTGTAAATCCATCAAACTTGGCTGGGTTTGAACCAGCAACCTTGGACCTGCGAGGCATATATGTTTACTATAAACGTAATAACCAGTCTCTTAGTTTACTAGTTACTATCCGTAATGCCACCAGCTCTAATAAAACCTGTTGCACGAACATTTATTCCACAATGACAGAATCGTGAAATTTTGTCATTAGTCACTTGTCAAAATTACTAGTGTAGCGACGAGAAGGCTGTTTGACGGATATTTATTACTGCGTAGACTCTTTGCGATTTCGTTTACGCGGCATGTATTTTAAATCGTATATTCAAGCCAAGAAATAGGATTATGTCTACAATAATAGAATACTAATGATTGAAAAATAATCTCTGGTATTCAAAACAAAAACAAAGTAACAGAGATGCATTTAATTAATGAGTATATAGAAGAAGTATTGGGCAATTCTCCTGCAAAATTACGAAGAAAGACTAAGTAGAAGTGTGAAATTAATAACGTTATTTGTGAAAGCGTTGGGGTTATTGTTGTTCGTTTGGTTTATTTACGAACGCTCTTTAGCATCTCAGGGCATCAGCATCCCATTCAATTCAGGACGTGAAACTGCCGACAAATGTTGCTCAGAGGTCTCTTCTTTCAGGCTTGAAGTTCTTTTGCGTGCCGTAAAATCTACGACACGGGACCCACGAGAAAAAAAGCCATCAACCCTGGTTGGATTCAGCCCACGATCTTGGATGTAGTACTGTTGGGGTTAAGTTCATTGGAGAAAGATTACGCACATGTGGTGGGCGCATTTTGGCCAAAAATCAACAAATATATAATGTTAAGTGATTTTTTACATTCATTTTTATTTTTCAAATTAATATTTACAAACTATGATGTAAGTAGCTCCGTTTCTGTTGTATTTTTAAAGGAAAATAGTTTATTCAAGAAAGTACGGCAATAGGTGGTGGATTTGAGATGACATATTGCATAAATAACCCTTAATGAGCTTTATAATTAAAATTCGTCGAACTTAATTGATAGAATCAATGCCTAACCTAAAATAAGTACCCTGGTATGTAAATCCACCTTTCGAGATTCAATTTCACTAGATAACAATAAGCAATATTACAAGACCAAATGTTTCGTGAAACAGAACGCTGATAAAACAAAATCGCTGATAATGTCAGTTTGCCACACTTGTAACTAGTAGTTTACGATCATAAGTTCTTGAAACTTACACTTGTAAAATAATGGAGACTAGTTTTATTATATCACGAGTTTCGTGGAACAGGGCATTGGACCGACATAATAATATTTAAAGCTTGTTTTTTACTGCTGAGGCATCTCTTGCGGTGCACACTGAAGATACATGAGATGAAATGAGAAAGTAGGCTAGGATTTCTTTAAAGGGAGAAAGGGTCCAGGCATTTATGAGGATTGAGAAAAACCTACTAAAACCTTCAGTCAGGGAGAACGGTTCTGCTCGGAATCGAACCTCCCGCTCACGGGTCCATGTTTTAACTACCCCGGCCTCTCGTGGTGGCTGTCGTCATTCTGCGAAATGTTCTTTCGTGCATCATGTAGTGATATGATTTTCCGCTGATACAACCATTTTATTTCCATTGTGCGTTTACTGTTTTTGAGTAATGAAGTCACAAAGGGTTAGCCAGAAGGGGTTTTAAATCTCATCCGAGCGAGTGGACAGCGGTTCCATTTTAGTTGTTAAAAACTAATACATGCATGGCTTGCGAGTGCCAAATCCACGCGTTTCATTAGTAAAGAGGGACCTATTCTCTGAATTACTCCATTTTTTTTATTCCACTGGTTAATTTTGTGTGGTTTGTGACCTGTGCAGTTTTTTCACTATCTATATTTCAGAAAAGTATATATCTACTGTGCGTAACGGGACTGTAATCAATATTACTATAAGTGCATATACCTGCAAAGCGGCTGAAAGGGAAAAACTACATTGAAACAGTAGTTTCCATGTAGTTCAAAAAATAAAATCATAGTTTACATACGATATAAGAGCATGGAAAAAATAATAAAGAAAAATATTATCTCAATTTCCAAAGGACGAAAACATTATTTTAAAGTCTTAATTGTTTCACAATTCAATGCCTATAAAAATTACTCGAAATTATGTGCACAAATGTTTGTAATACGAGAACTTTTCGTCTTAAAACCATCGTTAAATTTCTTCCCCTAAGATAAGTTTTTATTTTACCTAAACCTCGACTGTATGGTGTGTATTCATCTCTCCGTAGTCCGCGAGGGTGCACAAAGCATTAGAGTATTGTTAACTGCATTATAGCGACACGTTCACTCTTCTCAAGCTCATGCATTTGACTCTTGAAAAAACGCAATCTAATCCATAATTTTCTTTACGCAATATTTTCAACTGTAATTTCAACTTCTTAACGAATTTAATGCTACAATAAAGTTTCCAAAATAAACCCATATGCCACTATATATATACATATATATATATATAATATAATATAAAAGAAAAATAAAAATAAAGTAACACTATTAACAATGTAACAAATTAACAGTAATAATAAAAGTAGAAAAGGAACACTTAGATAAAGTCACACTTGAAATATAGCAGTTTCAAGTGTGACTTTATCTAAGTGTTTTATCCTTTTCTACTTTTATTATATATATATTGAAGCCGTATTAATGAGATAACGTCCCTAATTAAAATATTATAAAGTGTTAACATAGTAAATTCCAAATATTATAATTAGTATTACAATTGCTGTATACAATTTATATGTATTCATGTTGTTAGTACTAAGATATTTGTGTATTGTATATTTTTTGTGTATTTCATGGGTAATGTGAAAGGAAAACCCCTCGGACAGACACTTAGGCTGGACAATGAACAGATGGCCAGGCCTCCCTTTGTATGTCCCCTTTGTATTTGATACTTTGTATTAAAAAAAGGTCGCCTCTCTTCAGGTTTCCGGGAAATCTCAGTTTAAGTTAGACTCCAAAAGGCGACCATAGAAGACAATAGACGATAGGGTGAAATTATGTGGGTGAAATAAACCAGATACGCCGATTCGTGGGAACGAAAGGAGAGAAATAAGGTTTAAAAGTTAAGGCCCATGAAAGGTCCAATTAGGAATCTGAGAATAAGTATATGCACGCCCCTCGGCGAATAGGGAGAAAAAATTAACTGGAATAATTGTAGAAATGGAAGAAGGTCTAAAGAGCGGACGAGAAGATTTTTAATAAATTATGGGATTTTTGAGACAGGGGGACAGTAAGTGTGGAGCCATCAGGGTGAAGATAGAAAGAATTGAGTGATCGGGCAGTGATAGTTGAGCCATGAGTTAAGAAAAGAATTGAGCAATCTTGGAGTGTGGATGATTGTATTTCGAGAGAGTGCTTTCTAACTTTATAGAATAAAGTCATTTTGAACTATCGAGGGGGAGTGTTCCGATAGACAGTTAATCGGTTAGGCGAAGTGAGAAATAAAAAACACTCAACAGAAACTTAGAAAGGTGATCCATTATATTAACAAGTGACAAAAGTAAATAAATAGTGTCACCTCCAGTCTTAAACTTTGCTTATATATTTCCTACTTCCCGACTATTTCCCCAGTTGACCTAAAAAGGTAACAAAATTTCCAGCAAATCTACCGACGCTAGCTGTGGCATCGCGACACATCGAGACTGAGGCGGCAGAGAGGAAGAACTCCAATGGTTCTCAAATGCTATTAGTATCCTAATTGTTTAAAACCCATTTATTATTTATTCTTCCTTCTCCCCCTCATTAAAACCGTTTTAATGTATACAATTACACGATGGATGATGCAAATGTACGATGTGTATTTATTGAGATAAAGTAAATCAGAATCAAACTGAAGACGGTTGTTTGTTTCGGTGAAAGATTTCAAATAAGTAAGCCGAAAACATGAAAAGTATAATTTCCTTTTCCGGCAGCAAACTGCGTAGGCTGTGGAGGTCGTCTGCCTCTTGATACAGTTTTTGGTACCCCATCAATTGCGAGAAATTGATTAGAATATATCTTAAATTTCAGCTAGCTTTAAGTGAAGGGTTCTGTTTGTAAGAATGTCTAGAAAAGCAGGAAATTTGCTCGGACAGCAGAGAGAGCGTTTTGGCAGACAAAGGAGCAAAGGCTCTCTTTTGTTCACCAGGAAGACGGGTGTTCGCCCCGGCCAGGTATGCTGGGAAAGAACAACGCTATAATGCCGCTAAGGCCGCTGATCTGTAACGTTCAGTAAAACTTGAAATTAGACGCTGGACGAATCCCCGAGTGGTTAAGCTCAAATAATCAAACGGGCCTATAATATGAGAGTGACATGAAGTCACAGCTAACCTATGAGGATGTCTAAAGTCATAGTGGCGGGAAAATAGAGTGTCCATGCATCACGTGGTAAAGCGTGCTATATCGGGTATTTAAGGACGTGAAATCGCCTTTCGTGGTCTTTTTGGTTCGTCTACTCCTTTACTCTGGGAATTCCAAGCAGTTCTCGTCAGCATTCAGATGTCATAGGAACACCGATGTTCGAGCGTCACTTCAGCTTGACACGTCTTCCGAGCGGTCAGCAATCACACTGCCAGTCATATCCTTTCCCAATTTATCATTTCATCTCATGTATCACCAGTGTCCACCGCCTGTGGTGCCTCAGTAGTGAAAACGGGCGTTAAACACTACTCAAAAAAAAAAAAAAAACACTGCCAGTCAAACGTTACAGCTCCGCGTGTCTGCCCGACGTCTCATTACTGTGGTCCGAACAGAAACGCCATGAGATGCACTCTTTGTTAAATAAACAACGTCAACCTTCAGATAATGTGTTCTCTCTGGTCGATATAATACCCTTAATTCCCTTCACTCAACCCGGCACTACCAGGTCCCGAAAACCAGCTACATCCCTGAGATCGACGAGAAGAGTTATCGAGTGAGCTGGATCATAATCAAACTCCTATAACCATTCTCCCCGCCACCTATAACCCCTTCAAACCTTGACCCTCCAACGCGGGGCAATTATCAAAATTACCCCCTCCCCCGCATCTTCCCGCCAATATTTCCCGGACTATCAAAGAAGGCCATGAAAGTATTAAAACCTTTCGTGACTTCAAGGATGCTTATTAAGAAACCTAAAACTATCATAACAAAATATTATTTTATTTTATTATTATTTTATCTTGAAGCCATTATATATGTAGATAGTAATGTATGTTAGAAAATTCGTGTTACTGAAATCTGCAGGAAAATAGTCCACGCCTTTAAGAGATTAAATGTGCCCCTACTCAGAGCATTAAAAAGACTTTGTTGCAATCCATGATTATTAGTCTGTTAGGACTAACACTAAAAGTATAGCGTGCGTATGTTCGATCATATAACACTCTCCCTCGATATTTTCTTCCACCTAAAAGATCAAAGAAATACCCTTTGTCTCTCACTACTTTTTTAAAAGTATCCATACATCTTCCTCTCTTAACCTTAACACACGCTCTTAAACCCGATACTTGCTATTATTACACTACCCTGAATAATACTTTGCTCATCATTGTCAAATTGTGCGGTCATGAGGAAGGTGGGCTGCTATGAAGGTACGGTTAGTACTAAAACAAGGACGCTGAAATACTAGCTTAGACTAATGGGCGCTAAATGCTATAGACACCAGATACGAAATACAGCACCAACGTTTTGGGTTGCAGAGGTGCAAAGAGGACTCAGAATTTGCATGTTCAATATGACGACGAGGCAAAGAAAATAATTAAAATGCATGGAAGAAGGTTAAAACAAGGCTAGAGGTTATCAGCAGGCAGGTTAGATTCTGTATTAGTAGGGAAGTTTATAAGCGGCACAGGAAATTCACAAATTAAATTACAAAACTTTTTCAAATTTAATACATCGTGGGTAATAAAGAACCTTTATGATAGTCTTAAACGTTTTAATAAATCATAAACTCCGAAAAGTTTAATAAATCAGAAGCGCGAGCTACAACGTGCTAAACTTCTATTGTGCTGTAAAAGAGGCGCTGTTATCACTTTTGCATAAAATACTAAAAGTCTTATCGATTCTACATTTTCTGTTTGTATGTAATACTGCATCTTTAATTTGATTAAAAGTATCGGGAAAACTACTCTCATTTGTTTCATTGTTATGCACCCTACGCTGCTATTAGCGACCTATCTCTAAGTTCTGTTATTTACAACGTTTTTTAAAAAGTAAGTCGTGTTTTTTCATTTCCTGCACAATATGAAAAATTCTGGCATGGGCTTGTGGCACAACAAACGGGATTTTTATACCACCACACAATGGCATACCTTCATCCTAGATGTTGGGTGTACTATTTTGTTCTGTTATAAAACAGTCTTTCTGTATACAGCAGCTTTGAGTTTGTGTTCTTGAATGTCTGCCACAGTGCATGCGACCGAATACTCAGTACATTAACTGCAGTAGGTTTTTTCAGGAACATACTATCCTTCATATAACCATACAGCTAATAATATACTAGGGTAGGTCCATAAATTGCCGGCTAACCATTTTTTAGGTATGATAAAGACAAAAACTATTTTTCACTTCTAAATATAGTTGCCCTATATTGCAATACACTTCTCATATCTTTGAATTAACATTTCAACCCCCTCCCCAAAATAGCCAGAAACTTGTCTGCAAAATGGGCATAAACAGCATACATCACTTCTTCGTCACACTTAAATTTCCTTCCTCGAAGGACCTTCTTTAGTTTTTAGAATAGGAAATAGTCACTGGAAGCTAGATGTGGGCTCTAGAATGGATGGTCGATCTCCTTGAAGCAACATTTCTTCACAGCTTCCTTTGCAACAAGAGCTGTGAACACAGGCGCGTTGTCCTGAAGAAGGCGCACACCACCACTCAGCTTTCCTCACTTTTTCTCTTTGATGGAAGCACGTAGTCTGTGCAGTAGGCCAGCATAGTAATCCCCCATTTATTGTGGTGTTCCTCCCTTAAAGTCAATGAAGAGTATTCCTTCACTGTCCCAAAAGATTGTGGCTATGATCTACTTGGGTGACGCGAGTGACCTTGGCCTTTAGAAGTGGTGCTTCGCTAGGTTTACGTCACTCCATTGATTCTCTTTTGGACAAGAGATCATAGTAGAGGACCATAGTTTCATTTCCTGTAACAATGGTTTGCAGAACTTCTCTCTCGTTACCGCGGCAGAGCTCCAAAAATGCTTGACAACAGATGACTTGTTGTTGCTTTTGGGCTGAGGAAAGAAGTCTAGGCACCCATCCTGCACTAACCTTATTCATGTTTAAATGTTCATGAATAATTCGAAAGACTGTTGCTTTAAAAAGGACTACCTTGCTGCTATTTCTGTAACTTTGAGCCACAAGAGCGATGTTTTCGGAAGTGAGCACCTGCAAGGGCCGACCTGCACGCTCTTCGTCTTCAATGGTTTCTCGACCCATTCAAAAAAGTTTGGCCCATTCTTTTACAGTGGAATATCAGGGAATGCTTCATGCACCGACCAATTGCTGATTAATTTCATTTGGAGTAAGTTCTTCTTTTGTGAAGAACTTAATAACAGTTCGATACTCCATTTTGATCATGTCACAACCTTCTACACATAGCTTTCTTTATGCAACTACATCTGAACAACTGAACACAGTGGAGCGGAAGTTACAGCTGCAATTATTTACTTAACAAATAAGGTATGACACCAGATAAGGGCTTTGTGAAGGCGATAATCCTTATCGGTGAGGCCGGAAACTTATGGACCTTCTCTCGTAATATGTTGGAATAATATCTGGCAATCTCTGGAAAGAGATCAAATTACATGGCTAGCTCTTAATGTCTTTTGTGCATGAAACCGCTAAAAGGTTGTTAAAATACTGCGTTCCCATTCGTTATAACATTAAATAAGCCCAATAAAAGATTCCAGAGGTAATACAACTTTTTCCCTCACATAGAAATTAATAAAACACATTTTTACACCAGCAGTTTAACAAATAATTATTACATTTTACAGACATAATTTATCGCATTAAAATGTAACTTTAAATATTTTATTAGCTTAATGCGTAATTTTTACGTGATACGAGTTTCACTGTTGTCACTTACAGCTTCCGTTTGTGAGAGGTGTGCAAGTTGAAAAATGTTCGGTCCCAACTACAGCAAAATGGCGGTTACACACGACGAACAATATTCTGCTCTGACATTTTTCTTTCCTCTTAACAAATCTTCAGTTGAGGCCTATGGAGAGTTTGTTCTTTCGTGTAGCATAACTCGAAAGTGGTTGAAAGTGTTTAAAGACTGGAGACAGTCGGTTTCGTGAACACTGTGCTCCAGTATGTGCTCTAACGAAAGAAAATACTTACACGCTGCTGTCATTGTGAGAGAAGATCGTCGATTAACTTTCAGAAATTCTGAAAATGTTTTGGGTGCGACCCATATGTTGGTAACTGAAAAGATGCACATGAGACGTGTTCGTGGTCGGTGGTTTGCAACACAGCTGATTCCCGAAATGGATGTTCGTTTGCATGACGTTACGAAGATGCGGAGTTTCTTTCAAAGGTAATCGCTGCTGATGAAAACTTGCCTACATCATTTCATCCTGGGAGTAAACAGCAAAGCTCTGTGTGCAAATTTCCATCACCCCAGCATTTCAACTGTAATTGAGTAATACTACAGAGATGTCCTGAAAACTCTGCATGGTCAGAGTTCCCGGCAACGAGCTGGATGCTGCATCACGATAATGCACGACCGCTCATAGCAAATGTTGTTGCTGAATTTCTCACAAAAATCATTGTGAGGTGTGTCTCTCAACCCCTCTATAGTCCAGATTTAGCGCCGCGCGATTTTTTTACTTTTCTTCAAATTGAGGAAACACCTTCATGTAAGGCATTGTCCATCATCAAAAGAAGTGGGGAAGGCAGGGGAGTCGATTCTGTAGAACCTTTTAAAACGTGGTTTTCAGCACTTCTGTGAAACTGACAGAAAGATGTGACAGGTGCATTGCATCCAACGGGGACTATTTTGAGAAAGATCATCAAAAGTATGAAGATAAGCGAGAGCAAGTTGACAAAATTAAATATATTCAAATTTTTATTGAACACTCCCTCGTATAAAGCCAGTGACAATAGCTATGGCTGTGTAGAAAACAAACAAAACACCAGCAATTTAAACTATCTCATTTTTGAAAAACTCCATATTTGCACCAAGGTTGTATATTGCGTTGCGATTTTGTTTCATTATCCTCTGCATGTGTGTTTTAGGTGTTTTCACAGGTTGCAGTAAACATCGTTAATTAGATAGTTTTTGTCCATTTGTTCCTTTAACAAAAAAAGGATAAACAAGTTAATTACACTGCTGTTTACAAAGGACGCTTTATACAATTTATGTACTATGGTACTTCAATGTACTGCCTACGATTCCCCTCGGATGGTTTACTTCATCGTGATTTTCATTTTCCGTTTTCTTGAAGATATCAACCATAAATTATTGTCCGATAGGAACCCCTTGAGTTTCGTATAGTAAATAATAATTTGAACAAAATTGTGAAACTATGCCCAATAAAAGGGTAAACTTTTGATTAAGTAGAGTTAGGATTAATTCAATACTCCTTTGAAACTTAAAAAATTGTATACATTTTACATTTTCTTTCTCCATTTCTATTAGAACTATTACAGTTAAATTGTGTATGTCTAACGTTCAAAGCGTATTCGTTTAAATAAAAAAAAAACTGTTTCCATATATTATGAAATTATAAATTCTCAAAATATTCAAATTTACACTTGTATAATAAAACAAGATTTTGAATTTTTCTGAATATACTATTTCTTTATTATAATATCTAAATGTACAAACTTAACCTCAATAGTAAAAATGTGTGAAGTAAAATGAAATAAAAACTAGTTTTGAAATGTTAATTGTAAATTAATTTTTTCTCAATATAAAATGATTAAAAAAGGTTCAGATTCTTGATCTCATTAAGGAGAATGTAAAGTTTCAAGCAACTATAAATAGTAAAAGCAATGATGTAAATATTTTTTTAAAATTGCGCTTTTGAATAAAACACTGACAAACTTATAGATTCTTGTGATGACAGTTGCAGTCCTAATGAGCTGTTTTGTTTTATTTTTAACACCACTTTCGCTATATTGATTATATTTCTTGAAATATTACACATTCATTTTACCAATAAATACTTATAACCTTCCCTGTAAAAAAAAAAGAAGGAAAGAAAGAAAAAAAGAAAAAAAAGAAAAAAGAAAGAAAAAAAAAAGAAAGAAATTTTGCTACCATGTGCTTTCGCATTTAAAATTACGAACAAATGAAAGTTGCACAATACATTTCGGTTTGTACTAACAGGTCCGCCACACGACTAGAACTAAAACAGTTCAACCATAGCACGAAATTTATATTAAATAAATAATAAATAAATAAATATAATAAATAAATAATAAACAAATTAAAGAGATAGGAGTTATATTATTCAACACCATAGCTTAACAATGCCACATTTCATTATCATGAAGAAGGTCATCTAATATGTTAGGCTACATTTATTGCATTTCTCTATTGTTATTGTTAGGTGGATTTGTTTCGAATGGCCCAATCTTTGAAAAAAAAAAAAAAAAAAAAAAAAAGCATCCTCAGATTTTGTGTTAATCGGAGAACTTAGGAGACTATCGTAAAAGCTTTATTCACAACGCGCATGCAGCGACTGGCACACTGCAGCGAGCTCTTTGCTTGTAAACGTAAAGTTCACAATCTAAGTATCTGGAAAGAGAACGTTAGGGTAGAGTAGCAGTGGCCGAACGGTTAGAAAGCATTCCTCTTCTGTTTAAGCTCCTGGGTTCAAATCTCGCGCAGCATTTTTGTTTTATTTTGTATTACTAGTTTTATAAGTGTATATGTAGAGCAACATGTTGCCTTAATATCACATCATATTTTAAGGTATCATTTTTATGACATTACACAAAAATGTAATCACAAACTAACGTGTTCTTTATAAACAACTAAATAAATACATGAACAGAAACATTTGCCAGCTAAAGTGAAAATACAGAAATAAACACAAATTAATATGGGGTGTATAAACCCTCAGCATGTATAACTGTCCTCAATCTCTGAGGCACAGATGATGTCAGATTGCTACAGTCCTGTGGACGAGAGGCTACAACATCCCAGGTTTCTTAAGTTTGTGCCCATAAGCCATCTCTTGTCCTTCTTGCATGTGCAGCATATTGCATTTAGATAGAACAAATACTGAAGGAAATATTATAATATTCATTAATATATATGTGTGCGTGTGCGTGTGCATACGCGCGCTAACGTTAAAGCTTGCTGTTTATGGGAAACAATATTATGAAACTAATTTGTATAATGTTACAAAGTTTTATTAAAAATAAAAGTGTTTCAACCCAGGAGGCGAACCTACGTTCTTAACCATTACATCACTGCACACACTGCCACAGAGCTAACGAATTACACACACTCTAGTTTGCGTTCAAGAGATTTTTTTTTTTTTATGAAGAACGCAATCAGTGGCGTTTTTGTCTAAAACTCCTGAAACTATTCCTAAACTCTAGTTAGATTAAGTGAGGGCAGTTCGCGTACAAGAGACAACACGTAAAATCTAAGATGTACGATTGAAAGTGTGTGGAATTTGCTTTCAAATGGAGCTACCAGAGCTGCGTGTCTCAGCACGCCCCGAAGTTCAGTTAATGAACGACGGTGGTCAGAAATAGAGATCACGTGCGTATGTGAAAATAGCATAGGAAGCACAAGAGTGCCTTACACAGCTACGGAAAGCACTGCCCTATTGAACAGTGACGAGGTGGAGAGGTCTTTCGTTGCTGGCAACTAACCGTCGATCTATTTCGAAGGCCGCTAAACACCGGCGATTACGTGGAAGACTCGTGTCGTGAAGGATTTGCAACCCTGTGCAAGTTGTTATACATATAGCTCATGCCACAATAAACCAATGTTGTCCGGTTACCTGTGTTTTGCTTCTTCACTACAAGGGTCTCCTATATCCAGCCTTCCGGTGGTGGCACCACTCAGCAGTAAATGCTATACACTTTCAATCGTACATCTTAGATTTTTCGTGTTGTCTCTTGTTCGCGAGAGAAAAAAATAGTAACCATGACTTATTATTTATCTCTGTTATATTGTATTTTAAATTTAATGGGATGTCTTTACACATAACGATTTTGTAGCATTAAATTGAAGTATATTATACACTTTTAATATTTCTTGTAATTTAGGTATGTTTACTCTTTCGTATGCTTTGTCATAACTAATGTTGAGAATTATATGCACTTAAAATTCCAAATATGCACAAAATATTCAAATATGCACTTATGTAAGCACTAAAAGTTTAAGAGTTCGTGAAATTATTCACAATATCAGAATCCATTAGAGGAGAAAAACACGAGCATTATCACACTAAATATTCCATTAGGTTTAACAATAAACACTGTAATGTCTCAGTAACTGAGTATAAGAAACTTAGTGACACAGTAATTTTTCTTTGTTTTCCTGGTCCATCTTATTTTTCTTATCCTTGTGTACAGAAAATGTTCTATCCTTTCACATAAAATGAGGGAACAAAACTTATAATCTCTTAACAATCTAGTATTAATGTTCACATCTGAATCACATTCTAATTATTTTGTGCTCTTGTCTTGTGCTATACAATACAGATGTATAAACTACATGCTTGTAAACATTGAATTGCATTTTGGTCGAAATGAACCATTAAACGTTGAAATGCCTGCTGCTTACAGGACTGAAGGAGATTAAATTGATTCTTGATCCATAAGCAAGGTTAACTACTGTGTTTCTAATGTACAACAGGTGTTTGGTTAGAATGTAAATTTTGAGAGCTAAAGTTATACAAACATGTACATTAAACCCGTTACAAAAGTATGTGATGTTTTTGTAGGCAGATTGGCATTCCATCATTCTGACAAGTGAGAAACAAATGTTATTTGTTTTATCACATCACACAATCCAGATGGCGTTCTGTTCTTATCTATACGATAAACTGGGGAACATTTGAGATATCGCTAGGGAGAAACTGTATTACAGCGCTTGTTTAAGAGCTTATAATCGGATTGTCGCTTATAAGGTACTAGGAACTTTGTTTCATAAAATGTAGTTCTATCATTTCAGTTTAGTGGAACGGAACTTTTACATGGTAATATTATTGAGAGCATGTGTAAAAGTAAAACATACGATGAAAGATAATAACCTAAATAAAACATTTAACTACTCTGGAAAGACAAAATACAGTTTGTGTTCCTTAAATAGATAAAACATACATAATGTCACTTCTTTTATTAATCAATACAGTGCGCGTATTATATTAAAATAAATTTGATACAAATTTTCGTTTTAAAATTCACATTTCGCATTTAATGGAAAACATATGTTAAAATAATGGTACCGATAAATTTAGAATACAAAGTTTTCCGAAAATAATGTAACAAAATCCAGGGAAATGTAAAAATTAATGAAAATCTTGAGATCTTACATATATATACTGGAGTTTTTTTCAGGTCTTGCAAAGGGTTCAATCCCGGCCAAAATCGATGGATTTTTTCGGGGCGTAAAAAGCCTAAGCATGGGTTCCTTCGGAAGGGAAGTAAAGCCGTGGGTCCCGTGTCGTACATTTACGGCACGATAAAGAACCTCAAGCCTGAAAGAGAGGCCTCTGAGCAAAATTTGTTGGCCGTTTCACGCCCTGAATAGAATGGGACGCTGATGACCTGCGATGTTAAAGAGAGTCCGAAAATAAACCAAATCAACAACATAGGTCTTCCATACAACTTTGTTTAGTCATTCGCTCCTTAATGTTGTTCACGGCGGCGGCTAAGAGTCAAAAGGCACAGGGAGCCAACGCTTCAAGACCCAATGTTCGCGGGTTCAATCCCAGCTGACATGAACTGCTTTTTCAGAGCGTACAAGTGTAGGGCCTTATTTCACAAAAGTATGGTCTAATACAAACAAATATATTATTATAAGTCTTTGTAAAGCATAGTCTTGTAACTTTCTGTTCCACAAAAGAAGTGCAACGCTTTTAAAGTATTACTGAAAAGTTACAAGAGACGTCATATAAGAGCAAGATGAAGGAACAGCTTTTTGCAATAAGTCGACTTACCTTGAATTAGATTATATCCACTCTTTAGGAATTTTTAATGCACAGGGCGGATAATTGTCAATCCTGATAAATGGATCTTGTATTTTATCTCAGATATAATTATAAATTAAATAATTTATTATGCATTAATCGATATTTAAAGGAAATAATGCACTTTGAGGCTATATTATAAGCACCAATTTCAGTCGTCATGAGATGGCAGAAAAATCGATTTTTCTGAGTTTATTTTATTAGTCCATTTGATCATTTTTTGGTATTTATTTGTTTATGTTTCTTAACACTCACGTTCTTATTGCAAACAAAAAGCTGGAAATTTTGTATCAAAATGTATTATTATTTTAAAATAGCGTGAAGAATGAAAATAAATTATTTTCGTGTCATGTAGCAAGAACCTTAAAAATACATTAACTAGATGCTGTTTTCTGATATAAGCATTTGAAACAGGAAACGCCAATATCAAGTCATAAGTCGTAATTCAATTGCATTTAACTTAACTTTATCATTGTAGGTACAAAAATCTTTGCACATTCCTACTCATTATTATCACTTTCGCTAATAATTAGCACAGTTGGGTCAACTGACTCCCAAACTCAGTAAAAAGATAAAAAAATTTATGCTAGTATTTGAAGTTACCAATATTGCTACACTTGTGGAGAAATTTATTCCAATTAATAATGCCCTGCTAATACTAATGCTTCTGTGGAATTTGAGAAGGAATTAATAAGCTGCCACACCTGTATAAATTATAAACAACATATTCATTAATTTTATGTAACTTTCCTATTTTAACCATGGTTGTAGTGTCATTTTTATTTTTGTGCATGTGTTGAAGCATTGTGTGTAAAATGTTATTTTCTCGTACCAGAGTATAGAAACCCACCCTAAGCACAAAAACTGACCTGGAAATTTGGGCAGGGAAGTCTGTCTGTCTATTGTAAACAATATTCTTATATATGAAGCAAGCGGACCGCTATTACTTGGAGAATTCTAAAGCAGGATCTTAGTGAATATGTTTCCTTTGTATCTTGTTAGACAGAGATTTTTGCTATTATCCTTTTAGGTAAGGGTAATCGTAATAAACATAAATCAGCTACGGGGGTGAAAAGACAAGGCAATAATCTCTCGATGCCCGAGTTAACTGTACATGTGTGACATGCTGAGAGTCACGTAGAAGTGATAGCCAGTAAGAAGGATTATGACATATGCGAGTTCAGTATCCAATATAAATCTTAGATGCAGGAAATATTTGTAGCTATT